>CM041778.1:182791281-183391281 GCA_023374045.1 Limonium bicolor | reverse complement strand
TTCTTCAGCTTCCTAAGACATATGTGATGTCTTTACATAACCATCCGTGCTCTTCGCACTTCCTAACTCTACACATTCTCTTGGACGAATTTACTAATTCCTTTAGTCTTCTTAACTGGGTTCCTTTACTTCAACCATTCGTGGTAATCCATTGCTCTCATTTGACTTTTACTGCTGACCGTAGTATGGAGTTGACTACTCCCGTGTTTCGGACTCTTCTCGTATACATATATGGGGTATCATACTGATACATTACTACTTACCCGACTAACCCATAAGTAGGTCTGTCAGGCCCACATGCTCCTATCGGAGTGCGGTCGTCCCACAACACAGTTGGTACACTCGTAGTGTCCGTTACACGCCTAGGTGAAGTATTCTGTTGTCAACTCCCTTGTATTGTCTTATGACAATATACTTCCGTGCTTCCCGAACTCATTCAAGGGAAGGTTTATCCACCGTTGTACTATTCTGAACTCCATCCATACCGTCGGGTTGGTACCCTCGGTTTCACCGGTTTTCGTCCGGTTATTCAAAGGTAAACTGGTTTGAAAGAAGGGTAAAAGAAGTATTGGTTTAAAAGAGAATTTGGTTTTGAAAGAAAAGAGTTTGAACTAAATCTGAGTTTGAAAGAAAATTTTCTCCTGGTTTCACAACACCTTCTTGTCTTAACCAAGTCTAGCTTCTTGCTGACTGGTATATTCTCATTTACAAAGGTTAGGCTGTTAAGCCCTTCCACGGTTACGATGATCACATTTAAATTTCTGGGTACTTTACTAAGTAGTTTGTAGTTGTCAATTTTTTTTTTCTTCGAACAGCCCTGTTATAGCTGCACTTGCCACGGCAAGTGCGCCCTGTTAACTGGCTGTCGGTTCAACATGTACCGGCTGCGGCGGTACTGTTTTTGTACACACATTCAGTGGCCTCATGGGTCCTTCTTGGATACTCTAATTGGTAACTAATCTCCTGCACAACTTCTTATTGTCCTCCTCTAATAATCATTAACTAGGGTGTTTCCCATTCTGGGAGACCCCTTTTTACTTATTATTGCATCCTCTTCGTAGCCCATTCCACGCATTTGTCGTGGTTACTGAGACTTGTCTCTTGTCTGGGTACTACGTTGTAGTTCCTTTGTCGGTTGGTATACCGCTGGTGCCATTACCTAACATTTGCCATCCCGTAGACTCTCGTCTCGGGTTTTATTATTTCTTCTTGCCTGTTGCAAGCTGGTAGTTTTCGACTGCTCGGCATGTCGACCCAGGTTGCCGGAAATTTCATTCCTCTATACACAAGATTCTCCATTCTTCGCTATGAAATGCGGTTAACATTATGCAGATGGGAACCGTCTCCGGGATTCCCACTTTTCGGGATTTACCGTGTGACAGGTTCTCCATACCTACAAGATAGTTAATAACAGCCAGACCGGGTCTTCCCGGGTAAGAGAGGGCTTTCATCTCTCTGGCGTTCCTTCCCAAGTCATAAAATAGGGGTTGTGGAGGGCGGGATGGATATAGTAGGTTTCCAGTATTCACTGGCAGTTCCTAACTAGCGTATCACTCACGCTATCACTCAACCCTTAACCCAAAGTACTAAAATTTTACTCGGTACTTCCTAGGCTCGGTAATTCAGTCATCAGAGCGATACTTCGCTCTGATACCACTTTTTGTAACACCCCAACCACAACAACACACTATAAACCATAACCATGCAGCGGAAAACATAAACCAACACAACACTTAATCCATTGGTGTTACACCGTTAACCACCTACGTGGCTAACAAGGCTAACACATACACATTGTATCGGTCTGATGGACTAGATTCCCGAGCAACTACATAATACAATCCTTATTCCATTTCCAACAACTATTTTACACATACATCCCCCACCGTACCGAGTATTCATTAACCAATGCCGATAACAAATTCGGTCTTACTACACCTATAATACATACACCCATTAAAAAGCTACCCATGTATAAACAACCACCCGTCCTACTCTCGAACGGCTTCCAGCTCCTTGTACCTGAAATAGAAAAGGAAGAAAAGGGTGGCCCCCAAGGGGCTCAGCACCTTTGCTGGTATGGTAATCCCGCAGCCCGCATGCTACGGGCCACGCACAACTAATTGTCGTCTTAGCATGCAGTTGATTATATTTAAATCACGCATGTAAACCATAAACACACAACACATTGCATACTCCCAACTATAGGGCTCAACAATACCAACACATCCACACATCCACAATAACAAACCATCCATTATTACCTTTAACCTTAAAGTGGCTCTCCTCTAAACGGAGATACTTCCTTAATAGACGACACTTACCCATTAATCGGGTTATTCTTAGACACCTTTTATTTAAACTATGTTTCATATCCATGACCACATATTCCATAATTTAACCTATAGCACCGCATCGCTATAGCGATTGCAGTACAACACAACACATAACATAACGGGTACGGTCCTCTTAGGAACCGTCCCTACCATAATTAGTTTACTGTAGAGCCTAGAGAATATTGTCAAACTCATGATAAGCTCGTTACATACCTTGTTACCGTCCTGTTATATGGAACGGTTAACTTAAACCCCAAGGTGTGTCGGATATAGTCATCCAAGCACACCGAACCACCATTGTATGCCCCAGTAAACCGAGTGAGTCAGTAATATAGCTTTGGTTAAGCTAAAGGAAGGTTGGAAACCCAATGAGTAAACAACCAAACATACACCAAGAGAGTCGAACCGGGTATGACATCGACTCCCGTCCATCACACGCGTGGCCGGAACATGACCGGTCTCCTCCCCCCCATTAGTACACAAAACCTTATAATTAAGTAATTAGAGCTCCTTTATGGAACCTATCACATCCACACACCATACGGTATCAACCGAGTTAAACACGCAAGGGAGGTTCACACACTTGCAAACAATAACCATACACAACTAACTCACGCATAGCCGTGGTTAGAACGTTCCCAAGGTTTGGGTCGTTAAATCCGTATACCGATAACTCATGTGTCCCTAGATTTAGTTAGCTAAGGTTTAACACTTATTGAGGTTAAACGGTATCGGGACCAATTGCGCCACATAAATGAATTACTAAACTCATTCCATGTTTTATCTTACAAGGTGGCAAACACTCAGAAAAACACATTGGCATTCAAGCCGGTGTAATCCGGTAGGACACAGGTTGCAAGAAAACCATACCTGTCTCCGGAGTCCACTCCACCATGTCCACTTACGTTCCTCGAACAATTCTCGAACAACTGGTACATTAAAGTTGTTTTCATTAACATTGGGGTAACATGTTTGTGTAACGTCGAATGACCGTAGTTATCCCCGTTAACTAGTTAAATGACTAACATTTTTAACTTGATTTACTCTCACATTTTATTCCAACTTCCACCACCAAATTGTCATTATAACTCACCAAACATGTCCTTAATAACCTTACAACATCATTATCCATCAATCCCCATCATTAGACACCATTTTCAACCTTAAACAACAATTTTAGAGTGGTCCGGGACTTGGTCCTTACCCTAAGTCCCGGACCAACACTTACAAACATTCTTCGGCGTATTTCATATTGTGGTCGGGACCTTGTACTCACCCCAAGTCCCGGACCAAGCCAGTACTCCACCCTCGACCTGTTTTTGGTATATGGTCCTGGACTTGAACCATAACCTAAGTTCCGGACCAAACCTACAGAATTGTTAAAATGTCATTTTTCAATGGTTGTTACCTTAGTTCTCCACCTCCATTAATTGTATAAACTTACCAAATGATCTTAGGTATATTCTAATGCCAAAATATCATCTTAAAACATCCCTAGTTTCATGTTCAACTTGTTACTCAATTTCCTTATATATTCACCAACATTACCTAAACCTTAAACCAATTTCTCCAAGACTTGAACACATCCTAAGAACACCATTAGATTTCTAAAACTTCCAAGATAATGCCTAAGTCCTTGTAGCACCTTAGAACACCTTAATGCATGTTTTCTTCCTTAGCAAAACATTTACCCATTCCTTACATTTCCTAGTTCACCAAAGTTCACTTAAACACTTAAGACTCCTTATTCATTTTACAAATTTTCGCCATAGGTCTCTTAGCATATCATCATTCCAAAACTCATAGTTTCACCCTTAAACATTCAAGATCACCTAAATCCATCAAGAACACCATCACACACAAACCTTCACCAAATTACACCACAACACAATATAGTGCATAACTTAAATTGCTTGGCACTTAGGCCCTTAAATAACATAAACCTTAAACACTGAATTTCCACAAGTATATATTGCCTTTGACCTGCAAATACACCCAACAAAACATATTCCCTTAATAATCTCTTTGAGAGCATTTCACTAGCTCATTTACCATTGGCTCCTTAGGT
This sequence comes from Limonium bicolor, assembly GCA_023374045.1. NCBI lineage: Eukaryota > Viridiplantae > Streptophyta > Magnoliopsida > Caryophyllales > Plumbaginaceae > Limonium > Limonium bicolor. The sequence continues at coordinate 183,386,877 of CM041778.1, read as the reverse complement.
ATTTTATTAAGCAAATCAAGCTCATTTTCCTAAGGCATTTAAAACACTTTGAGATAGTATTTTTACCTCTTTTTCCACACAAACTTCTTCCTTGTTTCCTTGGAAAAATCGGCCAAGCTTAGTTGCTTGTCAACTTCTAAACATTACAACAATATATGAGTATACAAGCTTTAAGCTTCATCTCATTGTAAACCCTAGTTACATATATTATCTTAAGGTATTAAAATGATTGTTTTACCTTGGAATGGAAAGAGAGCTTGAATATATATCAAGAGAGGACTCCACCAAGCCCTTGGAAGATTCAAATGAAGCTAGAACAAGCAAGGTAAAGACACCATGGTAAGGTAAATTTTCGGCCATGTATAAAAGGAGAGGAAACTTGATTTTCCTTTGAGATTCCTTACCTAGAAGCAAAGGAGAACAATAATATGTTGAAATATGAGCTCAAGCTCCTTCAATGGTGAATCTCCATGGCACCAAAATGAGGCTTTTGAAGATTTGAAAAGGTAGGAGTGTAGAGCTTGCTCCAACTAGAAGAACGGTGGTCTCGAAACTGAATTTGGACCATGGAGCTAGGAGATACCAACCATGGAAGTTGAGAAATGGTGAAGCTGCTGTAGCATAACCGATGGAGAGCAAGAAGAAGATAGAAGAGAGGTTTGCTACGTGGGAAATGAAGAAGGAAAGGAGAAGATGAGGATAAGTCTTGCTTTTACAAGATATTTCCATTATAAAAGGTAACTTTCTTCTTTTACCTTCCTACCCTTCATTATTTGATTTCCTTTTACATGTTGGTGACTCACCATGATAAAAACCGGCCCCCATCTTAACTTAGGGGTATTTTAGTCTTCATTTGTCAATTTAATTACTTATAGTAACATATGTTACAAACTAGCTTATTTTAGTTACTATTCACTAAAACAAGGCACATAGATGTGAAATTTTTGATTTCCCATTGACCTAGACCTCCAAATGTGTTACAAATTAGTACACATATTTATTTAAGAGTAATGATGGACACCTAGCCATTCAAAACTCATTTACAAGACAATTTTCCAAAAATGTGCTTTAAGACTCCTTAAAGCACATTTTGTGTTTTAACTTGTTTTCAAGCTTGGTTTTCTTCAGTAATTGATTTAATATGTTCATTAACATATTTCCAAGGTCTAGAAATGACCTTTAGGTTTTATACAAGGTTAACCAAGTCTAGAGCAATTATTTGCTTAAATTGACCTTAAGGTGTTTCCTTGTATTGCTTGTTTTGGTTTAATTGTTCACTGATGTTGTTAAGGCACTTTTTAGCCTTTGAATACCATAGTTTAACATTTAACCAACATATGAAGGTTTGGGGTATTTCAGGTAGTTATAGGTATAAAACACCACATGAAATTAGTGAAAAAGTATTATGTGCCAACTTTGTATAAGAAGTTGTGTAATGTTGAAGAGGTTTTTGATGAATGGTTTAAGGAGTTAATGGAGGTCTTAAGGTGTGTTTGAAGTGCCCAAATGAGGTTAGAACATACTAGGATATATGAGGTGAAGTTTGGAGTTAAATGGGCAATTAAAAAACAAGGGTCTGAGCAGACCGACCTTGGGGACCGGACATGCAAGGTCGGTCGAGCCCAGTTTACCCTGCGAGAAATGGTCTCTGGAATGGACCGACCTTGGGGACCAGACTTGCAAGGTCGGTCGGGCATGGATTTTAGTAGATTGAGTCTCTGGGATAGACCGACCTTGGGACCGAACTTACAAGGTCGGCATGCCTAAATTTTTGTACGTGAGTCTGGGAATCGACCGATCTTGCGACCGGACTTCAAGATCGGTCGGGGCCTGAGTTTTCAAAAGGGGAAAAAACTCTCGGGAATAGACCGACCTTGTGGACCGAACTTGCAAGGTCGATCAGAGTAGAATTTTTGACGGTAATGTGTTCTGGAATGGGACCGACCTTGTGTAGGTCGGTCGGTAGGTCGGTCGGACCAAAACTTGTAAAAAAACAAAAAAACAAACATAGTGTGGCTTAAGTAGTTAACCCTAGGGGGTATAATGTAGGTAATCAAGGATAAGTTTGGGCATTAAAACATGTCATATAACCATGTAAAATGCTTAGTAAAATTCAAAGTTAAGCAAGTAAATTGACCGATGTTATTAATCATGTATAGGAGTGACCTACGGTGGAAACCAGTCAAAGCAAGGACCGAGGTATGGTTTTCTTGCAGTCTGTTGCCTACCGGTTTACACCGGCTTGTGTGTTGTTTGTTTTTCTGTATGTTTATGACCTTGTAAGACTTAAGTCATGTAATGAGTTTACAGTTGTTCATATTATTGTATTGTGTTGAAGTGTGACTCATACCCCATGTGGGTGACTAACAAGACTTAACCACATGTTGTGATTGTTATTGAGTTCCAACAGTGAACTTCTAACGAGTGTTAACTGGGGGTGAGGAATCTGGTTGTCCGGTCACGCGTGTAAGTATAAGAGTAGATATTTGTATCAGATTCGACTCTTATGATGTTAAGATTATTCTCCTTTATTTGGCGTTCGATCTCCCGCTAGCTTCCTCCAAAGCTTACCTATTCTGACTTATGATCGGTTTAGTGGGAACATGTGTTTGTGTGGTGTGTGTTCGGGTCACATATCGAACCATCTGTGACTTAAGTTACTCGTTCGGCTAACAGAACGGTAATGAGTGTGTGTAACAAGCTTAACATGAGGGTGAACCATTCTCTAGGCTTCTTATGTTGATTAACCTTCTTGGTTTGTTGTTGTGGAAAGTGTACTCACTATGTATGTGATGTTGTGCTATGCAATATTATTGCTATGCCATATGTATATATTATATGTTAAAATGAATGCCATGTCATCATGACAATTAGTTGCACGTATCCCGGTAGCCGATGGCTGCCCGTTAACCATACCAGCCAAGGGTTGCTGACCCCCTCGGGAGCTCCATATTTTTACTGCAGGATGAGGATCGAGGAAGCAGATTGGTTGTAGATCAAGGTTATGACATACTTTTGATTATTTTGGACGGTAGGCCCGGGATGCGCCTGTGCTCCCGTGGCGTTATATTTTGGTACCGTTTGTTTTACAGTGATGGTCGTTTACAGTTGATAGTGGAGTTAATGTGTACAGTTTACAGTGACGATTTGTATTAAATACTCGGTATGTTGGTTGGTATATGGTTGTTGTTACCTAATGCTTGGGAGTCTGATCATCAGACCGGTACTCTTGTATTTATTCTGCCTAGTTAACCACATGGGTGGTTAACGGTGTTGTAGCACCGAATCGTTTTGTTATTGTTTAGTTGTTTTTCCGCTACGATTTCAGTTATTGTTAAGTGATTAGTAGGGGTGTTACAAGGCTACTACTACTACATACAGCATTGGTCTGATGGACCGAAATCCCGAGTACTACACATCTACACTACATACTCCATTTACCAATCAAATACTACAATGCTCCATTCAACACTTTACTCCTTTACAATACCATACAATACAATATACATAACCGAGTTTACTAGGTTCCAAATACAAATACAATGCTTCTTCCAAGTTCCTATGTACTCATTAAGAGTCTACATCTACCCATTCCTCACAAACTACATACTTTCATTACTTAGGGTGTGCCACTTAGTACACCTCTACATTCTACTTCTAACTATCCAAGTGTAGCCGCCGGTCTCTTACCTTGACCACCTCAGCTTCGGGTACCTGCACACTAAAAATGTTCCCCTAGGGGGTCAGCTTTCGCTGCATATGATAACCGCATACCCCGCGTACTAGTGAGGGTACGCCGACCACTTGGTTGAATACATGCAGTTCATTTTATTCATACATACATGCATACATGCTTTCATACATATACTCTAATACTTTACGCAAGGAATACATACATACACTTCCATGCATACAAGGTAAACCATACAAGTCAACCGATACTTACTTACCTTCCCGAAGTACACAATACACATACATATACAATACATACGCAATACAAACACAATACACCATACTTGTTAGCTCCTTTTGTCCACCCGGGTTAATCGGGTGGAGATTACTCTTTTACTCGTTACTCCATACTTACGCATACATACTCATACTTTACTTACTTACTTACTTTTACTCATGTTAAGTCATCGGGACCTCCGGCCCGGGGACTACTCTGTCCACCACCGGGATTTACTTGGTTCACCAATCCAGGATGCTACCCATTTAAGGGGTTTGGGCCGTGGACCAGTTTAAGAACCAGGAATCGGATCTAACCTCTTGTGTCTCCTCATCCTCACGCGTGGCCGAAACTATATTGGACTTCTACTCATTCCAATTTATTTGTACTTACGTTAGGAGTTAGGTAGTTATGAATTAGTAGAAGTCACACATCCAGGCCACAATAATACAATACACATCCACATACATACAAGGTGCAATACATTACACAAGTACAATACAAGGTACATACACATTTATCTTCATCCAATCATTTCATGAATTATACAAACTATTGTTCAAGACAATAAATATCAAGAATAACAAAGTCAAGCACAAGTAAGTGCAATATAGTCTGATTCATGCATTTATCTTATTTAGGTGATCAAATAAGCACACAAATCGGGGTAACCAGATTAGGATACAGGGCATGAAGAAATCATACCTTTCACCATTGATTTCGGACTCACTGACTCCTCTTCGGTGTTCGACTAATCAAATCCTATCACATACATACAGTTGGGTGGTTAATTATCCATATTTAACCTTACTCAATACTTTACTAGAGTTTCCTAGTTTATACTTACTAATTCTTCATTGTTCAAATACCTTTACTTATGTTACTTACTTAGAATTATTTCCTAAGCTTGTTTATAGCTTAATGACCTTTAAACATCATTAATCATGCCTTAATTACCTTATAATATCATTACCATTCAATTCCCCACCATTAGAATGCAAGAAAATACTTTCTGGACAAGTTTTGGGGTGGTCCGGGTTTGTGTCCGGGGATACAAACCCGGACCAATACTGGAATTCGTTTCTGGACAGATTTGTGTGTGGTCCGGGTTTAGGGAAGGGTTTACAAACCCAGACCATACAATTGAAGATATCTCAAGTGAAAATTTTGGGTGGTCCGGGTTTAGGGGTTGGTTTGCAAACCGGACCATCCATTCCGAAATTCATTCTGCCGTGTTTTTTGATTGGTCTGGGTTTGTGTACTTGTTTACAACCCGGACAAGTTGTAGTATTGCAAAATATATATGTTTTTGATTATGTTTCAACTCCAAACTTCTACCAATCTCTTCCCCAATATTCCTACATATAATCTAGGGTGTTTTGACCCTTATTAGGCAATCAAAACTAACCTATCCATCTCCACACAAATCTATTACATAATACACTCCACTGTTAATTTTTCCCTCTGTTACAGTTTTTCTTTTCCACATATGCTACAGATTTTTCCTCTCTTCTTCCCACTAATGCTATGGTTCTTTCATTGCCTCATTTGCATTATACTCAACCCAAGTCATACTCACTACCATACTCATTTTACCAAGTTTTACCCATTAATTCTTCTTGTTTCTCCAACACATTCAAAAATCCCTTGCTACAGATCTTATATCATTTCATTCTCTTACCACAACTACTACTCCTTAGTTACTAAATCATCTCTACTAAATCCCAATACACACCTTGGTTCTCCCATTCACCAAGTCATTCTTAATTCACAATTCCTACTAAAATTTCGCCATAGTTCACCTACTTTTCTTACTTATCCACACATCTCCTTCTTATCAATTTCATCCCTATTCTAGCCAAACCACAAGGGTTCTACCAGCACACATACCAAATCTCAATACACCAATACTTCCTCAATTACAATACCAATACATCATTCTTCCTCAATCCACCATACTAATACACAAACACAATTTATTTGGCTCTAAGGCCTAAAATCCAAATACAAACTCATAAATACTCAAACTTCCACAAACTATGATACTAATAAAATATTTGGGTTTTTTAAGTAGTTTACCCATTCCCATTACACCAATGCATTTAAATTTAACGTTAAGGAGAAGCTCTTACCTTAAGCTCTTATTTCTTCGTTTCTTTTCCCATTTCCTCTCCTTCTCTCTTTCTTGCACAAATCGGGTACATGGGGAATGGAGTTGCCAAACTCCATTCCCATCACCCAAAGCACACATAAACAAGTGTAATTAAAATACTAACCCTTAGATTTATACTAATCCATTGAAATGTTCAAATCACAAATTCAAGGGTATACCTTTGGAGTGTTTTAGGAGGGGTTTTAGCCCTTGGTTTGAGAAGGTGATTCCACCACCATTGCAATGTTGGAGTTATGCTCAAAAGAGAGAGAGAGAAAATAGAGAATTACAAGGGTGTAGGAATCGGTTACAAAAGAAGATGAAGGGAACATGAGTTTTTCATGTAGATTTTTACCTTAATGGAGAGAGGAGACTCCAAGCTTTACTTTGGTACCATTTTCTCTTTGAATGGGGAAAACCCATGGATATGAAGTTCTTCCTTTTCGAATTTTGAAAAGATATAATTGTAGAGAACGTTGAGGGGAGTTCAAATATGTGATTTGTTTTTATTCGGGCTTGTATATGGCTAGAGCAAGAGGATGAAGAGGGGCTGCCATGGAAGCTTGTGGAGAGCTTCAAAAATCGCCAGATGCAGAGGAGAGAAAGAGGGAGAAATCGGCTGGATGAGGAAGGAACCCACGCGAGAGAGAGAGGAGAAATGTGAGGGTGAGAAGAGAGAGGAAAATAAGTACCTTTTTACTTTTTGGTACTTTTTGCTTTTTGGCTCTTTAATTAACTAGCTAGTTACATATATGTGGGGTATTATTTGACATATAAAAATCTGTCCCACACAGTAAGTACTAGGGGAGCGTTTTCGTCTTTTACCGAAAACGCTCGTTAATTTACCCGGTTCCGGTACTATTTATTAACCGGGCCTGTTTTCCGGAATGTTCTCGTTCCTTTAATTTTATTGGTTATTAAGCCTCCATAAATGCTTAATCATTGTTATTTAATGATTTATAATTTTTTACGGGTTCGTTTGACCACTTAAATTCACGTTTTCGGGTTTTCTCGAAAAACATGCATCAAAGCTCTATTAGCGTTTTAATACATTATTTGGATCCGTTTTCTTCGGGAGTTGTTCCCATACATTATTTAGGTCATATTAAGCCTTATAATCCATATAATGCGCTAACCGAGGTCTCATACCTCCTGTGGTTATTTAACGCTTATTTCGCATTTTTCGCTTTTTAAGCATTTCTTCATTTCTTTTGGATTTATTTTTCCTTACCAATATTACTTAGGCGTCATTAGGCCCTTAAATACATATTATATTAATTTTAATCCCCATATCTAAGTTCGGGGTATTTCAATCTACCCCCCTTAAGAACTTTGTCCTCAAAGTTGTTCGAGGTTATGGGATTACTATACTTACTCATTCATACTTGCCTACTACCAAAGCCATACATTCCTCCTCCTTACAATCCCAAATTCGTTACTCAAGGTTTCTCCTTTCCATACCATACCAATGTACAATAATTACTCCAATCCATATTACTATCAACCATCCGGTTCCTCATTACAAAATTTATACATACATACAGTGCAAAGCTATCCCCAAAGCAATGCAATACACATTACAATCCCGCAGGCACTCCGGTCATCTAGACACAGGACTCCTCTATGTCCTGTTGCCCTTGGAATAATACAACATGCTACCTACTATCATTCTCCGGTATAAGCTTCCAACAATTACTTACTCTCCAGTCTAAGGAAATTTCTTTTACAACTACTAATTAGAAATCTTTCTAAAGCATACAACTCCAAATTCCAATTTGTATTCATTACTTCTATCCTATGTGTGATTCTTGTGACCACTAAAGGGGAGCTTCAAGAATCATTCGACCCTGATGTGATCAGCATCAGTGTTGAACTATCTTCCCACCCCCATTTGTGTTCGGTTTCCCTTGGTCTGATCAGGATCAAGTTCGATTTCCACATCAGTTTCAAACAAACAGATAATTCAATTATTTTCATTATATCTTTTTACTCTTCCTAGTCATAATTACAAATTCATACAACTCCGAGGGATTGAATTTAGTCCATCAATCATCCTCACTCTACTTCCCAAATACTTTACTCCGAGATTCAATACCTAAGTGCTCATTTCGTCAACCTTCACTACTTTCATCCATTACTCTCCAACATCTTAAACCTCTAACTAAGAATTACAATACTTATGAAATTTAGTCACCCTCAATTACTTTCAATAATTTACTTAGGAATACACTGCTCCTAGAATTCATTCATCAACTACTCTCAATCAATTCGTACTACTTCTTTAAAGTCTACAATACTTGTGGAACTACGTCCACTACTCATTACTCTTCTTTACCAATACTCTTACACTGGGGGTTACAATATGGGTACATTCGTCCTATGGTATTTGCATCTCTCGTGCCTAATTACCACAATTACAATATGAATGAATACGTATGTTTATTTAACATAAGTACCAATCATCAATTCGGTTCTCATTTGTGCTATGCACATCATAGTTTATGTGTTTTATTCATGAACTTACATTAAGCGGTTTTCGCTCTACCCCCCTTAAAAGGGATTACACCCACGTAATCTACCACATGTTATTATTATTGAACATTGGCTACTTAGTTCGGGCTCTCTGAAGCATTTAGCTTCATTACGGTCTATTATATAATGTACTTTAGTCAAAGGGTTTTAACCATACTAATGGTTTAGTCTTTGCATCAAGAATTCCTATATGAGTTTATTTAACTCATAAACAAACTCGGTTCTAGCCTATTAGGCTTCAAGGCATTGATAGTCATTGTCTTATACTTACTAGGTGTATTAAACTTCCTAGCTAGGGCCCACTAGCTTCTGCTGTGCGACCCTGATTACTTAGATTATTCGCTCTTCTTGTTATCCTTAACGTACTACACATCACCTTTTTATCCATCTATTGTGGGAATAAGGTTTATTAAGCAAATGTGGTATTCTTTTACCGTGCTCAACTCAATGAGTTTTAGATTGTAATCAACTCTCTGGCAATCTATTATACATACTATCCGTACTCCCACGACTATTCGCTGGGTTCCTCCGACTTATTGTCGGGTGAGGTTAAGTCACTACTTAGTTTTAGCGCTTCCTCTGTTGTCACTAGCTTCCGAATTATACCAGTTCTTCTGGTTCAGTACAAATGTTCTTTACCTGTATGACCTTGCATTTTCTATGTGTCGGTCCTAGTGACTTTCTTAAGTCTCCTTTCACCTTTTATTCCACTGGAATTCACATCTTGTGATTGTTAGTGTGTTTACACTCTTCGTGCTTCTTTGGCATTAGGCCGCACGGTTTGTTGCTAAGCTTGCTTAAACGGCTTATGCCATGTTTGTTGGTAAAAGAAGGGTCTACTACGGTTTACATTCTCCATATTCCTAGCTATCCCATTAGATCATTACTGCGCAAGTGCAATACCAAAACCACTCAGTCATACAGAGTGCAGAGGCGTAAACGCTTGGCAGCAAATCACTTATGTGATAGGAAAGAATATTTGTGCCTGTCTTCTCATACTTATACTCCGTGTCATTGACTAACTACTTCCTTATAGCGGTCGCTTGTTGCGTACCGTATTCTTACTCATTATACAACATTCTTTTTACGATCTCCGTTACTTTGGTAGCTTATCTTTACTCATTGCCATTATCGTTGGCACCATTTCCCCCTTATGGTGTGAATACTGAGGTTTTCCTCTGTTCGTGTGATGACGGTTGTCATAGCATACCGCAATGTTATTATCTTCCCCATGTGGAGATGTTTTATTTCCAATTAGGTTTCATGTGTAGGTTATCTTACCTCACATTCCTTCATCATTTATGATATAATTTCCCAAATATCTTGGTTGATAAGCTCTCTTGAGCGTTGGTCGTTCGTGGTGTGCAACGTGCATTCGCATTGATTGTCTTTGACAATAACTGTCTTCCAGTGCTGAGCATTGGTTATAGGCTCTAGCTGTGTGGTTTTACTTCTGTATATACATCACCAGAACATCCCAAGAAACTTCAAGGGTTTTTTGGTCCCGTTCTCTAATTGGAGGGTATTCATCACTGATAAGTGAAGGTTCTTGTTGACAAGGTTTACTCTGTTAGTATTCATACCATGGTTCACCCTATGTTTGGTTGTGTATGGAGTATACTTGCTCCTTCGAGTCTCTATGCTCTTTAAGCGTTGTGCTTTTACAGTCCAAAGCCTCTTGTAGGCATAGTGGTTTGGAAAATCTCATTTTATTATGATTGTCTCTTGGCAATAACTGCACGTGCAAGCTTGTTGTTATTGTAGATGGAAGCCTTTTCTAAGGGTTTACATCTTCACCACAATAGTGTCTTTGGTTAACGAGAGGTACTTCCTCGATTTTCTTGTAGTGTCCAAGTGTGGACTAGGCCATCGTTGGAATATCACGATTCCAATGCCTCTGTTTACCATTTCTACAGAAGGCATGGAGGCACTTAAAGCTTCGTCAACTGTATACTAGACTGATGCTCTAGTGACAGTGACACTGAGATAGCCATTACTTTGAGCCACTCATAATGTTGAGTTTAAATGGGGTGTTTCAGTTGTCGATCTATTGTCACACGTAGCAATATCTTTTGCAAGTCTTGTTAGTATTTGGTGTGGGTTTTGCAACCATTTAAGTTACATAACGTAGTTGGTTTATGGCTTATGAGCCTTATTGCTGCAAGTTTGCTCTTTGCAAGCTGCCTTTACACGTTTCCACTCCGTGTATACCCCATAGGTTGGAGGTATTACTGGACTCCATGGCAAGTCATGACATCACGCTTCCGTTCATAGGAGGTCCTTTAGGCAACTTGGTGCTAATCCGTGCCTTCTAGTAGTTTAGGGTATTTCCTATTAAGTGAAATCCCTACGGTATCTTAACCGAATGTTCGTTCTAGTTCCCGTGTTCTTATCATGACGCTTGGTTGGCTGTTGTTAAATCAGGCACCCTTCAAGGATTGCTCCTGGGTGTTGTGGTTACGCCGTTACATCCGGCTAATGTTTATGGTACGTTGTATCTACTATACCGCCTTGTGGTATTGTATTTGAGTTATTCCCTTTTTGGGTTATAACGTCTCCCGTTCTTGGGTAGACTATTTATACTTGCTTCTAGTGCTTTAAGACTAGGTTTAATATCCTCTTCAATGATGGATTATATATTGTGGTAATCTTGGGATTGCTCTTGGGAGCTCTGTCTTGTTTGTTGTGCATCGTCGTGTTCACATTAGGCATTTGCCTTACTATGTTTAGGCTGGGTATCCCTTCCAGCTGTCATGTATTTGTTTGATGCTTTGAGACATATTCTTTGTCTATACTTACTAGTCTGTGCTCATTTCACTTCCTAATCCTCATTCCTTATCTTCAGATGGATTCTCTGAGTTCCTTTATACTTATTACTTAGTTGAGTTCCTTCTCCTTGATCGTCTGAAGTGTCCAATTGTTCTGTTTTAAATTTACTCATGGTCCGTAGAACAGAGTTGACTACTTCCTGTGTTTCGTAGACTACATGTATACATACGTGGGGTACCTTATTGATATGTTACCACTTACCCGACTATCTGTCAGGCCAAAAAGCTCCTTCAGAGTGCGGTCGTCCCACATCCCATATTTGGGTACACTCGTAGTGTTCGTCACACGCCTAGGTGAAGTATTCTATTGTCAACTCCTCTTGTATCATTCTATGATACTCACCGTAATTCTGTTGGTTTGGTTTTATAATCCAAGGTTTTAAAAGAAAGTTTGTGGGTTTGAAAGAAAACTTGGTTTTAAAAAATAACAATTCGGTGTTAAAAGGTTCTTCATGGCATAGCCATGTTTAAGGTCTTCACTAAGTCCAGCTTTTCGCTGACTAGTATGTCCTAATACAATGGTACGTCGGGCCGTTAGGCCTTCCAAGGTTCATTCTTTCATTTTTAGGATGTGTGATCCCGTAGTCGCTTCATTGCGGTCACGGTACCTTACTATGTACATTGGTGTGTTAAAGTTCCTTTACATGCTCCTGTTCTTACTGCACTTGCCGTGGCAAGTGCGTGGTACTGGTGGTTTTGGGTAACCCTATACCGGTCTGGGTATGGTTTCTGCTTGTATTTGATAGCTTGTTGACTCTTCCCTTGATCTTATTGATCTATGTTTGGGCCACTCGATCCCTTAAGTAACTTCTAAATGATCTTGACATGGTTGTCGTGTATCGGAATATTTATCCAATCCTTGGAGATTCCCTTTTGATTTGGTTGTGTTCTTCCTTGTTGCTCGTTCCCACACATAGTTGTGGTTACTGAGCCTTCAGCCTGTCTAGGCACTACGGTTGTAGTTACGTCAAATTACATCTTGTGAATGTTCCTATAGCTGTGTAAGTATACTGGCCAGGTATTGTAACCTTCTTGGCGTTGTAGTTGGAGTTAACCACTCCTGACTATGTCCTTAGTCAGTTGGTATACCATTGGTGTATTATCTAGCTACTGCTGTCCCGCAGACTTATGTCTCGGGTTCCATTACTGCTCCTTTTCCATTTCGTTGCACGGTTAGTGCTTCCTTTCCTGCTGCTGGTTGACCAGCCAGGTTTCGCGACTGCTAAGCATGTCGCCCCATGCTGTTGTAAGTTGTGGCCTCCTTATGGTTGGAGTGCTCATTCAACCGCTATTGAGTGCGGGTATTGTTGTTCAACCGGAACCATCTCCGGGACTTTCAATTCTTTGCATCTACTATACGTCAGGTTCTTGTTTACTGTATGATTATTTTCTCTACTGCCAGATCGGGTATTCCCGAGTGTGAGAGGACTTTCCTTCTCTCTGGCGTACTTTCCAAGTTATACAATGGGATTTGTGGAGGGCGGGTCTGGTATTGTAGGTATCCGGTACTCACCGGGAGTTCCTAACTAGCATATCTCTAATGCTAACACTCAAACCTTAGCCCTAAGCTTCTAAATCCTAACTCGGTATTTCCTAAACTCGGTATTTCCAGTCTTCAGAGCGATACTTCGCTCTGATACCACTTTTTGTAACACCCCTACCGATAATACCGTCATTACCGTCCAATCTCCTTACACATCTAGATACACGCAGCGGATACTTGCATACACACGGTGGGTGATACAATGCCGTTAGTCACCCACGTGACTAACAAGGCTACTACTACTATATACAGCATTGGTCTGATGGACCGGAATCCCGAGTACTACACATCTACACTACATACTCCATTTACCAATCAAATACTACAATGCTCCATTCAACACTTTACTCCGTTACAATACCATACAATACAATATACATAACCGAGTTTACTAGGTTCCAAATACAATACAATGCTTCTTCCAAGTTCCTATGTACTCATTAAGAGTCTACATCTACCCATTCCTCCCAAACTACATACTTCCATTACTTATGGTGTGCCACTTAGTACACCTCTACATTCTACTTCTAACTATCCAAGTGTAGCCACCGGTCTCTTACCTTGACCACCTCCGCTTCGGGTACCTGCACACTAAAAATGTTCCCCCTAGGGGGTCAGCTTTCGCTGCATATGATAACCGCATACCCCGCGTACTAGTGAGGGTACGCCGACCAATTGGTCGAATACATGCAGTTCATTTTATTCATACATACATGCATACATGCTTTCATACATAATACTACAATACTTTACGCAAGGAATACATACATACACTTCATTGCATACAAGGTAAACCATACAAGTCAACCGATACTTACTTACCTTCCCGAAGTACACAATACACATACATATACAATACATACACAATACACCCATACTTGTTAACTCCTTTTGTCCACCGGGTTAATCGGGTGGAGATTACTCTTTTACTCGTTACACCATACTTACGCATACATACTCATACTTTACTTACTTACTCTTACTCATGTTAAGTCGTTGGACCTCCGGCCCGGGGACTACTTTGTCCCACCACCGGGATTTACTTGGTTCACCAATCCAGGATGCTACCCATTTAAGGGGTTTGGGCCATGGACCAGTTTAAGAACCAGGAATCGGATCCACCTCTTGTGTCTCCTCATCCTCACGCGTGGCTGAAACTATATCGGACTTCTACTCATTCCAATTTATTACGTACTTACGTTAGGAGTTAGGTAGTTAGGAATTAGTAGAAGTCACACATCCAGGCCACAATAATACAATACACATCCACATACCTACAAGGTGCAATACATTACACAAGTACAATACAAGGTACATACACATTTATCTTCATCCAATCATTTCATGAATTATACAAACTATTGTTCAAGACAATAAATATCAAGAATAATAAAGTCAAGCACAAGTAAGTGCAATATAGTCCGATTCATGCATTTATCTTATTTAGGTGATCAAATAAGAACACAAATCGGGGTAACCAGATTAGGATACAGGGCATGAAGAAATCATACCTTTCACCATTGATTCGGACTCACCGACTCCTCTTCGGTGTTCGACTAATCAAATCCAATCACATATAAACAGTTGGGTGGTTAATTATCCATATTTAACCTTACTCAGTACTTTACTAGAGTTTCCTAGTTTATACTTACTAATTCTTCATTGTTCAAATACCTCTACTTATATTACTTACTTAGAATTATTTCCTAAGCTTGTTTATAGCCTTAATGACCTTAAACATCATTAATCATGCCTTAATTACCTTATACTATCATTACCATTCAATTCCCCACCATTAGAATGCAAGAAAATACTTTCTGGACAAGTTTTGGGGTGGTCCGGGTTTGTGTCCGGGGATACAAACCCGGACCAATACTGGAATTCGTTTTCTGGACAGTTTGTGTGTGGTCCGGGTTTAGGGAAGGGTTTACAAACCCGGACCATACAATTGAAGATCTCTCGGGTGAAAATTTTGGGTGCTCCAGGGTTAGGGTTGGTTTGCAAACCCGGACCATCCATTCCGAATTCATTCTGCCGTGTTTTTTGATTGGTCCGGGTTTGTGTACTTGTTTACAAACCCGGACAAGTTGCAGTATTGCAAAATATTATGTTTGATTTTGTTTTCAACTCCAAACTTCTACCAATCTCTTCCCCAATATTCCTACATATAATCTAGGGTGTTTGACCCTTATTAGGCAATCAAAACTAACCTAATCCATCTCCATACAAATCTGTTACATAATACACTCCACTGTTAATTTTTCCCTCTGTTACAATTTTCCTTCTTCCACATATGCTACAAATTTTTCCTCTCTTCTTCCTAAATGCTATGGTTCTTTCATTGCCTCATTTGCATTATACTCAACCCAAGTCGTACTCGCTACCATACTCATTTTACCAAGTCTTACACATTAATTCTTCCTTGTTTCTCCAACACATTCAAAAATCCCTTGCTACAGATCTTATATCATTTCATTCTCTTACCACAACTACTACTCCTTAGTTACTAAATCATCTCTACTAAATCCAATACACACATTGGTTCTCCCATTCACCAAGTCATTCTTAATGCACAATTCCTACTAAAATTTCGCCATAGTTCACCTACTTTTCTTACTTATCCACACATCTCCTTTCTCATCAATTTCATCCCTATTCTAGCCAACCACAAGGGTTCTACCAGCACACATACCAAATCTCAATACACAATACTTCCTCAATTACAATACCAATACATCATTACTTCCTCAATCCACCATACTAATACACATACACAATTTATTGGCTATAAGGCCTACAATCCAAATACAAACTCATAAATACTCAAACTTTCACAAACTATGATACTAATACAATATTTGGTTTCTTTCAATAGTTTACCCATTCCCATTACACCAATGCATTTAATTTAACGTTAAGGAGAAGCTCTTACCTTAAGCTCTTATTTCTCTATTTTCTTTCCCATTTCCCATCACCCAAAGCACACATAAACAAGTGTAATTAAATACTAACCCTTAGATTTATACTAATCCATTGAAATGTTCAAATCACAAATTCAAGGGTTTACCTTTGGAGTGTTTTAGGAGGGGTTTTAGCCCTTGGTTTGAGAAGGTGATTCCACCACCATTACAATGTTGGAGTTTACTCAAAAGAGAGAGAGAAAATAGAGCATTACAAGGGGGTAGGAATCGGTTACAAAAGAAGATGAAGGGAACATGAGTTTTTCATGTAGATTTTTACCTTAATGGAGAGAGGAGACTCCAAGCTTTACTTTCACTGGTGGAACGCGACCCATTAATTACGGTCTAAAACCGTGTATAATTACGGTTCTGGACCGTAATCTATGGGGGCGTCAATAAAGATGGCGTTTCTTTAATTACGGTTTAAAACCGTAATTAAAGTCCCTTTTCGGCCCACGTGTCATTGACTTTACATTACGGTTATTTGTAAAACCGTGATCTAAAGTCCTTTGGCGCGCGCGAACCAAAGGACTTTAGATCACGGTTTTTCAAATAACCGTATTGTAAAGCCGACACTTTAGATACGGTTCTAACAATAACCGTAATCTAAAGTCTTTTGGCGCGCGCGCCCAAAGGACTTTAGATTACGGTTATTGTTAGAACCGTAATCTAAAGTGTAATTTTTTTTTTATTTTATTTTTTTACAAATCTACACAATTGCAATAGAGACAGAATTGTAACAGATAAGCAACAGAGGGCAGAAACTGCACAATTGAACCCCTGAATCAAATACCAACAACACAATTCATTCTCTGCGCACAATTGCAACAGAGATAACATCTAATAAAGCACCAGATCGAAAATCTGTAACATATTCAATCTGTTACACAATTGCAACAGAGATAACATCTAATAAAGCACCAGATCGAAAATCTGTAACATATTCAATCTGTTACACAATTGCAACAGAGATAACAATTGCAAATTCATTTCTGCGCACAATTGCAACAGAAACATTCAATACAACAGCTAGAATCTGTTACAGCAGCAGCTAGCATAATTCATTACAAACAGAATCAGAGCAACTAACAAAAAAAATATAATTTGTTACACAATATAATCTGTTGCAGCAGCAACTAACAGAATCAGAGCAGCAACTAACAAAAAATATATGTTACAGCATCAGAGCTAGCTAGTCTACCACTCCATTCTCATAAACATGGCTGCCATGCTCTCTCTGACATGCAACAAGTCGGCAGGAGCATAAGTCTTGAATCTGGCATAATGCTCTTTAATCTGCAACAAGAAAAGGAATGGAACACATAATGAGATTAAGATAAAGACACAAAAAATCTGCCGAAAGAATTAAATACAAGACAACGTTCGTATTACCTTGTCAATATCATTCTTAAAACTTGGGAAGTACCCGCAGAACTCGTACATATACCGCATCACGTAGTACCCGCAACTCTTAGAATCCTTTTGGGTAGGGCACTAAATCACCTAAATTCACAAATGTAAAACAATTGTACAAAGATAATAGCAGCACGAATGAAATACATGAATTACCAAACCTTGATGTAATTGACGGTCAAATCACCAAACTCTCCCTGAGGGTTTTTTTGTAACAACTGTTACATATATAAACAAAAGCGTTTAGCAAAATGAACAAGTACATTAATTTTGGTTCAAAAAACTTACAAAACAAATAAATAGTAATAAAAACTTACTCTTTGATTAAGTCTTCAGTGTTGAATTCTGTCCACTGCCCTAGTGGATCTAGAACGAGCAGAGTAGTGGTGGCAGCGCAGAATATAAACAAAGCCCAGTGGTGGCTACAATGTCAAATACAAAATGAAATGAGAAATGAAGGTAAAAAAGTTAGCTAATTAGTATGTAATTTTATATTAGAACTCACGTTTAGTGATACGGCATTAGAATGAATAATTTATTCTGTTGATCAACAACATTGAAGCAATGAATCATGTATTCACAAAACCTCCCCGGGTCCCTAGTGACTGAATCATACGATAAACGCTCCGGGCACACCGCAGTAATGGAGGTCATGTCCTTCTCAGCATATCTCTCAAGCAGACATCTATTATATCACATGTACTATAAAAAGTTAGCCAATGCAACTTCATAGATACTTATTCTATATGTTTTTACAGTATGAGGAAAGAACACTTACTTTAGATAAGCTTGAATAATGTTAATGTTCAGATAATCTCCACACATCATCTCTCTGATGTCCTCAAAGTTGATTGCCGTCATCATATCTTCTTCGTAGTGAAACATTGACTTTGGAAGCGTCATCATGAAGTTGTTAGTTTGAGATGACTTCAACATGATCTTGTCGTAGAGATTCATCTGCTTGGGCCCCAAAACATTAACAAGTTTTTGTGGCAGTGTGAGCTTATTTTTAGGCGCCTCAGAAGTCCTGGTGCGACCCGGACGGGCGCTGGATTCTTACCTTTCGCACCCCGACTCACTGGATTCTTACCCTTCACACACAAACAGTAAAGCATCAATGTAAAGATAATTACTAATTGATTATTATAGTAACTTTAAACAATTATCTAGAACATACCCTTGTACTTCTGACAGGATTCGCCGGCACGCAGATCTCTTCTTCTCTGGGCGGGATACGCGGCGAGGAAGCTCAGGGATCTCAGGATTCGCCGGCGCGCTGGTCTCTTCTAGTTGGGCCAGGTTACGCGGCGAGGAAGCTCAGGGATCTATAATAGATTAGATTAGATACTTAATGCTAAATAATGCATTTTATTAGATACTAAATGGTTGTCAAAACAGTCTTACCTCATCGGTGACAACAATATAACATGCTGGCCAGGGCAATATGTCTCCCTTCGCTTCGATCAGCGTGCATTTGTTGTCAAACGCCATCGGAAGGTATGCATGCTCAAATCCATCAACTATCAGGTCCAAGGTCACACGCGCGTAGAATGGGGGTAGACGTACGAAACTGATGAGCGTGAGTGGACCTGATGGCAACACCGTCCCGTAGGCCGCATCTACAGGCTGCCCGTCTAATGGTATTTGGAGACGACATTTTTTTGCTCCTTTAATAAACAGAGATAATACGTGAAATAAATAAGTGAGTCCAATCTAATACTATTTAAATAACTTTATTTTAGGAGAAAAATAGTTAAACAAAGTTAACCTGGATGTTGGCAAACGAGTACGGGTCAGCGGCGGAGCACAACTAGACGAGGAAGATAGTCGAGGAGGATCTAGCTGCTGCTGAGTAGTCGCATGTGCAATCGCATTCAACGCTTCCTGCAGCCTCTCCTCGATAGCCCGGCGCTCAGCAGCCTGTTTCTCGTCATTAGCTTGGCGCTCAGCAGCGAACTTACGCTCTACCATCGCCTCGACTTCAGCAGCACTCATCTGACCCTTCCTAGCAGATGGCGGGAATACGTTCTTCTGACGTACTTCTCCCCCAAATCCTCTAACACGCCCCGGGTGATCCTTCTTCCCAAGCATTTGATTGAGCGCATCGTCTTGAGAAGGAGGAGCGTGTAAGTCTACTTCTCCTCTCTGTGCCGCTTCGTACTATCCAATTTTCAAAGAAGTTAACACTAAATTTAAGATCAACAAACACTTGAGTATATAAGTAAATTATTTAACAGCTACTTTCAAATACTTACAATTTGGTTAGCCAGTTGTTCCATCGCAGCATTAGGAAATATCCTCTGACCTTCGTTGGTCGTTTTCTGGCGTCCCAGTATGTACATCTGCACCCTCCTCGCCTCAGAGACATCCTCGATCGGGCATTCACTTCCATCCTCGTTCCTCCGTGTCAGCAAACCAGCTTCTTTCCATCCCTCGAGGCTGCCCACATATCCCCTTCGTCCCATGGTGTGGGGGTAGAGATTAGCTTCACGGTTTTGTCGTGCTTGTTCTTGTACTTGCTGTTAAGAAAGTACAACAGGAAATTAATTAGAAAATCAGGGATAAAGCATTATGAGCATTAATTAAGAAAAGAGTACACACAAACATACCCTGAACTCGGGGGTGGCGTGCCGCTCAACGAACTCCTTCCACTCCTCTTCAGTGATCATGCCGTTGTACACAACATACGGCGGAGGCTCACGTGGGGGCACCCTGTTGATCCAATGCTCAACCAGATAGTGGCAGAATGATTTAGCTTTGCCGGACACCAAAGAAAGAACGGTCTTCTTCACTTCTTCTGGGATCTTGTACCGTTCTTGCACCTTCTTCCAGATGGTCTCCTTTACTTCTTGCGGGACTTGTTTCCATGTGTGGTTGATGCAGCAATGTGATCTGGCTAGAGTCCCTAGCATATTACCGAACTCTGACCTGCTGCCCCCACCATACCTCCCATACTGGTCCCACAGAAGACTAATCTGATCCTCTTTCTGCAGTTTCAACCCACGGGTCGGACCTCTACCTCTGGGTCTCTGAGTAGCACTCGTAGAAGGTGCACTCATGGAAGGGCCAACAGTAGCAGCGGCAGATGTGGATGGGGCAACAACAGCAGCGGCAGATGTAGATGGGACCGGTACCATTCGCTGCTCATTTTCCTCATCCTCACGACAAAATAAATCGAACTCTGCATCAGCCATGTCCTGATCAGCCATGCCTGCAAGGATTGAAATTCAATTTGAATTAAATTAAGCATTTCATAATGGTCATAAACAAGCAATAAATAAAAGAGTGGTAATTTCATATAAATTTTTATAGTAATAACTTACATACACCATTATATCTCAACCCACATTCCCTCGTTATGGTCTGATCGTATATACTCACGATGACCTGTGACCTCAGCCTCTTCCAATGAAATAGGAACAGTTGGAGGTTCATCTTCTGCATCATACTCATCCTCATCAACCACACCATCCACACCAACTATTCCTCTTCTCCCTTTAAGCAACAGACCATCTAGGATTATAGGGATCAGTTACATAAAATATCTGCTTAACCTTCATCCCAACAACGAATGGCTCAACCGTGGGAGTAGCTCTAGACAGATCAACCAGTTTCATACCATGCTCCTCCTCACGGTAGCCATGAATGTTGTTAACCTAGTTACAGCGGAAAACACACATTTCGTAGCTGTTGTAGTCCAATACCCAGATGTCTTGTATAACACCGAAATATGATTGTTGTACTAAGACAGGACTATGACCCACGACACCGACGTCATATAAGTTTTGATAAGCTTCAAGCTCTACACCACTGTTTTGATTCGTTGACTTCTGATCCTGACGTTCTGTGAAAAAGGTGAATCCGTTGACATCGTACCCCTCATAAGAAATTACATCCAGATTTGGTCCAAATGCAACTACTTTAATCAGTTCAGGCACATTCGTGGACTGATCGGACAACACTCTCTCTTTGAACCATCGGACAAATGTCCTATTCTGCTCATTTTGTAGTCTGACGTCACTCATGTTTGGATATTGTGCTCTTAAAACACACAAGTGTTCATCAAAGTATGGTTCAACATCTTTAAGATGACTTAGCACAACTAAATGAGCTTTGTTAAGAGTGTCTATGTCAATTCTTTTCAGTTTCCTTCCAACCGTGCCAACACCCTTCAATCTGCCCTCGTGTCTAGAACGTGGAAGACCAATGGTATTGACACCTTCTAGGTAATTGGTGCAGAAGTCTACAACTTCCTCTGTGATAGTGCCCTCTATAATACTACCCTCTGGGTGACGACGGTTCTTCATTTTCTTCTTCAGGACACCCATGTACCTTTCGAACGGATACATGTAGCGAAGGTACAAAGGACCACACATCAGAATCTCTCTTACAAGATGCACGAGGAGATGTATCATTATGTCGAAGAACGATGGAGGAAAATACATCTCAAGCTGGCACATTGTCACAATAAGATCCTTTTGTAATTTAGACAGAGTGTCCACATCAAGAACCTTAGACGAAATGGATTTGAGGAAGACACTGACGTTTGTGATTGTGTGTCTGACAGCATCCGGCAAGATCCCACGTAGTGCAATTGGCAAAAATTCTTGAAGTAGGACATAATAATCGTGAGATTTCATTCCTACTAATTTGAAATCTGTCATGGACACTAGGTTTCTTATGTTTGAGGAGTAACCTGATGGCACCTTGATGTTGTAAAGGGTACTGCATAGACTATGTTTCTCTTCTTTAGACAGAGTGTGACAGGCAGGAGGCAAGAATGTGCGTTTTCCACGTTCTTGCGGGCCAAGCTCTGTGCGTATGCCCAACTCAATTAAATCTTTTCTTCCTTTCAAATGATCCTTTGTCTTTCCTTTTATGTTCAAAAGGGTGCTAGTGAAACTTTCACCCACGTTCTTCTCGACATGCATCCCATCGATACAATGTCTAACCTCCAGATGCTGCCAGTACTGTAGTTCCCAAAATATTGATTTCTTTTTCCAGACACTTTTTCACCACTTTGGTTGGCGGCCCGAAGTTGTTCACAATATTATCCAACTTTTTGTAAATCTCTGTACCTGTCAAAGGCTGGCGCGCCATGCTGCGATCAGTTTTCCCATCGAACTCTTTCGCCATCTTTCGATACTTATGTCGTTTTGGAAGCATTTTTCGGTGGCCCATATACACGGTTTCCCACTATGTTTCAAGCGAATGCTACAAGTGTTTTCACCACAAATCGGACACGCCAACGCCCCCTTGATTGAATAGCCTGAAAGATTACCATAGGCGGGGAAATCATTGATTGTGCAGTACAACATAGCACGCAAATTGAAGTCCTCTTTACTGAATGAGTCGTAAACCGTAGCCCCTTCATTCCACAAGAGTTGTAGATCCTCTATCAAAGGTTGTAGGAATATGTCAATTTTCTTGCCCGGTTGCTTTGGACCAGATATTAACAAAGACAACAAGATGTGTCTTGGTTTCATGCATAACCACGGCGGTAGATTGTAAATAACCAAAAGCACAGGCCAGGTACTGTGTATGCTACTCAAAGTACCGTAAGGGTTCATCCCATCCGTGCACAAGCCTAGCCTTAGGTTTCTCGGTTCGTTACCAAACTCAGGAAATTTTACGTCTATGTTTCTCCACTGTGGTGCATCAGCGGGATGTCTCAATCTGCCATCCTTTTTCCTGTGAACTGAATGCCACCGAAGATTCTCTGCGTCTTTCTCAATGGAGAACAAACGTCTGAACCTTGGAATGATGGGCAGGTACCACAATACCTTAGCTGGTGAACCTTTCTTACTACCGCTGATGTGAGTTTGTGTTTCTTATACCGTGACGCTCCACATGCTGAACAGCTTTCAGCAAATTCATCCGATTTCCAAAACAGCATGCAACCATTTGGACAAGCATGAATTTTCTGGTACCCCATACCCATTGGGCACATCATTTTTTTGGCTGAGGTAGTCGTTGGTAAAACGTTGTCCACCGGAAGAACGTATTTCAATAGTTCCAGGAGGTCAGTGAAACTTACGTCGCTCCAGCCATGTTTCGCTTTCAAGTTGAATAGCTTGAGGACGACACTCAACTTGCTTAACTTTGTAGGGTCACACCCGGGGTACAACGGTGTTTTGGATGAATCCAACAAATTTTCATGCTTGTCTGGCGTGTTAGAGTAATGTCGTTCCACATCTTCAAGCATAGTCTCAATGTCATCATCCCAGAAATCTGGCACAACGTTCGCTGTAACGTCTTCTGGATCACCAGCAACTGTATCATCTCCAAGTTCTGTTTCTGTGTTTGCCTAACCATTATCCCCTTCGTCAGGCTTAATAACATCGAACGCACTCTGACCATGCCATCGGATTATGTCTTGGAAATCTTTTGTAAAACCGCGGCGGATCAGATGTTCCTTAATTGTTTCAACGCCGCGATATCTCAGATTGTTTTGGCAGTCGATACACGGACAAAATATGTATCCCTTGTCTATAGGTTTCAGATTGTTCGCCAACACCGTGCATAACTTATCAACTCCTTCTAAAAACTTGTCGTCCAAATTTCCGCTGTAAATCCACGAACGTTCCATCTCCTTCTAGCTATTTATATGAAGGCAGCCATTTCATACCGTCACCCGTGGCAGAGTCTTTACACTTTTGTATCTTATCAACCTAAATCCATCCAGGAGTATTAAATCCCACCGGTGAACGTGTTTTTAATATGTAATTTATTGAAAATTTCGGCAGCATCTCCCTACAGTTCTTCAAATGCACGATATTATGATATTAATCAATAATATATGCATTCGAAGAACAATAAAGAGATACTGCTTAAATAATCAATAAAGTACATATTAAAAGCACATTCACACCCTAGGTGTGTGATTTAACAATCGTGGACAGTCCCGACAGGGACTGCCGAAGATATACCTCTATTAGGTATATCTTGGGCGGATAACTATGTTTGGTAGTTTGTCAAATATTATATGTATATATATAAATCTTACCTCTGGTAGACGATTAGCCGATGCTAAGACGGTTGAGGTCGGAAGCCTAAATAAAGTCGTAGTCCTGATGCATAAATGAAAAACTACAACATTAGAATTCATCAAAAAATCAAGGTTAAATGCTAGCTAAACCGCGGAAAAAAATCGACAGCATCTCCCCTATATTTCTAACGTCTCCAAATCAGTTTTATCAAAGTCAAATTCACACGCACCATCTAGAACTGGTAACATACATAAACTTATCTTCACTGATGTATTTAGTTTACAGAAACAGAAAAACGACAACATCTTTCTGTTGCCTCTACTGAACAGATTCACACAGAACTCAAACAGAAATAGAAACTGAAAGAAAAGAAACAGACAGACAGAGACTGGTGTATGACTCCTCTTTGTTTGTTCACGTGTTTGAATTCTCAAACCTTTCTAAACTGTCGATCCTGTCAATTTGGTGTGTTATAAAGTTTCTAACTCAACTAAACCCAAGGCAACTTTGTTACAGATGCAGAATTAGTCAGAACCTGATCTGATACGAAACTAAAGCTGAAATCCAAACTGAAATCAAAACAGAAACTGAGTTGTGTTCTTGCTTCTTCCCTATCTGTTTTTTTTCCTTTCAACTGATTATACTTCTCCTAACTCCTTACCCAGTTACTTAAATATTCCATTAAGCTTTTAAATCCAGACCAAAACTCAAACAACTTGTTACAGTTCTGTTCCATTCATGAAACTGAGATATGCTACAGTTCTGTACCATTCATTTTTCAGGAATCGGTAATATACTTGAACTTACTTTCTTTCTTGTGGCAGTTTTAAGTAGTAGCATTTTTAAAACTACACTATTATGTATAATTGTAATACTAAATGCTAAGAACAAATAAATACAGCAGTTTACAGATTGGTTTGCAAAGTTACCGTAACTAAGCACCAAAGTGGGCAAGTAGTGTAGAAATCAGCCCACGAACTAGGTCGCAATTAACTGTGAATCTGGGCACAAATATATGAACAAGGTTAGAACATTTGCCATTACACTCTCAGGATTCGATACAAACGAGGTTAGAACTTGCAATCGAAATGCATGTATATGAACAAAGTTAGAAAAAAACGACAATCAATCGCGATCGCATACCCAATACGCGATAGAGACGTCGACGGTGAGACCAGTGGTAGATGGGTGGTGACCGCGGCGATGGAGTGACAAAGGTGGTGGGAGCGACGGCGGCGATGGCCGTTAGCAAGGTGACGGGAGAGAGGAGGCAATTTCAGTGAGGAAGATAGCGCGAAAGAGAAGAAGAGTTACTGTGAGTAGAGTGTGCAGAGTGTAGGCAAATGTTTAAATGGACTTTAGATTACGGTTTACATGTAAACCGTAAACTAAAGTCACACTTTACATGACGGTTCTCACAAAAACCGTAATCTAAAGTGTAATGAAATTAAAAAAAAAAGCGCGATAATTATTTGGCATATGTTGGGTTTCAAACATAGGTAACACATTAATATAAAGTTTTATTAATCTAAAATACACTGATAAAACGACGTCGTTAAATGTAATCTAAAGTGTAACGAAATTAAAAAAATAGCGCGATAATTATTTGCCATATGTTGGGTTTCAAACATAGGTAACACATTAATATAAAGTTTTTATTAATCTAAAATACACTGCTAAAACGACGTCGTTAACTGTAATTTAGATTACGCGCGGAGTTGAATAAATCAAGTAATACGGGAAATTTTTTTCGTCAGGTCAAAATGACGTCGTTGACGAGGTTGGCGCGCCTTTTTTAGGAGGGACTTTAGATGACGGTTTTTAGTAAAACCGTAATCTAAAGTCCGTTGACCGTAAAGCACGCGTCAACACGGGACTTTAGATTACGGTTTTATTAAAAACCGTCATCTAAAGTCCCTCCTAAAAAAGGTGCGCCAACCTCCGATCGATTATTGATTACGGGTTAATCAATCATCGTCGCTAATAAATTCCGGCCTTCCTATTAATCACGGTGTCTGTTTAAACCATGATTAAACCACCGTCATTAAAGCCTCGCGTTCCACTAGTGTTTGGTACCATTTTCTCATTGAATGGGGAAAACCCATGAAATGAAGTTCTTCCTTTTCGAATTTTGAAAAGATAGAATTGTAGAGAATGTTGAGGGGAGTTCAAATATGTGATTTGTTTTTGATTCGGAGCTTGTATGTGGCTAGAGCAAGAGGATGAAGAGGGGTGCCATGGAAGCTTGTGGAAAGCTTCAAAAATCGCCAGATGCAGAGGGGAGAAAGAGGGAGAAATTGGCTGGGTGAGGAAGGAACCCACGTGAGAGAGAGAGGAGAAATGTGAGGGTGAGAGGAGAGAGGTAAATAAGTACCTTTTTACTTTTTGGTACTTTTTGCTTTTTGGCTCTTTAATTAACTAGCTAGTTACATATGTGTGAGGGTATTATTTGACATATAAAAATCGGTCCCACACAATAATACTAGGTAGAGCGTTTTTCGTCTTTTACCGAAAACGCTCATTAATTTACCCGGTTCCGGTACTATTTATTAACCAGGCCCGCTTTCCGGATTTTCTCGTTCCTTTAATTTATTGGTTATTAAGCCTCCATAAAAGCTTAATCATTGTTATTTAATGATTTATAATTTTTTACGGGTTCGTTTGACCACTTAAAATCACGTTTTTAGGTTTTCTCGAAAAACGTGCATTAAAGCTTTATTAGCGTTTTAATACATTATTTGGATCCATTTTCTTCGGGAGTTGTTCCCATACATTATTTAGGTCTTATTAAGCTCTTATAATGCATATAATGCGCTAACCGAGGTCTCATACTCCTATGGTTATTTAACGCTTATTTCACGTTTTTCGCTTTTAAGCATTTCTTCATTTCTTTTGGATTTATTTTTTCCTTACCAATATTACTTAGGCGTCATTAGGCCCTTAAATACGTATTAGATTAATTTTAATCCCTATATCTAAGTTCGGGGTATTTCAGGGTTTGTCTCCACCATGGGTCTCATGACAAGGCTTACTGTGTTGGTATTTATACAATGGTTGACCACATGTTTGGGTGTATATGGAGTATACTTACTCCTTCAAGTCTCTATGCTCTTTGAGCGTTGTGCTTTTACAGTCCAAAGCCTCTTGTAGGCGTAGTGGTTTGGAAATCTCATTTTCTTATTCGATTGTCTCTTGGCAATAGCTATATGCGCAAGATTGTTGTAGTAGATGAAAGCCTTTTTCGAAGGGTTCACATCATCACCGCATTGGTGTATTTGGTTAACGAGGGGTACCTTCCCTTGGGTTTCTTGTAGTGTCCAAGTGTGGACTAGGCCAATGTTGGCATTATCATGATTCCTACGCCTCTGTGCTACCATTGCTACAGAAGGCATGAAGGGTGTTAAAACTCCATCAACTGTATATAGACTGATGCTCTAGTGACAGTGACACTGAGGTAGCCATTACTCCAAGCCACTCATTATATCGAGCTTAAATGTGATTGTTCAGTTGTCGATCTATGTGTCGTGTGAAGCAATACTTCTTGCAAGTCTTGTTAGTGAATGATGTGGGTTTTGCAACCGTTAAAGTTATCTAACGTATTAGGTTTATGGCTTTTAAGCCTTATTGCTGCAAGCTATGCTCTTTGCAAGCTGCTTATACATGCTTCCGCTCCTTGTATGCCATCATAGGGCTGGAGGTGTTTACTAGGATCCCTAGCAAGTCGTGGCATCACGCTTCCGTTCATAGGAGGTCCCTTAGGCAATCTGGTGCTATTCAGTGCCTTCTGTAATTTAGGGTATTTCCAGTTAAGTGAAATCTCTTCGGTGTCCTAACCGAGTGTTTGTTCTAGCTTCCGTGCTCTTATCATGACGCTTTGTTCAAGGTTCAACTGTTGTTAGCTCAGACACCCTTCAAGGATTGCTCCTGGGTGTTGTTAGGTTACGCGTTACATCCGGCTAATGTTTAGATATGTTGTGTCCACTACACCGGCTTGTGGTATTGTATTTGAGCTATTCTCTTTAGGGTTACAATGTCTCCCGTTCTTGGGTAGACTGTTCATACTTCTCCTAGTGTTTTAGACTAGGTTTAAAATCCTCTCCAATGATGGATTATACTTCGTGGTAATCTCGTGATCGCTCTTGGGAACTCCATCCCGTTTGTTGAGCATTGTTGTGTTCATATTAGGCATTCGCCTTACCGTGTTTTGGCTGGGTATCCCTTCCAGCTGTCATGTATTTGCTTGCTGTCCTTAAGACATATTTTATGCTATACTTGTTAGTCTGCGCTCTTTGTGCTTCTTTAATCCTCATTCCTCACCTTCAGATGGATTCTCTGAGTTCTTTCATACTTATTACTTAGCTGAGTTCCTTCTCCTTGATCGTCCGAAGTCTCCAGCTGTTCTGCTTTGAACTTACTTAGGGTCCGTAGAACGGAGTTGACTAGTTCCCGTGTTTCGTACACTACATGTATACATACGTGGGGTACCTTTTGATACGTTACCACTTACCCGACTATCTGTCAGGCCCGCAAGCTCCTTCGGAGTGTGGTCGTCCCACATCCCGTAATAGGGTACACTCGTAGTGCTCGTCACACGCCTAGGTGAAGTATTCGATTGTCAACTCCTCTTGCATCACTGTTGGTTCGGTTTTAAAATCCAAGGTTTTAAGGAAGGGTTGTGGTTTTGAAAGAAAAAGTTTTGTTTATAAAATAATAGTTCGGTGTTAAAAAAAAAAGATTCTTCATGGCTTGGCCATGTCTAAGGTCTTGACCAAGTCTAGCTTCTCGCTGACTAGTATGTCCTAAATACAGTGGTCGGGCCGTTAGGCCTTCCCAAGGTTCCATTCTTCCAGCTTTTAGGATGTGTGATCCTATAGCTGCTTCATTGCAGTCAGGGTGCATTACTGTGTACTTGTGGTGTGTTAGGGTTCCTCTACATGTTCTGGTTCTTACTGCACTTGCCGTGGCAAGTGCGTGGTACTGGTGGTTTTTGGGTAAACCTATACCGGTCACGGTATGGTTTCCACTCGTATTTGGTAGTGTTGTCGACTCTTCCTTTGCTATGTTGATTTATGTTTGGGATACTTGATCTTTTAAGTAGCTTCTCAGTGATATTAACGTGACTGTCGTTGATCGGGGTACTTCTCCAATCTTGGAGATTCTTATTATTTGGTTGTGTTTCTCTTGTTGCTCGTTCCCACACATTTATTGTGGTCCTTGAGCCTTAGCTTGTTTAGGCACTACTCCTGTAGTCGTGTCGGATTGTATCTCGCGAAAGTTATCGTAGCTGTGTAAGCTAGGGTTGGCCTGGTATTGCAACCTTTTTGGCGTTGTAGTTTTGGAGTTTTCCACTCCCGACTATGTCCTTAGTCAGCTAGCATACCGTTGATGGTGCTATTTTGCTATTACTGTCCCGTAGACTTGTGGCTCGGGTATTGTTACAGTTCCTTTTCTGTTCTGTTGCACGCTTAGTGCTTCTTTCCTACTGCTGGTTGACTAGCCAGGTTTCGCGACTGCTAAGCATGTCGCCCCATGCAGTTCTAAGTTGCAGCCTCCTTGTGGTTGGAGCACTCATTCTACCGCTATTAAGTGCGGATATTGTTGTTCAACCGGGAACCATCTCCGGAACTTCCAATTCTTGGAATCTACTATGTGTCGGGTTCTTGTTTACCGTACGGTGATTTCACAACTGCCAGATCGGGTTTTCCCGAGTATGATAGGGCTTCCCTTCTCTCGCGTTCTTTCCTAAGTCATACATGGGGTTTGCGGTGGGCGAGTCTGATGTTGTAGGTATCCGGTACTCACCGGGAGTTCCTATCTAGCATATCTCTAATGCTATCACTCAGCCCGTAGCCCTAAGCTTCTAATTCCTAACTCAGTATTTCCTAAGCTCGGTATTTCCAGTCATCAGAGCGATACTTCGCTCTGATACCACTTTTTGTAACACCCCTACCGCTAATACCGTCGTTACCGTCCAATCTCCTTATACCTCCATACTCACACAGCGGATACATACTTACACAACGGTAGGTGATACAATGTCGTTAGCCACCCACGTGGACTATCAAGGCTTACTACTACATACAACATCGGTCTGATGGACCGGAATCCCGAGTACTACACATCTACAATACATGCTCCCATTACCAACTGAGTACTACAATTCTCCATTTCATACAATAATCCATAAATTACATACAACATACCGAGTTCACTATGATCCAAATACAAATACAATAATTCTTTCAAGTTCATACATACTCACTATGAGTCTACATCTACCCATTCCTCACAAGCTACATACTTTCAATACATACGAGTACCCCTTAGTACGCTTCTACGTCAAGGCTACACGCCTAATTCTATTCACTACTACACATTTCTTTTCTAGCTATCCAAGTGTAGTGCCGGTCTCTTACTATGACCATATCTGCTTCGTACATGTAAAATAAAATATTGCCCCTAGGGGCTCAGCTTACGCTGCATATGACTTCCGCATACCCCGCGTACTAGCGAGGTAACTAAAGTAATCCTAGTTACCCTGTTCCCGCACTTCGGCTTCAACGAAGATCAACAACCTGCACAATAAGTGTAGTCTCAGCGATAGACGCTGAGTATGCCGGGCCTTGACCCTATTGGTCACTTGTCATTTTTAACCATCTTGATATTAGATTGATTTCATGCTTTACCGTTTACAGATATAATGAATACTGTAACAACATACATGAGTATATAACCATACATCCAATCCAAACAGTCATTCATAAATATATGCAGCACAGTCACACATCATACAATACAATAACGTTGATAACTCATACGTCGTATGTTAACATCATTACGTATTACAACACTCGGCCCCCCAGGCCCTCACATATCATTTGATTTGGTTAGCACTGTCGGGCGTCAATTAGGACAACCCAAAATATACTCACTTGGATAGTAGTCCCACGTACACACAAGGTGCTCACTGCCCTGATCATCCGAAGACTCCGGGACTGTTTCACTTTGCCTTTGTAAAGCCGTCCAATTAGGTGGCCAAGGGCCTGGTGCCAACGGTAGCACACTCCGCCTGACGATCTATCTAAGTTCGTTTAGGATTAACTAGGGTAAACCAGATACGGGATAACCCAAGAGATCTCTACGCGCAACCAGTAGCCAATGACTGTCTGGATTAAGGTACATCATCACATTCATTCACACTCCACTGTTAACTTCATTGGTTAGGTAGTCAGTTACAGTTTTAATTAAGGAGAACATCACTTATTTTGTTGGCTGCCCTGTGGGTCTTAAGTATGCCTAGAATGATTCTAGGTAGTATTTATGTTCGAGTCAAAGCTCTAGGGACCGACAATGTCGTGTCCCGTTCCTAAGTGTTTTACTTAGGTTATAACTACATACTTGTAATACTTAGCATATTAGGTCAGGCAACGGTAATTCCAATCACACGTCTCGTATATGTAGCTTTATATAAGTCGATCTATAGTCGACGTAGTATTAGTCCCGTAGGACATTCGTGCATAAATAAATAATGCAGTAAACACAGATATCCATCACACACATAATCACATACATACATCCTCACAAGTTATTTATCAAACAAATTTGAGCCCGAGGAATTCCTCAGGACAACCCGGATCAAACCCCTTTACATACCGTACACCGTGTCCAAGGTCGCGCAGTGTAGACCGCTAAGGCTATCGAGCGCGCACGTCTGAAGGGCGATCTCGAAATACAAAGGACGCTAAGTGTCAATCCGCATGACAGTATGATTCGGTATTTCCGAATAACGTCAATAACCCCGGTATTACAACTGTTATTAGTTACGGTATCGTTATCTTTAAAAACTCCTTGCTCGTAGTGTGAGTTAATATTCGGTTTACAATGGAGTATGGAACCTTACATTATACACATGTCATTTTTCATTCAAGGTTTGTTATCATACCAAAATCATATATTAACTATAGTATTTTATGTCATTGTATACTATAGTTTATATCTTTATTCTTGGCATGTATTTATATATACACATGCGCTTAGTATGACAGTTTTAATAAAAGATGGTTTTGACCCATAATATTGTTTAGTGTTACACTTATTTCATGATGTCATATAGTATGATATTTTATGTGTCATTAAACTTTATAGCCTATAGTTTTGGTAACTATATGTATGTACCGAAAATAATGTACGCATATGATACACTTGTGCTCCTTTATTTATATAATTCTCAATGATCACAATGTAACCACATACTTATAACATGTTGTAGATACCTAATTTTATAACATCAAGACTTTATAATAGAATATAACCCAAGGTTTTATAACACTTGTTATAATTACCGGAAATGCATATATTTTGATTGCAATTCGTATCGAATCACATACTCTCTCAATATAACAATTTCACCACTTACTTTATATCATACCACATTCATCATACATTATAAAATTTAAAACTATATTACATCTTAATCCCCACTGCAACTCAGCTACACAGAAGCAACTTATAAATGAAATCTGAAACAACAACTACACATTTCTTCTTGGTTCTTGTTCCTAGTTAGTTCAACTAAGGTTTACTTCTTTCCCACAGTATTTACCCAACTAGTTATGGGTATCAACCATGTTTTAAACCAAAATCATCCCACCTAAACACTCACCAAACTACTGTACTCCATTATACAGAAACAACAACTAACTAAAACTGAAACCACAATCAGTGATATGCTCCTCCATTCCTCCCCTTGCAGTTTGATTATCAGTTTCTAATCCCATCCTAAATTCCTACAGATTCACTTAAGTGAAATGGCTGGGTTTTGAGTTTAATAATAGTCAGTACAAAACTCTCATGCCATTAGTGTTTCAGTTGTACAGAGACACGGTTATAGAAAGAAAAACAAAACCAAAACAAAAGTTGTGTTTCTGTTTGGTTCTTTCTGGTGGTGAATTATTCTAGCCTCTAATCTTCCCCTAAAGTGCTTGTATCTTACTTGAGTGTATTAGTTAAGTTCTAGGATCATTTACCATTTAATAAAACCCTTGTAAGCCCTCTGTAATGGGGTTACACAGAGAGCACAGGTTTCAGGAAAGAAAACTGAAATCAGAAACTACTTTTCTGTTATCTTCTCTTCTAGCCCTTTCTGTTTGCTCACCAATCTGACTTCCTGTTTCTCCCAAGTGTTTACACTCTTAGCTAAGTCACTTAAAAGATTCTAAGTTCACTCTAAATCCATTAACACACTAATATAACACCTGTACTCAATTACACCGAAACAACCTGCTAATGGAAAATCTGAAAGACTCAATTTGTGTATCTCTTTTCTACTCCTTCAGTTAGATTATTGACTGATTCTAAGTCTCCCAATGGACATGTCCACCTAGTGGATTATTTTAGCAACATTTTAGATCCCATATAAAGTCACTTCAACTTCTTTAACTCCCCTAAAAACTCTTTACACAGGAGGCTCAAACCTGTCCAAACTGTGACCTGATCTGGTATAATGTTATTTCCTTCTTGTCTGTTTGTTTTGTCCCTCGATTTGGTTCCTACTTCTGCTTAAGTGTTTGCCCACTTACTAAGCATTTTATCAGTAGCTTCAAGTCCGAGACAACCCAAATAACACTCATGTAACTCCTCTACAAGGATCTGAAAACTGAAACAGAAACCTGTAAACCTGGAACCATGAAACTGATATACATATATATGTATTTTTCTGCTATTTTAGTATGTCAAATGACTCCACAACTGGTTTAGCTATTTAGTTAGAACCTCAATGCAGCTTTAACTCTCAAAACAGACCCAAGATATCCTCGTTATAATGTTACATAGAAACGTAATCCTTCTGTAAAACTATAAGACTGAGATATCGAATCCTGATATCCTTGCTTTTATTCTTTTCTGTTATTCGCATAACTGTCCCTCCATTTATCCCCAAGAACTTACCTACTTAGTTAAGTGTTGTATCTATATTTTAAACTCAAAAGACAACCTAAGCAACTCTGTTAACTCCACTGATGCATTCTATGTACTGAACAAAAAAGAATGAAAACTGCAAACAAAATTGATGTGGAATTTTTTTGCTATTTTTTCTTCTGTTCTTTTAATCTCTCTTCTGTTTGTTATTAATCTGTCTTTCAATTCATCCCAAGGCACTCTCCTACTTAATTAAGTGTTCTAGCTCTATTTTAAACCCAAGATAACTTGTTGAAACCACTGAATGTCCCAATTCTGATAAGAAACTGAAGCTATTAAATTGCTATACAAGGTGGCCATATTTCTGCTGTCTTTCTATTTTTCTTTGATAACTGGTTTGGTTACCAGTTTTCCCTCATTATCTAGTTATTTGATTACACGACTCAAAATAGTTTTCAAACCTTAAATCAACCCAACGCACCATTAGCATTTCTAGAGCATCTTCGTACAAAACTGGTAAGTATTTCAAAAGAAACTTAAACCTAAAACGTGACACTGATATCCATTTTTGCTCTATTTGCCCTTGAGTCTGACTTTAAGTTTTTCCCCCAAGTTGTGTTAGCTTCTTAATTGGGTGTCTTGATAAAGTATTAACCTCAAAACAACATAAGCAACAAGGAGCAGCGCCTCTCCAAATCCCTACACAGAAAAACTGAACAAGGTGGTGAAACTGAAACATCAGTTTGGTAACTCTCCTTCTGTGTGTTTTTTTCTTGCTCTCACTGATTAAGTTTTCCTGTTTTCCCAAATTGCTGACACAACTGTTTAGTGTTCCATTAAAGCTTTAAATCTCAAACACTTCGTTAATGTTACTGAATCAACTTTATACTGAACCTAAGAACTGATCCAACTGAAACAAAACTGAACTCGATTCACTACCTTCTGTTTTAATATGTTACCTGATTCTCCTAGGTCGTCTAGCCATCTAGTTACATCTCTTAATATGGTTTAGCTTCAGAAAAGACCCCAGCAACAAAGGTTATACCCTTGCGAAGTTAGTATGCAGAAAACACAGCAACTGAAACTACACTTGCACTCTCATATTACCAACTTCCATTTTAATGTGTTGAGTGATTTTCCCATACTCTCAGGTTAGTTACTACCTAGTTACGTGTCCTAACGTGGCCTTAACCTCAAAACAGATTCACAACAATGTGGACAACACCTCTGGATTTTATTATACATAAAGCAATCAGCTTTAAAATCTGTACATAATACTTGGGTAGTTTAATACCTTGGTTTTCTTTTCCTTTGTTTTGGTGTTGATTCTCCCTGGTCTACTCTTGACAAAATGTGAAACTCTCAGGGCCTTGAACTGAAGAGAGTACCCACGGTTAGACTTGACAAAACATGAGAAAGAGGACATGTAATGGGTGGGAGTAACTGACTTTGCTTTGGAAAGAAAAAAAAGTGTTACCTTCTGGTGGAGTTATAGTAGGGGTTGTTATTCGTGGGGTTTTGGTGCCCTTTTCTGGAGGGGTACTACAAAGGATTTATGCAGGTGAAAATAACAGAGGTTAGTGGCTCGTGGAATCTCAGGCGACAACAACCAGAGGAAGTACTTAAATCAGTTGATTCATGACCTACCTGAGCCGATATTCGCACCAGTGTAACACTGGTTCTTATCATTTTTTTTTTGAAAGATGATTGCGGTGGAGTGTAGCAGGCTTCAACTATCCTTCATGCAAGAGAACAACCATGGTTTCAAGCTTGCTGCTGCATGTCGTGGGCATGCAATTGTGAAGAGAAGAAGGACTGAGATCAAGTATTAATCAGATGGTAGAGGCAGGAGGGTAGGAGATTAAACAAACTGCTACTAGTTGTAAGTTCCAAAGGGAATTTGTGAGAACTAGGGTACTCAAATTCTGAGATGTGGGGGTTTGAAAAAGGAAGCAGGTGCTGCTGCTCATGTTGTTCTTTTTTTTTCACGATATCGCAGAGCATAGGAGGAGAGAATGAAGATCGATAAATGGGTAATCAAGGGCTGGTCTCAGGTTACAAGGGAGTATGGGCATAAGAGAATAATTTAGTGTGACTGAAATTTCCAAAGAGAATGCATTGGAGTTGACAAGCAGAGTCAGAAGTAGAATAAACTGTTTTCATTACACATTTTCGGACAGTGGTATTAGGTGAGGCTGATTTGTCTGCTTCTTTTTTTGTAGTTACCTTAGTAGTCTCGCTACTAATTTTAAATCGTCAGTATCTTCTACTGAATTCGAGCACAGCTCAACCGGTTAAGGCGTTCAGGAAAGGTACGAGAGGTACCGGGTTTGAACCTCTGCGGGAGCGTGTTTGCTCCTTTTTTTGTATAAGCTATATACATGCTTATTTATATATATGTGAGACTATATAATATATCGTGTTATTAGTTAGATACGCGACCACTTAATTTTTGTTACGTTATATATATATATATACGACCCTTTTATTTTGTCGCGATTTAGTTATACGTAACTATGCGACATTATTATTTATTATATACGACGTTGTAATATTGTAACGTTAAAATACATATACATACATACATAAGTACGTGACCGTGTTAATGTGTGACGTTGTCATGTTTTCGGACATGTATATGCCCGTACTAAATTTAATTGTTCGTTTGTTCACAAGTTGTTACATGCTCATAACAATGTAACACATTCCCCTTAATTTAAACCTTACGCCATAAGTTTTTATATGCTTAATTGTCTAGGTCTTAATGTAATTAATTATATGTTTAAATAATATTTAATTAAGTAGGGGCATTTCAATCTACCCCCCTTAAAAAGACTTCGTCCTGAAGTCGCTTTACTTAAATAGGTGTATTAATAACTACCCATATAATCCCATAATGTATATCTATGTGATATATCATTTACACACATCGTATTGTACTTATACAGCACATAGCCATCATCTGTGGCGTTAATTCAAACATATGGATGTAGGCGATCCATCAGCACCATTATTTCCTACCAGTTCTACCAACCCTGACAACCTCCCCGAGGTGTCCATACCATGCCATCATTCCACATTCCATATCTAATGATTCATTTCGTATCTAGGCGATACCATATGTAATCAATCTACAAGGTACTATAAATATGTATATCACACAAATCATAAAGAAAAGTACTACACACATGGATGTAAACACATCTTTTGAAACAAGTATTTCATAAGATACATACATACAAGTGCACATCATACATAAACAAATTCAACAACGTACGGCTCGCGTACCAACAACACCAACAAAACAAACAAACAACACCAACAACTGCGTATGCTCCGCATACCACCAATTCACTGTATGCCCCGCATACGAAACAAACCAACAACCAACATCGTATGCCCCGCATACCAATAAACATACCGACAAACTACTGTATGCCCCCATACGAAACAACGAATTCAGTGCAAACATGTGCACAGCCAAGAGGCTCTACCCCCCTTAAAAAGGGTTACGCCCCCGTACCCCACAAGTATACAACAGTCGCTCAACAAGGAGCGCTGGATACTTGGCTCTCATAGAGTTCTCTAACTCTCATGTGGCGTTTTCAGCCTTTGGAGTAGGTTATCCTCATATCAGAGAGACGGGTATGACTCTGGCCCCTTCGGTTTCTAAAACATATAAAGGGTGAGGCACGTTTTTGTGCTCTCTCCCGAATTCGTTCTAATAGGCCCACTCGCTCCGTACAGATGTGCAAACCCATGGACATAGGCTCGGTTTGCCTCTTTTCCTTTGCTGTATATCCCATCGTTTGGATTACTAGCATACATGCGTGTATCTTCTCTTACTGATTCCTAGCTTGAGGTGTCATATGACATTGGCTATTATTAGTACTTAGTGCCCTTTGCACTTGCCTTTCTAATACTGAGATGTACTAGCCTTCATGTCTACTTAGATAAGGATTGTCATCCATGTCTCCTGGTGGTTTTGTTCCGGAGTAACACATTGTTGTAGTTCTTTGATACTTGATTCTTGTTGATATGTATTATATCTTCCCGTGTGTCAGGTTAGCATCAACGTTCGTATGGTTTTGCCTGCTATGTTGTGCTCGTATTAGAGTCTTTGTAACTTCATCTTCCCTTTCACATTATTCTCTGTGAATTTTACTTGTTTAGGTTTGTCCACGTATTCTTTATTGATGATTGTTCCTGTTGGTCGCTTCTGTGTGCACCGTGTCTCAGTTGATTTGACGGTTATTAGTTATCATAACGTTTGTTCCTTGCTTGAGGCATTTGCTAGTGTGTTAGCTTTGTCTATCATCGTTGCGTAGTCATGCGTTTAGGTCCACATCATTTGGTAGATTCCTCTGGATTGCAAGAATTTGCATGATCCTTATGAGGGTTCTACATATTATTCGTCCGTACAATGGGTTTCTTATTTCTGTCATCAGCGTCGTCGTCGTCGAAAGGTCTTCTTGTCTTCACTGTGTACTGTCTGCTATTCTGTGTTGAAGATCCTTTGTTTCTCTAGCCCGTTGGTTTAACTGCGGCTCTTCTCGTCCATCTTCGAGGTGATATGCATCACGGTCCATAGCACGGAGTTGACTACTTCTCGTGTTCCTAACACTACTTGTCTACATGCATGGGGTACCATACTGATACATTACTACTTACCCGACTAACTTATAAATAAGTCTGTCAGGCCCACATGCTTCTATTGGAGTGCGGTCGTCCCATGTCTCGTTTAGTAAACTGGTAGCATCCGTCACACGGCTATTGTGAAGTATTTTATTGTCAATTTCCCTTTTGATGGATGTCCTTGTTATAGTCTGATGTTAATTGGTTCGCATTGTCGGTTATCTTGTCGTAGGTGCTATTGTTTTAGTGGTATGGGTAGTAAACTGGTTGAAAATAATATTTTTGCTCCCTCGACTCATGTCCTTAGTAATGCATCTCATCTGGTACTCATTTGTTAATTAGTTAAACGTTAAATGTTGGTTCGCCTTTACGGCTGCAATTGGTTCATGTAATATTCGTGCTGAGTTAGCAACGTCAGTTCTCCTATCTCGATCTCCATGAGTACTATACATAGTCTTTTCCTATTGATTAAATTATTATCACATCTCCCTGTAGTTCATATTCCTTTCCTCATCCGTTTAATTGGATACATTGCAGGTTGCATAATAGCTTCGAGCAATTAGGCTCTTCATTTGTTAACCATTCTCATTGACGGTAGTTCATCCGCAAAGGGTATGCCATTTTTCACAAGGTTGATGCCTGTCCATAAGGACTAAACATTTATCACTATTAGTGATTAGCATTGAATTCTAGTATATATTTCTGGTATTCGGCTAGTAAGCAATGTCTTTGTTGTTACTTATTGTTTAGTGCAAGTTATTTGTAACTGCAGTTATTTATTTTTCAAGTGCGCGGCTTGGCGCCTATTAGTTAATCATCATTGTTATTCACATTGCTTATGGTATGTACCGTAGCTCCCTTACTTCATTATATTAACTTAAACATTGTTATGTTAGTGATGTACCTCGAAAGGTAATCGGAGTCGGTGTTCCCGGTCTCCTGGGCTCATGCCCTTTATTGGTACATTAGGTACTTGCTTACTTGCGCTATTCAGCGTTCGGTATGTGTGTTTTGCAATATCGATTTAGTTGTTTTCCATTGATTTAATTTTATACGTTCATTCATCACTGACAATCGTCACAATAGTAAACGATATGTCTTTAACACATTGATACTCATCATTTTTACATGGTAGAACGCCAATGGCGGTAGCCATTCTTCTATTTAGAACTGGTCTCGTAATTAGCATGATTTGATAATACACATAAAACTTAATCTTGACGTTTGTTCATTTTTAATTGCACATCACCGTACGTAACACTCCTTGGTAAAGGTAGTGCTCAAGGGTGGTAAATATTTCATGCATTAAGGTTTGATTCGCGTTCATTGTTGCGAATGATATTGGTGATAGCCGTATAACGGTAGAATTGTTCTTTTCACTTTTGGTCCATCTGTGGACTGATACGTTTTACTAATTCCCTGGTGTTAATCACTGGTTGGCGTATACTGGTAGTGTGTTTTGTCGGTACCGATTGTTATTCGATCGTATTCTCTCCATAATTTTATTTGTATAATTTAATATATACAACGTAAACTGTTAGTCACGAGTTTCCTTATTTAATATCTTATTGTTTAATTGTTGCTAGCTGTTTGTAACTAGTATACTACAGTTTTGTTTATCCTGATTGTAATTAATTGTGGCAACTAGTGAAGAGTCTCAGGAGTCATCCGACCCTGGTGTGATCAGCACCATTGTTGAAACAACCTTCCACCCCAATTTGTGGTTGGTTTCTTTTGATCCCGGGGAATCAAGTTTCACCTTCCACTTCCAATTCGGCCATTAAATGGTTTGATAATTAAGTTATGTTATCTTGGCTCTTAAGTCGATGTCTTTTAATTCGTTCTTGTTTAGTAGTTATACTTGTTATGGGCTGGAATACCCTTTTTATTGCGTTAGTCGGACTCGTCGGGTCCTTTAGAGGCTGTAGGCCTCGTATCTTAGCGGTTTATTGCAACAATTGTGGTTCTGTAGTTTATATTAGAGTTGTTCAATTGTTTGGTGATTATTGGTAGCCATGGCGTTGTACCACTGGTCTACACAGTTTATATAATTCGTTTGTAACGATACAAGCAGTGGTAACTGCAGTCGTAGTTGTTTGCAGCACTTGTAGTAGCAAGTGGGCGGGGTAGACGGGATTATTGGTACATTGTTTAAATCAGCGCTTGCAGTGGCAAGCGCGCCATGCAAGTAGAGTTGTCGGTTTAAGACTTGTTGTCTTACTGTCGCATTGGTTGCTTAAGTACCGTTAGAGTGACTGTTCATGAAAAAGGCGGTATTTGGATTGGAAAATTTTCTCCTAATCACATTGTCATTAAAATAACCAAATCCCCCCTTGTGAGCGTCGGCTTTAAACCCTATCCTATGTTGATTAAAGTTGATTAGGATCTAAATGGGTTTTAGGTCCACTTATAACCTAAGATTAATAGCTATGTCATATAACAATAATTATTAAAACCTAAGCTAGCTCACTGGAACCATAATGAGGTCGCCACCTAATTTGACCTAGATTTAATTAGGAAAGGAGAGTTCGGGTTCGGGGGCTTGATATTCGACTTATTAGGGTTCAAATTACTTTCAGTACCCCTAGAAATCGTTTTTTCCTCTACTTAGTTTAATTACGGCTTATTACGAGTCGTTTAACCTAAGTGCGCGAGCTTCGTTTTTTTGTGTTTTTAACGTTTTTGAAGAAAATTAAAGTGAAATGAAAGTTACCTAAACTAGGGTTTCGGGGCAGAATTAGGTCAAATTTTTATTCCGTCCATGGCCACGGACCTAATGTCCGAACCAACGGACCCCAGTTAACCTAATTACACAAAAAAAGTCAAATTTAAACAGACAACGAGGATTTTGAAAAGTCTGGGGCCACGGACAGGACGTCCGTGGGACCCGGAATGTTTTATAAACCCTAACTTTGAAAATAAAAATATCCCGCCACCGTCAGGGGGCGTCCGGCTTCGGACAGAGCGTCCGGGACCCGGGACATAGCGTCCGTGGGTGCGGACCGACCGGACGGCGGCGTTAAGGCTGTTCCGGCGGGTGTTTTGGCTCAAAATTTATGGGTACGTAGCCTGAAAGATTTAAACATGTTAGTGATCAAGTTTTCAATTTGACTCCGAATTAAGGATGAACTTATTGAACAAGTTAGTGGACAGAAACACAAAACAAACCTTAATTCGAGGCAAAGAAAAGTCAGTTCGAATAGGAATTTCAACAGAGCGTATATGTGATCAGTGGAGTTAAAGAATTCAGATTCTAACCTTTTTGGATCGGGATTTGGTTGTTCCTTCACGGGGAAACTCGAACGCGTTGGTAGCCGATAGGTCAGCTTCGACCTGAGTTTCTGATTTCTCTTCCTTGTATGATTAAGGACGGTTTGCTTCTGTTTTTGTGATGTTTTGGTGCTGGAAGTTCACTAGGAGAAGAAAGGATGAGTTTGGTGATTTTGGGGTGAATTGCAGTTGTGTCGGTTTGATTTGAGGTTGGAAGTGTAAAAACGTGGGAAGAAGGTTTGTGGCTGTGTTCTCTGACTTTGGAGGTGTTCTTCTCTGCCCTAGGTCGTTTTTGGAAGGTCCTTTTATAGAAAGAGCAAGACCATGTTGATAGAACAAGATTTTTATCTAAAACCCTGATTTTGTGCTCTAAGGGAATCTGATTTTTTAAAATATGTTGCAGGCCGATAAAAATTATGAAATTTTAACTGAAGATAAAGGATGAATATTAAGAATTTTGAGAGTTGGAATCGGGTTATTTTGATAAATAACCGATTAGATAAAAATCTCACAATCTGGAATCTCCCATAATTCATAACTTATTATTGGAAAGTCGAAATAACGAAATTCCAACCGCATCAGTCTTTAATAATCGTCCTCTATCGTGTGTTAATATTTCATGACGTTTTGTTTTGATTTCGGTATTGTCCATAGGAGAGAGAAAATTGCAAAAATGATTGAATTTCTCTTTTAAATTTTGGGATAAGGTTCCAAATAAAATAATTTCAGGTTTATGACTGTATGTAGTCATGCTAACCATGTGACAATTTTATTTTAATTTTGGAAACCTTTTATTATTTCTATTTCGAGGTTATTTCATGTGTTAATTAAAGAAATTAGCTTATAATATGAATTAAAAGCTAAATTTCCAGAATAAATATTATCAGAAAATCATGAAATACCTTTCATAATGACTACGATATTTGGAATTGTTTGGTGATGATGTACAAGTCATATGAAAATAGAAAATCCCGAGAATGTCCCTGGAAAATCCTGCATTGGTGCACTTTGACCATTTTGCCCTTTGTAACACGTATGCCTTTGAGACTACTGGGGGGGTTGAAATTTTGGGTATAACAGATTGCCCCCCGTCAACTAGGCTTTGTAATGAAGATGAAAAGACTAGTTGATGCTTGAGTGATACCCCCAAAATTTTTGATCCT
The DNA here is from genome assembly GCA_023374045.1 of Limonium bicolor. NCBI lineage: Eukaryota > Viridiplantae > Streptophyta > Magnoliopsida > Caryophyllales > Plumbaginaceae > Limonium > Limonium bicolor. The sequence goes on along the minus strand of CM041778.1, from coordinate 183,343,528 downwards.
AAAAGACCTCGTATGCCGTTTGAAATCTAGTGGGTTGTGTCGAGCTATTCGAAGGCGCTGACTACCTAAAGGAGAAGGAGATGTTGTTGAACTATTCGAAGGCGCCAACTACCTGAAATGATGATATGTTGTCGAGCTATTCTAAGGCGCCGACTACCTAAAGTGATGAAAATGATGTCAAGCTATTCTAAGGCGTTGACTACCTAAAGTGATGAAAATTATGCAGGTGAAAATAACAGAGGTTAATGGCTCGTGGAATCTCAGGCGACAACAACCAGAGGAAGTACTTAAATCAGTTGATTCATGACCTACCTGAGCCGATATTCGCACCAGTGTAACACTGGTTCTTATCAGTTTTTTTTTAAAGATGATTGCGGTGGAGTGCAGCAGGCTTCAGCTATCCTTCATGCAAGAGAACAACCACGGTTTCAAGCTTGCTGCTGCATGTCGTGGGCATGCAATTGTGAAGAGAAGAAGGACTGAGATGGAGTATTAATCAGATGGTAGAGGCAGGAAGGTAGGAGATTAAACAAACTGCTACTAGTTGTAAGTTCCAGAGGGAATTTGTGAGAACTAGGGTGCTCAAATGCTGAGACGTGGGGGTTTGAAAAAGGAAGCAGGTGCTGCTGCTCATGTTCTTTTTTTATTCACGATATCACAGAGCACGGGAGGAGAGAATGGAGATCGATAAATGGGTAATCAAGGGCTGGTCTCAGGTTACAAGGGAGTATGGGCATAAGAGAATAATTTAGTGTGACTGAAATTTCCAAAGAGAATGGATTGGAGTTGACAAGCAGAATCAGTAGTAGAATAAACCTGTTTTCATTACAGATTTTCGGACAGTGGTATTAGGTGGGGCTGATTTGTCTGCTTCTTTTTTTTTGTAGTTATCTTAGTAGTCTCGCAACTATTTTTAAATCGTCAGTATCTGCTACTGAATTCGAGCACAACTCAACCGGTTAAGGTGTTCAGGAAAGGTACGAGAGGTACCGGGTTCGAACCTCAGCGGGAGCATGTTTGCTCCTTTTTTTTTATAAGCTATATACATGCTTATTGAAATGGTATTGATGATGCTCTCCCGACAATGTTTCCACACCGAGATGTATAGTGGTTCGGCCAATAATCCGGCCTACGTCCACTTCTAGATAGAGCTATTATTCATCCTTTGGTTTACAACACTAGAGATCCTTTTGGGGTGAGCCCTCTCTTTTTTAACTTGAGTGCCTTACAAATGAGCCCCTCTACTTCTATTTATAGACTTCCTATGGCCAGGTTTACCTTTTTGCCCCTATACATGTGGTACTATCATATTTATATAACTATTAGCCTCTATTTGGATAATCTTTCCGGACTGGGATACTGCTTCCGCATTGGACTAACTCTTCCAAGCCATCTTTTTAGGTAACAGCCCTACCCGTAGTAATTCTACCGGTAGCGATCCTTTAGATAGCAGCCCTTCCGGTAGCGGGTCTTCCGGTAGTAGGGCTTCCAACGATAGGTCTTCCGACAATTGGTCTCCGGTAGACTCTCTTGGTAGATCCTTCCGGTAGCGGGGCCTTCGGTAGATACTGTGGCCTTTTAGCCATGGTATATTTCATACCATTACATCAGTCCCACAAGTTCTACTTTTTAACACTAAAAAGTGGAACTTATAAAAAGAAGATGAAATTTACACTTTGTACTCTTTTTGTTTCTACTATATATCTCCTAGTCCCACAAGTTCTTTTTCTTTTGCCTAAAAAAGGAAATGAACTTACAAACTTTAGCCTACATAAGAGCTTGTCTATCGGTCACCAAGAAGTCCCACAGGTTCCAGGGGTGATGAAGTCCCACTTGTACTCCAGAAAAAAGGTCTTCGCTCCTTGAACGTGCCATAATAAGAAATCCAAAGATCTGGAATTCCGAAGGGCCATAATTATCCCAGAAGACCATAATAATTCCAGAAGACCATAATAATAATAATGGGATATTACTTCATAATCAGATTCCTGCTTGAATCACTTTATTCCTTGGACCTGCATACCTAAATTTAACAGATTGAAAGATATTTGTCTTTTGGGCTGCCCGGAGCGACCGGACTCCCAAAAGTTTTTTTTGTTAGTTAGAGTATATTAATCACGGGGATAAAAAACCCAAATATACAGCCTATAGGTTGCTTAGAGCAGCCTTTCTAAGTACATGGATAGCACAAGTCTGAGCTGAACAAAAGGAATTCCTAAAAATTCTATTGCTTCCCAAAAGTTGGAGATTCTTATAATGAAGAATTTTAGACTGCTCTTTTTGTTTTTGCCAAGATTTCTTTTGGTAACCTCTTAGTTACACTTTCACACTCTACCACTGTACGCATGGTGAGATCGTCGATTTAACACTCTACTGCAAACAAGGTAATTGTCCTACTAAAACTAAAGTAATAAACCTAGAAACTAATAAAACGAAAATCCTGTCGGGTTGCAAAAATCCCGGTCACTATAGTATAGAAAGTTAAGCAACCAGATATCGAACCGCGGGACTTGAATAAATAAGCCTAAGTCCTAAGGAAACTGGAAATTCAGGGGGTTGTGAATTGTTTTAGTGATTGAATTGAATAAATGCAAATCAAAGTTCAAATAAACAATTAATGAAAGTGAATGATGAGTTTGATAAAGTGAGTGGAACTCCGGGTTCGGGTCGTTCTTTACTGGTTGAATCTAGTAACATCTACAATTCAATTATGAGAAACGGAAAGGCTAAATCTTTCTATCTCTTCAGTGCTAAATCCTAGTTCATTGAAGAGGTCACCTATCAGAACATGTCAACTCTAATCTAGCAGTTGGCAAAACACATATAGGCGGAATAAGCGCGAAGAATTGTTAACGTTTGTAGAAAAGATTATCTATCCGACTAATCTCTCCCCAAATCCCCAGGTTAATTCGAACTCCCTATTAGTCACCTTGTCTGATCCTAATAGGTTTCACAGAACAACTCTATAAACTCGCGAAATTAATAGAGAAGATGAATGATAATCATTAACCTGGAAACAATCCGTTACAGTCTCATAATCAAATTGCAGAATTCTTAACTACATTGTATCCATTACGAACACCCCTACCCCAGAGTTAATCCCTACTAGCCAGACATTGCAAAGAAGTAAATAAATACAATCAACATGGAATTCATCTAAAGGAATAAAAACCCTCGAGTTGAACGATTATCCAGAATCAATGGCTGCAGGCGCAAGGTTGAAGATGATGGACTGACTCCCTTCTGCTGAAGCTCCTCCTCAATGCTGATCGAATGCTTGATGAATGGGGATGAAGATGAAGCTGATGCTGATGGTGTGGGTGAATGGAAGGAGCGTAGTTTTTCAGCGTGAGAGTGTTGTCATGTGGTGATCGGTCATGAATGCCCTTCCTCTCATCTAATTAGGTCATTAAATAGAGTTTCCTTCCTCTTTCTCCCTTCAAAACGCTGAACTTCTGCTGAACTTTTAGTCGTGTCCAAACATTGGTCCGACCTTCAATGTTCGGACACAATGCTTTGAGCGCTCCAATTCAGAAAGTTTCGACTTGTGTCCGAACTTTGATGTTCGGACACAAGTTTGGACATGCTCCGTAAGCTAGAACTCCGACTTTTCTCATTGTGAATCTCGACCCATGTCCGAACTTCGATGTCCGGACTGAAGTTCGGACATTTCATCAGGCACAGCGCACGCACTCTCGACTTGCGTCCGAGCTTGGAAGTTCGGACTCAAGCTCGGACATACCTTCAAAATCCTCTAAATTCACCGTTTTGACTCCAATTCGACCCCCGTTTGTTACACCATTTCCTTTGTGAGTTAATCTACTGTTTCCTCGGCTTTTCTCTGCATTTAACGTAGATAAAGGTATCAAGCCTTAACAAATAACAATCCGAAGGAAAAACGTAAGATAAGTGTGGAATATTATCAATGCACGTATAAAAATTAGGCACTAAAGACCACTAAAACCGTTCATATCTCACACTCATCAAACCTCCTCACACTTAACCTTTGCTTGTCCTCAAGCAAAGCAGGAGTAAAATATCTCAGAATGCCTCAGGACCAAACCTTGGGATTGCACAAAATAAAAAGTTAAGCCACAAAAAACCACCCCAAGAATCAATCTGCTCTTAACTGCATGTCTCTTAAACAATGAAGCACGCTTTTAAAAACAAAAGATTATGAAGAAGTCAGATCATGAAATCAAAATGTAGAGCAACTCAGAACCTTCCAACCTTTTCTCTTCTCAAACCCGTGGATGACAAGGGGTGTGAAGTTCTGCCATATTCCGCAGTACCTTTCAACACCACGTACTCATGATCTAATTAAAAGATTTGCCATAAATATAAGACTTTAAAGAGCTTCTCTTTTTTCTCTTTTGCATACATATAATTTTTTTTTGCGCAAATAATTCATCCCCCAGACTTTTCTCTCCATCCTTGTAACGGTATTGGGTCTTTTATCCCAGATCAGACGACCTTAGGTAAATGGGTGGTGAAGCACCCCTAGGACTTAATAACCGGATGGAAGAGGCCTGTTTTTGGTTCAGAAAATAACTTAGATCAGAGGAGTACCTTGCCTTTATCCTTCATTCCAGACATTCTCATCATTCCCAAGGTTCCAAGTTAAACCAGTTCTAACTTCACAACTAACTTGTCCACAGACATTTAACAAAATTCAGTCATTTGAAAATATGATAAGAGAGCACACAGCTTTGAGCAAACCAACCCTAAAGGTCATTACCGGACTCAACTCCACAACTAAAGATCCACCCAAGTATTCAACACTAAGAAGCAATCTAAGGAAATTACCCCCACATAGCCAAAACCAAACAAAAATTAGGGCGGGAATAAATGACTGACACATTCAGAAAGATCTCCCCCTTCCTCACACTTAAGGAGGAGAAATGTCCGCATTGTTTAGAAATTTATCACAAGAAGGAGATCGGACTAAATGTGTCAGACTCACAAGGGTGAAATGAACAGTGACAGAGTTATACACGTTAAAGCACGGGCTGAACATTAACCAAAAAGGAAAAGAAACTGAAAACTCCCCTGATTTCTTTTGTGATGCTTTGAGGAAGAGGGTCTTCCTCACACTTAGTGTCCTGGTAGGGGAGAATGTTTCCTCACACTTGCTTCCAAGCTAGTGTCCGTCCCCCGCCCTTTCCCATGGACTCAAACAGTAAAGCATGCTTGCACCACATTCAACAAACAATACCAGAAAAGTATGTAGCAGCGCATTAGAGACAACAGTATTCAGAGGTTAAGAGTAGAACAACTAAAATTGAAATAAATTAAAATACAACCCAATCGAATGAAAAGAAATAAGGCGAACATTGAAATACCCCTAAATTAATTTAAATTATTTAGGGGATTCTTTTATTAAACCATAAATAATACTATTAATTATAAATTATGGTATGGAATTATGAATATTAAATTATTATATGGAATTGTGAAATTTATTAGGGGGTTTTCTCCTATTTAACCCTAATTATTATACATTATTATATAGTATTATGAATTAACTAATAAGATTATAAGTCATATAATCTTGGGAAAATTTCTAAACACTCCAAATTATTATAAAGATTTAGGAAGTGGTTGGAACATTGTTTTGAAACAAAAAGGTCAATATAAAATTCTAGAAACCTTAAAGCTTATTAAGCCATGCTAGAGTTGACTTTTGGAATGGTCAAACCAGGCCATGAAACCTATACCAATAAATAGGTTATGAAAAACCAGGGAGATCGCTAAAAGAACGTTAAAAACGGATCATCCTAGCCAAGTTATGATAGATTGAAGTTTAGAGCCCAAATTTTGAGAAATGCTGACGTGTCAGTCAGCCAGGCAGTACCACTGAACAGTCCCAGTTTTCGACAGTTTTGGCATGTCGAGGGTCGAATTTGAGACGCCTATATCTCCTGCTCTACTCCACCATTTGGTATGCCGTCTGTTTCATTCTCTTCTCTAACATCTTTCCAACCATTACACACATCATCTAACTCCTTCTACAATGACCGGAAAATTGATCCAAAGTTGGCTCCTCGCGATTGCGTAACCCAGAATTCCAGTTTTTCCTGAAATCGGGTAAACTTCATCACGCCATAACTTCTTCATTTCTCATCCAAATTTCGTGTTCTTTAGCTTGTTTTGAAGATCTATAATCCCTCTATAACTTTCATGTTGATGGCCAAGGCTGATTCACACTGGTTTGGGAGATAAATCTGTCTAAAGTAGCCTACTCGATCACGGTCGGAAATCTGCCCAGTTCATCCCGAAACCAACTAGGTAAACACCGATCTTGAGAGATCTGTAACTTTCTCCATAGTTCATCAAAATCAATGATTCTTCCACTAACATCTAGAGTTACATGTCTAGTTTGGATTGTGATAGGTTACATGAATCAAATCTCTCTCAGTTGGTGCGAGTTGATTCGAGAAGGAGCATACCTGAACCGCACATAAAATATCGATTTCCAGTTTTCCCGATTTGGTTTCGCCCCGTTAATGCAATTCCGGTGAGTTTCCGATCAAATTTCTCCATGGTTTCCATTCGAAATGTCATCATCGATCAAACCCACATACCAATTTAGTCTATTATGCATTACAATGGGAGAATTTTGTAGGAATTGCAACCGAATTAAGTTCTGTACCGAAATAAACCCTAACTCTCGAATCGATTTCGAAACTTGGTGTATACTGCATTATAATTGGGGAAATCGGTACCATTAGAACCGGAATTTGATTACGAATCAATAGGAACAAGAATCACTCGATTTCGTTCTGTAGATTGAGAGATAATCGGGATTTAGTACTCGAATGGGTTATTGAGTTCGATGATGAACTAGTGGATTCTGGGCCGTCCGATCTCAGTTAATAAACATGGACGGCCGAGATTAGATCGTGGGGTTTAAGTTGTAATAAGTTAATGTATTTTCCAGAATAAAGTCCTAACTTGCTAGATTTATTTAATGGCCTTCCCGAATGTATTTTGACTTGAAATTTTAACCATAGATTCCTTATAAAATCTAGTTTATTTTGATGTAAATTAATATGGGTTTTGAGTTTTTAAACATAAGTTATGATTTTTGCAAGTTACGAGTATTATGGAATTATTTGGATAATTTAAAAAGATATTTTTTATGAAATAAAAATTTTATAATATGTCTAAAATGTTATAGTTACTATATACTTAATTTGGGAATTTTTGGACAAGGGGAAATAGGTTTAAAAATTGTAATGCTAAGGTTTTTCATAAGTTATCTTATAATATAAGGTTTTTAATGTAACCAAAAATTAAGGTATAGTTGATTAATGAACTTTATAGGTTGGGGAAAATATAATAAGACTAAAATAACATTTAATACAGAATGTTAATAAATATTTTTGGGTATAAACTTTTAAGTGAAGTAAATATATATATAGATGTACGTATATATAAACGAAATAAAATAGTAACTTAGGTTAAATCAAGGAACTAAATTAATCTACATTTTTATTAATTATATAATATGGTAGTTAATATACTTAGTTGAAACTAAGGAAAATACTTTATTTTATTAACCATATTTTGGATGTAGGTGTGTGTCAAAGTTAATATAAATAATTAAATACAATAAAACTACATAAATAATGTTTTGTACAAATCCTAGTATATATAAATATATACACATTAAACATAGTAAAATTAAATACCTTATAGGAAATATAATACGAAGGAATTAATATGTTAAACTAAACCTCTACATAATACTAATAGGAGAATATTATATGAGGTGGTATTAAATTATAGTTATGAAATTAAGCTTAAAGAGTTATCTTGGATTTCTAAGATTTATATAAACCATATTAAAATACATGTGTAATATTCTTTGTCAAAGACCAGAATGTAAATCTATAATTTGGTTTGGTAATTAATAAGTTGGGACTTAGGAATATTTGTAATTAGATTTTACACAATAGAACTTACCATATAATTAATAAATAAATGTAATACTTTTACATCTAAATGTTCTTAATATATAAACAATAATAAAATAAATAAAATACTTTTACATCTAAATGTGGGGTGGATTAGTAAGTCTAGATCTAATCATTTCTTAACATTTATGGTATTGAAATATAACTTAATGTTTTAGGATAAAATCATTAAAAGGATTATGGTATAAAACTATATTAAACTATGTTTTGGAAATTTATCTAAATAATAATCCTTAAGTTTCTTGGCGTTAGTTAAGCCATATAAAATATATTAATTACCAATGTTCGCAATGTGAGTTTATAAATAAGAGTTGTACATAATAGTTAAAGTCTTATAAAAAGGTTTGCAAATAGAAATTAGATACTTAAATCTTTAACCTTTAATTAGATGGAACTAGTTACGTTAAGGGATTATATTGATTTACCTTTTGAAACTGGAAATATTAACGTGTCATTGAATATAAGGTATGAGATTTTTCAGAAAGATTATCTTATTAAGTAATTAACAAATTTCACTTATGAATGGGGATTTAATCCTTATATAAATTTTACCGTATGTTAGATAAATGTTCATACTAAAACATATATAAGGAGATTAATTTATTAATTATTCCTTTGAAACCTAGGTTTTGTAAACGATATGAAAATGTATTTAAGACATAACTTTATTAAATTTAGTATAAAAGGATTATACATAGTCTATAAAGCGGGAATGTGTTAAAAATAAAACAGTTAGGGAATTAATAAGGATACGTTAAAGGTTATCTAAAACACTTTATTATATAGTTAATGATAAAACAAATAATATACTTTCTACTAATGTAGGAGTTCTCTAATCTAAGTTAACTATAATATGTTATTCAAGATGAGAAGTTTAACATCTTCTGATAAGATTATTAGATGGTTGTAATAAAATCCTCCTAACTAAACATAAGATAAATGAGTTTAGTAACTCAATTAGGTTATCATAAAATGCATCTATACACCTTGTTTTCCATATATACAGGATGTAGATCTTAATTAAGTGAGGGGGAAAACTATAATAAATGGGATTATTTGGTAATACTGATAAAATACATAATCATTACATTGTGAAATAATAGTATATATTCTAAGATAACCTATCATAGGTCATAACCCGATATTTATTCTAAATTAAGAATAAAATTATAAGCTAAAATTATTATTGAGGTTCTAAGATTAGATGATAATATATATGCCTTATGATATAAGGGTCTCAAGAGTCTTCAATTGAGAATTAGGGTAAGTATGAATAAAGTGGATAAGAGTGCAACACTAACAAGTGTTATAACATACATTCCCTAGTCTTACAACCTTGGGTTATACGAGATCTAATATAAGTCAAGGTTATCATAACATTTAAGTGAGGGCTTAAAAGACAATTGAGACATAGAAATAAGAGTGAGGAATTTATTAAGTTTAACTTAGGTTACAAGTTATTGCTGTTAACTACCTTTAATCTTCCTCAGAGTATTGTTGATTATTTGCACAAGTCGACTAGAACGGCTACAACGATTACCAGGTACGATTTCTCGTACTCAGATGCTTTTGGTGACGAATTTTATGGAACGTTTTGAGAAACGCTAAATGAGTATGAATGTATCTTGAAAGGAAATTGTTTGTGTGACTCACTCAGCCTGTTATGACTAACTGAGCCTTGGATGTACAACTCACATGATCATTGGTTCCTTTTATCTGGTTATCTCATTAGATATTGACTGTTGAGGGTTTACGCCTCTGCACTCTGTAGGACTGAGTGTTTTGGTATTGCACTTGTACAGTTAATAATCTAGTGGAATATGGGAAATGTCAATCTTGGTATTGGGTATGGATTATTTCTAATAAGTGGTGCACTCACTTTTCACCGATGACTGAGAACGGGTCGGTGGCAGCGGAGGTCTGCTATACCTCGTCCGTATGGACAACTGACAGCGGAGGTCTGTTTACCTCGTCCTTGTGACAACTGACTGGCGGTGGGGGCCATCTCTCCCAATTGGTTTTATCCCACTCTTGAGTTATGGGTTCTTGGATATCTTCTTTCATTCCCAGTCCATGTGACTACTTGGGTCTTTCTAATCCTAATTGGAACTGAATCTAACTTAAGCAATGGATGTTCACTAACTTCTGGCGTGGTTTCTTTTATGTTGGCTCACTCTACCTTCACGTTATTTATCTCTATCCTTGACTTGTTATCTTTGACTTGGTGTTTTGGTGTGCCTTGTTCTTCTGATTTGTTTTGAGCATTTGACTTCAAGTTATTGTTATTTTAAGAGTTATGTTTTCTTTTAATACTGTTGTTTTGGAGAGTTGTACCAGTTCCATTCCAGGGAACTGACTCACCCCTCCTGGGGTGGGCTGCTTGGTTTCATCTTGCAGGTACGAATTGTTATACAGGTGGCCACGAAGAGTATGAGTGTATGGGATGGGAATTAGGATTTTGGAGAGCTACAGTATTTTGCTATCATTACTTTTATACTATGTTTTCTCGAGTTCAGACCGTAGCATGTGTAATATCATAAGTTGTAATTGGTGAGGTTTGGTGCCGGGTGTTTGGAACCCGATGATCTGTAATCGCCTTAGTATTTTATTTCCGCTGCATTTATGATAAGTAGGGGCGTTACAAACATAACCGAAAGCAAATCCACAAAGAAGTCCAGATAAGGCTTCTAAACAAGAGTAGCATCAACCAATCAACATAATCACTGTGGGGGTGGGTAGGACGCCTGCCACTGCTAAAACTGAGCGACCAAAGCCTCATAGTCATCCTGGGAGTGGCGTGCCTGCTGTTGAAGAGCCTCGATCTCCGCCTGATAGCGTCGATCCATCTCCATGAAGCGGGACTCTAGCTGATCAAACTCGTAGCGAGTGACATACTCGCTCCCAGGGGCTAGCAGTGCAAGAAACGCCTCATCCTCGTCAGCTGTAGCAGTAGGGGCGGGCTCTGACGGACCCTCACTTGCGTCTCGTTGGCGCTTCTGTGGTCGCGCTGCAGCCTTCTTCCTCCATTCCCCCTCTCTAAACTCAAACCACATCTTCTTCAAAGCTCCCACATCAATAGGAGACCGCGCAGCATGCAGCCTCGCAGACGGAATGGTGACCATCTGCCTCTTAAGGATGTGGCAGAGCATGACCGGAAAGCCTAGCTTGTGTTTGTCCTTGTGCTCCATAATATACTGCATATGCAAGAAAATCACCCATGGCAAGTAAGTGATCTCTGCAGCCCCAGCAAACGCCAGATTCAACACTGCCTGAAGAAGTAGGAAGTCAGTATGGTTTAGGTCCGAGCTCTGACGTGGTAGAACGTTCACAGCCAGTAGTGCGAACAAGACTCTCTCCTGAGGGCTCTGAAGCAGATCAGCAGGGACGACCTGCTTTGATGGGTCATCCCCCCTGTGTCGTCGTGGTCCCTGAACCATGAGGGGGGTATAGTGGTTGATAGCTGCTGCTTTGAAATCATTGGGTTTGAGGTGTTGAGGGGCTTCGGGAGCAGGATAAGGAATGTCTATATATCGAGCAATCTCCATCGTGGAGACTGCCACTCTATCACCATCAATAAGTGATTTGATCTGCCCATCCTGGTAGATCGCATTTGCATAGAACATGCGCACAATTCTTTCAGAGTACGAGCCCCCCATATCCAAAATCTTGCCCCAGCCAAATGGGATTAATATCCCCCTGAGTCCCAACTGCCGCTCCAACTCCGGCACCACACACCGCTCAGCAATTATGTCCATCTCTTTGGCGAACCACTCACGGGCTGCATCATTTCTAAACTCCTCTTGCTGACTTCGGCGTCTTGAACTCTCGCCAGTTCTAGCAGCCCTCTTACCCCGGCCTGTGATTCGGCTCAGCATCTTGTTCAAGTTGAATGAGGGATTAGAAACACGACAACTAAAGGAACCTGCAAGATCAGACTCGAAATTCCCCAAATAAGGGGGAGATCTTGTCGATTTCGTGTGCTAGGGTAGTGGAGAACTCAAAACCGAGCAGATTGGTAGTAAGAATGTGGAATTTGGTGGAGATTTGAAGGAGTTGGGTGAGATTGGGGAAAAAGGGAGTAGAGGGCGCCGCGGCTGTCGAGAGGTTGAAGAAAGAGTTAGGGAAAATTTTAGTCCGTCGCGCCCTCTTTAAGTTCCGAAATTTCGAGTTGTCCGAACTTCATAGTTCGGACAGAAGTTCGGACATACATACCTGGGCAACGCTTCGCATTGTGTCCGAACTTCGAAGCTCAGACCTAAGTTCGGACATCTCATATTTCCGTTTCGCCAGACTCTCATGTTGGGTCCGAACTTCGATGTCCGGACCGAAGTTCGGACATATCGTTTTGCACAGCCCTCAGACTCTCGAACTGAGTCCGAACTTCAATCTTCGGACAGAAGTTCGGACACATTGTTTTGCGCAGGTCTCCAACTCTCGAACTGGGTCCGAACTTCAATCTTCAGACTGAAGTTCGGACATCACCAAAAATGCACCACTTTGTTTCTTTTTGAGCTCCAACCACTGTAACAAAAACATTACCCTAAAACAAAACTAAAACCAACATAATAACACAGAATAAAAAGTACTGAAAACACTGGGTTGCCTCCCAGTTAGCTGCTCTTCTTTAATGTCTTTAGCTAGACAATTTCTGCTTGATTAATCAGTAGAGGTGTGATGAGCAGCTCGACAACAGCCTACAGCGAATTCCTTCAGCCTTCTCAATTCTTTTCGCGTTCGCCAAGAGAATTTCTTTTTCACGTTCGAACTCGTCTCTTGAGAATTCATCTTTGCTGTAGGATTGGATTCACTCTCCAAAAAGAATATTGCCTGCAAGGGAAAAAGGTTATGATCAGTACCAAGATAACCTTTTAAACGAGCACCATTTACCTTAAAGGTTTCACCAGCCTTATTCTCCAGCTCGTATGCTCCATAGGATGTAACTCCCACAACTCTGAAGGGGCCTGACCAATGTGACTTTAGCTTCCCAGGGAAGAGACGTAGCCTAGAGTTAAAGAGCAGCACCAGATCTCCCACTTTGAAGTCTCTCTTTTGAATCATCCGGTCGTGGATCCTCTTGGTGCGCTCTTTGTAGATCTTTGAACTGTCGTATGCCTGGTCTCTCAATTCCTCCAACTCAGAAAGCTGAAATCGTCTCTTCTCTCTAGCATCACACAAATCAAAGTTAAGAGCCTTTAAAGCCCAATAAGCTCTATGTTCTAGCTCAATTGGGAGATGACAAGCCTTCCCGTATACCAGCTTAAAGGGGGACATCCCAATGGGAGTCTTGAATGCAGTTCTATAGGCCCACAGAGCATCATCAAGCTTGACAGACCAATCCTTCCTAGAGGAGTTGACTGTCTTCTGAAGAATCCATTTGAGCTCTCGGTTACTCACTTCTGCTTGCCCATTAGTTTGGGGCTGATAAGATAAAGCAACCTTATGGGTCACCCCGAACTTAGTCATCAGAGAATCAAAAGCTCTGATGCAAAAGTGAGAACCTCCGTCACTGATGATAGCTCTTGGCACACCAAATCTGGTAAAAATGTTCTTCTTCAAGAATTTTACCACAGTTCTAGCATCAGCAGAAGGGCAGGGGATTGCTTCGACCCATTTGGAAACATAATCTACAACAACAAGGATGTAGTGGTTTCCGTGAGAGGAAGGAAATGGGCCAGTGAAGTCAATACCCCAGACATCAAATAATTCTACTTCAAGGATTCCCTTCTACGGCATCTCATGCCTTCTTGAAGTGTTCCCCATCCTCTGGCAGTTATCACAGTGAGCACAGAAGCGGTGGACATCTTTGTGTAGAGTGGACCAGTAAAAACCACACTCTAACACTTTAGCAGCTGTCCTAGTAGGACCGTGGTGACCACCTGCCTCACGGGAATGGCAGAACTCAATCACACTGTTTACCTCGTCATCAGGGAGACATCTTCTGATTAAGCCATCAGCACAAACTCTGAAGAGATAGGGGTCCTCCCAAACGTAATGACGGGTCTCAGACAGAAACTTCTTCCTCTGGTTGTAACTTAGATCATGGGGAACCAAACCAAAGGCAAGATAGTTAGCCAAGTCAGCGTACCATGGCTCTTTGACTTTCCCAATTACAAAGACCGTTTCGTCGGGAAAGAATTCATTTATGGGGACTCCGTCATCTGGAGTCTCAAGTCTCGATAAATGATCTGCTACCCCATTCTGCTTCCCTTGCTTATCAACCACTTCCAAGTCGAACTCTTGGAGAAGCAGGATCCATCTTAGGAGTCTAGGCTTGAACATTCTTTTGGAATAGGTATTTAAGGCAGAGTGGTCGGTGTGAGCAATTACCTTACTTCCCAGCAAGTAAGGCCTGAACTTGTCAAGAGCGAACACCACGGCGAGTAGCTCCTTTTCAGTGGTGGTGTAGTTCTTTTGCGGCTCCGTCAGAGTCTTACTCGCATATGTGATAACCCTCAAATTTTATCCTTCCTTTGACAGAGTGCAGCACCAACAGCGAAGTCACTAGCATCTGTCATTACCTCAAAAGGAAGGGTCCAGTCAGGGGGAACCACAATGGGGGCAGAGATGAGTTTATTCTTAATAGTTTGAAAAGCCTTCAAGCATTCTTCTGAGAAGTGAAATTTTACATCTTTCTGCAGTAGATCAGACAGGGCTTCGCAATTCTGAAAAGTCCTGGATGAACCTTCGATAGAACCCTGCGTGACCCAGAAAAGATCTAACTCCTCTGACTGAAGTGGGAGGAGGTAACCCCTCAATGACTTCCACTTTTGCCTTGTCCACCTGAATGCCATCTTTGGAGACCCTGTGCCCAAGCACTATACCCTCATGTACCATAAAATGGCACTTCTCCCAATTTAAAACCAGGTGGGTCTCCTCACATCTGCTTAGTATCTGATCCAGCTGATCAAGACACACATCAAAACTCTGGCCATATACCGAGAAGTCGTCCATGAAGACTTCTATGCTCTTCTCAATAAATTCGTTGAAAATGGCCATCATGCACCGCTGGAAGGTGGCTGGTGCGTTGCAGAGACCAAATGGCATCCTCCTATAGGCAAACGTGCCATAAGGGCAGGTGAAGGTGGTCTTCTCCTGATCCTCTGGCGCGATGGGAATCTGGAAGTAACCGCTGTATCCATCAAGGAAACAGTAGTACTCCTGCCCAGCCAGCCGCTCCAACATCTGATCGATGAACGGCAGCGGGAAATGGTCCTTCCTTGTGGCCTCGTTCAAACGCCTGTAGTCTATGCACATCCTCCAGCCAGTGGTCTGTCTTTGAGGCACCAGTTCTCCCTTATCATTGGGCACCGCCACAATTCCTCCTTTCTTGGGAACGACTTGCACAGGAGAAACCCAGCGGCTGTCAGAGATGGGGTAGATGATGCCCGCATCCAAAGCTTCAATACCTCGGCTTTCACTACTTCCTTCAGGTTTGGGTTTAATCTCCTTTGGGGTTGCCTCACTGGTTTGATACTATCTTCCATGTAGATCCGATGAGTGCAAAACCCTGGACTAATTCCTTTTATATCTGCCACTGACCACCCCAATGCTCCCTTGTGTCTTCTTAATACCTCCAGAAGTCTGCTTTCCTGCGAAACAGACAAAGAAGAAGAAATAATAACCGGCAGGGCGCTACCCTCTGCCAAGAAAGCATATTTAAGGTTTGAAGGGAGAGTTTTTAATTCAAGAGTAGGGGGTTTCTCTACTGAAGGAATGAGCCTCTGAGTAGGCCTGTCCAATGGCTCCACAGGAGGAGCATGAGGGCGAAAATAGGTTCGTCCCTGGTTAAGCTGCTGGACAACAGTAGCTACCTCAGTGCTCTCCTTGTCATCCTCAATCGAGTGGCATAACACCTGTTCTAACAGATCAGAATTCTTAAACAGGAAGGAAGAGTCATCAGTACTTTCAGCGACAAATGCATCATAATCATCAGTATAGTCGACATCAATAGAAAGCACAGCATGGGAGGAAGCATTTGTTCTCATCATCTTGGTGATATCAAAACTAAGCTCCTCATTATTAAATTTAAGGGTATTTTTCCTTTGTCAACATCAATGACAGTTTTAGCAGTTCGCAGGAATGGTCTACCCAAATTAATGGCACTTCCACATCCTCATCCATATCAAGAATAACAAAATCAGCAGGGAAGAAGAAGTTACCAACACCTACCACAACGTTCTCAACCATACCACGAGGTTTGATTGAGGAACGATCAGCCAATTGCAAATTAAAATTGATCAGGATAAGCTCACCAGCATGAAGCTTCCTAAACATTGAATACGGCATCAAATTTATGCTCGCTCCAAGGTCGCAGAGTCCATACCCACAGTCCATGTCTTATGGTGCAAGGGATGATGGGCTGCCCTGGATCTCCACACTTCGGAGGGAGCTTCTGCTGGATGGCTGCATAGCACGTCTCTGTCAGCTGAACAATCTCCCTTTCCTTGAACCTTCGCTTGTTAGAAATCAAATCCTTCACAAAGCAAGCATAGTTAGGCATTTGCTTGATAGCATCAATCAAGGGAATATTAATAGTAAGCTTCGAAAATACACTAAAAATTTCCCAAATTGATCATCAAGTTCTTTCACTTTTAATCTATTAGGGAAAGGAAGTTCCTTAGGAACCATCTTACCCTCGGAGTTTTTAGCATTTAAAATATGAGAAGGGGAAGAAATAGGAGCCTGGGTCTCCTCAACAACTACCTCAGGAGGGGCTGAGGGCCCTGACGGTGCACCAGTGCTAGAAGGGCGACCGGTCTCCTCGTCAGCTTGATCCTCAGCCACTTGATTTCTATTTATCAATTGCTTCCCGCTTCTTAAGGTAACTGCCACCTCTTCAGAATCTGAACAGTCCTCAACTACCACGGTTTCTGAGACCGACACTGCCTTCAACTGTGCTTTAGGATTGGGGTCTGGTTGGGAAGGCAATGATCCAGACGGTCTCTGTGTAAAAGGAACTGAGTCAACTGACTCATCGTTCCTTGCATCTCCACCATGGCGTTCTCGAGCTTCTGCTGGCCAGCTGCCAGATTCTGATTTATCACTGTTTGTTGCTCTTGAGAGGCCATCAGTTTATCCTTCATCTCCTTCAGATTAGCATTGTTCGAGCTCAGAGATGATGGCTGAGCTGGAGACTGCTGTGGCCTAAACTGATTGTATGGGGGCCTAACAAAACCGGGTGGTCCTCCCTGACTTGCCCTCTGAGGCTGCATCTGCTGTGAGTTGAGGGCGTTATTTGGATTACCGTACCTCAGGTTTGGATGCTGGTTCTGCATCCAAGGCTGCCTGTTGTACTGACCAATTACATTTGCCTCCTCAGTCTGCCTCATCTCAGCAACCATCGGGCAGTCGTCATAATCATGGCTGTCTCCGCACTGAGAACAGCATACCTCATTTGGACCAGTAGACACCTTCTTGACGGAGTGCACAGATGTTTGTCCCATAGTGAGCTAATCGAGCATCTTCGCCATGTTACCCACTGTAGTACTTAAGTGGGCCTGCTCAGCAGCAATTTGCTCCATCATAGGATCTGGAGTCCGAGAGGAAGTCTGCCCAACTGTGAAAACTCTTCCACCACTTGCTCCACTGGCGGAGCTCCTCGCAGTAGGACTCCATGGCTGACATAAATTCTTCTCCACTTTTAGCCAGCAAATTTCCACCTAGTGCAGCTCGGACCTCGCCTCTATGCTCATCTCTCAGCCCTTGGAAGAACCCCTGGGCCAAGGATGTCATGTTCTGACCATGATGAGGGCACTGGCGGAGCAGCTCCTTGAATCTATCCCAAGCTTCGCAGATTGTCTCACTGCCGGACTGTCTGAAGGCGGTCAGGTCAGCGATCATCTGTCTGGTCGGGAGATGGGGATATACTTCTCATAAAACCTCTCCGTCATCAGCTCCCAGGTAGTGATGATACCTGGTGGTAGACGGTGGAACCACTTCGATGCTTCCCCTGATAGACTGTGCTGAAATAGGCACACAGAGCATACTCCTCCAGCCCCTGAGACATCCCCAACGAATCCAGATGGACTAAGAAACGATGGACATGGTCGAGCGCATCAGCCGGGTCTGCGCCTGAGAAGGTCCCTGCTGGATGATTCCTGACAGCATTTGTTTGATGGCTCGGTTTCAGCTTTTGCCATTCTGCTGTTAATTCTGCTGTGAGGTTCGGTAGAGTCACAGGTCCTCTTCTAGGAGCAGCTGGCGGGCGATTAATTCTTCCCAATGTGGACTGCTCATTATTTACCGGTCCGTTGGCAGCCATGGTGAAGGTAAGTGCTCTTCTCGCCCTACGAGCGGTACGGTTGATCTCTGGGTCTAAATTGAATCTTGGTGGGCCTCGAGATCGGGTGCCGTGCATTCACCAAACACCTGCACAATTACACAAATAAAACACGAAGCTTTTAAGTTAGTGTTGTATGAACAGAACAGCAATTGAAAAATGCGTATAAACAGCTACGAAAAATGCTGAATGTAAAAATAGAACACAATAGTAAAACAGAGAAAAATAAATAACGAATAAAATAAAGTAAAAACAATTGACAACCAAGGAAAAGGACTTGACAAAGTCAAGTCCCCGGCAACGGCGCCATTTTGCAAACAAGGTAATTGTCCTACTAAAACTAAATTAATAAACCTAGAAATAAAAACAAAATCTGTCGGGTTGCAAAAATCCCGGTCACTATAGTATAGAAAGTTAAGCAACCAGATATCGAACCGCGGGACTTGAATAAATAAGCCTAAGTCCTAAGAAACTGGAAATTCAGGGGGTTGTGAATTGTTTTTGTGATTGAATTGAATAAATGCAAATCAAAGTTCAAATAAACAATTAATGAAAGTGAATGATGAGTTTGATAAAGTGAGTGGAACTCCGGGTTCGGGTCGTTCTTTACTGGTTAAATCTAGTAACATCTACAATTCAATTATGAGAAACGGAAAGGCCAATTCTTTCTATCTCTTCATGCTAAATCCTAGTTCATTGAAGAGCTCACCTATCAGAACATGTCAACTCTAATCTAGCAGTTGGCAAAACACATATAGGCGGAATAAGCGCGAAGAATTGTTACGTTTGTAGAAAGATTATCTATCCGACTAATCTCTTCCCCAAATCCCCAGGTTAATTCGAACTCCCTATTATCACCTTGTCTGATCCTAATAGGTTTCGCAGAACAACTCTATAAACTCGCGAAATTAATAGAGAAGATGAATGATAATCATTAACCTGGAAACAATCCGTTACAGTCTCATAATCAAATTGCAGAATTCTTAACTACATTGTATCCATTACGAACACCCTACCCCAGAGTTAATCCCTACTAGCCAGACATTGCAAAGAAGTAAATAAATACAATCAACATGGAATTCATCTAAAGGAAGAAAAACCCTCGAGTTGAACGATTATCCAGAATCAATGGCTGCAGGCGCAAGGTTGAAGATGATGGACTGACTCCCTTCTGCTGAAGCTCCTCCTCAATGCTGATCGAATGCTTGATGAATGGGGATGAAGATGAAGCTGATGCTGATGGTGTGGGTGAATGGAAGGAGCGTGTTTTTCAGCGTGAGAGTGTTGATGTGGTGATCGGTCATGAATGCCCTTCCTCTCATCTAATTAGGTCATTAAATAGAGTTTCCTTCCTCTTTCTCCCTTCAAAACGCCGAACTTCTGCTGAACTTTTAGTCGTGTCCGAACATTGGTCCGACCTTCAATGTTCGGACACAATGCTTTGAGCGCTCCAATTCAGAAAGTTTCGACTTGTGTCCGAACTTTGATGTTCGGACACAAGTTCGGACATGCTCCGTAAGCTAGAACTCCGACTTTTCTCATTGTGAATCTCGACCCATGTCCGAACTTCGATGTCCGGACTGAAGTTCGGACATTTCATCAGGCACAGCGCACGCACTCTCGACTTGCGTCCGAGCTTGGAAGTTCGGACTCAAGCTCGGACATACCTTCAAAATCCTCTAAATTCACCGTTTTGACTCCAATTCGACCCCCGTTTGTTGCACCATTTCCCTTGTGAGTTAATCTACTGTTTCCTCGGCTTTTCTCTGCATTTAACGTAGATAAAGGTATCAAGCCTTAACAAATAACAAACCGAAGGAAAAACGTAAGATAAGTGTGGAATATTATCAATGCGCGTATAAAAATTAGGCACTAAAGACCACTAAAACCGTTCATATCTCACACTCATCATCTACCGACTTCAAGACGGTGAGATCGTCGGTTTAACACTCTACTGGCAGTAAGACAGCGAGATCGTCGGATGAAATACACTACCATCGTTGATGGTAGATCGTCGGATACAAAACACTCTACCATCTCTGATGGTGAGATCGTCGGTTACATTCTTTGTCTTTCTTCTTTTTTTCTCAAGACTCGCTGGTCTTGGTTTTAAGTAAATCAGACAATAATCGGAAACTGTTTTAAAATATTTCTTTTTTGAAAACTAGAGGGTGATCAATCCTCTAGAGAAAGTTTCGTAAACTTCCAGTGATAACAGAATATTCACAATGAAATATCAAAAGTCGGGTACCTCTTTTTACCGGTGTGATAACATTACCGGTAGGGCGTCAGATTGCTACTAGGACCAAACAGCTATTTCTGACGGTAACCAATTATATTCCTCCGGAGGTAGCTTTTCCTCACCGGAGACTAGCTTTCAGCTTCTGACCCTTTGCGAGAATTCTCCGCTACGTCTGGGTTTGGTCAAGGCAGCTGAAACTTTTGTCCGATGGCTGAAGCAAAGATTGTGTCAAGACTTTTGTGAAATTGTTGAAGCTTCCCATTAAAAAATCTCTATCGGTAGATCTTTGATCAAACATATCTACCGGTTGCTTTTTACTTAACATCTCTGCTGGGCCGCATCTCCCGGATGGCTCTAACTTCCGCCGATGGAGCTATCGAATTTCTTCCGGAGGCCGAAGACGTACTTCTGGTGGGAGTGAGAAATTTGCCACCGGCCATCACTCGAGATTGAAGTTTACGGTAGTCATAACCCAAGGTCGCTTACTCCTAACATTCCCAGCGGAAGCTTCATACTGTGATCCTTTGAATTTGCATGCCTATGCAGAAGTCCCCGAAACAAGAAGCGAGCTTCTACCAAAGCGGGATGCAAGTCGCTACCAGTAGGGATTTTAGGCCGTTGCTGGTGGAGACAATGGGATAATTTGTTGCCGTTGGGGGTGAGAAGTTTCTACCGGTAGGAGGGATAATTTTTGGTGGAGAGGGTAAAGATTTGGACAAAATGGTGTCTTTCGGTAGCATATCTTCCCTCGAACATTGATGTGGGTCTGCCGTCCTTTAAGAAAAACTCAAATATCTTAACTACATCTTTCCCCGTAGATTAGTATCATTTTGAGATGGCGACTTCACTCTTCTAATTTCGGTGGAAATCTTCAGAACGCCCGGATGATAAAATGTTCTCTGTTTAAACTTGGTATTTTGACATTACTGCCGGTGGAGAAGAGAAACCTATTCATTGGTAGGAATGATAACCTGCTACCGGAAGGAGTGAAAAGCAGCTACCGGGCGAAGGTAGGAAATTATTACCGTTGAAGAAATCAAATCGCTATCGGTGAAGGTACCAAACTGCTACTGGTGAGGATATCAAAAATTCCTACCGGAGGGGATATCCAAATTTCTACCGGAGAGGATATCCAAAATTTCCACCGGAGAGGATATCTAAAATTTCCACCAGAGAGGATATCCAAATGTCTACCGGAGAGGATATCCAAAATTTACACCGGAAAGGATATCCAAATGTTACCAGTGAAGAAATAAAACTTTCACACTGCCCCGAAACCGGACTTTTGCCATCGCTTTGGTCGTTAGATAACGATAGTTTTCTGCCGCATGTTGCATACTGTTTAGGACGTGATTGAACCAGTCATCTTCAATTCAGCTGCGGAGACCTTCCTTCGTCCGACTGACCTGGGTGACACTCCAGGAATGTTCTTCTTTTTGGAGACGTGCTTTAGTAATATTGCTCAAAGCACTTTTGTTGATTAGCTTTGGATGCTTCAGAGATTGACTTCGGTCATTCCCTTGTAGCAGGTTCCAGTTACTCCGTACTGATTTGAGTATTGGGTGAGGTTTGTTTCTTTGGATTCTCTTCGTCAAGAGAGGTGCCTCGGTGGGATGATACTACCGGTAGAGAGAACCGGTGGGGCGATATTAATGGTAGTTTAATATTACCGGTGGTAACATGCGATTGGGAAGTGCATCGGTAGCTTACTGCTGTCTGGTTTGAACAAAATGTCACCCGGTCCATGGACAGTTTCTCTTCGTCTCCAGGAACTAATCTTTAGAGACTACCGGAACCAGTCCCACCGGTAGGATTGGAGCAGTATTTAGCGTCAAAGACAGGTGAAATTACAAACTGGCTTTCACGAATATTCCCCATCAATGCAGCCCTGTCTTCCGGTAGAGACGACGGTACTACTTCCGGGTCTTCCAGCCATTTCTCTTGTATATCTTGATTCTGCAATTGTGGATCTCATAACCGGTTTAGAGCCTTACGTGTCGGTAATTCATTCGATGGAGATTGTTGCACTTTACTCTCGTATCTTCTTTCGGCTTTCTCGTTCATATTAGAACGAGGGGAGCATACTTCCTTTACAGCAAAGAGGTAACCAGAACAAGAATGAGCAAAACTTAGAAATAATAAATTGCTAGGATGTGTAAGCATTTGAGTAGCACGAATCTGTATAACAAAAAATCTGTTGCTAGTGTTTAAACATTTTTAAGCAGCCAATACCTGAAAGTATTCCAGATCTTGTTTCTTACTTCCTTCTTTTCTTTTTTAACAAGGTAATCTTGTACAGAAGCGAGGAATAGCATTTTCCAGCAGAAAAACAAACAGATGCAAGTGTATATAGGTTTCGAACAGAGTGTGAATCAAGGTTTAAAAGGTAATGAAAATGGAAAAAGGATGTGAATGCTTTGTCCAAAAGATGAAGCAGGTCGAAGCAAATATAACGTTACTCTTGCTTCAGGTTTTTTTACTGAAACATAATGGCACAGTTTCGGAAAGATATTGCTGGAAGCATGTTTCAGCAGCGAACAATTATCAATTAGAAGTAATAAACCGATGAAGCACTTAAATACTTGAGCAGTATAAAAAACATTGTGAATCGTTCATCCGGATAAGAGTACAACCGATAAACTTGATAAAACGTTTTCGAAGATCCCTTACCAGTAGAGGATCTGTTTTTGGTTCTACTCAGTGCTTACAAAAATGAGGAAGAGACAGGTGTTTAACAAACCATAAATACAAGACAATTTTAGGAACTTTCGGACTTATCTTAGCGATCTCTGAAGATGCTCCAGACGTAAGGTGCAGTTGTTCCTCATGTTGATAGTTACGATTGATGTCAAACATTTCTTCTTTGGAAATGATTGACTCTCTCCTTTATAGTTTTATAGTTCTGGGCCATGAATCATGATATCTTCCAGACGAAGGTCATCTTCCGGGAAACGTCGGCATCCGGGGAACTTCCCTTTTCCTCCGGAAGAGTTCCACCAATAGTTTTGCATTTTAAAACGTGGATTTACATTTCTACCCTTGGTATACACTCTCCCCGGTCCAAGACTTCTACCGGGCTGATTTCTACCGGGCTGATTTCTACCGGACTGATTTCAGCAGCTTAACATGATTCCTTCCGGTAACAAAAAGGATGAAATAGTTGTACGAGACAGTTGGAGAATTCTTATTGCGTACTCTCTGCGATGTCAATCTCTACCGCCCGGGACAGGGCAGTTGGATTAAGCTTGGCGAGGATTTCTTGAATTTTTGTAATCTTTGGAGTAGATTGCTTTGTGTGAGATCCTAGTGAGAAAAGATCTCCTTGAGTGTGCGTATTATTAGCGACCGGCTTTGGATTGACGATGAACTTCCTTTTCTCTATTGGCTCGTTCTTACGCCTCTTAAGGTTGCCACTTCTTCCTTTTTCAAATCGACAATCGGTTCCATTTTGAGTTCCGATCGTGGTTAATTTTCACTTGAGGATTCCTTAATTGTTTGAATACCGATACTTTGGACTCAGTGTCTCTGATCTGGTGATGACGAATTTCCATTTCTTTTCCTTCTGATATAGATCTTCTATGATTCTCGATTTTTCCCTCGATCTTGACGAGTCTTACAAATATCCGGATCCTGCTGTTGAGTCTGACCTGCACTTCTTTGTTGTGAGAATAAACTTTTTTAGACCTGAGGTACTTTTGGCCCCGGTTTCTTCCTTCGATCGAACTTTCAAGGAAATGCTGAGATTCTAGATTTGTTGACATATGTTGAAGGAGGGTGATCCTGTCAGCGAGAGCTTGAGTTTGAATTCAATCAGTCAGACGATGTCGCGTCTCTTACTTCGTGGTTGAATCGGGGATTGGCTCGCAATTGTCATTCACTTCTCAGATGCAGAGGAATTGAGTTTCCGCCTTATCTCGTTGTCGGCCTAAATCTTTCCCTGATTACTTCCCTTTCCTCCGTCAAATCATCGCTTGCCAATTCTTCGAAAATCATGAACATACCTCATCGCAACGCTTCTCGTATTGTGGATGAATCATGGTTGATGTCCGTTTCCCACAAACGGCGCCAAATGAAATGGTATCGATGATGCTCTCCCGACATTGTTTCCACACCGAGATGTATAGTGGTTCGGCCAATAATCCGGCCTACGTCCACTTCTAGACAGAGCTATTATTCATCCTTTGGTTTACAACACTAGAGAGCCTTTTGGGGTGAGCCCTCTCTTTTTTAACTTGAGTCCCTTACAAATGAGCCCCTCTACTTCTATTTATAGACTTCCTATGGCCAGGTTTACCTTTTTGCCCCTATACATGTGGTACTATCATATTTATATAACTGTTAGCCTCTATTTGGATAATCTTTCCGGACTGGGATACTGCTTCCGCATTGGACTAACTCTTCCGAGCCATCTTTTTAGGTAACAGCCCTACCGGTAGTAATTCTACCGGTAGCGATCCTTTAGATAGCAGCCCTTCCGGTAGCGGGTCTTTCGGTAGTAGGGCTTCCAACGATAGGTCTTCCGACAATTGGTCTCCGGTAGACTCTCTTGGTAGATCCTTCCGGTAGCGGGGCCTTCGGTAGATACTGTGGCCTTTTAGCCATGGTATATTTCATACCATTACACTTATTTATATATATATATGTGTGTGTGAGACTATATAATATATCGTGTTATTAGTTAGATACATGACCACTTAATTTTTGTTATGTTATATATATACGACCCTTATATTTTGTCGCGATTTAGTTATACGTAACTATGCGACATTATTATTTATTATATACGACGTTGTAATATTCTAACGTTAAAATACATATACGTACATACATAAGTACATGACCGTGTTAATGTGTGACGTTGTCATGTTTTCGGACATGTATATGCCCGTACTAAATTTAATTGTTCGTTTGTTCACAAGTTGTTACATGCTCATAACAATGTAACACATTCCCCTTAATTTAAACCTTACACCATAAGGTTTTATATGCTTAATTGTCTAGGCCTTAATGTAATTAATTATATGTTTAAATAATATTTAATTAAGTAGGGGTAATTCAAGAGAGGGTACGCCGACCACTTGGTCGAATACATGTAGTTCATTTTACAAGTACATACATATATACATGCTTTCATACATAATACTACAATACTCCACAAGCATACATACACCCATTTCAATACATACAAGGATGACAATACAAGTCAACCAATACATACTTACCTTTACTGAAATTCGCATACACAATACATACTCAATACATACACAATACTTTTTAGCTTCTTTTGTCCACCCGGGTTAACCGGCTGGAGATTACTCTTTTACTCGGGGTCAATGCCTTACACCAGCCAAGACCATTACTCATACAATACTTTACTTACTTACTACTTACTCAAGTTAAGTCGTCGGGACCTCCGGGCAGGGACTACACCGTCCCACCACCGGGCTTTACTTGGCTCACTAATCTAGGATGCTACCCATTTAAGGGGTTTGGGCCGTGGAAAAGTTTAAGAGCCAGGAATCTGATCCAACCTCTTGTGTCTCCTCATCCTCACGCGTGGCCGAAACTATATCGGAATTCTACTTATTCCAATTTACTCAATACTTACGTTAGGAGTTAGGCAGTTAGGAATTAGTAGAAGTCACACATCCAAGCTACTCAATAATACCTTACTCACATCCACATCCATCCAAGGTACAATTCATTACACAAGTACACTACAAGGTACATACACACTTCCTTTCCATCCATTCATTTCATGAATTATACAAACTAAATGTTCAAGACACTATCGCAAGAACAAATATAAAACAAGCACGATTAAGTGCATTAGAGTAAGATTCATGCATTTATCTTATTTAGGTGATCAAATAAGCACACAAATCAGGGTAACCAGGTTAGGATACAAAGCATGAAGAAATCATACCTTTTTCTAGAATTTACTTTACCGGGTGTCCCCTTGTTCCTTAGTCCTTACTTGTTCCTCGAGTCTTATTCTCGAACTAATGACTACATGTTAAATGGTTCAATTAATACTAAGCATTACAATACATACTTAATAACTATTCCCATACTTACCCCGTTATCCTGTTGTTTCGGTTTAACTTAATGTTCTTATATTCACAACTTTCTTACTTACTTCTCAAACTTGTTTGTACCTTTAATGACCCCTAAACATCATTAATCAAGTACTAATTATCTTATACTATCATTACCATTCATTACCTTTCCCTAGATCCCATTTAATAAGCTTAGAATTCATTTTTGGTGTTGGTCCGGGACCTTGTCCGGGTCCTTAGTCCCGGACCAACACTGGTCTTAAGTCTCGGGTGAATTTCTATTATGGTCCAGGACATTACCCCTCTCTTAAGTCCCGGATCAAACGTTTCCTACACTCTCGGACACAAAATAAGGTATGGTCCGGGACCTTGTATGGGGACCAAGTCCCGGACCCATACTTAGGGTGCATTCTCGGCAGAAATTTTAGGGTGGTCCGGGACATGAGCATGGGACTAAGTCCCGGACCAAGGTGGCAGCAATACTCTCGGCGGTTTTATTACACTGGTCCGGGACCTCATATGGGGACTAAGTCTCGGACCAGCTGCTACCTGTTATAGATTTATGTTTTTCTTTCTCTGTTACACTTCCTTCTTTGCCCAATCAATCCCCAAATGATCCTACACTCACTCCCACATATTTAAGCACCTAATTGGTCTCCTAAACATGTCTAAATCCATCACTAACTCATTACTGCTTCCCATACCCATTCCAGCACTTACATTATTTTTCCTAGTTGTGTTTTGCTACAGATTTTGGTTCTTACTTCCTCCATACATAGTTTCATCTCCTAATGCATTTCCAAGGCCTACAATGCATTATCTTACCTCTTCAAGTTCAACACCCATTTTACTAGGTCTTGCACACAAGTTCTCCTAGCTTCTCCATTGCATTTCAATACTCTTTTATTCACATACTACTACTACCATTCCATGGTTACTAAATATCCTCACTCAATCCAATACATACCTTGGTTCTCCCATTCACCAAGCCATCCATAAATGTACATTTTCTACCAAACTTTTGCCCTATTTCACCTACTTTTCTTACTTAGCCATATACATCTTTTTCACTAAATTCATTCCTAATCTAGCCACACCCATTCAAGGGTCCTACCAGCAATCAAAACAACATCAATACCTCAATACTCCATCAATACTTCCTCAAATAACCATACTAATACACATACACAACTTACTTGGCTCCAAGGCCTATAATTCACATACTTGCTCACAAATACTCAAACTTCTATTACTACAATACTAATACAATATTTTGGGATCTTTAAATTGGTTTACCCATTCCCCTTACTCTAATGCATTAAAACTTAGCATTAAGAAGGAGCTCTTACCTAAAGCTCTTATTTCCTTCTTTCCTTTCCAATTCGCCTCCTTCTCTCTTTCTTGCACAAATCAGTCACATGGGGAATGAAGTTTCCAAACTCCATTCCCATCACCCAAAGCACATAAAAACAAGTGTAATTAAAATACTAACCCTTAGATTTATACTAATTCATTGAAGTGTTTAAAACAAAAATTCTAGGGTTTACCTTTGGAGTGTTTTAGGAGGGGTTTTAGCCCTTGGTTCAAGAAGGTGATTCCACCACCATTGCAAGGTTGGAATTATGCTCAAAAGAGAGAAAAATAGAGCATTACAAAAAGGGGTAAAAATCGATTACAAACGAGGATGAAGGAAAACTTGAGATTTTCATGAAGATTTTTACCTTAATGGAGAGAGGAGACTCCAAGCTACCCATTGATGCTATTTTCTCTTTGAATGCGGGAAACCCATGGAGATGAACTTCCTCATTTTGAAATTATAAAAAGAGGGAAGTGTAGAGAATGATGAGGGGAGTAAGAATATGCAATTATTTTTGCATTTGGAGGTCACATGAGGCTAGAGCATGGAAGAGAAGTGAGGTAGCCATGGATGTTGGTGGAGCTTCAAAATCACCAGCCTCATGGGGTGAAAGAGAGAGAAATCGGTGGGGAAGAGAGGAGGTGTTATACCCAAAATTTCAACCCCCCCGGAAGGGAGTCTCTACTAATAGGCTAGTAGCGAGGGTTACCAGTTTGATCGGCACATTTCAGAGTACTAGGGACAGCTTAGTCATCTCCAGGGGCATTTTCGTAATTTTTCAAGGCTCCTAAGCCCTATATAGGCTTTCTCTCTCCTCCAAATAAAGGTCAAATCAATTCAAAATGCTTTGAAATTATAACCCATGATAGAGGGTGCCATTTTAAGCATAATGGCGTTGGAATTTTGATTTTTTGAATTTCCAATAATTTTCTAGCAATTTGTGATTGAATCTGATGAGAAATTGAATTTAAAAATATCCCAATATCCAAAAAATTCGATTCCACTTTATAAAAATCACATATATCATCCTTTACCCATGTGTAAAATTTTATAATCAAATTCCTTTTGGGAGCCCTTGAGCTAAAACGTCAGTAAATCTCGGTTTTTACCGGATTTTTCTATCTTTAAGAAAGCCTATATAAGGAACCTTATCCCATGATCAAAGGAGAACTTCAAGAACCTATCACCTCAAGAAACTCAGCCGTCACAACCTCCCCACGTTTTTACACATCCAAGCCCCAAAATTTGATCGAAATCTCACAAAATCAGCACTAAAACACCTTTTTCAACTTCCACAACATCATCCATCATCAAACCTGCCTCAAAACAGCACCAAAACGTGAAGAACATCACCAATAGCCAATAGTCAGAAGCTGGTCTCGAACCCAAACCGGAAACGACTCCAGTGGAGCACCGAAAGACACCCGACGTGAAGAAACACCTCAAATCCGAAGGTAGAACAGGTTGGGACCTCATTATTTTGATTCTCCACGACTTCATTAGTCTTATGTCCAATTTCGTGCGTAAACTAACCTTTTATAGCTTCTGAATTGCTAATCGTTTTGGCTTCTTCCCAATTACTTGTTTGTTAATTTCGCATTGAACTTGACTTCAAACTGAGATCTTTAAATTAATAACATCTTGTACACCTTTCAGGCTACACACACATAAAATTTGAGTCGAAAACACCTTCGGGAACCACCAGAAAACCCCTGTCCGTGGGTGGTCCGTGGCCACGGACACCCACGGACGGTGGCGGGATTTAACATTTTTCAATTTTTCAAATTTTAGGGTTTCTGTCAATACATGTCCTGGCCCACGGACACCCTGTCCGTGGCCCCGAACTTTTCAAGTTTGCGTTTTTATCTTGGTCCTGTTTTCGAAATCATTTAATTTAACTAGGGTCCGTGGTCTCGGACACTAGGTCGTGGCTACGGACGTGATAAAGATTTGACCTAATTCTGCCTCTGAAACCCTAGTTTAGGTAGCTTTTAATTTCACTTTAATTTTCTATCAAAAAACGCTAAAAAATGAAAAAAATAGAAGTGCGCACTTTGGTTAAAAACGACTCGTAATAAGCCGTAATTAAACTAAGTACAGGAAAAACGACTTCTAAGGGGTAATGAAAGTAATTGAACCCTAAATAAGTCGAATACCAAGCCCCCGAACCCGAACTCTCCTTTCCTAATTTGATCTAGGTTAAAATTAGGTGGCGACTCATAATAGGTTCCAGTGGGCTAGCTTAGGTATTAATAATCAATGTTATATGACATAGTTATTAATCTTAGGTTATAAGTGGACCTAAAACCCGACTAGATCCCAATCAATCTAATCAACATAGGATAGGGTTTAAAATCGAGGCTCATAGACTGGCGACTCTGCTGGGGACAATTTCTTAATATTAACTTCTTTAATTTTAAGAAAGAGGGCTTAACTCGAAAATTGCTCATTTATGGCTTTTATTACTTTGCTTGTTTACTTTTGTGCACACTTTAATTTTCTGCACCTTTGCATCATATGAGAGCGAGGGTCCACGCAAACCAATTTCACCCCGGGACCCGTTTGAGGGTCCCCTGTCAGGGACTCACACCTTTTAGGTGATGTGAATAAGCGGGGGAAAAGAGGAGAATGTCGTCTAACCACATCCCCTTAATACCTGGGCCTTAGCCCCAAGCGTTTTCATGGTAGTGCCCTTGCCTTGCCCATTGTTTGGTCAGTCAAAGACCCGACCGTAGACGCACACCTTCAGGTGATGTGAAAAAAGTGGGGAAGCACAAAGAGAATAGCGTGCAAGCCCTATTCATTTGTGGCGACCTGGGCCCACGCCCCAAGCACCTCTCCGGATCGATCCATACCCGGATTGGATAAGTGTCAAGTGAGGACATGTAGAATTTGTATGGGCCTTGTCTACTTGTGTGATCGGTCCACTACCCAGTCTAGGAATTGATAGGAACTTTTCCTACATCTACTCAGCCCAACCCGAATTTACGGCTTTATTGTTTGTGGCTCAGAGGCCCTGTTTGGTTTAATATGTGAATCATTTGGGCTTCGGCCCAAAAGTTTAGACTTAGGTGATTTCTCTCTTTCGGCTCAATTTTAATTATCAATTTAGTTCTAGGCCCATGAAAAACAAATCCACCTAATGCAGTTCATGAAAATTCATCAGGCATTTCCATTTCAAGGCTCATTCTAGTCTATGAAGACTTTTCACTTAGGCTTAGACCCAAGTACCTAGACACATGCATCATCTTTTAGGCCCAATCAGAGTTACTTGGCCCAAATTCCAATTCACATCAAGAACATGGTTTAGAAATGATTCTGGCCCATGTGCTTTACCTCTAGCCCAAACACATTTTGGCCCAAGATCCCAATTCTCAAAATATTCTGGCCCACGTGCCACATTCTTCAAACATTTCTAGGCGCCTCCCTTCCAACTCATTTCGGGCCTCAGTGCCTACCCACAATCTTCAAAACACTCCAGCTTAAGTGCTTTTCTTGCAGCCCAAACAAGTTTTTACCTAAAACTTCTTCACGGTCCAGAATTTTTGCTCAATCCACTTTTGTTTTCCAACAGATAAGCCCGAATCCCAAGTATGGCAGAGGGAGAAAACCCAGTCAGCATGGAGGCCCAGTTTGCAGCCTTAGAGCAAAGGTACATGGCTGCCTTTGATGCCATGGAACAAAAACATAGGTCCACCACTAATGACATGGAGGCTAAGTATGTCCCCATCATCGAAGAGCTGAAAAGCAAAATCAATTCCCTTGAGGTTGGTCATCAGGAAAACATTTCAGGAAAGATTGCTGACTCTAGAAACGAGCATGACTACATCGAAGTTAACTCTGTTGAGGCCCGGGATGCACAAAGATTTGTAGGGCAAGTCGTCCCTGACTGCCAATTAACTGCAGAATTAGGGAAGGCCCTGAAAAGGATCGAGCGCATGGAAAAAGCTAGCAAGCCAGCTGGTTTCGATTACTCTTCTATGGAATCGTACCCCGAGGTTAATCTCCCTCTAAAGTTGAAGCTACCCACACTTGGTCTATACAGGGGATCCTCAGATCCGCAGGTCCATTTGGCGATGTTCGATAGGGAAATGTCCATCCTCAGGTTGAATGACACGCAGAAGGCCAAGTTTTTTGCCCGTTATCTCGATGAAATACCTCAACGTTGGTACTTGACTCAGAGGATGAACACCAAAACCTATGAAGAGGTTTGTGAGGCTTTCCTGCACCATTTCGAGTATGCTAAGAATCTTGAAGTCACCAGGTCCGACCTTGCCAGTACCCGGCAGGGAAACAGTGAATCAATGTCTAACTTCATCAAACGGTGGAGGATGAAGGCCGCTGTTATGCCTACAAAAATGGATGAGCACGAACAAATACGAATGATTGTGGACAATATGCAGAGACAATACAACAACGAGCTGAGTTGCACATACTTCCCTAATTTTGACATGCTGATGGGACAAGTATGAGTCATGGAAGAAAAGATTCACAAAGGCGAGCTGAAGCTGGGACAACCCAAAGCCCAGGGTGTGAGTATCGAGACCTTTATGTCAGGACCGGCCAAAGCAGCTCAAGTTTCATACCAAGTGAGCACCATACAAAAACCCAGTGCTGCAAAGCAGAGCGTCAAGGCCTCACCCCGATCCAAGAGGTTCTCTGCACCGAGACAGTTTACCGACATTGGTCGGCCTCTCAGTCAAGCACTCGTGGAGCTGCAAGAGCTAGACTTACTACAGCCTCTCACACCTAGTCCTGGGATCACCCAAGCCGGGGAACATCTCCATCAGTTCTGCCAGTTTCATCAACTACCAGGACACAGTACTGACGACTGTAGAGCATTGATGAAATACCCCTAAATTAATTTAAATTAATTTAGGGGATTCTTTTATTAAATCTTAAATAATACTATTAAATATTAAATTATTATATGGAATTATGAAAATTTATTTAGGGGATTTCTCCTATTTAACCCTAAAGAAAAAACAATAAAATATTTAATTGAATTATATAATTATTATATGGTATTATGAATTTAATAATAAGATTTATAAGTAAATAAATCTTGGAAAAATTTATAAACACTCCAAGTATATTATAAAGATTTTAGAAAGAGTTAGAACATTGTTTTGAAACATAAGAGTCAATATAAAATTCTAGAAACCCTAAAGCCTTTTAAGCCTTGCTAGGGTTGACTTTTTGAGAATGGTGAAACCAGCCCATGGAACCTGTACCAATAAATAGGTTATGGAAAACCATGAAGATCGATAAAAAGAACGTCAAAAACAGATCATCCTAGCCAAAGTTATGATCAAAAGAAGTTTAGAGCCAAAATTTTGAAAAAAAGCTGATGTGGCAGAGTTTGCTGACTCATCGCGTGCCTCGGGATACGCGCCCCAGGACTTAGTCAGTTTATCTCCTATTTTTCCGGTAACAGAAACCAGTTTTGCCCTAACTTGTGCCCTTCATAACTTTCTCATTTTTTGGAATTTTTGAGTGTCGTCTTCTTTGTTGTCTTCTCCTACACTTCCTCTAAACAACCATAACTCACACTAAACCTAGTTCGTCCTAAATCAACCGGAAATTTGATCCAAAGTAGCCACCCTGCAAAACCGAAACTGCAGTTTCCAGTTTTCCTTCGATTTCAGGTAACTTCGTCTTGCCATAACTTATTCGTTTCTCAGCCAAATTTCGTGTTCTTTAGCTCGTTTTGAAGAGATCTAATCCCTCTACAACTTTCATGTTGATGACCAAACCCAATTCCCAACCGTTTGGAAGAACGAGGTGTCTAAAGTTTCAGATTCGTCACAACATAAAATCATAGTTTTCTTCCCAGAAAACGCAAGGTAAACTCGCAACTTCCAGCTTCGATTTCTTTCTGTGTAGTGCAAGTTAGGGTGAGTTCTTGCTATCATTGTGTAGAGTTAAGTTTCCTCTTTAGATTAAGCCCAAGAACTAGTTCTAACTCGTTCTGTACTGGAAATTATAGCATTGCAAAGTAGGCTACTCAATCGGATTGTAAAGGGGGCGTTTTTATAGAATCCGGTTTCTAATCCTTTCGATCCGAGCAATTCTGGTAAGTTTTCTTCAAATTCCTTCAACTGTGCTAATCTATATTACATTATCGGTCAACACCATGTTCCAATTCCATCGATTACGCATTAGATTGAGTGAATTTGAGAGATTTGAGTTCGGAAACCCTTATGAACCCTAACTTCGAAACCGAAATCAAAAACTGATGAATCCTGCATTATAGCTAGCGAAATAAGTATCAATGGAACCGTAATTGAATTTCGAAACCATAGAAACAAGAATCACTCAATTTCGTTCTGTGGATTAAGAGAAATTGTCGATTTAGTACTCGACATTGTTAAGCTCTTCGCTGATGAACTAGGCTTTCAGGGACCGTCCGATCGCATTTTAAAAGATTGGACGGTCGAGATTAGATCGTGTTTATTAAAGTATGTTTTAAGTTTATAATGTTCCAGAATTTAGCTCTAACTTGTTGAATTTAGTTAATGGCCTTCCCGAATGTGTTTTGACTTGAAATTTTAACCATAGATTCCTTATTAAATCTAGTTTATTATGATGTAAATTAATAAGGTTTTGGCGTTTTTAAACGTAAGTTACGATTTTTGCAAGTTACGGGTTTTCTGGAATTATTTAGCTAATTTAAAAAGATATTTTTATGAAATAAAAATTTTATAATATGTATAAAATGTTATAGTTACTGTATATTAAATTTGGGAATTTTTGGGCAACGGTAAATGGGTTTAAAAATTGTGTTTATGAGTTTTTCATAAGAATAACTTATAATATATGGTTTTTAATGTAACCAAAAATTAAAGTATGGTTTGTTAATAAATTTTTTAAGCTGGGAAAAATAAGGGAAACTAAATTAACATTTTATAACAGTAAGTTTATAAATGTTTTGGGTAATAACTTTTAAGAGAGGTGAAATTATTTTCATATATGTATATATACTTATTTAAGTAGAAACTTATATTAAATCAAGGAATTTAAATTTTACGTTTTATTTATTATATTATATGGAAGTTAATATTATTAATTAAAACTAAGGAATATATATATATATATATATACACATATATAAAAAGGGAATAAAGTAGTAACTTAGGGTAGAACAGGGAGCTAATAAATTAACACTTATATTAACTAAATATTATAAGAGCTAGTAACCTAAGATATAGTAAAAGAAATACTTTATGAAACATGCTTGGAATGCAGTTAAAGGTTGTAGTAATAAGATAGTTTAAATATAATAAGTTACATAGGGAATGTCTTAATTAAATTCTAATACAGGTATACTTATATATATTAAATAAATAAAGGAAACACTTTATTTTATAAACCGTATATCGGTTGTGGTTATGCCTAGAAGTTATTAAACATAATTAAATACAATAAAATTTCCTAAAAATGTTATGGATAAATCTAAATACATAAAGATATATATATATATACATTAAAATAGATGAGGGAAATAATATTCCTTGTGATAGTTATAATAAGTAGAATATATTTATATGTTAAACCTTAGGTTTTAATCGGTGTGTAATTAAATAGTCACTATTAACTTAAGGGTTTAATTACACAACATAATCGTAACACCGTCTTGGGTTAACCTACTAAGCCCAAGTCTATGAACTCCAAAAGCCCACTTAAACAATTCAAAGAGAGTTTGGGCCACTCTCAGGGATAAATCCTAAATCATTCCAAACTAAACGAAATGGGCCTAACAAGGGATTTAGTTAACAAGTCAAGCCCAAATCCTTGTGAGAGAATAAGGGTAACCTGGAACTATTAATCAGTAAGAAAAGAAGGTTGTTTAGTTTATGAGTCCCTTAACTAATCGACACTTGGGACACCTTAATTATAGGTTACTATTGGGGAATCACTCATTCAAGTTATTTATTGCTCTTCACATACCAGGTACGATTTCTCGTACTCTGATATTTTTTCTGATTGACTTAAGAGGAATTTCTAAAAGGAAATGGTTGTGTGACTAACTCAGCTTGTGTGACTAACTGAGCCTTGAATGTGAAACTCACTTGGATATTGGTTCCTTCTATTTGGTTGTTCCATTAGACATTGACTGCTTAGAGTTTACGCTTCTGCCCTCTATAGGACTGAGTGTTTTGGTATTGCTCTGGGTAGTTAGTGATCTGGTGGGAATTTGGAAAAGGTCAATTTTGGTAAATTCTTCTTTTGACTCTAGATATCATTTCATCCATGAGCTGGTTCTTGAGGTTTCGACGTGCGCGCATCTTCAATGGTAACAGTGAGGGGCTATATATCCCCTGTCCTAAAAGGATGTTGTAAACAGTGAGAGGATGTATATCCCCTGTCCCAAAAGGGAGGTAGTAAACAGTGAGGGGCTGTATATCCCCTATCCTAAAAGGACGTACTTGGTGGTGGGGGTTATCTCTCCCAGTTGAATTATTCCACTCTTGAGTTATTGGTTCTTGGAACTATCTTTTCATTCCTAGTCCTTTGTGACTATCTGAGTCTTTCTACTCTTAACGGGAATTGGATTTAACTAAGGCATTGGATGTTCACTAACACATGGTGTGGTTTTGTTTCACTAACTTTACCTTTCTGTAATTTATCTTTATTCTTAACTTGTTATCCTGATTTGGTGATTTGTGAAATGCCTTGTTCCTCTTGTGGTTTAAGTGATTGTTTTCCTGCTATTATTTATTTAAGAGTTGTATTATAAGTTTGTTTTTGGAGGATCGTACCAATTCCATTCCAGGGAACTGACCCACCCCTCTCGGGGTAGGCTGCTTGGTTTTATCTTGCAGGTACGAGTTATTTTACTGGTGGCCACGAAGAGATGAGTGATTGAGATGGGATTAGGTTTTGTGGAGACTTTACGCGTTTTATTACTGTTTTATTTCTGTTAAGTTTTCTCGAGGTTCAGGCCGTGACAATTGTAATCTTTAAGTTGTAATTGGTGAGGTTTGGTGCCGGGTGTTTGGAACCCGATGATCTGTACGCCTTTAGTATTTTATTTCCGCTATAAATATGTTAAATACGGGCGTTACAAAAACACGCTCTGAACCCGAGAAGACAAGCCGAGTGAAACACTTAGATTATAGGTGCACTTAAAACTGGGAATTGGGGTAGAATTGGGAAGTGAGAATTCCAGAAAGGCGCGTGACCCTTACCCCATATTTACGTTACTACTTACTTTACGTACCTACGAACCGTCCTTAGGATGTTATAAATATTTCATATATTACTACATAGATATTTAGACTCAACAATACGCCTTCTGAGTAACAAAACTGTCATACCAGCTAGATGTCTCGAAGAGGAGGAAGAGGAGGAGCTGGTCCCTCAGGAGGCTATGGACCCGACGCTGTCACCCCGGAGGTCATAGCGCAGATTGTGATAGCTGCATTAGCTCAGCAGCAGGCTCAGATCCCACAACCACCACCGCCACCACCTAATGGTCCCCGGAAGTTCAACTGGCTGAAGGCAGTCAACGACCTTTGTCCCCCAGTCGATGAAGGCCAGCCAGAACCGAATACTTTAGAGAGATACATCGACGAGATGCAGAAGGCCTTTACCTCTCTACACGTTCCAGCGGGTCGCCAGGTGGACATAGCGGCCTACTTTCTCCAGGGACCCGCGCATCGATGGTGGCAGACCGCCAAAGCTGAGCTGACTGCCCAGGCGGACTTCGGCTTCCCAGCCTTCTTAGTGGCCCTGAGAGCCAAGTTCTATCCATCCTACCTACAGAAGAGGATGAGGAGTGAGTTCGAGCAGTTGAAGCAAGGGAGTTCTTCTGTTGCTGAATATTATAATAAATTTGTGGAGCTGCTCGCTGTTATTGGAGAGGGAGCTTACGCTCCGAGGTATCTGGTGGATAAATTCCACACCGGCTTGAACTTCAGGATCATGACTATGATTGGTTTCACCAGAGGGATGACCCTACAGGTATGGAACATGATTTAGAATTTCTTATACGCAAAGATTCCCCACTAACATATATTGTCACCACAGGAGCTAGCGGATGACGCAAATGACTGCGAGACCACCATTGCCTACCAGGACTCTATGTTAGGCAAGAGGAAAGGGGATGGAGAAAGAGGAAATGGAGGGAACTTTTCCCAGAACTATTAGAGGAAGGGAAAGTTCTACAAGGGTAGGAATGAGAAGGCCATGGTCCCCTCATATACTAAAGCTGAGCCACTCCGCTCCCAGCCATTTAAGGGTGAGATAGATTAGAAACTCCAATGTGGTTACATTTTGTTATCCCAATTACTAACCTTGAGACTGAAACAGGGAACCAACTTGCTAGAAAGTTCTTCTACAAGTGGTGCAAGAAGGACCACCTGGGCAAGGATTGTAAGGGAAACCAGGTGTACTGCAACCACTGCGGTAAGAAGGGGCACAGATCGCTCGAATGCTTCCTGAACCCGGATTCCAGGAACTACAAGCCACGCACCGGGAACCCTGCTAGAGCCCTAGTTGCTACTACTACTGGAGGAGGTCGAGGTGGCACAGGAGGTGCTGGACCATCTACCAGCCGCCCTGCCCAGAGCCATTCGCAGAGGCCGAGACAGAACTACCCCCAGAGGCCGGGCAAGGCACCGATCCTTAACATGGTGGACCGCGTCGAGGCAGCAAGTGATGACCCGAGTTCACCTGGTGAGGACTATTTCCCTCATGAAGAGGCTTAGACCCTTACCTTCTTTACATTTCGTTGGCTAGTTTTTTGTTCTTTGTCAATGTAAAAGGGATGAACTATAAACCCTTCATTTTGTTTCGTTTCGAACCTTTCATTTCCAGTTGTGAACCTTGACTAATTTATTTAATGGCAATTGTTGTTCAGCTTTCGATATTTGCTTTCCTATTTTGCCATATTCCACACCTAACATCCCTTTTGAAGCCAAACCACACCCACCAGAGAAGTGTGAGGTCTTGAGACCCGGGATGATTTTACTACGAGAGTACCTGGCCCCAGCAGTCCAGTATGCATTGATCCTCAAGATCAGGGAGTTAGGTGTGAAGGAAGGAAATTTTTACACCCCTACCTTCAAGAATGGTTCAACCATGAAGGTGAAGATCATGTGCCTAGGTAAGAAGTGGAACCACACCACCAAGAGCTATGAAGAGGTGGAGGTGCCACCAATCCCGGAGGAACTGTAGACCATCATTAGAGCTGCAGTTAAGGCAGCACAAGAATTGGAGGATGAGCCCGTGCCAGACCTAACCTCCGACGTGTGCATCATCAACTTCTATGGAAAGGAGGGTAAGCTAGGGATGCACCAAGACAAGGACGAATCGCCAGAGTCCGTCACTAGAGGAGTTCCAGTGGTGTCCATATCACTTGGGGACGACGCGGAGTTCCTATTTGGTGATCAAAGGAGGATGGACCTTGCTACCAAGATCCTCCTGAAGTCGGGTGATGTACTGATCTTTGGTGGGGCAGCTAGACTCATCTACCATGGGGTGAAGAGAATCAAGCCCAACACAGCCCCCCACCCATCATTAACCAGACCCATATGAAACCGGGCCGTCTGAACCTAACCTTTAGACAGACCTAGCCTTGTACTTTACAGTTTCAGCATTGTAAATTTTAAGTTGCTCATGAAGCTTTCAATAAGAATGGAAATTCTAAGAATTTTATTGCTTCATTGTAGGGGTTGGAAACTCAGGGATCAGGTTGAATGTGTTGAACCAGGCTCAAGCAAAGAGTAATAGAATGGTCATCACAGGTATAAACATTAACCCCGAGTAATTACCTTGGAACGTTTACCCAGAATCTTAAAAATCTACCCTATAATTTCAGGCACGTTCCTAGTTAATGGAGTGGAGGCCACAGTCCTGTTTGATTCTAGTGCCTCTCACTCTTTCATATCACAAGCGTTTCATGCTAAGATCGATGCTCCCACAGAGTATATTCATGACTGCTCAGTCTTGCTGCCTTCTAGAGAGCGGATCAAGTCTAGTAAGCAGTGCAAGAGTTTGAGCATACACATCAAGGGAGCAGACTTCCTTCTGGATGCCATAGTCTTCCCTGGCATGGAGTTCGACATAATTGTGGGCATGGACACGCTACAGCGGTACCGAGGCAGACTACACTGTGTAGAGCATCGACTCCTCCTGAAGTCAGCTACAGGGATTACCGTGTCATACCGAATGCATCCCAAACAGCCGACTGTGAAGGTTGTATCGGCTTTATCCCTAATGAAGGAGGTGTCCAAGGGCGCTACCGCCTACTACTGTTATGTCCAGGATCTGAGGACGGATCCGAAATTCCAGAGCGATGTTCCTATAGTGTCGGAGTACCCCGACGTTTTTCTAGAGGAGCTACCAGGACTACCACCACTGAGAGAGGTTGAATTCAATATCGACCTCATACCTGGCACGGGACCGATTGCTAAGGCTCCCTACCGGATGGACCCTGCAGATATGGTTGAGTTGAAGAAGCAGCTGCAAGAGCTACTAGATAAGGGTTTCATCAGACCCAATGTCTCACCTTGGGGTGCTCCAGTGCTATTCGTCAAGAAGAAGGATGGGAGTTTGAGACTTTGCATCAACTATAGGGAGCTGAACAATGTCAAAATCAAGAACAAGTACCCACTGCCCAGGATCAATGACTTGTTCGACCAGCTGAGGGGAGCTAAGGTGTTCTCCAAGATTGATCTGCGTTCCGGATATCATCAAATAGCTGTAGCTGAGTCAGATATAGAGAAGACAGCCTTCCGGACCAGATACGGCCACAACGAGTTCACAGTGATGCCGTTTGGACTAACCAATGCACCCATGAGATTTATGGATCTGATGCAGAGAATCTTCCAAGCCCAGTTGGATAAGTCAGTAGTCGTGTTCATAGACGACATCTTGGTATTCTCCAAGAGTCGGGAGGAACACGAGCAGCATTTGAGGACAGCCTTGGAGACTCTGAGAGAGAAGAAGTTATATGCCAAGTTCAGCAAGTGTGAATTCTGGCTGGACAAGGTGTCATTTCTTGGACATGTGATCTCAGCTGAGGGAGTTTCAGTAGACCCAGCTAAGATTGAGGCAGTGAAGAGCTGGCATAGACCTCGCACTGTGACAGAGGTGAGGAGTTTCCTTGGGTTGGCTGGCTACTATAGACGCTTTGTGAAGGACTTCTCCAGGCTAGCCAAGCCCTTGACCTCCCTGATGAAGAAGGACAGCCCATTTGTATGGACAGAGGCTTGTGAGGTCTCCTTTCAGGCGCTGAAGGACGCCTTGACCACAGCTCCAGTATTAGTGATCCCTGAGGGGAACGAGGGATACAAGGTGTATTGTGATGCTTCAGGCAGAGGGATTGGTGGGGTACTGATGCAGAATGGCAGAGTGGTAGCATATGCTTCTCGACAGCTGAAGAAGCACGAAGAAAATTACCCCACACACGACCTTGAGCTCCTCGCCATAGTCTTCGCCTTGAAGATCTGGCGACATTACTTGTATGGAGCCACAGTCCGGATTATGACAGACCACAAGAGTCTGAAGTACATCTGGACCAGAAGGAGCTGAACCTGAGACAGCGACGATGGGTCGAGCTACTGGCTGACTATGACATCAACCTTCAGTACACTGAAGATAAAGGGAATGTCGTGGCAGACGCTTTGAGCAGGAGAGTGTACTCACTCCTAGCTTTGACAGAGACGACCACGATAGCTGAGGAGATATACGCAGCCCAGGATAGTGATGTATACCTGCAGGGCGTCAGGCAGAAGTTAGCAGACGTATGACTGATGGTCTGAAGTATGAGTACGAGCTAGACAGCGAGGGACACCTTCGAGTCAGAGGCAGACTCTGCGTTCCTCAGGATGCGACAGAACTTCAGACCAGGATTCTCTCTGAGGCTCATTCCTCTACATTATCAGTACACCCTGGAGCCACCAAGATGTACAAGGATTTGAAGCAGTTATTCTGGTGGAGCGGGATGAAGAGGGATGTAGCAGACTTCGTCTCCCGATGCCTCACCTGTCAGAAGGTGAAGTTTGAGCATCGTCGACCAGGAGGCCAGATTCAGTCATTACCAGTACCGTGCTGGAAGTTTGACGACATCAGCATGGACTTTGTGGTCGGTCTTCCTCCAGCTAGAGGCGGACTGAATTCTATTTGGGTGATAGTCGATAGGTTGACCAAGACAGCCAGGTTTATACCTATCAAGGACACATGGAAGGTGCCCAAGCTGGCTGAGGTGTTCACCACAGAGCACATCCGGTACCATGGGGTACCGAAGACGATTGTCTCCGATCGTGACACACGTTTCCTCAGTAGATTTTGGCGTCAGGTGCAGGAGGCGTTTGGTACTCAGCTACGCCTTAGCACAGCCTTTCACCCTCAGACTGATGGGCAGACCGAGAGGACGATTCAGACGCTAGAGGATATGCTACGAGCAGTTGCTCTAGACTATCAGGGGAGTTGGGTAGAGCGTCTACACCTGGTGGAGTTCTCCTACAATAACTCCTACCACTCATCTATCGGCATGGCACCATTCCAGGCTCTGTATGGCAGGCCGTGCCGGACCCCTTATCATGGAGTGACCCTACCGAGGCAGTCCTGATTGGGCCCGAGTATGTTCAGACACTGCAGGATGACGTCAGAGTTATCCAGCAGCACATGAGGGCAGCGCAGTCTAGACAGAAATCCTATGGGGATCAGCGCACCAGAGAGCTCGAGTTTCAGTGGGTGACATGGTTTTCTTACGGGTGTCTCCGATGAGAGGGATATTCAGATTTGGGATGAGGGGGAAACTAAGCCCTAAGTATGTCGGTCCGTACAGGATTACGGAGCGAGTGGGCCCAGTTGCTTA
This sequence comes from Limonium bicolor, assembly GCA_023374045.1. Classification (NCBI taxonomy): domain Eukaryota; kingdom Viridiplantae; phylum Streptophyta; class Magnoliopsida; order Caryophyllales; family Plumbaginaceae; genus Limonium; species Limonium bicolor. The sequence goes on along the minus strand of CM041778.1, from coordinate 183,300,785 downwards.
CAGACTAGAGCTACCAGCGGAGTTGGGGAAGGTACACGATGTGTTTCATGTATCTCAGTTGAAGAAGTATATGCCTGACCCTTCTCACGTACTGCAGCCAGAGAGACTGGAGATTGAGCCTACACTGAGGTATGAGGAGACTCCTATTCGGATCTTGGACACGAAGGTCCGAGAAACGAGAGGCAGATCAGTCAAATTGGTGAAAGTTCTTTGGGAGCATCATGGGGTTGAGGAAGCTACTTGGGAGACTGAGGACTCCATGAGAGTAAGTACCCACATCTATTCACATGATGTCTTCCCTACCCTTGTGATTCACATTAGTAGCGGTACGAGGGCGTACCTTAGCTCTTTTAAGGGGGATATACTGGCATACTCCTCCTTCGTTATCTCATCCGGATTATGCCTTGTTGCATTGTTAGTAGAGGGAGAACAGTATTAGTAGAGTGAGAGGTGTATGTATGTACGTAGTTTTACATTATGGCACGGTTATGTCACGTTTGTTTTGTTTCAGTTTATATTTTGATTCAGTTTGATTTGATTTCGGTACTCTCGAGTGGAATGTTGAAATGGAAATAAAGGATTGGATTGGTATGGAATTTCATTGGAATTATTATTGTCTCAGCACACCCGAAGCGGTGTGAGTGCCTATTAGTTGATTTTTAAACTTCGAGGCGAAGTTTCTTTTAAGGGGGATATACTGAAATACCCCTAAATTAATTTAAATTAATTTAGGGGATTTCTTTTATTAAATCTTAAATAATACTATTAAATATTAAATTATTATGGAATTATGAAATTTATTTAGGGGATTTCTCCTATTTAACCCTAAAGAAACAATAAAATATTTAATTATTATATATTATTATAGTATTATGAATTTAATAATAAGATTTATAAGTCAATAAATCTTGGAAAATTTATAAACACTCCAAGTATATTATAAAGATTTTAGAAAGAGTTGGAACATTGTTTTGAAACATAAGAGTCAATATAAAATTCTAGAAACCCTAAAGCCTTTTAAGCCTTGCTAGGGTTGACTTTTTGAGAATGGTCAAACCAGCCCATGGAACCTATACCAATAAATAGGTTATGGAAAACCATGAAGATCGATAAAAAGAACGTCAAAAACGGATCATCCTAGCCAAAGTTATGATCAAATAAAGTTTAGAGCCAAAATTTTGCAAAAAAGCTGATGTGCCAAGGTTTGCTGACTCATCGCGCGCCTAGGGATACGCGCCCCAGCACTTAGTCAGTTTATCTCCTATTTTTCCAGTAACAGAAACTAGTTTTGCCCTTACTTGTGACCTACATAACTTTCTCATCTTTTGGAATTTTTGAGTTCCGTCTTCTTTGTTGTCTTCTCCTACACTTCCTCTAAACAACCATAACTCACACTAAACCTAGTTCGTCCTAAATCAACCGGAAATTCGATCCAAAGTAGCCACCCTGCAAAACCGAAACTGCAGTTTCCAGTTTTCCTTCGATTTCAGGTAACTTCGTCTTGCCATAACTTCTTCGTTTCTCAGCCAATTTCATGTTCTTTAGCTCGTTTTGAAGAGCTCTAATCCCTCTACAACTTTCATGTTGATGACCAAAGCCAATTCCCAACCGTTTGGAAGAACGAGGTGTCTAAAGTTTCGGATTCGTCACAACATAAAATCATAGTTTTCTTTCCAGAAAACGCAAGGTAAACTCGCAACTTCCAGCTTCGATTTCTTTCTGTGTAGTGCAAGTTAGGGTGAGTTCTTGCTATCATTGTGTAGAGTTAAGTTTCCTCTTTAGATTAAGCCCAAGAACTAGTTCTAACTCGTTCTATACTGGAAATTATAGCGTTGCAAAGTAGGCTAGTCAATCGGGTTGTAAAGGGGGCGTTTTTCCAGAATCCGATTTCTAATCCTTTCGATTCGAGCAATTCCATTAAGTTTTCTTCAAATTCCTTCAACCTTGCTAATCTGTATTACATTATCGGTCAAAACCATGTTCCAATTGCATCGATTACGCATTAGATTGAGTGAATTTGAGAAATTTGAGTTCGGAAACCCTTATGAACCCTAACTTCAAAACCGAAATCGAAAACCGATGAATCCTGCATTATAGCTACCGAAATTAGTATCAATGGAACCGTAATTGAATTTCGAAACCATAGAAACAAGAATCACTAAATTTCGTTCTGTGGATTAGGAGAAATTGTCGATTTAGTACTCGACATTGTTAAGCTCTTCACCGATGAACTAGGCTTTCAGGGACCGTCCGATCGCGTTTTAAAAGATTGGATGGTCGAGATTAGATCGTGTTTATTAAAGTATGTTTTAAGTTTATAATGTTTCAGAATTTAGCTCTAACTTGTTTAATTTAGTTAACCATAGATTCCTTACTAAATCTAGTTTATTATGATGTAAATTAATAAGGTTTTGGAGTTTTTAAACGTAAGTTATGATTTTTGCAAGTTATGGGTTTTCTAGAATTATTTAGCTAATTTAAAAAGATATTTTTTTGAAATAAAAATTTTATAATATGTGCAAAATGTTATAGTTACTGTATATTTAATTTGGGAATTTTTGGGCGATGGTAAATGGGTTTAAAAATTGTGTTTATGAGTTTTTCATAAGAATAACTTATAATATATGGTTTTTAATGTAACCAAAAATTAAAGTATGGTTTGTTAATAAACTTTTTAAGCTGGGAAAAATAAGGGAAACTAAATTAACATTTTATAACAGTATGTTTATAAGTGTTTTGGGTAATAACTTTTAAGAGAGGTGAAATTATTTACATATATGTATATATACTTATTTAAGTAGAAACTTATATTAAATCAAGGAATTTAATTATTTTACGTTTCATTTATTATATTATTCGGGAGTTAATATTCTTAATTAAAACTAAGGAATATATATATTTACACATATATAAAAAGGGAATGAAATAGTAACTTAGGGTAGAACAGGGAGCTAATAAATTAACACTTATATTAACTAAATATTATAAGAGCTAGTAACCTAAGATATAGTAAAAGAAATACTTTATGAAACATGCTTGGAATGCAGTTAAAGGTTGTAGTAATAAGATAGTTTAAATATAATAAGTTACATAGGGAATGTCTTAATTAAATTCTAATACAGGTATACTTATATATATTAAATAAATAAAGGAAAACACTTTATTTTATAAACCGTATATCGGTTGTGGTTATGCCTAGAAGTTATTAAACATAATTAAATACAATAAAATTTCCTAAAAATGTTATGGATAAATCTTAATACATAAAGATATATATATATACATTAAAATAGATGAGGGAAATAATATTCCTTGTGATAGTTATAATAAGTAGAATATATTTATATGTTAAACCTTAGGTTTTAATCGGTGTGTAATTAAATAGTCACTATTCACTTAAGGGTTTAATTACACAACATAATCGTAACACCGTCTTGGGTTAACCTACTAAGCCCAAGTCTATGAACTCCAAAAGCCCACTTAAACAATTCAAAGAGAGTTTGGGCCACTCTCAGGGATAAATCCTAAATCATTCCAAACTAAACGAAATGGGCCTAACAAGGGATTTAGTTAACAAGTCAAGCCCAAATCCTTGTGAGAGAATAAGGGTAACCTGGAACTATTAATCAGTAAGAAAAGAAGGTTGTTTAGTTTATGAGTCCCTTGACTAATCGACACTTGGGACACCTTAATTATAGGTTACTATTGGGGAATCACTCATTCAAGTTATTTATTGCTCTTCACATACCAGGTACGATTTCTCGTACTCCAATATTTTTGCTGATTGACTTATGAGACGTTTTCGAAAAATGCTAACTGAGTTTAAGAGGAATTTCTAAAAGGAAATGGTTGTGTGACTAACTCAGCTTGTGTGACTAACTGAGCCTTGAATGTGAAACTCACTTGGGTATTGGTTCCTTCTATTTGGTTGTTCCATTAGACATTGACTGCTTAGGGTTTACGCTTCTGCACTCTGTAGGACTGAGTGTTTTGGTATTGCTCTGGGTAGTTAGTGATCTGGTGGGAATTTGAAAAGGTCAATTTTGGTAAATTCTTCTTTTGACTCTGGATATTGTTTCATCCATGAGCTGGTTCTTGAGGTTTCGACGTGCGCGCGTCTTCAATGGTAACAGTTTGGGGCTGTATATCCCCAGTCCTAAAAGGACGTTGTAAACAGTGAGGGGCTGTATATCCCCTGTCCCAAAAGGGACGTAGTAACCAGCGAGGGGTTGTATATCCCCTGTCCTAAAAGAACGTACTTGGCGGTGGGGGCCATCTCTCCCAGTTGAATTATTCCACTCTTGAGTTATTGGTTCTTGGAACTATCTTTTCATTCCTAGTCCTTTGTGACTATCTGAGTCTTTCTACTCCTAACGAGAATTGGGTTTAACTAAGGCATTGGATGTTCACTAACACATGGTGTGGTTTTGTTTCACTAACTTTACCTTTCTGTAATTTATCTTTATTCTTAACTTGTTATCCTGATTTGGTGATTTGCGAAATGCCTTGTTCCTCTGTGTGGTTTAAGTGATTGTTTTCCAGCTATATTATTTAAGAGTTGTATTATAAGTTTGTTTTTGGAGGATCGTACCAGTTCCATTCCAGGGAACTGACCCACCCCTCTTGGGGTAGGCTGCTTGGTTTTATCTTGCAGGTACGAGTTATTTATGGGGCCATGAAGAGAACGAGTGATTGGGGGGATTAGGTTTTGTGGAGAGTTACACGTTTATTACTATTTTATTTCTGTTAAGTTTTCTCGAGGTTCAGGCGGGTGACAATTGTAATCTTTAAGTTGTAATTGGTGAGGTTTGGTGTCGGGTGTTTGGAACCCGATGATCTGTACGCCTTTAGTATTTTATTTCCGCTATAAATATGTTAAATAGGGGTGTTACAATTGAAGCACAAGCTCGAAGACCTTATCGAGCAAGGACTCCAGTTTGTTGAATTGGCAAAAGTCTAGTAGTGTTTTGTTTACTCTTTTCAATCTTGTGGGAAGTTTATCACATTTCTATTTTAATGAAGTTTAGATTTTAAAATTTCAGTTTTTCAGCTTTTTCAGTTTGTAATTGCAAAAATGATAATAAAAGAAATGTGTTCGTTCACCTTGCACCTTCACACAAATCATCTTGCTCATTAGCAAACATTTCTTAAAACTAATGTTCATGAAACGGTCATTTCTTGGCAACTGAACAAAACAACTTGTCTTTTGTTCTAAAATGATGAACATGTCCAACCAAACACCACTACTCAGCCCATAACATCCAATCAACCCACGAAGCGGTTCAAGTCTACATTTGTCAAATTGTTGTTAGAAACCCTGGATTAATACTGGGGGCAATCTGAGTTTAAGTTCGTCATCTTTCACCTTTCGTTTAAATAGGCGAACAAGTCTCAGAGTGAGAATTCACGAGAGTGACTTGAGCGGAAAAACCATGAGTGAACGAGCGTGTCATTTTTACACGACTCCGGTGAGACCACATTCAAGGGTAAGGTAAACGGCATAACTCCGACCGAAGGAGATAATTAGTAAATTTACTCTTAGACCTGTGAAAAATAACAAAGAGCGGATACACAACTATCAGGAATGACAAAGCGCCTAGGTGGAGCACCACATAGCCAATAGCTTGTGAACCCTGACATTAAACCCTAGGCACCCCCGCTGAGCCTTTCACATATCCCTTTTTGATATTGCAAAGCTCCACAGAACAGGCCATCCCGTGATGAATAACCGACCCATTGACCAAAGGAAGCGAGGAGCCTGACTCTCCAATAACGTTTTCATCAGTCCAGAGAAGCAAAGCCACTATCAGCATGACAAAGTGATCCGTAAATGGTCCCAAAGTGACACAGGATCCAAAGAGATCACATCAAAACAGCTCTCAAAACTCAAAACTGGGAGACACAAGAACCCCGAAGGCGAAGTCAAGAAAGGATAAAACAAAGAGGCGAGCCCGAAGTGCCTCGAAGATATCCAAATGACAAAGAGAAGAGAAATGGTGTAAAGGACAACTTCAAAAGTCCAAGTCCAGAAGCTCGAAAACAACGTCAACACAAAGAAGCTAGACGACTTCAAGACAAGGAAGATGAATCCGAGAGAAGACGCAAGGTGCAGCTTTGGTCACCCACTTAAGCTCCACATACCTCAAATATCCCTCCATGGTCCCGTTGTCCTTCATCACACCCCATGGCTACGTTATAAGCTTTAAAGACTTCCAACTTGATAGTTGTGTGTCCAATCACGTGAAAGTAACAGATCAAATGCGTAAATCCATCAAATATCGAATTCAATTGTCTAGAAGTTATTACCGTAGGTGAGGAACGAGTGCAAGCACCAAACACGCCGAGTGTAGGTTAGGAAGCACCACATAAAAACATAAGCCTTGACCCTGTGAGGATGAGACTCGTTCGCACGTTTAATAAAAGAAAATACTGGGGGCAATCGATCGTTCCAATCGATTGCCATGAACTCTAGCTCAGATTGTCTTAAGGGAAAAATACTGGGGGCAATTGTTGGTTCCAACAATTGCTATGACAACACCAATTGGAACCCAGAGCTCAAACATCACCACTACCATTCCACCACAGGCACATATAAGCCCTTACCTCCACACCACCACTACACAGGACCACATAAGCCCTTACCTCCACACCACCACTACACAGGCCCACATAAGCCCTAACCTGCACATCAAACACCACAGGCCCACATAAGCCCTTACCTTCACATCATACACCATACCCCACCGGTGGCATTTCTCTCTTTCTCTCTCCTTTCACTAAACAGAATTTTCTTCAAACATTGCCACGTTTGGCACCTCTATCAACAATTTCTTGCTTTGAACAAATTTCCTTCAAACACTTCGGTTTCATAAACCTCATCATGGCCACATTTGGCAAACTTTCTAGCAATGTCTTGCCCTAGACAATTTTCAATCCTTAGCATTGTCATGTTTGACACATCTTCCAACAGTTTCTTGTTTTAAACAAGTATCTTTCATACATTTTAATTGCATAAACCATATCCTCATTGTCATGTTCGGCACTCCAGCGATCAGTTTTCATCACAATCGTTTACACGAGACCGTTATCATTCCATAACCCGAAGATACAGATTTTTCAGAGATACAGATTCTCAGCCGAAGATACAGATTCTTTAGAGATACAGATTCTTAGCCGAAGATACAGATTCTTCAGAGATACAGATTCTCAGTCGAAGATACAGATTCTTCAGAGATACAGATTCTCAGCCGAAGATACAGATTCTTCAGAGATACAGATTCTCAGCCGAAGATACAGATTCTTCAGAGATACAGATTCTCAGCCGAAGATACAGATTCTTCAGAGATACAGATTCTCAGCCGAAGATACAAATTCTTCAGAGATACAGATTCTCAGCCAAAGATCCAGGGATACAGATTCTCAGCCAAAGATTTAGATTCACCAGAGCAGCAGAACTCACTAGAGCATTAGAACTCACCAGAGCAGTAGAACTAACCAGAGCAGCAGAACTCACCAGAGTAGAAGAACTCACCCGAATAGAAGAACTCGACCCAACACCAATTTTCAATCACTGATAGGTAGTCAACACCTTAGAATAGCTTGACATCACTTCATTCATTATAGGTAGTCAACGCCTTAGAATAGCTTTACATCATATCATCCTTATAGGTAGTCGGCGCCTTAGAATAGTCCGACATTACTTCATTATTACCTTTAGGTGGTCGACGCCTTAGAACCGCTCGACACCCTTCCAATTTACTCATAGGTAGTCAGCGCCTTAGAATAGCTCGACACAACTTGTCGGATTTCAATTGCACGTGGGGTCTTTTAAGATCCAAAATTTTGGGGTATCACTCAAGCATCAACTATCCTTTTCATTTCCATTACAAAGTCTAGTTGACGAGGGGCAATCTGTTATACCCAAAATTTCAACCCCCCGGAAGGGAGTCTCTACTAATAGGCTAGTAGTGAGGGTTCTCAGTTTGATCGGCACATTTCGGAGTACTAGGGACAGCTTAGTCATCTCCAGGGGCATTTTCATAATTTTTCAAGGCTCCTAAGCCCTCTATAGGCTTTCTCTCTCCTCCAAATAAGGGTCAAATCAATTCAAAATGCTTTGAAATTTTAACCTATGATAGAGGATGACAGTTTAAGCATAATGGCGTTAGAATTTTGATTTTTCGAATTTCCAATAATTTTCTAGCAATTTCTGATTGAATCTGATGAGAAATTGAATTTAAAAATATCCCAATATCCAAAAAAATCGATTCCACTTTATAAAAATTAGAAATATCATCCATTACCCATGTGTAAATTTTCATAATCAAATTCCTTTTGGAAGCCCTTGAGCTAAAACGTCAGTAAATCTCGGTTTTTACCGAATTTTTCTATCTTTAAGAAAGCCTATATAAGGAACCTTATCCCATGATCAAAGGAGAACTTCAAGAACCCTAACACCTCAAGAAACTCAGCCGTCACAACCTCCCCACGTTTTTACACATCCAAGCCCCGAAATTTCATCGAAATCTCACAAAATCAGCCCCAAAACATCTTTTCCAACTTCCACAACATCATCCATCATCAAACTTGCCTCAAAACAGCACCAAAATGAGAAGAACATCACCAATAACCAATAGTCAGAAGCTGGTCTCGAACCCAAACCGGAACCGACTCCGGCGGAGCACCGAAAGACACCTCAAATCTGAAGGTAGAACAGGTTGGGACCTCATTATTTTGATTCTCCACGACTTCATTAGTCTTTTGTCCAATTTCGTGCGTAAACTAACCTTTTATAGCTTATGAATTGCTAATTGTTTTGGCTTCTGCCAAATTACTTGTTTGTTAAGTTTCGCATTGAACTTGACTTCAAACTGAGATCTTTAAATTACTAACATCTTGTACACCTTTCAGGCTACACACACATAAAATTTGAGTCGAAAACACTTTCGGGAACCACCAGAAAACCCCTGTCCGTGGGTGGTCCGGGACCTCGGACCTATGGTCCGGGACCACGGACACCCACGGACGGTGGCGGGATTTTACATTTTTCAAATTTTCAAATTTTAGGGTTTCTGTCAATACATGTCCGGGCCCACGGATACCCTGTCCGTGGCCCCGGACTTTTTAAGTTTGCATTTTTATCTTGGTTCCGTTTTCGAAATCATTTAATTCAACTGGGGTCCTTGGTCTCAGACACTAGGTCCGTGGCTACGGACGTGATAAAGATTTGACCTAATTCTGCCTCCGAAACCCTAGTTTAGGTAGCTTTTAATTTCACTTTAATTTTCTGTCAAAAACGCTAAAAAATGAAAAAAAACAGAAGCGCACACTTAGGTTAAAAATGACTCGTAATAAGCCGTAATTAAACTAAGTAGTGGAAAAACAACTTCTGAGGGGTAATGAAAGTAATTGAACCCTAAATAAGTCGAATACCAAGCCCCCGAACCCAAACTCTCCTTTCCTAATTTGATCTAGGTTAAAATTAGGTGGCGACTCATAATAGGTTCCAGTGGGCTAGCTTAGGTATTAATAATCAATGTTATATGACATAGTTATTAATCTTAGGTTATAAGTGGACCTAAAACCCGACTAGATCCCAATCAATCTAATCAACATAGGATAGGGTTTAAAATCGAGGCTCACAGGAGGGAAGGAGAGAGATGAGTGAAATGAGAGGTGAGAGAAAAAGGTGAGTGCTTTTTGCTTTATGTACTTTTCTTTCTCTTCTTCCTTTTTCTTTCTTTCTTTACTTACTTATTGTGTGTGTGAGGAGCTGAATCACTTATTAAAACCGGCCCCCTCTAATATTACTGGTTGGAGCATTTTTCGTCTTTTACAGAAAATGCTCGCTATTTTACCCGGTTTCGGTACCATTCACTAACCAGGCCCGTTTCCGGAATTTTCTCGTTTCTTTAATTTTATTGGTTATTAAGCTTTAATTAATGCTTAATTATTGTTATTTAATGGTTTATAATTATTACGGGTTCTTTTGACCACTTAAAGTCACGTTTTCAGGTTTTCTCGAAAAACATGCGCTAAAGCTCTATTAGCGTTTTAATACATTATTTGGATCCGTTTTCTTTGGGAGTTGTTCCCATATATTATTTAGGCCTTATTAAGCCTTAAGAATCTAGATAATACGCTAGCCGAGGTCTCATACATCCTGCGGTTATTTAACGCTTATTTAGCATTTTTTCTCTTTTTAAGCGTTTCTTTATTTCTTTTGGATTTATTTCTCCTTACCAATATTACTTAGGCGTTATTTGGCCCTTAAATACATATTAGAATTATTTTAATTGCTATATTTAAGTTCGGGGTATTTCACTTCACCTCTGTGAATCCGTTTAAGTAAATCCCGGAGGAGGAGATGCAGCGCAGTCGCGCACAGGGGCTGTGCTTTGGATGTGGCAACAAATGGAACGCCACTCACCGTTGTATGACTAGTGGATTGCAATTGGTTCCAACTAGGGAAGATGGTGGGGTGAAGGCTGTGTCTGAGTCTAGTCCTTCTATTGTGGACCTTAGTGCCCTAAGTGATTATTTAATTAAGGAAATAAACTCTACAGATTCAAGGACCCCAATCCTGTGAAGATGTTATCATTGGAACCTCAATATCCTAAAGCAGAGCGTAGGTGACAAGTAAAAAAGTCCAGAAAGAATATTAAAAATAATTTGAGACCTCTAGAGGGCGAGGTATTAAGTCATCAAAAAAGTTGACCCACTGGATGTGAGGATTCTAGCAAGAGAATGAGACGGAAGAAAATTGTTCGGAAGAGGAAGAGAAAAAGGAAAAGGTTTAAGCAAAAGAAAGGAGGGAAGGAGAGGACCAACACACGGTCTGAAATACCCCGTAATTAAAAACAGTGATTAATTAGGCTAATTATATTTTTTAGGGCTTAATTACACTTAAATAAATACGAGGGAACAAATCCCGAAGGAAACGGACCTTTAAAATGGTTTAAAAGCATAAACGAACCTTAAAGCGCGTTTTTTGAGGAAACCGGGAAAACGCGACTTTAAGCGGGTCAAATAGACTCGTAACAACTTTGGTCAACTAAATAGTCACTAATAAATATTAGTGAAGCTTAAGAACCAATAAGATTAATTAAACGAGAAAGTTCCGGAAAACGGGTACCGGTTAGTCTAAACTGTAACAACCGGGAAGTTGTGGGGTGAGAATGCAAATAAACAAACTTAGTGTGTCCACTTTGCAAATAAAAGTCAAAAATCTGTAGAGGAGGGTGTGTGTGGCCGATGGACTCCTCTCCCCCACTCTCTTTATTTCTCTCTTATGTGCCAAAAGACAAACAACTTAAGTAAAAGCAAAAAAAAGGGGACTCTTCTCTCCTCACAACCCATCCCCCCTTGCTCTCTCACGTAGAACCCCCTCTCTATTTTCTCTTCTTCTCCCTTGAGCACTCCAATGGCGATTTGAAGAAACCCCCACCAGCTCTCTACTTCTCTCCTCTCTTTGAGCACTCAAACCTTCTCCAAACTCAACAAAAATTATACCATTGGAATCCCCTTGCAAAGGAGAACATTTCCCTCCTTTCAAAAATCCAAAAGCTCAACTTTCGTTTTTATGGGTGTTCTCCATTTGAAGATTCAAGTCCACCATTAGAAGCACCTTCACCTCCTTGTTACTTTGAGGTAAAAAGAATTTTGAAAATCCTTCCTGTCTATCTCTCATTGGCATTATAAGGATTTTTAGTTTTTCAACTCTTGGTTCCTTGTTGCTTCAGCCGATTTTGGCTCTTTCTTGGGCTAGGAATATTGCTCTCTTGCTAGTCAAGAACTCCATTCATCTATTGGAAGGTAACATTCTTTTCTAAACCCTAAAACCTAAATTCTAGGGTTAATATAAATGAATGCTAAATGGTTAGTGTGGATTGGTATGGTGGTTGTAGTATTGTGCATTGTGTTAGTTTGTGTATGGTATTGTAACAGTTTTGGGAGTGGTAAAATGAGTAGTGAATTTGAGTAATGAGTAGTAGTAATGTAGTAGTGTAATTGAGAAGAGAATCAAACAGTTTTTGAAGTTTTAAAAGATGGTTAAAAGTTTGGGAAAACCATGGGTAGTATGTGTAAGTGTGCAGGAATTTTATTGTTGTTGAAGTAGTGTTGAGATGTGAGAATAATGTGTGTATAAACAGGTTGTGGGAATGAGAACATGTGAGCTGAAATCATGTGTGGAGAATGTTAAAAATATAGGGGAGACTATGTCCAATTTTACTTAGGAATGAGAGGACTTAAGTTGTTTAAGAAGAGGGAGTAACCTAGGTGATAACTAGGTGTATTTGGAGAGTATAATGGGAGTAGTTTTGTAGTTTGAAACAGATTTGGAAATGAGTGTGTTAATGGGATGAAGCTAGATGTAAAGTAAGGCATTTTGGATGCTAGGAGTAGCATTAGTTGAATGAGTAATGAATGATAGAAGTGTGAGTGGAAATTTGTAGCAAAATGCATTAAGGAAGAAAACTGGGAAGGTGTTGAGTTGAAACTTAAGGAATTGTGTATATAAGTTAGTATAGAATTGTATAATGAGTTAGGAAATGAATTAGCATGATTTGGAGTGTTTAAATTGTACTAAAACATGTTAGGATGTATGTAGGAAGATTGGGGAAACAATGGGTGAAATTGGGGAAAGAAAATAAGGGTTGTAGCAACGTTCTGCTACCGTCCAACCCAGAGTCTGGATCGGACGGTGGGTCGGACGGGGCTTAAGGAACGATAATCAACCTTTTTGGAATGGTCCGACCCAGGACCGTGGATCGGACGTGGGTCGGACAGGCAAAATTTTCCGTGGTTGAAGTTACTGACTTCGTCCGACCCAGAGCCTGGGTCGGACAGTGGGTCGGACGGAGCTTGGACACGGGACCGAAACCTTCTGGAACGGTCCGACCCAGAGGGTATGGGTCGGACGGTAATAGTGCTGGGTCGGACGGGAAGAATTTCAGAGAACAGGAATCTACTGGAATGGTCTGACCCAGGGCTTGGGTCAGACGCTGGGTCGGACGACCCATAACAAAAAAAAAAGTTTTATTATATGATTATAGTAATCATGTATATATATATATGCCTCTACACATATATGCATATGTATGTAGTAATACACCATTAATGAAGTAGTAATGGTAAGAAAGTAAGTAAATGAGTAAGAAAGCAAGTTTAAGAAGTAGTAAGGAAAAGAATGGTTTTATAACCAAGTATGAATGTAAAGGAGTAGTAAGTATACATTAGGAGTATTAATGGAAGAGTAAGTTGGATCATTGATCATACAACTTCATGTATGTATAGGATCAATTAGTTGAACACCAAAGGAACCGGTAGTACGAAAGCGACGGTGTACGGTATGATTTCTTCATGCCCTGTATCCTAACTTGGTTACCCCGATTTGTGTGCTTATGTGATCACCAATAAGATAAATGCATGAATCGGACTTTTATTGCACTTAATTGTGTTTGAACTATATTGTTCTTGTTGTATCTTCTTGAACAAATAGTTTGTATAACTCATGAAATGTATGAATGAGAATGAAGTGCATGTGGAAGTATGAGTACTTGTGTATTGTATTGATGTATGGAAAGAAAGTATGGACTTCTACTAATTCCTAACGATCTAACTCCTAACATGAGTAATGAGTAAAATGGAATGAGTAGAAGCTCGATATAGTTTCGGCCACGCGTGAGGATAAGGAAACACAAGAGGTTGGATCCGAATCCTGGCTATAATCTTTTCCATGGACCAATCCCCTTGAATGGGTAGCATCCTGGATTAGTGGGCCACCCTAAAGCCCGGTGGTGGGATGTAGTAATCCCTGCCCGGAGGTCATACCGACTTAACTGAAAGTAAAGTATGTAAGAAGTAAGCATTGTATGTGTATTGGTCTTGACTATTGTAAGTCATTGACCGGAAGTAAAAGAGTATTGAACACCCGATTAACCCGGGTGTGTAATGAGGCTAACAAGACCTTTGTATGTATTGGAGAATTGTATCTCCGTAGTGCGGTGAGTATGGGTAAGTATGAACGGTTGACTTGAATTGTCTTCCTTGTATGTATTGTACGTATGTATACTTTGTGAAATGAATGCATTGAATTGTATTGTATAAAGCATGTATGTATGTATGAAAGAAACGAACCGCATGTACTCGACCAATTAGTTGGCGTACACTCGCTAGCACGCGGGGTATGCGGTTATCATATGCAGCGTAAGTTGACCCCCTAGGGGGAATGTTTTTATTCTACAGGTACCCGCGAGGCGTGATGGTAGAGTAAGGACTAGATGACATTCTTTTTGGTAGTTAGTAGGATTGAAACGGTGTACTGAGTTGTACACGGCTAAGGCCTTTTTGTGTAGCCGGTGTACCATGTGGTACACCTTTTTGGATAATGAATTTGATTGGATAGAAAGGAGTAGTTGTATCAACTCTTAATTTTTGGGAAGTAGTATTGGAATGTAATTCGTATAACTTGGATACTCGGTAATCAAAATGTAAGTAAGTGTTTAGTATTGTAAAGTAAGTAGTATGTATTTGGTTTATTCTAATCGTCAGACCGAAACGGTAAGTAGTAGTAGCCTTGTTAACCTTGGAAGGTTAACGGTGTTGTATCACCCGCCGGGAGTAAGTAAGTATTCCGCTGCGAGTAAGGTAAGTATGGAAATGATTAGAGGATAATGGAAGGATTAGCGGTTGGGGTGTTACAAAAAGTGGTATCAGAGTGAAGTCTCGCTCTGATGATTAGAATCCTAAGTGTAGTGATTACCGAGTTAGGATTTCAACCGTCTTAAGATGGATATTTAGAAACCTAACTAGGAACTACCGTTAGCAATAACAGATACCCCTTGACGTCTGTAAAGACGATATCATTGCTTGAATCAAGACCATGTGGTCATAGTTTCACCGTATCTAATGTGATCCACACTTATTCAGATGTCAGGAAGAGGTCCAAGCCGACCTAGAGGAGGTGGCAATGAAAGACCGGGAGCGCAGACGATAGCTGAGATCGTCGCCGCCACGGTAGCGCAGATGCTACCGCAAGTAATCACCGCTGTACAACAAACACAGCAGAACCAACAGCAGCAGCCCGACCCGCCTCATCCCCGTGAGACCAATTTGGTAAAGGCAGTCGCCGACCTTCGACCTCCATGCTTTAGAGGTGAGAGCGACCCCGCCAAGCTCGAGGCTTACCTCTCCGAGATGGAGACGGCCTTCGAGACACTTGAGACTCCCGCTGGAGTTCGAGTGAGGATAGCTGCGTACTACCTCAAAGACGCGGCTATGGACTGGTGGAAGCTCGTTAAGGCCGAGCACGTAGCCGACTCCGCATTCGATTGGGAAGCATTCACCTCTCTCCTCTGATCTAAGTACTATCCCGAGCATGTCAAGACCAAGAAAAGGCTTGAGCTCGATGCCCTGAAAATGACCAAGAAGATGACGGTTGATGAATATTACCGCACCTTCACCTCTCTTCTCAGACTTCTGCCCGACCTTGGGTATACCGGCCAAGTCTTGGTCGACCGCTTCTATGGAGGATTGAGCCATTGACTCCGGTATGGCATGGGCTTCACACGGTTTACCTCCCTTCAGGTAAACAAGTTGAACCCTTGAAAGCCATGAGTAATGTGAATTAGTATTCCCGTATGTAAATGTGTAACCTAATGCCTAAGTAATTCAGAAGTGTTACCACGCTGCATCTCGAGTTGAGATCACCTGCCAGCTAAGAGATGAGGAGCAAGCGCTGAAGCGCAAGGTGAGCGGCAAGGGTAACCCCTCCGATGATCAAAACCAATCCAAACCTTGGAAGAAGAGGAAGGGGAAGAATTCCCATCAGAAGAACACTTCCAGAGACGGCGGTGCCCATACTGAGAAGGGCAAGGCAGCCGAGCCATTGCAGCTTGCCTACACCGCACCAGTGGCAGCGAAGCCACTGAGGTCTCAGCCCTACAGGGGTAAGAACCCGAAACCGAATTAGCACACTTGTGAATTTGTATGTATATGGAGTACTGTAAGTATACCGAACCTCGCTAACTTAGAAGCTTTAGGTTCTGGATTTGGCCAAGGCAAGAACCAATCTGATGGCCGCAGCTACATATGCCGAAACTACAACAAGGATCATCCCAGCACAGATTGCCAAGGAAGGGAGATCCGCTGCTACACTTGCCAGAAGCCGGGGCACCGTGCTAATGCATGCCCAGGAAACTCTAAGCCCAAGGGCAATTATCAGGGCTACAAGCAGCGTGAAGGCAAGGAAGCTGCATCTGGCGATGCTCATGCCCAGCATACCTCACAGAGACAGGGATCCCGAGGTCCGCAGAAGGGCGCACCGCAGAGGCAGCCGGCCTTACACATCATTGACCGTGATAGGACTAGGACTAAGTCCAGCCCAGGTAACTACCGTAACCTTTAATCCTTGAAGAGCATGACTAAGTATTAAAGTAATTGTAAGAATGGGAGCATGAATGCGTAAGTACTTGAAGTATGAAATTAAGCATGAGTAAGTAACATGGAAGTATGTATTGAGCATGAAATGAATTAGTAAGCCTAGAACTCACTCTAGATATAATTTACCACCTTAGGGAAATTCCTTATCTGCTACCCAATACCTTCAAACTCACCTCACGAAGAGACCGACATCGCCACTCATCACATCGACAACAATCAGTGTCAGGTCATCCGCCCAGGTATGATCTTACTAAAAGGATACATGACACCTGAAGCACAAGTTTCAATCATCCGACGATGCAACGAGTTAGGAATGGGTCCAGGAGGATTTTATACACCCGAATTCCCCGGTGGAGCTACAATGAAGCTGAAAATGATGTGCTTGGGAAAGGATTGGAACCCTTATACCAAGACATACCAAACGACGCGAGCAGGAGACGGAGCCACGCCTCCAGCAATACCCCCTGAATACCAAACGCTTGTCACTCAAGCTGTAGAAATTGCACAACAGTATGAAGATGAACCAATCCCTGCACTTGAAGCAGACTTATGTATCGTCAACTTCTATGAAAAAGAAGGACGACTTGGCTTACACCAAGATAAGGACAAGACAGCGGAATCTCTTGAACTAGGAGTGCCCGTAGTGTCTTGGTCCATTGGTGACGACACCATATTTTTGTATAGCGAGCAGAAGCATGTGGACCTCGCAGAGAAATTGGTATTGAGATCAGGAGATGTTCTAATCATGGGTGGAGAATCAAGGTTGCTGTATCACGGGATCCAGAAGATCAAGTTGAATACGGCACCACCGGCAATAGTCAATGCCACACACATGAAACCAGGACGCCTGAACCTTACCTTTAGAAAGTATTAATCTTGTAGTAGCATGTAATCCAGTAGTAACGTGTATTAGAGACACAGCATGTATGATGGTTGGTTATTCAATAAAAGTAGTGTTGGTTATTAAATTCCACTTGTGTTCCACCATCTTTACTTATAATCTCATGAATCAATAGGTTGTGGACTCGGTACCGAAGGTAACCTGAGCATCCTCACCGAAGAACAAGCCGGCAAAAGCGGCACCATCCTAACGGGAACATTCCCAGTAAACGGCATCGAAGCCTCAGTATTATTCGACTCCGGCGCCTCTCACACCTTTGTATCGCCATCATTCGCTACAAGGTTAGGGCTAGACGCAGATGAGCTACCAAATTTCTTGGTTACTCTTCCGTCGAAGGAGCGAGTAAAGTGTACTAAGTATTACCACACCACCACCATTCAAATCAAAGGTGATGCATTTCCCATTTCCTTCATCGAATTCAACGGATTGGGATTCGACTTAATAGTTGGAATGAACTGGTTGGAGCGGCACAAGGGACGGATCCTATGCGCCGAGCACCGATTGCTGCTCAAGAATCCATCTGGGGTCACTGTTTCATACCGCCAGAGACCGAGAGAACCTTCAACTACAGTCATCTCCGCTATGGCAATGTACCGGGAGCTCAGAAAAGGACATGAAGTGTATTTATGCCATGTGGAAGATCTGGAGAGAGATCCTGAATTCAGTGATGATGTGACCGTAGTCTCAGAATTCCCTGATGTATTTCCGAAAGAGCTACCTGGTATGCCACCACAGAGAGCAGTAGAGTTTGAAATTGACCTCGTACCGGGTACTGGTCCCATTGCTAGGGCACCATACCGTATGGCACCAGCAGAAATGATAGAACTCAAAGAGCAACTACGTGATCTTCTCGACAAAGGGTTTATACGCCCGAGCGTATCACCCTGGGGAGCACCGGTCCTCTTCGTGAAGAAGAAGGACGGTAGTCTCCGCCTCTGCATCGACTACCGCGAATTGAATGCGGTCACAGTAAAGAACAAATATCCATTGCCACGCATCGATGATCTGTTCGATCAGTTAAAGGGAGCTTCGGTCTTTTCTAAGATTGATCTCCAATCCGGATATCACCAAATTGCTATCAAAGAGCAAGACATTGAGAAAACAGCATTCCGAACAAGATATGGCCACTACGAATTCACAGTGATGCCATTCGGTTTGTCTAATGCACCAGCCAAATTCATGGACTTAATGAATCGGTTATTCAGTGATCAGCTGGACACTTCAGTAGTTGTATTCATCGACGACATCCTTGTGTATTCGAAGTCAGCAGAAGAGCATGAAAACCACTTGAGAAGAGTACTTGAGACACTGCGCGAGAACCAGCTGTATGCGAAGTTCTCCAAATGCGAGTTTTGGCTAGATCAGGTATCATTCCTCGGTCATGTCATCTCGAGCGCGGACATTTCAGTAGATCCATCCAAAATCGAAGCAGTGCGATCATGGCCTAGACCTAAGACTGTTACCGACATCCGGAGCTTTCTTGGTCTAGCCGGTTATTACCAGAGGTTTGTAAAGGACTTCTCAAAAGTCGCTAAGCCCATGACATCATTGATGAAGAAAGATGCACCGTTTGTATGGACAAGCGAGTGCGAGGTATCCTTCCAGAGACTAAAAGACTCATTAACCTCAGCGCCAATTCTCACACTTCCAGAGGGCACAAAGGGATTTGAGGTGTATTGTGATGCATCGGGCAAGGGCATGGGATGCGTACTCATGCAGCATGGCAAGGTAGTAGCCTATGCTTCTTGCCAGCTGAAAAAGCATGAGGAGAATTACCCGACACATGATCTAGAGTTAGGAGCCATTGTCTTCGCCTTGAAGATATGACAACACTATCTCTATGGGGTAAGCATCACCATCTACTCCGACCACAAAAGTTTGCAGTATGTATTTACCCAAAAAGAACTGAATTTAAGACAGAGGAGGTGGATGGAGTTTCTATCAGATTACGACATCAACCTCCAGTATAAAGAAGGGAAGGCAAACGTTGTAGCCGACGCCCTGAGTCGTCGAGCACACTCGCTCCATTCACTCCTCGCTTCCTCTAGCTTGGTTGACGAGGTGCGAGACGCTCAGTTGAGCGACCCTTACTTCACAGAGATCAGACAGAAAATCACAGATGGTACCTTCGAGAACCGAAAGTACGACTTCAAATTGCATGAAGATGGTCTGATCCGATTGAATGGCAGATTATGTGTTCCCCGAAGCAATGCTGAGCTAAGGGATTGCATTCTGCGAGAGTCACATTGTTCGACATTGCATGTCCATCCAGGAGCCTCTAAAATGTACAAGGACATGAAAAGATACTTCTGGTGGTCAGGAATGAAATCCGACGTGACTGAATATGTTCTGAGGTGTTTCACATGCCAAAAGGTGAAGTTTGAGCACCGAAGACTGGGAGGAATGGTGCAATCCATGCCCATTCCGGAGTAGAAATTCCACGATATCTCTATGGATTTTGTTGTTGGACTCCCACCTGCTAGGGGAGGACTCAACATGATCTGGGTAGTAGTCGATCGTCTCACCAAGGTTGCCCGATTCATACCGATGAAGGACACCTGGAAGGTGGTGAAGCTCGCGGAGCTATTCGACAAGGAGATCATCCGACACCACGGAGTCCCCAAAACTATTGTATCCGACCGCGACACCAGATTTCTTTCGAGATACTGGAGAGCAACACGGGAAGCGCTGGGTACTGAGTTGAAGCTTAGCACCACCTTCCATCCACAGACCGACGGTCAGACAGAAAGGACCATCCAGACACTAGAGGATATGCTTAGGGCATGTGCCTTAGACTTCCAGGGGAGCTGGATTGAGAAGCTTCATCTTATCGAGTTTTCATATAACAATAGCTATCATGCTTCGATTAAGATGTCGCCATTCCAAGCTTTGTATGGTAGACCTTGTCATACCCGTTGTGTTGGGATGAGTCAAGCGAAGCGGTCATCATAGGACCGGAATATTTGGAACAAGTGCAAGCTGAGGTACAACAAATCCGAGCAAATATGAAAGCAGCCCAAGATAGACGGAAATCCTATGCGGATGTGCGACGACGCGACCTTGAGTTCGCCGTGGGCGACCAAGTGTTCTTGCGTGTCTCACCTATGAAGGGCATCTTTCGATTTGGCCAGAAGGGCAAACTGAGCCCGAAATTTGTAGGCCCGTATACCATTACCGAGAGGATCGGAGCCGTAGCTTATAGGCTGGCATTGCCTGAAGAATTGGGGCGTGTTCATGATGTCTTTCATGTATCACAACTCAAGAAATACCTAGCCGATCCCTCTCACGTATTAGAACCCGAACATCTATCCCTAGAGCCGACGATGAGATACGTCGAAACTCCACTGCGAATCCTTGATACAAAGACAAGAGACACTCGCCATAAATCTGTACGAATGGTGAAGGTCTTGTGGTCTAACCACGATGTCGAGGAAGCGACTTGGGAATTAGAGGACGCCATGAAGGCGAAATACCTGAATCTATTTGTAGACTAGATGTCTAGTATCCGTATAGCACGGAGGGTACTGGGCATACCCCTTTTAAGGGGGGTAGAGCCTTTTTGCTTTTGCATTGCTTCGGGTTAGCATTGCGCAGTATGTATGTAATGTAATTGTATTTTGTTAGCACATGTAGTGCTAATTGTAATTATTGGCACAATGTAGTGCTAGTAGTATTCAGTATGTAGTACAATGAGTATGGTATGTGTATGGTATGTGGGTAATGAGTAATGCTTTTGTGTTGTACGGTATATGACACGAATGACATTGTGAAGTGTATTGCGAATGTATCGTGGAATGTGCGAATTGGATGGAGTATTGTGTCTGATATCTGAATTGTGTATGCCGGTAGTGTAAGAATTGTGAACACCTTGTAAGGTGGTAGTAGAATACATTGTGGCAATTGGTTTGCCAAATGAGTAGAAATGGTAAACCGTAACCTTGATCAACTTTGAGGGCAAAGTTTCTTAAGGGGGGTAGATTGAAATACCCCGTAATTAAAAACAATGATTAATTAGGCTAATTATATTTTTAAGGGCTTAATTACACTTAAATAAATACGAGGGAACAAATCCCGAAGGAAACGGACCTTTAAAATGGTTTAAAAGCATAAACGAACCTTAAAGCGCGTTTTTCAAGGAAACCAGGAAAACGCGACTTTAAGCGGGTCAAATAGACTCGTAACAACTTTGGTCAACTAAATAGTCACTAATAAATATTAGTGAAGCTTAAGAACCAATAAAATTAATTAAACGAGAAAATTCCGGAAAACGGGTACCGGTTAGTAAAAACTGTAACAACCGGGAAGTTGTGGGGTGAGAATGCAAATAAACAAACTTAGTGTGTCCACTTTGCAAATAAAAGTCAAAAATCTGTAGAGGAGGGTGTGTGTGGCCGATGGAATCCTCTCCCCCACTCTCTTTATTTCTCTCTTATGTGCTAAAAGACAAACAATTTAAGTAAAATTAAAAAAAAAGGGGGACTCTCTCTCCTCACAACCCATCCCCCCTTGCTCTCTCACGTAGAACCCCCTCTCTATTTTCTCTTCTTCTCCCTTGAGCACTCCAATGGCGATTTGAAGAAACCCCCACCAACTCTCTACTTCTCTCCTCTCTTTGAGCACTCAAACCTTCTCCAAACTCAACAAAAATTATACCATTGGAATCCCCTTGCAAAGGAGAACATTTCCCTCCTTTCAAAAATCCAAAAGCTCAACTTTCGTTTTTATGGGTGTTCTCCATTTGAAGATTCAAGTCCACCATTAGAAGCACCTTCACGTCCTTGTTACTTTGAGGTAAAAAGAATTTCGAAAATCCTTCCTTTCTAGCTCTCATTGGCATTATAAGGATTTTAAGTTTTTGAACTCTTGGTTCCTTGTTGCTTCAGCCAATTTTGGCTCCTTCTTGGGCTAGGAATATTGCTCTCTTGCTAGTCAAGAACTCCATTCATCTATTGGAAGGTAACATTCTTTTCTAAACCCTAAAACCTAAATTCTAGGGTTAATATAAATGAATGCTAAATGGTTAGTGTGGATTGGTATGGTGGTTGTAGTATTGTGCATTGTGTGAGCAAGAACAAAGAAGAAGGAAAGAAGAAAAGAGGAAAAGGCAAGAAAGAAAAGAAAAACTAGCAAGACGAGGTAAATGCTCTTACCTTGTGTTAGTTTGTGTATTGTATTGTAACAGTTTTTGGAGTGGTAAAATGAGTAGTGAATTTGAGTAATGAGTAGTAGTAATGTAGTAGTGTAATTGAGAAGAGAATCAAACAGTTTTTGAAGTTTTAAAAGATGATTAAGAGTTTGGGAAAACCATGGGTAGTATGTGTAAGTGTGCAGGAATTTTATTGTTGTTGAAGTAGTGTTGAGATGTGAGAATAATGTGTGTATAAACAGGTTGTGGGAATGAGAACATGTGAGCTGAAATCATGTGTGGAGAATGTTAAAAATATAGGGGAGACTATGTCCAATTTTACTTAGGAATGAGAGGACTTAAGTTGTTTAAGAAGAGGGAGTAACCTAGGTGATAACTAGGTGTATTTGGAGAGTATAATGGGAGTAGTTTTGTAGTTTGAAACAGATTTGGAAATGAGTGTGTTAATGGGATGAAGCTAGATGTAAAGTAAGGCATTTTGGATGCTAGGAGTAGCATTAGTTGAATGAGTAATGAATGATAGAAGTGTGAGTGGAAATCTGTAGCAAAATGCATTAAGGAAGAAAACTGGGAAGGTGTTGAGTTGAAACTTAAGGAATTGTGTATATAAGTTAGTATAGAATTGTATAATGAGTTAAGAAATGAATTAGCATGATTTGGAGTGTTTAAATTGTACTAAAACATGTTAGGATGTATGTAGGAAGATTGGGGAAGCAATGGGTGAAATTGGGGAAAGAAAATGAGGGTTGTAGCAAGGTTCTGCTACCGTCCGACCCAGAGTCTGGATCGGACGGTGGGTCGGACGGGGCTTAAGGAACGATAATCAACCTTTCTGGAATGGTCCGACCCAGGACCGTGGATCGGACGTGGGTCGGACAGGCAAAATTTTCCGTGGTTGAAGTTACTGACTTCGTCCGACCCAGAGCCTGGGTCGGACAGTGGGTCGGATGGAGCTTGGACACGGGACCGAAACCTTCTGGAACGGTCCAACCCCGAGGGTATGGGTCGGACGGTAATAGTGCTGGGTCGGACGGGAAGAATTTCAGAGAACGGGAATCTACTGGAATGGTCCGACCCAGGGCTAGGGTCGGACGCTGGGTCGGACGACCCATAACAAAAAAAAAATGTTTTATTATATGATTATAGTAATCATGTATATATATATGTATGCCTCTACACATATATGCATATGTATGTAGTAATACACCATTAATGAAGTAGTAATGGTAAGAAAGTAAGTAAATGAGTAAGAAAGCAAGTTTAAGAAGTAGTAAGGAAAAGAATGGTTTTATAACCAAGTATGAATGTAATGGAGTAGTAAGTATACATTAGGAGTATTAATGGAAGAGTAAGTTGGATCATTGATCATACAACTTCATGTATGTATAGGATCAATTAGTTGAACACCAAAGGAACCGGTAGTACGAAAGCGACGGTGTACGGTATGATTTCTTCATGCCCTGTATCCTAACTTGGTTACCCCGATTTGTGTGCTTATGTGATCACCAATAAGATAAATGCATGAATCAGACTTTTATTGCACTTAATTGTGTTTGAACTATATTGTTCTTGTTGTATCTTCTTGAACAAATAGTTTGTATAATTCATGAAATGTATGAATGAGAATGAAGTGCATGTGGAAGTATGAGTACTTGTGTATTGTATTGATGTATGGAAAGAAAGTATGGACTTCTACTAATTCCTAACGATCTAACTCCTAACATGAGTAATGAGTAAAATGGAATGAGTAGAAGCCCGATATAGTTTCGGCCACGCGTGAGGATAAGGAAACACAAGAGGTTGGATCCGAATCCTGGCTATAATCTTTTCCATGGACCAATCCCCTTGAATGGGTAGCATCCTGGATTAGTGGGCCACCCTAAAGCCCGGTGGTGGGATGTAGTAATCCCTACCCGGAGGTCATACTGACTTAACTGGAAGTAAAGTATGTAAGAAGTAAGCATTGTATGTGTATTGGTCTTGACTATTGTAAGTCATTGACCGGAAGTAAAAGAGTATTGAACACCCGATTAACCCGGGTGTGTAATGAGGCTAACAAGACATTTGTATGTATTGGAGAATTGTATCTCCGTAGTGCGGTGAGTATGGGTAAGTATGAACGGTTGACTTGAATTGTCTTCCTTGTATGTATTGTACATATGTATACTTTGTGAAATGAATGTATTGAATTGTATTGTATAAAGCATGTATGTATGTATGAATGAAACGAACCGCATGTACTCGACCAATTAGTTGGCGTACCCTCGCTAGCACGCGGGGTATGCGGTTATCATATGCAGCGTAAGCTGACCCCCTAGGGGGAATGTTTTTATTCTACAGGTACCTGCGAGGCGTGATGGTAGAGTAAGGACTGGATGACATTCTTTTTGGTAGTTAGTAGGATTGAAACGGTGTACTGAGTTGTACACGGCTAAGGCCTTTTTGTGTAGCCGGTGTACCATGTGGTACACCTTTTTGGATAATGAATTTGATTG
Source organism: Limonium bicolor (assembly GCA_023374045.1). NCBI lineage: Eukaryota > Viridiplantae > Streptophyta > Magnoliopsida > Caryophyllales > Plumbaginaceae > Limonium > Limonium bicolor. Next base: position 183,275,800 of record CM041778.1, on the reverse strand, counting down.
GATAGAAAGGAGTAGTTGTATCAACTCTTAATTTTTGGGAAGTAGTATTGGGATGTAATTCGTATAACTTGGATACTCGGTAATCAAAATGTAAGTAAGTGTTTAGTATTGTAAAGTAAGTAGTATGTATTTGGTTTATTCTAATCGTTAGACCGAAACAGTAAGTAGTAGTAGCCTTGTTAACCTTGGAAGGTTAACGGCGTTGTGTCACCCGCCAGGAGTAAGTAAGTATTCCGCTGCGAGTAAAGTAAGTATGGAAATGATTAGAGGATAATGGAAGGATTAGCGGTTGGGGTGTTACACGGTCAATCGGGACGAATTAAGGGAAATTCTGTACCTATTTCAAATCAGGATACTCAAATGCCTATGCGTAGTGATCAGCCAAGGGTTCTGATACCAAAGCGATTCGGTAGAAACAGCCGTCACGCCAAAGCGATTCAGCTGATGAGTTGGCATTAGGAAAGAGTTTCATGTGTAAAAACTCCTTACAATTGGATTTGAGTGACAATTTTGGGAAGAGTTAGTTGATTTCATGACAGGAATGATTTTAATATTACTGCTACTACTTCTGACGTCAACCTTGAGGACATGGTTACTTTAGGGGATGGTTTTCATGGCGTGTTTGGAGTGGAAGCGGCTGAATTGCTTTAGAGTTGTGCATAAGTGTGGTTGACGTCAACCTTGAGAATAAGCTTGCTTTTAGGGGATGGTTTTCATGGCGTGTATGGAGTAGAAGCGGCTGACTTGTTTTGAAGTTGTGCATAAGTGTGGTAGTGGGTGTTTGAGAATCATTAATTGAAGGATCTGTTTGGTTTTCCATTTGCTGGGTCGGTGCATAGAAAAGCAACTTGTTGTGCAAGCTACTACTACTGTTAAATAGCTACTACATTCACCTTCTCTATCAGATTTATTCTCTCTTTTTTCAACCTTGAGGTCAAGGTTCTTTTAGAGGGCAGAGATGTTAGGACCTCTATTAGGGGGCTGTTTAGTTATTGACTAGTTTTGTTGTTAGAACTTCTATTAGGGGGTTGTTTAGTAATTGTTTAGTTGGGATGCTAGTACTTAAGGAGTTGCTTAGGTTGTAATAATTATCTAGTCATTTGTAGCTAATAGAATTAGCCTCTTTGGAGGATTTGGAGGCTGATGCACCTCTAATCGCATCAGGTTTGAACCAATATCATGTGGATTTTGTATTCTTTCTCTAATTACATACTATTACATATAGAACAGTAAAAAAACAGTAATAAAAATGTTAACACGAAGTCAACCCTAAGAATTAAAAACTATGAAGTTAGTAACAAATAGTAAAAATTATTTTAAACTAGTATAAATAATTTTTTACTGAACTTATAAGGTCAGTAATACAAAAAATAGCTACCATTTAAAAAAATACCATACAATTAGTAATAATTACTATTTTAACAGAAGTTGTGGGTCAACTAATAGGATTTGTATTCTATTGGTGCTTCATCTTGCAATGTACATTCATTATTGATGTATGTCCGCCTTGTCATTTTTGTCCCATAAAGCAAAATCACAAAGATATATAAAATAAATGGCTCGTATCCTTTCTTAAAAAAACAAATGTATTGATCTGCGTGCCAAGAAACCACCATTTTATCACAAAATTTTCAAGTAATTTTCAAATATTTGAGGAAAGCACAATTTCTCGAAAATGAATTTCCAACGACAATTTGGTTCTAAGCCAGCCTTTTTTGTATTTTTTTCATCTATTTTACTATCTTATTTTTATTTTGTTTCATTCTATCTATTTACTTAATTATTCATCTATATGTTTTCTCTTGTTTTTATTTAGTTATTTCTTATCCTTTTATATTATTATTATTATTATTATTACTATTACTATTTCTATTCACTAATTATTTCATTTTTATTTTAGTTATTTCCATCTTGTTATTTTGAAATACAACTCTTTTCATGAATTAAACATCTTAGTTTACTATGTTCTTTCGTGAGCGTTTTTAGGGAATTTATTCGAATCGAGCTACAGCCTATCTTTCGCTTCTCACATTACTTATCAAGTTTGGTTGTAAGTCTAGACGGTTAAGGTGGTGCGTTTAGGGGCGGGATGTCCCAAGCTGCAAGTGTAGGTAGTTGCATGTTTGGAATTCTTTTTTTAGCTAGTCTTATCCCTTCCTTATTATTCTCAAACCCTTCATATAAAAGACCAACACACCTAGACTGTAAACAAGGCAGCCGATTATTGTTGATTCTTCCCCACCCACTCTATTTTCCTCTTTAAGAGAAAACCTTTCCGGTGATCCCCTTCACCATCTCTTCTTCTCCGATAAACATGGTCATCCTTTTTCATCCTCGACAAATACTCAATCCCCATCTTCTAATAAGCTTCAAGATTGAGCAAACCCTAGAAAAAAGATCAGCTATTTTGCGTATCCCTTCTCATGCAATAATTTATTTTCCAATAACCTTCTTTGCCCTGTATTCCGCCTCGGTAATCCAAGACAATACAACTCAAATCTCCTAAAAATTAAAGCCCTAAAATTATTCCTTCTCTCTATGAAATACCCCGACCTTATATATGGCGATTAAATTATCCTAATAGGTATTTAAGAGCCTAATAATGATTAAGAAGTATTGGTAAGGGAAAATAAATCCGAAAGAAATAAAGAAACGCTTAAAAAGCGAAAACCGCTAAATAAGCGTTAAATAACCATAGGAGGTATGAGACCTCGGTTAGCGTATTATATGGATTCTAAGAGTTTAGTAAGACCTAAATAATATATGGGAACAACTCCCGAAGAAAACGGATCCAAATAATGTATTAAAACGCTAACAGAGCTTTAGAGCACGTTTTTCGAGAAAAACCCGAAAACGTGACTTTAAGTGGTCAAACGGACCCGTAAAAATTATAAATCATTAAATAACAATTATTAAGCATGTATGAAAGCTTAATAGTCAATAAAAATAATTAGACGAGAGAATTCCGGAAACGGGTTCCGGTTAGTAAAAACTGTAACAGCCAGGAAGTAGTGGGGTGACATTGTAATAAAAGAAAACTTGTGTGTCCACTTTTGTAAATAAAAAGCAAAAATTTGAGTGAGTGTGTGTGTGTGATCGGTAGCCCCTTTCCCTCACACTCTCTTTATTTCTCTAATATGCTAAAGGACAACAATAAAGTAAAAGCAAATAAAACACTCTCTCACCTCACTCCCTCATTTTCCTCATCTCTTTATTTTCCTTATCCCCACCGATTTCTCTCTCTTCTCCCTCCTATGCTCGGTGATTTTTGAAGCTCCAATGGCTTCTCCACGTTGACACCATGCTCTATCTCCATGTGAGCCCCAAATGCGAAAATAAATACATATTCTTACTCCCCTCATCATCCTCTACACTTCTATCTTTTCAAAAATTGAAAAGGATGAGTTTCATCTCCATGGGTTTTCCCCATTTGAAGAGAAAAGCACACCATTGTGAAGCTTGGAGTCTCCTCTTTCCAACAAGGTAAAAATCCCCATGAAAGACCTCACTTTTCTCCATCTCTTGGTATGGCCGATTTTGGTCTCTCTCTCTTACCTTGTTTTTCCTCTTGTTTTGGAGCTTTGCTTCAACCCTCCAATGGTGGTGAGAACACATTCTTGAACCAAGGGCTAAAACCCCTCCTAAATCACTCCAAAGGTAAACCCTACAATTTGTATTTTTGACACTTCAATGAATTAGTGTTAATTTAAGGGTTAGTAGTTTAATTACACTTGTCTTGTGTGCTTTGGGTGATGGGAATGGAGTTTGGCAACTCCATTCCCCATATGACCGATTTTGGTGCAAGGAAGAAAGAAGAAGTGGAAAAGAAATGAAGGAATTATAAGCTCAAGGTAAGAGCTCTTTCCTAATGCTAAATTCTAGTGCATTGGAGTAATGGGAATGGATAAACCAATTTAAAGAACCCAAAGTATTGTATTGGTGTTGTAGTATTGGAGTTTTGAGTATTTGGGAACTAGTAAGTGGATTGTAGGCCTTAGAGCCAAGTATATTGTGTATGAGTATTGATATTGATGTTGGTGGAGTAATGATGTAATGAGTATTGCCTTGTATTGCTGGTAGGACCCTTGTAAGGGTGTGGCTAGATTAGGAATGAATTTGATGAAAAAGTAAGTATGTGGAGAAGTAGAAATTGTAGGTGAACTATGGCAAAATTTTGGTAGGAATTATGTAATTAAGAATGACTTGGGGAATGGGAGAACCAAGGTGTATATTGGATTGAGTAGGTATGTTTAGTAATGATGAGGTGGTAGTTGTAGTAAGAGAAATAAGAAGTGTAAAAATCTGTAGCAAGGGGCTATCAAAGTGCATTGTGGAACTAGAAAGAATTAGGGTGTAAGCATTGGTAAAAAGATTGTTGGACTTGGGTATAGATGTGTAATTGCTTGGAAATGTATTTGGGATGCTAGGAGTGACATTGGTATAGGAAGTATTGAATGGTAGAAGTTGGGTTAGAAATCTGTAGCATAAGTAAACAAAAACTGTTACATTTGTTGGAAAAGAAGTGAGGAACATGTGGGATTACATGTAGGAAGATTGGGGAAACAATGGGTAAAGGAAACACCCAAGAACAGATTTTAAAACGGGAGTACTGGGCCGGACCGGACTTGCGACCGGACTTGCAAGTTCGGTCGAGCCCAGATTTACAGACACGGGAAACCTTCTGGGATCGACCGACCTTGCGACCGGACTTGCAAGTTCGGTCGGACCAGAAATTTCTCCCGTAAGAAACCTTCTGGAATGGACCGAACTTGCGACCGGACTTGCAAGTTCGGTCGGCCAGAAAAATTCTCGTAATGCAAGCTACTGGAAAGGACCGACCTTCCGACCGGACTTGCAAGGTCGGTCGGGCTAAAATTCTCACGAAGGGAACTTACTGGAATGGACCGACCTTGGGACCGGACTTGCAAGGTCGGTCGGCCCTGGAATTTTCACACGATGTAGCCTACTGACTTGGACCGAACTTGCGACCGGACTTGCAAGTTCGGTCGAGTCAAACAAAAAAAAATTGTTTTATTATGTGATTATAGTAATCATGTATATATATATATGCCTATACACATATAAGCATACGTAGGGGGTAATACACCATTAATGAAGTAGTAATGGTAAGAAAGTAAGTAATGGGGTAAGAACACAAGTTTAAGAAGTAGTAAAGTAAAGGAAGGTTTTATAATCAAGTAAGAAAGTAATGAAGTGGTAAGTAAATATTGAAAGTATCATTGAAGTAGTAAGTTAGATCAATAATAGATCATTGATCATGCTACTCCATGTATGTATAGGAATCGAATAGTTGATCTCCAAGGAACCGGTAGTGCGAATACGACGGTGTACGGTATGATTTCTTCATGCCCTGTATCCTAACTTGGTTACCCCGATTTGTGTGCTTATGTGATCACCAATAAGATAAATGCACGAATCAGACTTATATTGCACTTAACTGTGTTTGAACTATTTTGTTCTTGTTGTATCTTCTTGAACAATTAGTTTGTATAATTCATGAAATGAATGAATGGAAATGAGAAGTATGTGTAAGTATTGTGTACTTGTGTATTGTATGTATGTATGGAAGTGAAGTACTGACTTCTACTAATTCCTAACAACCCAACTCCTAACTTGAGTAATGAGTAAATTGGAATGAGTAGAAGTCCGATATAGTTTCGGCCACGCGTGAGGATAAGGAAACACAAGAGGTTGGATCCGAATCCTGGCTATAATCTCTTCCATGGACTAATTCCCTTGAATGGGTAGCATCCTGGATTAGTGGGCCACCTTAAAGCCCGGTGGTGGGATGTAGTAATCCCTGCCCGGAGGTCATACCGACTTAACTGGAAGTAAAGTATGTAAGAAGTAAGTATTGTATGTGTATTGGTCTTGACTATTGTAAGTCATTGACCGGAAGTAAAAGAGTATCGAACACCCGATTAACCCGGGTGTGTAATGAAGCTAACTGGACCTTTGTATGTATTGGAGAATTGTATCTCCGTATTGCGTATTGGGTATGTAATGAGTATGTATTGTGTATGTGTAACCCGAAAGATGGTAGATAAGTATTGGTTGACTTGTATTGTCTTCCAAGCATGTATGGTACTGTACGTATGTATGTATATCTTGTGTAGTATTGAAGTATCGTGAATGAAGGCATGTATGTATGTATGTATGTATTGCAAAATGAATTACATGTATTCGACCAAATGGTCGGCGTACCCTCGCTAGTACGCGGGGTATGCGGTTATCATATTCAGCGAAAGCTGACCCCCTCGGGGGAACGTTTTTAGTGTGCAGGTACCCAGAGCGGATACGGTCAAGGTAAGAGACCGGTGGCATGCCTTGTAATTAGAAGTATCTAGTTGTGAGGAATGGGTAGCAGATTGACTCCTAGTGAGTGTGTATGAATTTGGGAGAAAAACTGTATTGATTTGGAACCTAGTAAACTCGGTATACGTAGTGTATTATCTTGTACGGAGTTGTGGAGTATTGTATTGAATGGAGTACGGTAGGGAATGGAGTAATGTATCGAATGGAGTATTGTAGTATTCAGTATGTAATGAGAGTATGTATTGTATTAAGTAGTACTCGGATATTCCGGTCCATCAGATCGATGCTGTATGTAGAAGTAGCAGCCTTGTTAGTCACGTCGGTGACTAACGGCATTGTATCACCCGATGTATGTAAGTATGTATCCGCTGCGTGACTCGGGAAGCACGAGGAGATTGGACGGTAATGATTGAATTAATAGTAGGGGTGTTACAAAAAGTGGTATCAGAGCGAAGTGTCGCTCTGATGACTAGAAATACCGAGCTTAGGAAATACCGAGTTAGGAATTAGAAGCTTAGGGCTATGGGCTGAGTGATAGCATTAGAGAGATGCTAGTTAGGAACTCCCGGTGAGTACCGGACACCTACAACACTAGTCCCGCCCACCGTAAACCCCATTGTATAACGTGGGAAAGGACGCCAGAGAGAAGAAGAGCCTTCTCATACTCGGGGAAAACCCGATCTGGCAATTGTGAAGCAAATACACAGTAAACAAGAACCGACGTATGGTAGATTCCAAGAAATGGAAGACCCGGAAGTGGATCCCGGTTGAACAACAATAACCGCACTTAATGACGGTAGTATAAACACTCCACCACAAAGGCTATAACTTGCAACAGCTGGGGCGACTGCTTAGCAGTCGCAGAACCTAGCTAAACAACCAGCAACAGGAAAAGAAGCACTAACCGTGCAACAAAATGGAAACAAGAGCAGTAATGAAACCCGAGACACAAGTCTGCGGGACAATAGTAATAGCCAAGCAACACCACCAACGGTGAGCTAGCTGGCTAAGGACATAGTCGGGAGTGACTGACTCCAAAACTACAACGCCAAAAAGGTTACAAACCTGGCCAACATAGCTCAGACAGCTACAAGAATATTCACAAGATATAATCTGATGTAACTACAACCATAGTGCCTAAACCAAATCAGGCTCAGTAAACACAACAAACGTGTGGGAACAAGCAACAAGGAACAACACAACCTAGTCAAAGGGGAAGCTCCAAGGATTGGAGGAGTACCCTGATCAATGACAGCCATGTCAAACTCACTGAGAAGTTACTTAGAAGAGTAATTAACCTAAGTAAATGATCAACAAGATCAAAGGAAGAGTAAGCAAGACTACCAATTATGAGTGGAAACCATACCGTGACCGGTATCGGGTTACCCAAAACCACCAGTACCGCGCACTTGCCACGGCAAGTGCAGTGAGAACAGGAACATGCAGGGGAGCACTAACACACCACAAGTACATAGTAGTGTATTGTGGCCGTAATGGAACAACTACAGGAATAAACACCCTAAAACTAGGGGAATGAAACCATGGAAAGGCCTGACGGCCTGACCACTACATTTAGAACACGCCAGTCAGCGGGAAGCTGGACTAGGTCAAGATTGCGCACATGGCTATGCCATGAAGAATTCCTTTTCAACACCGTACCATGAATTCAGACCAGATTCCTCTTTCAAAACCTTGGATTTTAAAACCAAACCCACATGATTACGGTAAGTATCATACCATGATACAAGAGGAGTTGACGATAGAATACTTCACCTAGGCGTGTGATGAACACTATGAGTGTACCCAATTACGGGATGTGGGACAACCGCACTCCGAAGGAGCTTGCGGGCCTGACATTAGTCAGGTAAGTGGTAACGTACCAATATGGTACCCCACGTATGTATACATGTAGTGTACGAAACACGGGAAGTAGTCAACTCCATCCTACGGACCATGAGTAAGTTCAAACCAGAACAGCTGACACTTCAGACGATCAAGGGGAAGGAACTCAGCTAAGGAATAAGTATGGAAGAGCTCAGAGAATCCATCTGAAGATGAGGAATAAGAACTAGGGAGTGCAGAGAGCCCATACTAGTAAGTATAGACATTGGATGTGTCTCAAGACATCAAGAAAATACATGGCAGCTGGAAATTATACCCAGCCTAAAACACAGTAAGGCAACCGCCTGACGTGGACACCAGAATGCTCAACGAACGGGACAGAGTTCCCAAGAGCAATTACAAGATTACCAAAAATATAATCCATCATCAAAGAGGATATTTAAACCTAGTCTCAAGCACTAGGATCAAGTATAGACGGCCTACCCAATAACGGGAGACGTTATAACCCAGAGGAAATAACTTAAATATAATACCACAAGGTGGTATAAGGATAACGTATCATAAACGCTAGCCGGATGTAACGGCATAACCTAACAACACCTAGGAGCAACCCTCGAAGGGTGTCTGAGTTAACACAATCGAACAAGTGTCATGAAGAGAGCACGACAAGTAGAACGGATATTCGGTTAGAATACCAAAGGGATTTCACTTAATAGGAAATACCCTAAATTACAAAAGGCACTGATTAGCATTAACTTGCCTCAAGGGCCTCCTATGAACGGAAGCATGATGTCACGACTTACCATGGAGCCCGGTAAATACCTCCAACCTATGGGTTACACAAAGAATGGAAACATGTATAAGCAGCTTGCAAAGAGCATAGCTTGCAGCAATGAGGCTTAAAAGCCACCAACCAACTACGTTATGTGAACTCAAAGTGTGGCAAAACCCACACCATAACTAATAGGACTTGCAAGAGGTATTGTCTCATGCGACAAGAAATCAACAACCGGACCATCAGTTTTAACCCAACATCCTGAGTGGCTTGGAGTAATGGCCATCTTAGTGTTGCTGTCACTAGAGCATCAGTCTAGTATACAGTTGACAAGCTTTTAATTACCCTACATGCCTTCTGTAGCAATGGCAGCACAGAGGCATAAGAATCGTAATAACGCCAACAATGGCCTAGTCCACGCTTGGACACTACGAGAAACTTGAGGGAAGATACCTCTCATTAACAGAAAACCACCCATGCGGTGACGATGGGAACCCTTAGAAAGAGGCTTCCGTCTACCATAATAACAAAACTCGTGCATATAGATATTGCCAAGAGAAACAACGAATAAGGAAATGAGATTTCCAAACCACTACGCCTACGAGAGGCTGTGGACTGTAGGAGCACATCGCTTAAGAGCATCGAAGCTCGAAGGAGTGATTATACTCGTTATGCACCCAAACACGTGGTGAACCAGTGTATAAATGGCGGAGGTACATAAGCAAAGACTAACATAGTAAACCTCGTCACGAGACCTACGAGTGGAGACAACCCCTCAACAAGAACCTTCAATTGTTAGTGATTGAATACCCTCCAATTGGAGAATGGGACCAGAAAACCCTTGAAGTTTTGGGGGATGTTCCGGTAATGTATATGCAAAAGTAAAACCGCATAGCAAGAGCCTTTGATCAATGCTCAGCACTATGAGACAGTAATTGTCAAAAACAATCAATGAGTGTGCACATTGCACACCATGAATGACCGGTGCTCAAGAGAGCTTGTAACCTGATAAACCACTTCATCCTTGGCCAACCAAGTTATTTGGAAAACTATATCATGAATGAGGAAGTAATGTGAGGTAAGCTAACCTACACATGAAACCTAAACCGAAATAAAATATCTCCACACGGGGAAGATAATAACATTGTGGTACGCTACGACAACCGTCATACATATGAACTAGGATCTCCTAGTGTATTTACACCATAAGGCAATGGTACAAAGAGTAAGAATACGGTGCGCAACAAGCGACCGCTATGAGGAAGTAGTAGACAATGACATGAAGAATAAGTATGGAAGACAGTCAGAAACATTCCTTCCAATCACATAAGTGACTTACTGTCAAGCGTTCACGCCTCTGCACTCTGTATGACTGAGTGTTTTGGTATTGCACTTGTACAGCTAATGATCTAATGGGATGGCTGCGGATATGGAGAATGTAAACAGTAGTAAATCTTCCTTTTCACCACAAACATGGCATAAGCCAGTCAAGCATTCTTAGCAACAGATCGCACGAAGAGTGTAAAGCGCACTATCAATCACAAGAGGTGAATTCCATTGGAATAAAAAGGTGAAAGGATATGTAAGAAAGTCACTTGGACCGAGGCATTGAGAATGCAAGGTCATACAAGCAAAGAACACTTGTACTGAACTAGAAGAACTGGTATAATTCAGAAGCTAGTGACAACAGAGGGAGCACTACAACTTGGTAGTGACTTAACCTCGCCCGACAACAAGTCGGAGGAACTTAGTGAATAATCGTGGGAGTACGAATAGTACATGTAATAGATGACCAGAGAGCTGGTCATTGAGTTCAAACAGCGGTAAAAGAATACCACACTGTTAGTAAACCTTATTTCCACAATAGAAGGATAAAAGGTGATGTATAGCACATTAAGGATAACATGAAGGGTGAGTAACCCAAGTTATCTGGGTCACGCAGCAGAAGCTAGTGGGCCCTAACTAAGAAATGTAATACACCTAGTAAGTACGAAAGAATGGCTATTAATGCCTTGAAGCCTAATAGGCTTGAACTGAATTAATTATGAGTTAAATAAACTCATATAGGAGTCCTCGGTGCAAAGACTAAACCATTGGTATGGTTAAGACCCCCTTTGACCAGAGCATATTGTATAGTATATAGTAGTGAAGCTAAATGCTTCAGATTGCCCGAATCGAGTAAACCAATGTTTAATAGTAACATATGGTAGATTACGTGGGCGTAATCCCTTTTAAGGGGGGTATAGCAAAAACCGCTTAATGTAAGTTTCATGAATAAAACACAGAAACTATAATGTGCATAGCACAAATGGGAATTGATTTAAGGAGTGGTACTTATATTAAATAAACATACGTATTCATTCATATCGTAACTGTGGTAATTAGTCACGAGAGATGCGAATACCATAGGATGGATATACCCACCTTGTAGCCCCAGCGCAAAAGTAGTGGTAAAGAGGAGTAGAGCAACTCTTTGGGAAATGATAATCCCTGTAGTGTGTGCCTATCTGAAGTTAGACATGGCATTACGGTGCATGAGTCGGTATAAAACCGATGTATAACCTAGAGGAAATTGAGTTCCCTAGGTGATTGTCTTGAGACAATTGAGAATGAGTAGTGGACGGAGCTCCACAAGTATTGTATTCTTAAAGAAGTAGTACGGATTGACTATGAGTAGTAGAGGATTGTAACCATGAGTAGTGTATTCGTAAGTATGTTATTGGAAGTAAATCGAGGACAACCGAATTTCCTAAGTACTGTAGCCCTTAGCTAGAATATTTGAGGTGAAGGAGAGTAGTGAATGGAAGTAGTAACAGACGATGAAATGAGTATGTAGGTATTGAATCTTGAAGCAAGTATTTGGAAGTAGAGTGAGGATGATTGATGGACTGAATTCCATCCCTTGGAGATGTGTGAAATTGTAATCACGACTAGGCAGAGTAAAAAGATAGAAAATTGAAATATTCAACTATCTATTTGTTTGAAACTGATGTGGGAAGTCGAACTTGATCCTGATCAGATAGAGGGAAACCGAACACAAATTGGGGTGGAAAGATAGTGCAACACTGATGCTGATCACATCAGGGTTGAACGATTCTTGAAGCTCCCCTTAAGTGGTCACAAGAATCACATAGGATAGAAGTAATGAATATAAATTGGAATTTGAAGTTGTGTGTTTTAGAAAATTTTTAATTGGTAGTAGTGAAGGAATTTCCTTTAGTATGGAGAATGAGGATCTGCTAGAAGGGTGTACCGAAGAAGATAGTAAGGTAGTATGTTGTATTATTCCAAGGGCAGCGGGACGTAGAGGAGTCATGTGTCTAGATGACCTTGGTGCCTGAGGGATTGTATGTGTATTGCATTGCTTTGGGGATAGCTTTGCACTGTACGTATGTACGAGCTTGGTAATGAGGAACCGGATAGTTAGTAGTTGTGCGGATTGGAGTAACTATAGTAGATTGGTATAGTATGGTATGTAGGAACCTTGAGGGATGGATTTGGGAATCGTAAGGAGGAAGGATGTATGACGATGGCACTAGACAAGTATAAAGGAGTAAGTATAGTAATCCCAAAACCTCGAACAACTTTGAGGACAAAGTTCTTAAGGGGGGTAGATTGAAATACCCCGACCTTATATATGGCGATTAAATTATCCTAATAGGTATTTAAGAGCCTAATAATGATTAAGAAGTATTGGTAAGGGAAAATAAATCCGAAAGAAATAAAGAAACGCTTAAAAAGTGAAAACCGCTAAATAAGCGTTAAATAACCATAGGAGGTATGAGACGTCGGTTAGCGTATTATATGGATTCTAAGAGTTTAGTAAGACCTAAATAATATATGGGAACAACTCCCGAAGAAAACGGATCCAAATAATGTATTAAAACGCTAACAGAGCTTTAGAGCACGTTTTTCGAGAAAAACCCGAAAACGTGACTTTAAGTGGTCAAACGGACCCGTAAAAATTATAAATCATTAAATAACAATTATTAAGCATGTATGAAAGCTTAATAGTCAATAAAAATAATTAGACGAGAGAATTCCGGAAACGGGTTCCGGTTAGTAAAAACTATAACAACCGGGAAGTAGTGGGGTGACATTGTAATAAAAGAAAACTTGTGTGTCCACTTTTGTAAATAAAAAGCAAAAATTTGAGTGAGTGTGTGTGTGTGATCGGTAGCCCCTTTCCCTCACACTCTCTTTATTTCTCTAATATGCTAAAGGACAACAATAAAGTAAAAGCAAATAAAACACTCTCTCACCTCACTCCCTCATTTTCCTCATCTCTCTCTTTTCCTTATCCCCACCGATTTCTCTCTCTTCTCCCTCCTATGCTGGGCGATTTTTGAAGCTCCAAGAAGCTCCAATGGCTTCTCCACTTTGACACCATGCTCTATCTCCATGTGAGCCCCAAATGCGAAAATAAATACATATTCTTACTCCCCTCATCATCCTCTACACTTCTATCTTTTCAAAACTCGAAAAGGATGAGTTTCATCTCCATGGGTTTTCCCCATTTGAAGAGAAAAGCACACCATTGTGAAGCTTGGAGTCTCCTCTTTCCAACAAGGTAAAAATCCCCATGAAAGACCTCACTTTTCTCCATCTCTTGGTATGGCCGATTTTTGGTCTCTCTCTCTTACCTTGTTTTTCCTCTTGTTTTGGAGATTTGCTTCAACCCTCCAATGGTGGTGAGAACACCTTCTTGAACCAAGGGCTAAAACCCCTCCTAAATCACTCCAAAGGTAAACCCTAGAATTTATATTTTTGACACTTCAATGAATTAGTGTTAATTTAAGGGTTAGTAGTTTAATTACACTAGTCTTGTGTGCTTTGGGTGATGGGAATGGAGTTTGGCAACTCCATTCCCCATATGACCGATTTTGGTGCAAGGAAGAAAGAAGAAGTGGAAAAGAAATGAAGGAATTATAAGCTCAAGGTAAGAGCTCTTTCCTAATGCTAAATTCTAGTGCATTGGAGTAATGGGAATGGATAAACCAATTTAAAGAACCCAAAGTATTGTATTGGTGTTGTAGTATTGGAGTTTTGAGTATTTGGGAACTAGTAAGTGGATTGTAGGCCTTAGAGCCAAGTATATTGTGTATGAGTATTGATATTGATGTTGGTGGATTAATGATGTAATGAGTATTGCCTTGTATTGCTGGTAGGACCCTTGTAAGGGTGTGGCTAGATTAGGAATGAATTTGATGAAAAAGTAAGTATGTGGAGAAGTAGAAATTGTAGGTGAACTATGGCAAAATTTTGGTAGGAATTATGTAATTAAGAATGACTTGGGGAATGGGAGAACCAAGGTGTATATTGGATTGAGTAGGTATGTTTAGTAATGATGAGTGGTGGTAGTTGTAGTAAGAGAAATAAGAAGTGTAAAAATCTGTAGCAAGGGGCTATCAAAGTGCATTGTGGAACTAGAAAGAATTAGGGTGTAAGCATTGGTAAAAAGAGTGTTGGACTTGGGTATAGATGTGTAATTGCTTGGAAATGTATTTGGGATGCTAGGAGTGACATTGGTATAGGAAGTATTGAATGGTAGAAGCTGGGTTAGAAATCTGTAGCATAAGTAAACAAAAACTGTTACATTTGTTGGAAAAGAAGTGAGGAATTTGTGTAAGTCGATTGATGGATTTAGTAAGGTGTTTGGTGGATGAACTAAGGCAATTCGGAGGGCCTAAGCAATGTTTAAACATGTGGGATTACATGTAGGAAGATTGGGGAAACAATGGGTAAAGGAAACACCCAAGAACAGATTTTAAAACGGGAGTACTGGGCCGGACCGGACTTGCGACCGGACTTGCAAGTTCGGTCGAGTCCAGATTTACAGAGACGGGAAACCTTCTGGGATCGACCGACCTTGCGACTGGACTTGCAAGTTCGGTCGGACCAGAAATTTCTCCCGTCAGAAACCTTCTGGAATGGACCGAACTTGCGACCGGACTTGCAAGTTCGGTCGGCCAGAAAAATTCCCGTAATGCAAGCTACTGGAAAGGACTGACCTTGCGACCGGACTTGCAAGGTCGGTCGGGCTAAAATTCTCACGAAGGGAACTTACTGGAATGGACCGACCTTGGGACCGGACTTGCAAGGTTGGTCGGCCCTGGAATTTTCGCACGATGTAGCCTACTGACTTGGACCGAACTTGCGACCGGACTTGCAAGTTCGGTCGAGTCAAACAAAAAAAAATTGTTTTATTATGTGATTATAGTAATCATGTATATATATATGCCTATACACATATAAGCATACGTAGGGGGTAATACACCATTAATGAAGTAGTAATGGTAAGAAAGTAAGTAATGGGGTA
Source organism: Limonium bicolor (assembly GCA_023374045.1). NCBI lineage: Eukaryota > Viridiplantae > Streptophyta > Magnoliopsida > Caryophyllales > Plumbaginaceae > Limonium > Limonium bicolor. The sequence goes on along the minus strand of CM041778.1, from coordinate 183,260,528 downwards.
AGAACACAAGTTTAAGAAGTAGTAAAGTAAAGGAAGGTTTTATAATCAAGTAAGAAAGTAATGAAGTGGTAAGTAAATATTGAAAGTATCAATGAAGGAGTAAGTTAGATCAATAATAGATCATTGATCATGCTACTCCATGTATGTATAGGAATCAAATAGTTGATCTCCAAGGAACCGGTAGTGCGAATACGACGGTGTACGGTATGATTTCTTCATGCCCTGTATCCTAACTTGGTTACCCCGATTTGTGTGCTTATGTGATCACCAATAAGATAAATGCACGAATCGGACTTATATTGCACTTAACTGTGTTTGAACTATTTTGTCTTGTTGTATCTTTTGAACAATTAGTTTGTATAATTCATGAAATGAATGAATGGAAATGAGAAGTATGTGTAAGTAGTTGTGTACTTGTGTATTGTATGTATGTATGGAAGTGAAGTACTGACTTCTACTAATTCCTAACAACCCAACTCCTAACTTGGTAATGAGTAAATTGGAATGAGTAGAAGTCCGATATAGTTTCGGCCTCGCGTGAGGATAAGGAAACACAAGAGGTTGGATCCGAATCCTGGCTATAATCTCTTCCATGGACTAATTCCCTTGAATGGGTAGCATCCTGGATTAGTGGGCCACCCTAAAGCCCGGTGGTGGGATGTAGTAATCCCTGCCCGGAGGTCATACCGACTTTACTGGAAGTAAAGTATGTAAGAAGTAAGTATTGTATGTGTATTGGTCTTGACTATTGTAAGTCATTGACCGGAAGTAAAAGAGTATCGAACACCCGATTAACCCGGGTGTGTAATGAAGCTAACTGGACCTTTGTATGTATTGGAGAATTGTATCTCCGTATTGTGTATTGGGTATGTAATGAGTATGTATTGTGTATGTGTAACCCGAAAGATGGTAGATAAGTATTGGTTGACTTGTATTGTCTTCCAAGCATGTATGGTACTGTACGTATGTATGTATATCTTGTGTAGTATTGAAGTATCATGAATGAAGGTATGTATGTATGTATGTATGTATGTATGTATTGCAAAATGAATTGCATGTATTCGACCAAATGGTCGGCGTACCCTCGCTAGTACGCGGGGTATGCGGTTATCATATTCAGCGAAAGCTGACCCCCTCGGGGGAACGTTTTTAGTGTGCAGGTACCCGGAGCGGATACAGTCAAGGTAAGAGACCGGTGGCGCGCCTTATAATTAGAAGTATCTAGTTGTGAGGAATGGGTAGCAGATTGAGTCCTAGTGAGTGTGTATGAATTTGGGAGAAGTACTGTATTGATTTGGAGCCTAGTAAACTCGGTATGCGTAGTGTATTATATTGTACGGAGTTGTGGAGTATTGTATTGAATGGAGTCCGGTAGGGAATGGAGTAATGTATCGAATGGAGTATTGTAGTATTCAGTATGTAATGAGAGTATGTATTGTATTAAGTAGTACTCAGATATTCCGGTCCATCAGATCGATGCTGTATGTAGAAGTAGCAGCCTTGTTAGTCACGTGGGTGACTAATGGCATTGTATCACCCGATGTATGTAAGTATGTATCCGCTGCGTGACTCGGGAAGCACGAGGAGATTGGACGGTAATGATTGAATTAATAGTAGGGGTGTTACACTCTAATCCTTATCGGTCACCAGTGTAGATCCGAACGTGTTATGGCTATAATGAGCTCCGAACTCTCATTCCTGCCTAAGTGCTACACACCTCTTGGCTTCGACATCGGTATCTAAACTGATCTTTTTTTCATTTTAAATTCAACTGATCCTATGGGTCTGATGTTCCTCCGCTCATTGACCTTGTTTACAATCATTTTACAGTCATTAGTATAATTTACCTTTGTATGCTCTTAATTTTGTTTATTTTCCATATCAAAGTTGGTTTTACAATCTCATGACGGTGTTGAGCATTCAGGTTCTGGTTTTATATGTCCTTGCAAATAGGTAAATTGATATACTAAAAAAATTAATCTAGAAATTAATAAATATAAAAGCCTTCGTCAAATAATCTCGATCACTGCAGTATAAAAAACGTACCAACTAGGTATAAAATCTACGGGACTAGATGAAAGTAAGTCTAGTCCTAAGAAAACTAGAAATCAAGGGTTGTTCTTGTTTTGGAAATTACATAAGCAATACGAAAATAAATCAACAGATAAAATAAAACTGATAAAGTGATACAGGTGAGCGAAGCCCTGGGTCAGACTATTCTTCGCTAGTCAAATTATGCAAACCTCTACAAATCATTGAGAGATACATAATGGCTAATTCTTTAATATCTTTCCATAATTAAATCATAATCCCAAGAAAGCTCACCTAGCAGAACACACTAGGTCTAATCTAAAACCTAGTGAAACACACATAGATGGATTAAGCTTAAAGAACTACTTCGCACCTGAGGGAAAACCTAATCAATCGATCTAATTTTCCATAAGTTAACAGATTAAAGCGACCTTTTTTTTTATCACCGATCTGATGAAAATAGAATTCGTAAAACAATTCAACCAACTGTAAAAATTTATTTTAAAGCATAATGAATAGATTATTCTGAAATAATCTGGAAGTGAAATCTCAAATTAGAATTGTAGAACTACTTGCAAATTCAGCTAGCTACGTATAACTATCTCCCAGAGTAAATCCTCCAAGCATGTTACAAGAAAATGTAAACAGAGATAGAAGAGAACTCATCTGACGGAGAAGGCTTCTGCTCTTGCTGTGGTTGCCTAATCTGTATAATGCTATACTCAAAGGTTGAGATGATGAAGAACTCCGGTTGTGACTAGCCAGGGTTCTTGTGTGTGAATTCGTGTGGTGTAGAGGCATGAAATTGATGTGGAAGTGGTGTATTCACTTTGGCACTCGCTTCTGTATTTTCAAAAAAGGATTATGCACACAAAATACATCTGTCTAGCCTTGTATCCGGGCAGAATGGGCCAGACATCTCATAGGCTTGTCCAGGCGAGAGGTCTCTTTTTTGTGAGTGTCCACGAGAGGTGTCCGGGTAGGCTTAGCCGGACAACTATTTGGAATGAAATATGCAAGCTCTGCTCCGCCTTTCTTCATTCATGGTTGTAAATATTGGCGATGTGGTGAGGTGTCTAGCTTGGCTTAGTCGGACAGATACCAGACATCTTTATCTAAGCTTACCTCAGATGTAACATTCACAACAAGGAAAATTGAAGGTGTCTGGGCCCACGGATAGGCCGTCCGGGCCCTAGACAATCTAACCAGATCACTAAAGCTGGACACAATTCCAGACGAGACTAAGGCTTTGTTTTTGTTTGTGTTCAAGCCCAGGATGGCTGTCCCAGTCTATTGGTGTCTGGACAATTGTACATTTTGAACTTCTCTCCTCCGTACAATGCCCAAATCCTCTTAGATCTCATAAGTCATAGAAACACCAAAACAAGACATTTTAAGGCATTTTCTCCTAAATAAAGAGGTGGACTACAATTAAGCATAAAACTAGGGGAATAAGAAAGAAAGATAAGGGTTACAACACCAAAAAGTATATCAAATATCAGCTTATCGAATTCGCCTACACATGTCGTTTGCTTGTTCTCAAGCAAATCAATCAATCACAAATGCAATAAAAGTAAATGGGGAACAAACAAATGCGAGAGGAGAGAGAAGTTGCTGCAAGTCTTTCAGAACAGGAGGTACTAATTTTTTTAACAGTTATTTTTTCAACATAGAAGTTAGAAGTCATTCTAAAGCTTAAGAAGAGAAACATAACCATAAGAACTTAGCCTTTAACCTTGAGCCAGTCCACCATTTATCCATTCACAATCATTTGAATGACAAGGGACACGAAGTAAAATCATATTTCGTTGTGCCTTTTAGTGTCTCATACTCATGTTCCATAAGAAAGAAATTGATATTATCATTTAGCTCAGCAATTGCAAAAAATACTTCCATTGAAGCTTCTTTTTTTTCTTTCATCACCTTAGATTTTTCTATCCACCCCTGTAGCGGCCTAGGATTAACTATCCTAGATTACAAGAACCTTAGGTAGCTAGGTGATAATGCACCTCAAAGGACTTAATAACTGAGTGGACGAGGCCTATTTTGGATCAATAATTGCCTTTTAGAATCAGCGGAGTACCTTGTATTTGTTCTTTCCCCCATTACATTCCAATTCATTCCAAGACTCAAAGCTAAAAATAAAGTTCATATGGTGTATATTCTCAATCATATTAGCATTTGTGAACAAAGACTTCAATTAAAACGTTAAACCCCAAACAACTAAAAATTTTTCAACCCACAATCTGTCAACCTGCTAATCTTCCTCTATGGCTCCCCATTCAGTACCACCAATTTGCAAAGTTCAAACAAGTGCAACAAAGATAAACTAAAAAACAACCTGTAAAGGAACTAATCCTCCCCCACACTTAGACCGGAGCAGTGCCCTCAATGCGTAGAAAGAAGTAATTCAAAAGAGCATACGATTCAAGGGAATAAATCACGCAAAAAAAAAAAACAAAAGGGAGTACAAAAGAGTGTGTAAGCATACAGTGAAAAGAATACTCCATAGAGTTTGAATAATGTGTACCAGCGCTCCCCCATACTTGAGTTCGGCTATGAGATACACGGAACATTCTTGAAAGGATAGCCTGCATAGCCAGAAGAACTCAAATCAAAACCACAACGAAGACACTAGCATAAAAATAAATAGCCAAGGCTCTTACAGTAAGCGTTGTTACAACACAGCAGAATAACAAAAAACATAAAAAGAAAAAAAATCAAAAATCAAAAGTATAAACTAAAATGAAAGAAAACTCAAGAAGAAACAATTATGAATCTACCTGGTTCAAAATAAAATGTTATAGGTAACCATCCTCTAGGAAACGATGGAGCAGTGGAGGCTCATCTTCCTCAAACTTAAGGATATAAATATCCCCGCCTAGGTGGTGAGGCTTGAAGAGTCTGTGATAATGGCAATGAGATGGTGGCTTGTCGCTCTCAAATTATTGGATGTAAACATCCTCTTCGTCTGGCTGAAGCTCAAGTGGAACCAAGGGTGGGGGAAGGAGGGTAATTTGAATCATCAACAAGTAGCTCCTCCTCCAAATCATAACTGTCCTCCACAATTACAACATCTGGAACAGTCACAGCCTTCAATTGTTCTTCACGATTTAGATATGGTTGAGAAGGAAGTGTTAGGATATGTTAAGATACATAGGATATATTATTTATTACTTTCCAGATTTAGGAGTTAGTATATATCCTCATACTTAGGATATATTATTTATTACTTTCCAGATTTAGGAGTTAGTATATATCCTAATACTTAGGATATATTATTTATTACTTTCCAGATCTAGGAGTTAGTATATATTCTCATACTTTTTCTTTCCTTTTTCATTTCACTCACGGGTGTATATATATGTAATCAGGACCTTCATTCTAGATCATCGAATACAATAGAAATTCCATCTTCTTCAAACATTCGATCTCGTCTCTTGTTTCCCTCTCGACTTCTTTTCTAAATCCTTCTCCCACATTTAATATGGTACCAGAGCAGGTTGTCCACAATTAACTTGCCTTACCCGATGGCAACCAGAAACAGCGACAACGAACAAGGCTTGACTGAAAATGACGAAGCGTCCGATGCAGGCGAAGAAGACCATGAAGTCGACAAACTCAGAAGGCGCAACTCTCGACTTAACCCTTCAGACCCATTGATCGTGACTAGCGCAGATCAACCAAGAATATCCCTTACCGCCAAGAAATTTGACAAAAAAGGTTTCCAAACATGGAAGAAGAAAATGGAGATCTCACTTCTGGCCAAGAACAAGATTAAAATGATTGACGGAACCTTACCTCTGTCCAAGGTTGCGAAAAGTCAACGAGATGCCTGGGATCATTGTGATGGTCTCATTAGATCCCGGTTCATTTCTAGCGTAGATTCGTCGATTACCGACAGACTTATGTCCCGCAGTACCTCTCACGCCATGTGGAAAGCGTTGTGTAAGAGATACGACCAGTCAGATGGTACTCGCTTGTTAAAACTGAGACGAGAATTATCTCAGGTAGAGCAGGGTACATCCAGTGTCGCAGATTATTTTGCTCGCTTGGAAAGATTGTGGGACGAAATTTCTAGTGTTTCCGATGTTGATACTTGTGTCTGTGGTTACGGTGATAAAATTGCCAAAATGATCGAAAATCAAAATCTTTTCGAATTTCTTTTGGGTCTTCGAGAAGAGTTTATCAACGTCCGTGGGAATTTTCTCATGAAATCCCCTTTACCTAGCGTGGATTCTACCTATTCCGTCATTCTCCACGAAGAGAGACAGCGTGGTACGAACAAATCAGGTAGAAATTCTGTCGAGACTTCTTTTGCCAACACTGTGAGCAAGGGTGATTCGAACCGAAACAACCGATTCAAGAACAAATGAGAAGAGACTGGAAAAAGGAATGACTGTGCGTGCTCTCACTATGGCAAGTCTGGTCACCTTAAAAAGGACTGTTTTGAGTTAAAGGGGTATCCAGATTGGTGGAAGGGAACAAAAGTCTCTTCCGCAAATACAGTTCAACGTGGCAAAGGCAACTCCAACTCCCACGGTTTGGATGTAGAAAGGTTTAGTCACTTCTGTGATATTCTGGAACAAACAAGTGTTTTCTCTGCTAAAGGAAAGAGTAAATCTGCTATTAAAAACAGTGTTGAATCTGTCAGCTTCATAGGTAATACTCATAATCAGTTTACTACTGATAATTCCCAACGGTGGCTGATAGACGCTGGTGTTAATGATCATTTGGTTGGTGATATTAGTTTTTTGGGTAACAAGAGGAAATTGTCTAAACCTCACTGTGTCACTATGCCTAATGGAAATACTAAAACTATTGCATCATAGGCACCATAACATTTTCAAACAGTCTGAAACTTGAGAATGTTTTATATGTTCCTAGATTCAATCTTGCCCTCATTTCCGTAAGTAAGCTGGTTAATCAAACAGGTCTGAATGTTGTTTTTGATCGAGAGTTCTGTTATGTGCAGGGCCCTACTTGGATGAGTAGGAAGCGCATATGATGCAAGAGAGATGGTCTCTATACTTTGGATGTGGATTCTTTGGAACGAACCACTTTTGACAGTTATAATAGTGTGCATATCACACCTAGAGATCATCATACCAACAAAGCCTTGTTTTGGCATATGAAAATGGGTCATCCCCCTTTAAGTAAGATGCTTAGAATAGGTTTAGTTAGCAATGAGGATGTTCCCTTAAGTTTTGCATGTGACATTTGTTTTCGTGCAAAAGAACATCGTCTTTCATTTCCACATTCTGTTCATAAATCTGAGGTTTGCTTTGATATTATACATCTTGATATGTGGGGACCTTGTTTTTATATGAATCATGATGGTAGAAAATACTTCTTGACTATATTGGATGACGCTAGCAGATGCACATGGACTATTCTTATGAAGCAAAAGTCAGAAGCCACCCTTCACATTCAACATTTTATTCTCATGACTGAAAAACAATTTAACAAACATGTTAAAATTGTGCATTCCGATAATGCATATGAATTGGGATCCTCTACCATTTTCAAACATTTCTTTTATGACAAAGGTATCCTTCACCACACCACATGTGTTCACACACCTCAACAAAACGGCATAGTAGAACAAAAACATCGTTATTTGTTAGAAACTGCTCGGGCTCTATTTTTTCAATCCGGATTAGAGATGGATTATTGGGGAGAAAGCATCTTAATGGCCACTCATCTTATAAATCGTTTGCCCTTTTCTACTTTAAATAACACTTCACCGTATGTGTTTCTCCATGGTGTCCCACCTAAATTCAATACTTTTCACACCTTTGGCTGCCTTGCGTATCACACCGGCCCACATCTTCCGCACACCAAATTTGATAATCACGGGTCCAAGGCCGTGTATGTTGGGCCTGGGCTATCTAAAAAGGGGCACCGATTATTATTGTTAGATGAACGTAAAATAATCACGAGCAGCGATGTCACCTTCTTTGACAATATATTTCCTCTCATAAACGAAGGGAAAAATGACACCGTTTCTACCTTTCCCATTCCTTGTGATGATGATGTTGTCGACATTTCTTCTGATGTTCCCGTCTCTAGACCAGAAACGATGACTCAACAAGATAATCAGCCAATTTCCACTTTCATTGATGATAATTCAACTCAGAGAATGACAAAACAAGTGGATAGTAGTCCAGACAACATAAGTAACAACATCCGTGATCCTCCTTCCAAGAATGACTGTATTTCTCACACTAAGACCATTCTTCATTCTCAACACTCTATTGCTCCCTCTGACACTAATGATCCTGAAGAGCAAACTGATGGCTCTTGTCACAATCCGTCAATCTCACACCTTAGACGATCCTCTCGCAGCCGGTAACCCCCTGCTAAATTCCATGATTACGAGTGTAATCAAGCATCTATTGACTATTTCTCTCTGATTTTGGCCACTCGTCTTAAAGCCCCTCAAGCTCAATACATTACCAGTATGAATTCCTTGATGAACTTGAGCCCATCTCGTGTCATGTGCTGCCAAGTCGCTAGTTATTGTCCAGATGAGCCTAGATCTTACAGAGCAGCTTGTCAACATCATGAATGGAGGGAAGCAATGGCGGCAGAGTTAAAATCTCTTGAAGACAACAACACATGGAGTCTTGTGAAACTTCCAAAAGGAAAAAGATGTATTTCTTGTAGATGGGTCTATCGGGTCAAATACAAAACTAACGGAGACGTAGAAAGGTATAAAGCTCGGTTGGTTGCTCGGGGTTTCACACAGAAATATGGGGAAGATTTCGATGAAACCTTTTCTCCAGTAGTCAAGATGACTACGGTTCGTGCTTTGATCAGCGTAGCCGTTAAGCGTCATTGGTTTATTCACCAACTTGACATCAACAACGCTTTTATTCACGGAGTTCTTCACGAGGAGATTTATATGCAACCCCCCGATGGTCTTGAGATTGAAACCAAGGGGTTAGTTTGTAGGCTTCAAAAATCTTTATACGGTTTGAAACAAGCTTCTCGACAATGGTACTCCAAGCTTTCCACCACTCTCACTCATCTCAGATTCACTATATCTGAGAAAGATCATTCTCTTTTCAAGTGGACCAAAGATGACTCTATTCTTTTCCTCGGAGTCTATGTTGATGATATAATTCTTTGCGGGAATGATCAAACCAAAATTCGACATGTCAAGGATACTCTTCACCGACTTTTTAAAATTAAAGACTTGGGTAATCTAAGTCGTTTTCTCGGGATGGAATATCACCATACCATCAATGGTGTTGGAATCACTCAACACCAATTTGCCATCGATCTTCTTCGTGATTATAATGTTGATTCCCAACAGCCTGTTGCTAGCCCCCTGACTCCTAACATTAAGCTACATCTTCATGATGGTAAACCATTATCAGATGTCACAACTTATCAACGGCTTATGGAAAAACTTAATTATCTCATCAATACCAGTCCGGACTTGAACTTCAGCATCTAACTCCTAAGCCAATTCAATAATCAGCCTTGTCAACATCACTGGGATGTTGCCATCCATGTTCTTCGATATATAAAAGGGACTCTTGGATATGGAATTTTCTACAATAATTCAGATAATTTCTCTCTCATCACATATTGCGACTTAGATTGCGCCACTTGTCCTATTTCTTGCAGGTCCATAAACGGTTACTACATTCTCCTTGGCGATGCACCTATCTCCTGGAAATCAAAAAAGCAAACATGCGTCTCCCTTTCCTCCGCTGAAGCTGAATATCGTACCCTCCATCGTGTCGCCACTGAACTTGCATGGCTCTCTCGTCTTCTTCACAAGATGGGTGTCCCTGATATCTCACCCATTCCTCTCCGGTGTGATAATCTATCTGCCGTTTTCATTGCAAGGAATCCGGTCCTCCACGAACGTACAAAACACATCAAGATTGATGTTCATTACGTTCGTGATCAAATCAAAGCCGACCTCATCAATGTCATACACATTTCTAACTCATTTCAGAAAGCTGATATGCTAACCAAGACTCTCACCGGGAAAGAATATCGTCATCAACTTGACTCCATGGGGATGATTAATGTGCTAGCAAATCGATGAAATCTTCTTCCATTTCTTCGATTTGAGGGGGGTGTTAGGATATGTTAAGATACTTAGGATATATTATTTATTACTTTCCAGATTTAGGAGTTAGTATATATCCTCATACTTAGGATATATTATTTATTACATTCCAGATTTAGGAGTTAGTATATATCCTCATACTTAGGATATATTATTTATCACTTTCCAGATCTAGGAGTTAGTATATATTCTCATACTTTTTCTTTCCTTTTTCATTTCACTCACTGGTGTATATATATGTAACCAGGAGCTTCATTCCAGATCATCGAATACCATAGAAAATTCCATCTTCTTCAAACATTCACTATCGCCTCTCATTTCCCTCTCGACTTCTTTTCTAAATCCTTCTCCCACATTTAATAGGAAGTGAACCAGGAGATCTTTGTTGGAAGTCAACTGACTCAACTATCTCTGCATGTTCAGAAGGGCTTGCTCTTATTTCTGTTGGCCCAAAGTATGGTTCTGATTGATAATCATTTGCTGCTCGTATTGACTCTTGTGGGTGGCCAAGAACATGTTCATCAACTCGAGCAGGTTATTTTTATTAGAGGTCAAAGTTTACTATTGATAAGGATATTTGTGAGCCTCGATTTTAAACCCTATCCTATGTTGATTAAAGTTGATTAGGATCTAGTCGGGTTTTAGGTCCACTTATAACCTAAGGTTAATAACTATGTCATATAACAATAATTATTAAATCCTACGCTAGCTCACTGGAACCTATTGCGAGTCGCCACCTAATTTTTACCTAGAGTAAATTAGGAAAGGTAGAGTTCGGGTTCGGGGGCTTGATATTCGACTTAGTTAGGGTTCAATTACTTTCATTACCCCTAGAAGTCGTTTTTCCTCTACTTAGTTTAATTACGGCTTATTACGAGTCGTTTTAAGCTAAGTGCGCGAGCTTCTGTTTTTTTTTGTTTTTTAGCATTTTTTGACTGGAAAATAAAAGTGAAAGTTGAAATTACCTAAACTAGGGTTTTGGAGGCAGAATTAGGTCAAATTTTGTTTCCGTCCGTAGCCACGGACCTAATGTCCGTAACCACGGACCCTAGTTAATCTATGTGAAAATAAAAGTCGAATTAAACAGAAAACAAAAAATTTGAAAAGTCCGGGGCCACGGACAGGATGTCCGTAGGCCCGGACATAGTTTAACAAAACCTAAATTTTTTAAAATTTTAAAATCCCGCCGCCGTCCGTGGGTGTCCGTGGCCACGGACAACCCGTCCGTGGTCCCGGACCATAGGTCCGGGATCCCGGACCACCCACGGACGGGGGTTTTATGGTGGTTCCCGAAGGTGTTTTCGGCTCAAAATTTATGCACGTGTAACCTGAAAGGTGTACAATTCGTTAGTAATTGAAAGATTGCAGTTTGAAGTCGAATTATGTACGAAACTTGGCGAACAAGTAACAAGGCAGAAACAAAAGTAATTAGCAATACAGAAGCGTAAAAAGGTTAGTTTGAACCCAAAATTTGACAGAGAGTTAATAAGGTCGTGGAGAGTTAGAAAAGTAGAATTGCAACTTGTTTTACCTTCGAATTTAGGAGGATTCTTCACGTCGGGATTCTTCGGAGGCCTCGTTGATGGCGGATCCAGAAGAACTTCGAACCCAGCTTCTGACTCCTTGTTGTTCTTGATGTTCTTCACGTTTTGGTGCTGTTTTGGTGGGGGTTTGATGATGGATGATGTTGTGGGAGTTGAAAAATGTCTTTTGGTGTTGATTTTGGTGAGATTTCGGTGTTTGATCGTGGCTCTGGGGTTCAAAACGTGGAGAGAGAGAGACGGCTGCCTTCTTTGAGAGTCTAGGGTTCTTGAGCCTCTTCTTTGATCATGGGATAAGGTTCCTTATATAGACCTCTTTAAAGATAGAAAAATCCGGTAAAAACCGAGATTTACCGACGTTTTAGCTCAAGGGCTTCCAAAAGGAATTTGATTATGAAATTTCACACATGGGTAAAGGATGATATTTCTGATTTTTCTAAAGTGGAATCGAATTTTTTGGATATTGGAATATTTTTAAATTCAATTTCTCGTCAGATTCAATCAGAAATTGCTAGAAAATTATTGGAAATTCGAAAAATCAAAATTCCAACGCCATTATGCTTAAAATGTCATCCTCTATCTTGGGTAAAAATTTCAAAGCATTTTGAATTGATTTGACCCTTATTTGGAGGAGAGAGAAAGCCTGTAGGGGGCTTAGGAGCCTTGAAAAATTACGAAAATGGCCCTGGAGATGACTAAGCTGTCCCTAGCACTCTGAAATGTGCCGATCGATCTGGGAACCCTCACTACTAGCCTATTAGAAGAGACTCTCCTCCGGGGGGTTGAAATTTTGGGTATAACAGACTGCCCCCCGTCAACTAGACTTTGTAATGGAAATGAAAAGGCTAGTTGATGCTTGAGTGATACCCCAAAATTTTGGATCTTAAAAGACCCCTCGTGCAATTGAAAACCAACAAGTTGTGTCGAGCTGTTCTAAGGCGCTGACTACCTATGAGTAAAGTGGAAGGATGTCGAGCGATTCTAAAGCGTCGGCCACCTAAAGGTAAAAAATGAAATAATGTCAGACTATTCTAAGGCGCCGACTACCTATAACGAATGAGATGATGTCAAGCTATTCTAAGGCGTTGACCACCTATAACGAATGAGATGATGTCAAGCTATTCTAAGGCGTTGACTACCTAAAATGAAGTGAAGTATGATGTCAAGCAATTCTTAGGCGTTGACTACCTATAATGAATGAGATGATGCCAAGCTATTCTGAGGCGTTGACTACCTATCAGTGATTGAAAATTGGTGTTGGGTCGAGTTCTTCTATTCGGGTGAGTTCTGCTGCGCTAGTGAGTTCTGCTGCTCTGGTGAATCTGAATCTTTGCTGAGAATCTGTATCTCTGAAGAGTCTGTACCTTCGGCTAAGAATCTGTATCCTTGAATAATTTGTATCTTCAACTGAGAATCTGTATCTCTGATCGGGTGAGAATCTGTGTCTCTGAAGAATCTGTATCTTCGTGGTGAGAATCTGTATCTCTGATCGGGTGAGAATCTGTATCTCTGAAGAATCTGTATCTTCGGGGTGAGAATCTGTATCTCTGAAGAATCTGTATCTTCGGGGCGAGAATCTGTATCTTCGGGGTGAGAATCTGTATCTCTGGTCTATGATGAGGAGTTTCGTACGGACGGATTCAAGGTAAACTTTATGCAAATGATCATGTTGAAAGTGATGCAAATGATATGGATGATATAAAAATGACATTCGGATGCTTCTGGGGACCGAAACCCGTTCCAATGCTCCTTGTTGGTATACTATGGGGACTTATTGCCTCTGCCCACCAACTGGGGTGCTGGGATAACTTCTAGATTACCAAGGGGACTTATTGCCACTGCCCACTAGTTGTTTCTCCCAAGAAGTTGACATGAAGATGGGGACTTATTGCCTCTGCCCCGCCAACTTAGATCGCGCTCTGTCTCGTACCTGTCTCGCACTGAAGATGATACTAGGTCTCGTACTGGTCTCGCACTAGATGATGACGCTCGGTCTCGCACTGACGAAGGTGATGGGTCTCGCACTGACGAATATGATGGTCTCGCACTGATGAAGATGATGGTCTCGCACTGACGAATATGATGGTCTCGCACTGATGAAGATTCATGGTCTCGCACTGATGAAGATGCATGGTCTCGCACTGATGAAGATGCATGGTCTCGCACTGATGAATGCATGGTCTCGCACTGAAGAAGATGCATGGTCTCGCACTGAAGTCTCATACTAAATGGATGAAGAAAAAGTCGGATTTCGCATTGATTCTGGGTCTCGCGCTGAATGAAGATGCCGGGTCTCGTACTAAAGTCTTGAAAATGATGGGTCTCGAACTAAAAATGAATCGGAATGATAATGGTCTCGTGCAAATGGTAAAAACTGATCACTGGAGTGCCAAACATGGCAATGATGATAAGATGTACACAATCAAAATATATGAAAGATACTCGTCCAAAACAGGAATTTGTTGGAAAAGGTGCCAAACGTGGCAGTGTTTGAAGAAAATTCTGTTTACTGAAAAGGAAGGTGAAATTATCATTTCCTGACCATAGATTTCGGACTTGTAATTTATCTCCTAGGAGATGAACATGCCATCGGTGGGGTATAGTGTATGATGTAAAGGTAAGGGCTTATGTGGGCCTGTGTAGTGGTTTGGGCTTGTGTGGTGTATGGTGTGAAAGTAAAGGCTTATGTGGGCTTGTGGTGTTTGATGTGCAGGTAAAGGCTTTTGTGGGCTTGTGGTGTTTGGTGTGCAGGTAAAGGCTTTTGTGGACCTGTGTAGTGGTGGTGTGGAGGTAAGGGCTTTGGGTTCCAATTGGTGTTGTCATAGCAATTGTTGGAACCAACAATTGCCCCCAGTATTTTCCCTTAAGACAATCTGAGCTAGAGTTCATGGCAATCGATCGGAACGATCGATTGCCCCCAGTATTTTTTTTATTAAACGTGCGATCGAGTCTCGTCCTCACAGGGTCAAGGCTTATGTTTTCACGTGGTGTTTCCTAACCTACACTCGGCGTGTTTGGTGTTTGCACTCGTTCCTCCCCTACGGTCACAACTTCTAGACCATTGAATTCGATATTTGATGAATTTACGCATTCGATCTGTTACTTTCACGTGATTAGATACACAACTATCAAGTCGGAAGTCTTTAAAGCTTATAACATGGCCATGGGGTGTGATGAAAGACAACGGGACCATGGAGGGATATTTCAGGTATGTGGAGCTATAAGGGTGACCAAAGCTGCAACTTTCACCTTCTCTAGGACTTGTCTTCTTTGCCTTGAAGTCGTTTGGCTACTTCGTGATGACTTCGCTTATGAGCTTGGAACTTAGAACTTTTAGGTTGTTCCTTGCGCCTTCTCTCTTTCTTCTGATTTTGGATTACTTCGAGGCTTTCCAGGTTTGCCTTTCTTTGAATCTCTTTTCCTCCGGGGTTCTTGTGTTTCCCGGTTTTGAACTTTGAGAGCTGTTTTGATGTTAGCGCATTTGGATCCTGTGCCACTTTGGGGCCATTTGCGGATCACTCCGTCATGCTGGTAGCAGTTCTGCTTCTTTGGACTTGTGAAGTTGCTGTTCGGAAGTCGGGCTCCTTGCATCCTTTGGTCACCGGGTCGGGTATTCACCATTGGCTGGCTTATTCTGTGGAGTTTGTAGTGTTGTAAAAGAGGTCATATATCAAAAGCTCAGCGGGGGTGCCTAGGGTGTGATGTCAGGGTTCACAAGCTTTTGGATGTGTGGTGCTGTACCTAGGTGCTTCGTCATCCCTAATAGTTGTGTATCATTTCTTTGTTACTTTTCGCAGGTCTAAGTGTAAATCTACAAATTATCTCCTTCGGTCGGAGTTAACGCCGTTTACCTCACTCTGAATGTGGTCTCACCGGAGTCGCGTAAAAATGACACGCTCGTTCGCTCATGGTTTTTCCACTCAAGACATTCTCGCGAGATTTTCACTCTGAAACTCGTTCGCACATTTAAACAAAGATAAAAGATGACGAACTTAAACTTAGATTGCCCCTAGTATTGATTTTGGGGTTTGCGACAACAATTCAATAGATGTGGACCTTGAACCTCTTTGTGGGTTGTGAGTTGCAGTGTTTGGTTAGGCATGTTCAGATTTTCAGAAAAAATGTAAGTCTTTGTATTCCATTGCATAGTCAGAAAATGATTACTTCGTGATCCTTGAAAAACGTGAGTGCTCTTTTTTTTTTAGTTTTTCAAATTAATGAATAATGCTTTGCACAAAGATTATGAAAATGGAACTATGTTTTATTCAACAAGAAGAATAATGTTGGAAATTACAAACTCAGGAAAACTACCGAAAATGGTCAAGGGAACTAACTACTACAAAAGTTGAAAGACAACTAATCAAGAAAAGAAATGCACAACATTTTTGATGACGCTTGGGCAAGCGTGCTCTGCGCTCTCCACCATGTTCTTAGAATTGGAGCCCTTGGTCAATTAGATCCTGGATTCTGTGTTGTAGGGCCCTGCAGTGGTCAGTGTCGTGACCGGGCTGGTGGAAGTGACAAAATTGATTAAGATCCTTCCCCAAATGAGTAGTTCCTGGCCTTAGGGTGAGCGGTTGCACCGGATATCTTCCTCGAAGCTCTTCAAGTGCTTGTCTTGGTGTTCGACCGATGTCTGTAACTCTCTCTGTCGAGAATTCCGTCGGGGTGGTTCTACTGTCCCAATGCTCCAACCAGGTCCTCTTGACTGTTGATCACTGACTTCCCTCATGTCGCCTGGTTCTCTTGCGAGTGCAGCTTTGGATGCAAGTTGCTGCTCCCGGTTGCCTAATCACTTTCCTGAGTTCCGTAGCAATTTCTTTGACATTCCCCTTCGATCCTCGGACCCTAACAGAGCCAACTTCAATGCAGTCATAAAGGTGTTGAGAAGCCTGTCCACTAACTCATCCCGAGCTTGACGTTCGGACTCGAGGGAAAGAGCCTTTTCTTTCAACTCTTTGATAACAGCAACGTAGTTAGATTCCACGGCGTCCATGGCAGCACTATGCCTCTGTTCCATGGCTTCAATGGTGGCCATGTGCTTTTGTTCCAAAATTGCGAGCTGGGCTTCCATGTCGATTGGACCGCACTTAGGACTTGAGTCTACCTGTGTCCAAGGTGTCCATTATTAGCTAACAAAAGGAAGTGGGCTGAAACATGACGCTTCACAAGATAGATCGAAACAGACTTAGACTGAAAGCAAGTGGGCCAGATACCCAGAGAGTGAGGTGTTTGAGCTGGAGTATCTTTCAGACTGTGAACTGGAATTTGGACTGAAATCTAAACAGATGGCTTTGATTGGGCCTGCGAGGTGACACCTAGACCTAGGTTTGGGTTAGGGTCATGATAAGAAGTCTACCTAGACCAGAATGAGCCCTTGGGCCGGAATGTGTTTGGGCCTGAGGTGAGGCACATGGGCTGGAATGGTCCCTAAATCACAAATGGGCCTAACTTTCTTTGGGCCAGAGAAGATGGTTGCGAAGCCGAAGAAGGACTTGTGAGTAATTTAAAGTTCAGGTGAATTTCTTTTTTATGGGCCTATAAATAATTGGATTATTCAAATTGGGCCAGAAGAGAAATCACCTAAGTCTAGGCTTTTGGGCCGAAGCCCGAACGACTCACATGTTAAACCACACAGGGCCTCTGGGCCGCAAACAAATAGAGCTGCCAATTCGTGTTGGGCTAGGTTGATGTAGGAGAAGTTCCTATCAATCTCTAGGCTGGGTAGTGGGCCGATCATACAAGCAAACAAGGCCCACACAAATTCAACATGTCCTCACTAGACGTTTAAATCAAACAGGGTATGGATCGATCCGGAGAGGTGCTTGGGGCGCGGGCCCAGGTCACCACAAAGGAATAGGGCTTGCACGCTATTCTCTTTGGGCTTCCCCACTCTTTTCACATCACCTGAAGGTGTGCGTCTACGGTCGGGTCTTTGACTGACCAAACAAAGGGCTAGGTAAGGGCACTGCCAGGAAGACGCTTGGGGCTAAAGCCCAGGTATTAAGGGGGTGTGGTTAGACGACACCCTCCTCTTTTCCCCCGCTTATTCACATCACCTAAAAGGTGTGAGTCCCTGACAGGGGACCCTCAAATGGGTCCCGGGGTGAAATTGGTTTGTGTGGACCCTCGCTCTCATATGATGCCAAGGTGCAGAAAATTAAAGTGCGCACGAAGGTAAACAAACAGAGTAATAAAGCCATAAATAAACATTTTCGAGTTAAGCCCTCTTTCTTAAAATTAAACAAGTTAAAATTAAGAAGTTTGTCCCCAGCAGAGTCGCCAGTCTGTGAGCCTCGATTTTAAACCCTATCCTATGTTGATTAAAGTTGATTAGGATCTAGTCGGGTTTTAGGTCCACTTATAACCTAAGATTAATAACTATGTCATATAACATAATTATTAAATCCTACTAGCTCACTGGAACCTATTGAGTCGCCACCTAATTTTTACCTAGATAAATTAGGAAAGGAGAGTTCGGGTTCGGGGGCTTGATATTCGACTTAGTTAGGGTTCAATTACTTTCATTACCCCTAGAAGTCGTTTTTCCTCTACTTAGTTTAATTACGGCTTATTACGAGTCGTTTTAAGCTAAGTGCGCGAGCTTCTGTTTTTTTTTGTTTTTTAGCATTTTTTGACTGGAAAATAAAAGTGAAAGTTGAAATTACCTAAACTAGGGTTTCGGAGGAAGAATTAGGTCAAATTTTGTTTCCGTCCGTAGCCACGGACCTAATGTCCGTAACCACGGACCCTAGTTAATCTATGTGAAAATAAAAGTCGAATTAAACAGAAAACAAAAAATTTGAAAAGTCCGGGGCCACGGACAGGATGTCCGTAGGCCCGGACATAGTTTAACAAAACCTAAATTTTTAAAATTTTAAAATCCCGCCGCCGTCCGTGGGTGTCCGTGGCCACGGACAACCCGTCCGTGGTCCCGGACCATAGGTCCGGGATCCCGGACCACCCACGGACGGGGGTTTTATGGTGGTTCCCGAAGGTGTTTTCGGCTCAAAATTTATGCACGTGTAGCCTGAAAGGTGTACAATTCGTTAGTAATTGAAAGATTGCAGTTTGAAGTCGAATTATGTACGAAACTTGGCGAACAAGTAACAAGGCAGAAACAAAAGTAATTAGCAATACAGAAGCGTAAAAAGGTTAGTTTGAACCCAAAATTTGACAGAGAGTTAATAAGGTCGTGGAGAGTTAGAAAAGTAGAATTGCAACCTGTTTTACCTTCGAATTTAGGAGGATTCTTCACGTCGGGATTCTTCGGAGGCCTCGTTGATGGCGGATCCAGAAGAACTTCGAACCCAGCTTCTGACTCCTTGTTGTTCTTGATGTTCTTCACGTTTTGGTGCTGTTTTGGTGGGGGTTTGATGATGGATGATGTTGTGGGAGTTGAAAAATGTGTTTTTGTTGATTTTGGTGAGATTTCGGTGTTTGATCGTGGCTCTGGGGTTTCAAAACGTGGAGAGAGAGAGACGCTGCCTTCTTTGAGAGTCTAGGGTTCTTCAGCTTCTTCTTTGATCATGGGATAAGGTTCCTTATATAGACCTCTTTAAAGATAGAAAAATCCGGTAAAAACCGAGATTTACTGACGTTTTAGCTCAAGGGCTTCCAAAAGGAATTTGATTATGAAATTTCACACATGGGAAAGGATGATATTTCTGATTTTTCTAAAGTGGAATCGAATTTTTTGGATATTGGAATATTTTTAAATTCAATTTCTCGTCAGATTCAATCAGAAATTGCTAGAAAATTATTGGAAATTCGAAAAATCAAAATTCCAACGCCATTATGCTTAAAATGTCATCCTCTATCTTGGGTAAAAATTTCAAAGCATTTTGAATTGATTTGACCCTTATTTGGAGGAGAGAGAAAGCCTGTAGGGGCTTAGGAGCCTTGAAAAATTACGAAAATGGCCTGGAGATGACTAAGCTGTCCCTAGCACTCTGAAATGTGCCGATCGATCTGGGAACCCTCACTACTAGCCTATTAGAAGAGACTCTCCTCCGGGGGGTTGAAATTTTGGGTATAACAACTATTGTTGTTGATACTGAAAGTTCCCCTCAATTCTTCCTCATCTCCTCTATCTCACGACAAGCATCAACTTGTGGGGTCCCTGCATTGTGTGCATCATAAATAAATCAGTAACTTGTCCTACTCATATGCCATTATCAACAATGGCCAGAAAGCTAACAAAAAAATGTAGAATAAAAACAATATGCACATCCATTTTATTGTCCTTTTAGTCCTCTACGCTCGATGAAAGTACTACGCATTTACCAGACAATTGCGACAACTAAGAAGGACAAACTTAAATTACAAATCAGAACTAAATAAAAAATAAATAAAAACTATCAAAATAACGGAATAACTAAAACAAAACAACTAAAAATATAATCAAACAAAAAATCAAGAAAAAAAAATAAAATAAAACAATATAAAAAAATTGACAACCCAAGCTAAGGACTTGACATCCCCGACAACGGCGTCATTTTGCAAACAAACAAATTAATATACTTAAAACTAAATAAATTAATCTAGAAATTAATAAATCAAAAAACCTCCGGGTTGCAAATAATCCCGGTCACTATAGTATAGAAAATGTAGCAACCCGGTATTGAATCCGCGAGACTTGAAGAAAGTAAGCCTGGTCCTAAGAGAACTAGAACCCAAGGGTTGTTCTTGTTTTGGAAATTAAATAAGTAATACAAAATTAAATCAACAATAAAATAAAACTGATAAAGTGATATAGGTGAGCGGAACCTTAGGTCTAGGCTATTCTTTGTTTTAAATTATGCAAACTTCTAAAAATCATTGATAAATACGGGATGGCTAATTCTTTAATATCTTTCCAGAATCAAATCATAATATAAGAAAAACTCATGTAGTAGAACACGCAAGGTCTAATACAGAATCTAGCAAAACACACATAGATGGATTAAGCTTAAAGAGCTACTTCACACCTGGGGGAAAACCCATAATGCGATCTAGTTTTCCATAAACTAATGGATTAAATCGACCTTTCTATTTATCATCGATATGGCCAAATATAATTCATAAAGCAATTCAACCAAATCGTAAAATTTATTGAAAAGCATAGTGAATAGATTAATGAAACAATCTAAAAATAAAATCTTAAATTAGAATTGTAGTAGTACTTGTGGAGGGTGATATTTTCGGTATGAAGGGGGTCTATCTAAACATGGTCTGACTGAGAAGCCTAGATCCTAGAAAATTCTATTCTGTGGAGAGCGAAAACCCGTTATTCTGACATCCCTCAACTACCTACTTTATCATCCGTCTTTCCCAGAAAGCTTAAGGGAAATGTTAGTGAGCACTACACCCGCTCTCAATGGGCTCCATGCGGACTGATGCCTCTATAAGGTGGAATTGACTAGAGTCGCCACCTAGTTTGACCTAAGGAACTAGAAGGGAGGAGAAGGGTTCTAAGAACCGTTAATTTACTCTGAAATTTTTGCCTATGGATAGGACTTATCTGTTCATGTTAGAGATTCTATGTTGGGTTCGCACTGGGTTATACCCCTTAGAAGCGGCAACGACCACGACTTCGGATTGGTGCCCGAGGAAACCTCAGTCTCCAATTGTCGGGATTGCCTTCTTTCAAAACCTTATTAAAGAGATTCATTTAAGAGCCAAAGATAGGATTTGGACAGGAAGAGAGAAAGAGAGTGGATGAGGCGAGCTTTTCTACCAAGCTAGCGCTAAGAGGAGGAATTGGTGAATTCGGATGAGTATAGAATGAAGATTTGAAAAAATTTTGATTTTGAGGAAATGATTAAGATTGGGAATCTGACTTTATGGGTTGAAGAATTCGAGGCTTTGTGGAAGTCATAGAGGATTTGAATGCTTTGAGAGGTATGAGTACTGCCTTAGAGTGGGAAAAAGGTTTTTTATTGGGATGGGGTCGCACCCTCGGTGGGTTGCCTACGTACTCAACTCCCTGTTGAGATAAGACTTTTTGTAGTTCACAGTTTATGAGTTTTGGGAATTTTAAGATTTCGAAGGGCTTTAAGGGATTTAAGATTTAAAGGAGTTTAGAGTTTCAAGAAGTTTTAGGTTTAAGGTGTTAGTCTGTGAGACGCTCGGGTCTATGAGACGTTTGGGATATTTAGATGGTGAAAGGAAAGATATATTAAAGTTTGTGAGACGCTCGGGTCTATGAGACATTTGAAGCCTTGAGATGTCAAAGTCTGTGAGACGCTAGGGTTTGTGAGACGCTCGGGTCTGTGAGACACTCCAATCATTGGAATGACAAAGTCTGTGAAACGCTCGGGTCTGTGAGACACTCCAATCATTGGAATGACAAAGTCTGTGAAACGCTCGGGTCTGTGAGACATTTTGAGTATAAGGGAAATTAGATTTTGTAGTATTTGAGATTTTAAGGAGTTTTGAAGCTTTCAAGGAGTTTAAAGTTGGAATTTGAGATTTATGAAGTTTGAAATTACTTGGGATTGAAATGAATTTTTGAATCGAATCGGAATTTAAAATGGGTTTTCAAAGTGAATGAATTTTTGAATTGAGTTAGAATTGAATGAATTTGGAAATTAATTGAGATTGAGATTGAGATTGAATTGGAGTTGAATTGAAATTGGATTGAATTTTTATTGGAATTGGATTGGAAGTTGATGAAATTCAATTGATTTTGGATTTGATTTGGAGTAGAATCGGACTAGGAATTGTATTTGAATGAATTTGGAATTGAATTGAGATTGAGATTGAATTGGATTTGAATTGAAATTAGATTGATTTTTATTGGAAGTGGATGGAATTCAATTGATTTTGGATTTGATTTGGAGTAGAATCGGGTCGGGTTTGGAGTTAGGCCAGATTTGGACCAAGTTGTTGGGTCGATTTGGGTCTGGTTGTTGGACCAGAAATGGGCCTTAGATTTTGGGCCAAAATGAATTAAATTGAGCTGAATTGAGTTGAATTGGGGTGAATTGAATTGATTTGGGCCGCAATGAATTAATTTTGGAATTGTATTAGTTTGGGCCGAATTGAATTTACTTGGGCCGAATTGAATTGATTTGGGCCGAACTGAATTGATTTGGATCAAATTGAATTGAGTTTGATCTGTGGGATTGGGCCGAGATTTATGGGCCTTGGGCCGAGATTTGTGGGCCTTGGGCTAGATCATGTAATTGGAACGAGTTTAATGGGTTTTGGGCCATAAACTTAGATTGAAACTAAGGGTTTATTATGACCATGGATTTGAAGTTGATTGATTTTTAGAATGAATTTGATGACTTTTTTTATTGTACATTTTATTCTAACATTATGGATGATTTGGAAATTTTTT
Organism: Limonium bicolor; assembly: GCA_023374045.1. Classification (NCBI taxonomy): domain Eukaryota; kingdom Viridiplantae; phylum Streptophyta; class Magnoliopsida; order Caryophyllales; family Plumbaginaceae; genus Limonium; species Limonium bicolor. The sequence goes on along the minus strand of CM041778.1, from coordinate 183,237,538 downwards.
AGAGAATACAGATATTCCTCTCATGGACATGTCCGGGACCTGTCAGACATGGAGCATACCTTGACCTAAAGTTTTTCTACTGAGGGGTCTAGGGGCTAACTAGGGTTTCGTATGTCTTGGACCTCTATATTGGGTTGGGCCCAACAATTACCAAGCTAATCTGTAACACCCCAACCGTTAATCTCGTCATTACCTCTTAAACCGTTACTAATTACTCCTACTTACGCAGCGGAACTCTAATTACAACGAGGGGTGAAACAACGCCGTTAGCCACCCATGTGGCTAACCAGGCCTTTCTTACTTACCGTAACGGTCTGATGAACTGGAACAACCGAGTACTTCATACAACACAATACTCAATTCCTTTTTTTACTATACCGAGTCTACAATATACGGATGCCGATAACATACTCGGACTTACACCTCATTCAAATGCATTAGTAATTACTATTTAACTACCCATGCTTCATAGCAGTCCCCGTCCTACTCTCTCGAACGGTGGTCAGCTTCAAGTACCTGCACACACTAAAAACGTTCCCCCTAGGGGGTCAGCTTACGCTGAATATGAAATTCGCATATACCGCGTGCTAACCGCGGTACGCCGACTACTTTGGGTCGGATATACATGGAGTTCATTTTAATCAAACAACATGCATCATGACAATACAATATATATGTATATTACACAAGGAATCTACATCCAATCAGGGAGCACAATTCCTAACTAACATAACAAGGTTGTTAGTTGTATAAGTTTACTCTTAGGCCAAGAGGGTTATACCTCACTATGCCTTGTTTACTTATTCAGTACCTCTCCCGCTCTCTCGGGTTACTTATTCAATTACACGCCCATTCTCTTGGGCTACTCGTACTATACTCACCCACACTCTCGGTTACTTATTCTCATTAGCTCACCCACACTCTTGGGTTATTTATGCTCATTATCTTACCCACACTCTTGGGTTATTCATACTCAAGCTCTTGTAGATTCTCGAGACTCTACAGGTCTCCTACGTCACGCTTGTTACTCTTAATACATGCTTAAGCCAAAACTCACGGCTCTCGAGCATAGTCTTACTTCCCCGGTTTCGACCCTACTCTGGGTCTAGCATGGTGGGAAGGCTCAACTAGCTCCTGGAACTTTCTCTTAGTTCCTATCTCTTTTTACATAGGTCCGACTACTCTCGGACTACTCACTTTCCCATACACTCCTCTCTCGGAGTTATAATAATTTTATGTATATTAGTCTAGAAGCATCACTCTTGATGTTTCTAATGACTTTGGGAACTTTACTTAAATTCGGGTAATCTTAGGTTTAAGGGTTACCCTCACAATCATATACTTATACATTCGGATATTTTCTTATACCGGGTAAGATCCTCATATAGGAGGTCGACCATGTCTCAAGGGAGTTACATAGTCCCTTAGGTCTCTTTTACCTTTCTTATAAGTTCACATTATTGGACTAACTTCAATCCTCTCGATGGAGGTCATTTATCTCTCCACTCATATTTATTTCGTGGATTGTTCAATAAGGTTCTCTAACCGTTATCGGGTATTTACTCAACCCGTACATCTCCTCACATTTTAGGGAGTTCATATGTTTGTGTGTATCGTTATACTTTAATCGATAGCTTGTGTGTGTTTGCATATTACCATTGTTCATGAGACTACCCGATCTACGGATTTCTAGTCAATCGCTACTCTCTATGAGTCGGTCTATGCACTATGTTAGACCACACCGGCGTACAAGTATGTTAGTTCATACAACATACAATAAGGCATACATAATCAAACAAGGGATTATTTCCATGCTTTAATCTTGATTAAGCCGGCACACAAACACACAAATCAGAGTAACTCGGTTAGCATACGGGGCATGAGAAAATCATACCTTTCACCGGGGTTTTTACTTTTACCGTGTCATCTCACCATGCTCGGGTCACGCACGATTCTCTGATAATGTTTCAAACATTATTATTAATACTAAGCTCATACGGTACATAATAAAATGCTACTCCCCCGTACTTACCCCGTTATCCCGTTATCTCGGTTTTATTCTTGTTAATTTGAGTTCTCACTTCTCAAACACTTCTAACACTTTCTTACACTTCCTAGGGCCTTAACATGTCACCAAACAAGGCCTTAACATCTTATAACATCATTAACATTTAAACCCCCCATCATTAACAACCTTTAAAATGCTCTCTGTAGGTTTCTAGGGGTGGTCCGGGACTTGGTCCATACCCTAAGTCCCGGACCAATCACAAAGCTAACTCTCGGCCAAAAATAATGCATGGTCCGGGACCTTGTACCTAGGCCAAGTCCCGGACCAATATGGGTGTTGTACTCTCGGCCTAAAAATCGTATGTGGTCCGGGACTTGGGCATGGAGTTAGGTCCCGGACCAAGCAAGCAGAACACTCTCGGGGGTAATTTTAGGGGTGGTCCGGGACTTGGTCCTGGACCTAAGTCCCGGACCCTGCTACAGATTTCACAATTTTGACAGTTTCTTCCTCTGTTACAGGTTCTCTCTTAGCCCATTAATCAACCCATCTTCACCAACTAAAATCCACATGTTTGCACTTAATTATCCTTCTTAATCACCTTAAACTAAGCACCAAGTGCACTCACCACAACTCTAGTTAATTTCACTTAAAATTCACTTACATTATCAAAACTAGTTTTCTTGTTTTGTTCAACTCTTGTAACAGATTTTGGTGGCACCATTATACCATTCAAACTTCCCTCACCAATGTCATTCTTAGCACTCAAATGACATTATTTTTACTCCTAATACACCTTTCTCCTTAGCTTGATTTTGCAAACCATTACTACTCACTTAAACCTCTTAAGCACACCTAGTCTCTTCCTCATCATAAAACACTCAAGACTTTCCATTCCTAGGTAAATTTTGACAGCACTTACTTGCTTTACTAAGCATTTTCACCACACTAAAATCAACTCACAAGCACTTCTTCCCACCTGTTTGGTTTAGACATCAACAATCACATTAAATTCCCACTTGTTCACATATAAACTAGCTTGGTTTCCTAGGTTCATTTTGCACACTTAAACCCATTGAAACATTCCCATTCAACAAACAACATTATAGTATCATGACCACCACAATTCAAGGTCCTTAATTCAACCTATCATTTAACTCACAAGTCACATAAAAACTAGCTCAAGTAAGCTTCTTACCTTGCTCCTTTTCGGTTTTCTCCCTCTTCTTCCTCTTCTCTTGTTCCCTCTTTCTCTTCATGTTTCCACATCAAAACAAAGGGGCATAGATTGCCAACTACAATCATATCCCCACACACATATGTCAAACTTATTAATCCAAACCCTCCTTACAAAACTAGTATTTAAGAGCTAGTTTTTAGGCTTAACTTTGACATTACCTTAGAGTGTCCAAAAGGAGAGCTTGGCAATCAAATAATGGAATTTCCAACACCCCACAAAGGCATGGAGAAATCGGCTGAAATGGAGAAAAATCCAACGTGGGTTTTTTTTTTATTTTGCAAGAACAAACTAGGAAAGGATGGAACTCTTGATTATATTGTTACCTTAAAACATTAAGGTGATGATGGGGAGTCCAACGCACCCCTTAAAGCTTCACGGAGCCAAACTACCATGGAGGTGAAGATGGAGGTTCCAAGCTTTCGAAGGGTGGAGAACGTAGCCCTTGACGAGAGGAATTCAACGGTGGTGTTTTTGTGTGATTTGGTGGAGAAACGAGTGAGATAATGGAGGAAGAAGATGGTGGCTGCTTTGTTTCTTCTCAAATCGGCGATGGGCAGAGGAAGAAGAAGAAGCTCACAGAGAGGGCTGGGATCGTGAATGAATAAGGAGAAAAGGTGAGGAAATAAGTAAAGTTTTTATTTACTATTCCCTTTTTGCTTTTACCTTTCTTTTCTTTCTTTCTTTATTTATTTGTGTGTGAGTGTGTGAGAGACCATTAAAAATCGGCCCCCACTACTTAATTAAGCTGGAGCGTTTTTCGGTTTCTGACAGAAAACGCTCGTTTTTTTACCCGGTTTGGCACTATTCACTTACCGGTCCGTTTTCGTTTTTCCGGAATTTTCTCTTTTTTAATTTTAATGGTTATTAAGCTTCCATTAATACTTAATTATAGTTATTTAATCAACTATAATTTTACGGGTCCGTTTGACCACTTAAAGTTGTGTTTTCGGGTTTTCTCGAAAAACGTGCTTAAAACTCCGTTAGCATTTTTAATCCATTATTTGGATCCGTTTCCTTCGGGAATTATTCCCACATAATAATTAGGCGTAATTAAGCCTTAGGAATCCATCTCGGACCCTAACGAGATCATACTTTCCCTTTATTCATTTAATACGCGTTTTAGCGTTTTTTCGCTTTTCAAGCGTTTTCTCTCTTCTTTTGGTTTTATTCTTTTTACCAATACTTTCTAGGCACAATTAGGCCCTTAATAATTTATTACAGTAATTAAATCACCATTACTAGGTCCGGGGTATTAAAATCTACCCCCCTTAAGGAACTTTGTCCTCAAAGTTGGTGAGTCTAATATGGTTAGTCTCATGGCATTCAATGCCGAGGTTATAGTACATGTATAACCCTACTGACTCCACAAGTCAGTCTCATTTCATACTACACATACACACATATATCACAGCATGTATAGCAATCAAAAATACTCTTTGTATTCTCTCCATGGAATCGGTCCGAAGACAAGAAGGCACTACTGTCCTCGAATCCATATCGAGTGATCTAATACTGATCCCTCAGGTACCGGTCACGTTGAACACTTACTCTTTCTGGTTCACGGCCGTTTCATGACAAATGGGCACTTACTCTCTCTGTCCCACGGTCCCTCCCTTCGGTTCTGATCAAAACATTACACATATACATATCCTCAGGCACTCTGGTTGACTCACTCAACACAGGAACATCTCAGGGTACTCTCCCCGTCCCGCTGCCTTTGGAAAAATCACACACTGACACCCGCCCTACACACCGACATCCGCCGACCGTTCACACGCCGCACTTACGGTCAATGGTTTTCAAAACCTGTACACGCCCACCGTTCTACCGGTCATCAAGACTTAAGGCCACAGCCATCGGCGGGTGATAGCGGTTTCCAAACCAGTTTTCGTTTCCATCTTCATACTTGAAGAAAATTCTTTTTCAAAATCTGTTTGAAAATTCTTTTTTAAAACATCACACAACTCCAAATCAAATTTATGGTAGCTGTATCTTTTTCTAGCGTGATTACTTGTGACCACTTATAGGGAGCTTCAAGAATCATCCAACCCTGATGTGATCAGCATCAGTGTTGAACTATCCTTCCACCCCAATTTGTGTTCGGTTTCCCTTGATCGCTAGCAGACCAAGTTCCACCTCCCACGTCAGTTTCAAACAATCAGATAGACAAACATTTTCGTTTTCTATCTTTTACTTTTTCTAGTCATATTCATAAAACATCTGTTTCAATTTATCTTTATCATGGACTTAAGTCATCCATTATTCTCTATTTGTTTCACTTACCTTGCCTAGGCATTCCATACTTGTGGCCTCATTAGTCAATTATTACTCAACTTAAACATACAACATACAACTCCAAAGGATGGAACTCACTCCATCAATCATTCTCAAATAAAATCACCTAGGGAACTCACTCCCTCTTAGGTTACACATCGGTTTTCATGCCGATTTATACTCGTCATATCTCATGTCTATCTCAATAGACAAAATACTAAAGGGATTCTATTCCCTAAGAGTCTCTCTACTCCTCTTTTCATAAATATTACATACTCGTTACTTGCATCACTCATGCACGATAATCATAATTACACAATGAATGGGTACATATGTTTATGTAACATAAGTTCCAATCATCAAAACAATTTCTTTTATGCTATGCACATAGTAGTTTACGCACTAAACGTAAAACATACTCTAAGCGGTTTCTCGCCCTACCCCCCTTAAAAGGGGTTACGCCCGCGTAACTAACCATATGTTATCACTAAACATTGGTTCACTAATTCGGGTATTATGAAGTGTTTTAACTTCAATACGGTTAACTAACTCATAACCGGGTTCAATTCTAGCCTCTAAGGCTTCAAGGCCTTTATGATGAGCCATCTACTCACATTTGCTAGGTATGCTTAACCTTTGAATTACGGTCCACGAGCTTCTGCTGCGTGACCTGTTAATCAGAGCTTAATTCGCCCTTTGGTATTCTCAATGTATTTCAATCGTCGCTTGGTATCTCTTACCGTATGCGAATTCGATGAGTTATAGAATTTCTCTCCAGTTCTCTGGAAATCTATTTTGTATAACACTGTATACCTTTGTGATTATTCACATATTTTTCCCGACTTATTGTCGGTTGAGGTCAAGCTACTACTTAGCATGTAGTGCTTCCTCATTTAATAGTGGCTCATGGATTATGTTTGTTTCTTGGTTCTGTACTAGAGTTCTTCATTCATACTACTCTGCATTTACCATTCATCGATCCTGGGCCCTGTGGGTTACTGCTCACGTTCCTCGTGCATCTTTGGCCAACGGCCGCACGGTTATCTCTAAATTCTCACTCAACAGGCTTCGTTGACATTTCTCAATTCCTGGCTCTCCCACTCGATCATTACCGCACAAGTGCAATACCAAAACACTCAGTCATACAGAGTGCAGAAGCGTAAACCCTTGACAGTAAATCTCTCATGAGATAGGAATGAACATGTCTCCTTTACCACATTTCTTCATCAACTCTAATCACTATCCGAATATACTCTTACAATGGTCACTTACTGCGTACCTTGTTCTACTCGTTACAACATTCGCTTATATGGCATCCGCTACTACTTTAGCTTCCGCTCATGTACTCCCGCCATTTATACTATGGCTTGCCATTCACTTAGCTCAATGAAATACGTTACTCTTTAAAATCTCTCTGCGCACTTGCGCACTGCTTACTCTGCAGTTCATATTGCACACATACAGTGTTTACTACTCAACTGATTACTCTTCGGTTTCGAATTGCTGCAATCGAGATTCCTCTTTACACTCTACTATAGTTCATATACTCATTGGCAATATACACATGCTCAAGTTTTACTACACCGCACTAGCGGTTTCACATTTCATACCTAGGTGGTAGCCTTCCTCTGGAGGATTCACGCAAATGACGCTCCATAGGCCCCATAGTAACAAGTGGTATCCCCACTCTAAGGTAGTGGTTCATTCTCCACTGTTCCTCTTATGCCTCTGTGCATAGGTTTACAACGTTTAGATCTACAAGTTGCAGTTAGTTTACCGGCTTATAAGCCACATTGCCTCGCCATGCTCCATGCGGGCTGTTTATACAGGTTTCCGCTTCTCCGTATACCATTAAATGGTTTGGAGGTATTACTGGGCTCTTTGACATGGTTGTCTCACCACTCTTCCGTACTTGGAAGGCCCTTTTCTACTAGGTATTAATTCATGCCCTCTAGCATTTTAGGGTATCCCGTGTTACGAGGGATCCCTTCGGGTTCTGCCCGAGTGTTTGCTTAAACACTTGTGTTTTCAACACGATGTTTCGTTCAACTACTGTTGACTCCAGCACCCTTCTCGGATTGCTCCTGGGTGTTACTGAGTAATGCCATTACATCTGGCTTGTACTTATGGTTATGTTCAGTTGTGACTTCGCCTTGCGGCTATGTCCTTGACTATCCCGTTTAGGGTTGTAATGTCTCCCATTATTGGGTAGATCCTTGGTACCTTCTAATACCTTCTGGGTCAGGTCATTATTCTCTTCAGTGAGGTATAAAGTGGGAATTCTATCCCGTTTATCGTACATTAATAAGTTCATTTAGGCATTCGCCGTATTATTTACACTGGTATTCACCCAGTTATTAGGTATTTCCTGAGACATATCCAATGTCTGTGCTTAATACTCTGTGCTTCTCGCACTTATTAACGCTATATCCTTAGGTCCGTCACCTTACTGGATTCTAGACTCCTTAATCTTGGTAAGCTTCCTTATGTTCTTCGATCATTCGAGGTGTCCAACTGTCTTGGTTTGAATTGGCTCTTTCGTCCGTAGTATGGAGTGGGCTACTTCCCGTGTACCGTACTCTACTTGTATACATACATGGAGTATCTTATTGATACGTTACCACTTACCCGACTAACTCATAACTGGTCTGTCAGGCCCGCAAGCTCCTTTGGAGTGCGGTCGTTCCATGTCTCGTTTGTGTACACTTGTGGTGTCGGTCACGCCTAAGTGAAGTATTTTGTTGCCAACTCCTCTTATATGGTCCTATAATAACTTATCGTGGTTCACTGGTTTGGTTTTAAAACTTTGGGGGTTTTTGGAAAATTTTATGTTCTGAAAGGAAGTTTAAGTTTTAAAAGTAAGTTCTTCATGGCATTTCAAAGCCGGCTGTTCCTTACCGAGTCCAGCTTCTCGCTGACTGGTATGTTCTTTATATAATGATCAGGCCGTTATGCCTTTTCAAGGTTTCGTTTCACAATTCTTAGGGTTTAAGTGGCTATATTGGCTTTGTTCGCCATCTTGGTACTTGCTAAGTACTTGTCACTTGTTAAGATTCTTCTTAACGGTCCCGTTATTACTGCACTTGCCGAGGCAAGTGCGCGGTACAGGCGGTTTTTAGGTTAACTCATACCGGTCACGGTATTGTTCACATTTTATCTGGTAGCCTTGACGGCTCTTCCTTGATTCTTTAGTTGGATAACTACTCCTTAGAGCTGCTTCTCACTCATTTTGACATGACTGTCATTCATTTAGGTGCTCCTCCACTCTCGGAGTTCCTTAATTACTTTAATTCTATGCTTTACCTCGTTGCTCGTTCCCACGTCTTTACTGTGGTTACCGAGGTTTAACTTATTTAGGTACTACTTTGTAGTCCTATTCGGGTATATCCCGTAGTTATGCTCGTAGTTGTCTAAGCTGTATCCGTTAAGTATTGCAATCTCTTTGGGTGTGGCAGGGTGGGTGCATCTACTCTTGACTAGATTCTTAGTCGGTTAGTGTACCGATGTTGGTATTACTTAGCTATGGCGGTCCGTAGACATGTGTCTCGGTTTTGTAGCTTCTCGTTAATCCGCCTTGTTGCGCGGTTAGTGCTTCCTTCTGGCTGCTGCTCGGCCAGCTGGGTTCTCGCGACTGCTAAGCATGTCGCCCCAGGCTGCCACAGATTCCGGTCTCCTTGGATTAGGATTTCTCGATCTTCCGCCATTAGTACGGTTATTGTTGTTCCAGCGGGATCCGCCTCCGGGGTTTCCGGTTCTCGGGATCTACCGCATGACAGGTTCTAGTTCATTTTGAAATATTTTGTAAGTGCCAGATCGGGTTTCCCGTCTTTTTGGTGTTCTTTCCCGAACTTTTAATACGGGGGTTGTGGAGGGCGGGTTTGGTATTGTAGGTATCCAGAACATACTGGAAGTTCTTATCTAGCGCATCTCTCACGCTACCACTCAACCCATAGCCCTAAGTCTCTAATTCCTAACTCGGTATCTCCTAAGCTCGGTATTTCTAGTCATCAGAGCGATACTTCGCTCTGATACCATTTTTGTAACACCCCAACCGTTAATCTCGTCATTACCTCTTAAACCGTTACTAATTACTCCTACTCACGCAGCGGAACTCTAATTACAACGAGGGGTGAAACAACGCCGTTAGCCACCCATGTGGCTAACCAGGCCTTTCTTACTTACCGTAACGGTCTGATGAACTGGAACAACCGAGTACTTCATACAACACAATACTCAATTCCTTTCTTTACTATACCGAGTCTACAATATACGGATGCCGATAACATACTCGGACTTACACCTCATTCAAATGCATTAGTAATTACTATCTAACTACCCATGCTTCATAGCAGTCCCCGTCCTACTCTCTCGAACGGTGGTCAGCTTCAAGTACCTGCACACTAAAAACGTTCCCCCTAGGGGGTCAGCTTACGCTGAATATGAAATTTGCATATACTGCGTGCTAACCGCGGTACGCCGACTACTTTGGGTCGGATATACATGGAGTTCATTTTAATCAAACAACATGCATCATGACAATACAATATATATGTATATTACACAAGGAATCTACATCCAATCAGGGAGCACAATTCCTAACTAACATAACAAGGTTGTTAGTTGTATAAGTTTACTCTTAGGCCAAGAGGGTTATACCTCACTATGCCTTGTTTACTTATTCAGTACCTCTCCCGCTCTCTCGGGTTACTTATTCAATTACACGCCCATTCTCCTGGGCTACTCGTACTATACTCACCCACACTCTCGGGTTACTTATTCTCATTAGCTCACCCACACTCTTGGGTTATTTATGCTCATTATCTTACCCACACTCTTGGGTTATTCATACTCAAGCTCTTGTAGATTCTCGAGACTCTACAGGTCTCCTACGTCACGCTTGTTACTCTTAATACATGCTTAAGCCAAAACTCACGGCTCTCGAGCATAGTCTTACTTCCCCGGTTTCGACCCTACTCTGGGTCTAGCATGGTGGGAAGGCTCAACTAGCTCCTGGAATTTTCTCTTAGTTCCTATCTCTTTTTACATAGGTCCGACTACTCTCGGACTACTCACTTTCCCATACACTCCTCTCTCGGAGTTATAATAATTTTATGTATATTAGTCTCGAAGCATCACTCTTGATGTTTCTAATGACTTTGGGAACTTTACTTAAATTTGGGTAATCTTAGGTTTAAGGGTTACCCTCACAATCATATACTTATACATTCGGATATTTTCTTATACCGGGTAAGATCCTCATATAGGAGGTCGACCATGTCTCAAGGGAGTTACATAGTCCCTTAGGTCTATTTTACCTTTCTTATAAGTTCACATTATTGGACTAACTTCAATCCTCTCGATGGAGGTCATTTATCTCTCCACTCATATTTATTTCGTGGATTGTTCAATAAGGTTCTCTAACCGTTATCGGGTATTTACTCAACCCGTACATCTCCTCACATTTTAGGGAGTTCATATGTTTGTGTTATCGTTATACTTTAATCGATAGCTTGTGTGTGTTTGCATATTACCATTGTTCATGAGACTACCCGATCTACGGGTTTCTAGTCAATCGCTACTCTCTATGAGTCGGTCTATGCACTATGTTAGACCACACCGGCGTACAAGTATGTTAGTTCATACAACATACAATAAGGCATACATAATCAAACAAGGGATTATTTCCATGCTTTAATCTTGATTAAGCCGGCACACAAACACACAAATCAGAGTAACTCGGTTAGCATACGGGGGAGAAAATCATACCTTTCACCGGGGTTTTTACTTTTACCGTGTCATCTCACCATGCTCGGGTCACGCACGATTCTCTGATAATGTTTCAAACATTATTATTAATACTAAGCTCATACGGTACATAATAAAATGCTACTCCCGTACTTACCCCGTTATCCCGTTATCTCGGTTTTATTCTTGTTAATTTGAGTTATCACTTCTCAAACACTTCTAACACTTTCTTACACTTCCTAGGGCCTTAACATGTCACCAAACAAGGCCTTAACATCTTATAACATCATTAACATTTAAACCCCCATCATTAACAACCTTTAAAATGCTCTCTGTAGGTTTCTGGGGGTGGTCCGGGACTTGGTCCATACCCTAAGTCCCGGACCAATCACAAAGCTAACTCTCGGCCAAAAATAATGCATGGTCCGGGACCTTGTACCTAGGCCAAGTCCCGGACCAATATGGGTGTTGTACTCTCGGCCTAAAAATCGTATGTGGTCCGGGACTTGGGCATGGAGTTAGGTCCCGGACCAAACAAGCAGAACACTCTCGGGGGTAATTTTAGGGGTGGTCCGGGACTTGGTCCTGGACCTAAGTCCCGGACCCTGCTACAGATTTCACAATTTTGACAGTTTCTTCCTCTGTTACAGGTTCTCTCTTAGCCCATTAATCAACCCATCTTCACCAACTAAAATCCACATGTTTTAGCATTTAATTATCCTTCTTAATCACCTTAAACTAAGCACCAAGTGCACTCACCAACTCTAGTTAATTTCACTTAAAATTCACTTACATTATCAAAACTAGTTTTCTTGTTTTGTTCAACTCTTGTAACAGATTTTGGTGGCACCATTATACCATTCAAACTTCCCTCACCAATGTCATTCTTAGCACTCAAATGACATTATTTTTACTCCTAATACACCTTTCTCCTTAGCTTGATTTTGCAAACCATTACTACTCACTTAAACCTCTTAAGCACACCTAGTCTCTTCCTCATCATAAAACACTCAAGACTTTCCATTCCTAGGTAAATTTTGACAGCACTTACTTGCTTTACTAAGCATTTTCACCACACTAAAATCAACTCACAAGCACTTCTTCCCACCTGTTTGGTTTAGACATCAACAATCACATTAAATTCCCACTTGTTCACATATAAACTAGCTTGGTTTCCTAGGTTCATTTTGCACACTTAAACCCATTGAAACATTCCCATTCAACAAACAACATTATAGTATCATGACCACCACAATTCAAGGTCCTTAATTCAACCTATCATTTAACTCACAAGTCACATAAAAACTAGCTCAAGGTAAGCTTCTTACCTTGCTCCTTTTCGGTTTTCTCCCTCTTCTTCCTCTTTCTCTTGTTCCCTCTTTCTCTTCATGTTTCCACATCAAAACAAAGGGGCATAGATTGCCAACTACAATCATATCCCCACACACATATGTCAAACTTATTAATCCAAACCCTCCTTACAAAACTAGTATTTAAGAGCTAGTTTTTAAGGCTTAACTTTGACATTACCTTAGAGTGTCCAAAAGGAGAGCTTGGCAATCAAATAATGGAATTTCCAACACCCCACAAAGGCATGGAGAAATCGGCTGAAATGGAGAAAAATCCAACGTGGGTTTTTTTTTATTTTGCAAGAACAAACTAGGAAAGGATGGAACTCTTGATTATATTGTTACCTTAAAACATTAAGGTGATGATGGGGAGTCCAACGCACCCCTTAAAGCTTCACGAAGCCAAACTACCATGGAGGTGAAGATGGAGGTTCCAAGCTTTCGAAGGGTGGAGAACGTAGCCCTTGACGAGAGGAATTCAACGGTGGTGTTTTTGTGTGATTTGGTGGAGAAACGAGTGAGATAATGGAGGAAGAAGATGGTGGCTGCTTTGTTTCTTCTCAAATCGGCGATGGGCAGAGGAAGAAGAAGAAGCTCACAGAGAGGGCTGGGATCGTGAATGAATAAGGAGAAAAGGTGAGGAAATAAGTAAAGTTTTTATTTACTATTCCCTTTTTGCTTTTACCTTTCTTTTCTTTCTTTCTTTATTTATTTGTGTGTGAGTGTGTGAGAGACCATTAAAAATCGGCCCCCACTACTTAATTAAGCTGGAGCGTTTTTCGGTTTCTGACAGAAAACGCTCGTTATTTTACCCGGTTTGGCACTATTCACTTACCGGGTCCGTTTTTCCGGAATTTTCTCGTTTTATTAATTTTAATGGTTATTAAGCTTCCATTAATACTTAATTATAGTTATTTAATCAACTATAATTTTTACGGGTCCGTTTGACCACTTAAAGTTGTGTTTTCGGGTTTTCTCGAAAAACGTGCTTAAAACTCCGTTAGCATTTTTAATCCATTATTTGGATCCGTTTCCTTCGGGAATTATTCCCACATAATAATTAGGCGTAATTAAGCCTTAGGAATCCATCTCGGACCCTAACGAGATCATACTTTCCCTTTATTCATTTAATACGCGTTTTAGCGTTTTTTCGCTTTTCAAGCGTTTTCTCTCTTCTTTTGGTTTTATTCTTTTTACCAATACTTTCTAGGCACAATTAGGCCCTTAATAATTTATTACAGTAATTAAATCACCATTACTAGGTCCGGGGTATTAAATAATCTATAATATGTTGTATGTAATAAAGATAAAGAATCATGGAATTAAGACTGAAGCTCAACAAACAACCAATACAACATGAAATTAAAGAGTAGTTTGTGGCCGCATGCATCTGTTCGTCTCTTTTTTTAGGGAAATTTCATGAAATGTCACTATATTGTTTACTAATTCATGAAATGTCACTAAAAAAAAGAAAGTCATGAAATACCACTATATTTTTTGAAAAGTTCATGAATTGCCATTATAAATGGAAAAAAGACCAAATACTCCTAATAGTTAACAAAGTACTTTTAAAGTTCACAATATGCCCCTAGGTGTTATAAATTAAAAAAATATATAAAAAATAAAAAATAAAAAAAAATTACAAAAAATTAAAATATTATGAAAAATTATAAAAATTAAATAAATTTATAAAAAAATTAAAAAAAACTATAAAAAATCATAAAAATCGAAAAATATATTTAAATTTATAAAAGTTAAAAAATTTATAAAAATTGAAAAATTTATAAAAATTGAAAAAATTAAAAAATTAAAAAAAATTAAAAAATTTAAAAATTTAAAAATTAAAATATTAACAAATTGAAAAAAATTGAAAATTTGAAAATTTTGAAATATTTTTATTTTATTTTTGATGATAATTTCAAAATTTTCAGTTTTTCAATTTTTTTTAATTTTTTTAATTTTTATAAATGTAAATATTTTTTTTATTTTTAATTTTTTTTATAATTTTATAGTTTTTTAAATTTTTTATAAATTTATTTAATTTTTATAAATTTTTATTATACTTCATAATTTTTTTAATTTTTATAATTTTTTTATGTATTTTTGTTAATTTATAACACTTAGGGGCATATTTTTTAATTTTTTATAAATTTATTTAATTTATTTATTATACTTCATAATATTTTTAATTTTTAACTAGTTGTGGTATTTTGGTATTTTTTCCATTTATAATGGCAATTCATGAACTTTTCAAAAAATATAGTGACATTTCATGAAATTTCCCTTTTTTTTAAAGGTGGGTTACTACTTAATTTTATTATTCCCTTTTCTACTACTTTCTGATTAAAAGCCGAATCGAACACAAGAGATTTTTTTTCTGTGCCTTAGACGAGTTCAGGTTATGACTATCACCAAATTCATTACGGTACACTAAATTATTTTATGTTTCAACGGCTATATACAAGTTGAAAACACAACCAAGCTAGAAATATACATAGGGTCAAATTAAGTCATTCCTTTACTCAACAACAGCATTAATCACAGGTGAAAACAGAGCTCAAAGATATGAATTGAACCTATAAATAGTCCTCTCCATTACATAAACCATCTTGACAAATAGCAAACTAATCAGACGAGTTAAACCATAACGGGTATTGACAGATGCGCGTGCAATATTAAGGGATGACTATGATGCTTATTGGCCGTGAATATTCAGAAGATGTACAGAGCAACAATTAGACATAAACACCCGCTCATGGTTAAAAAAATCGAGGTAACAAAGGTTGGAAGTAGAATTTGATACCAGCAGAAGAACACCCATAATTCTCGAGTACAAACTCAATGTCGAATAGATACTTCAGAGGGATTTTTGAACCTTTACAACCCAAATAAACAAGGAGGAAAGCCGAGACAGGTTTCTGTTCAATAGAAGTAAGGGTCAACCAAGATGAAGAGCGTTTGGGTCCTGCAAAGGCACAACGATGAAACCAAACAACAAAACAAAAAGGAAAACAAGTTAGGCAGCGAATCAAGCATATAGACAACTTAAAACATTAATACCCCTTGGACTATGATCCTGAGAAGATGTGGTCGCTTTATTGAGTAAGCTAGATGTTTCAAACTAGACAAGGAATGGTATACCAACATACTTACGCAGAAAATTGCAACCGTAGGATTTAAAAACCCAAAATAACCAGCGAACCAGGGAAGAGAACGAACTCCTTTTAACAGTGGAAAACAACAGGGTGTTAGTGCATATGAAACTGCATAAAACTGCATTATTCATTGATATATTTCAGGGAGGAAATTTTGAATATTGGTTGGATCGAAACAAAGCTCAAAATGAAAAAAAGTAGTTAATGTTTCTCTCACATCTCTGACCAGATACCCAAACCAACCTCTGTTCAGCCAAAATGAACAGAAAGGAGAATGAGTTACACCGAACCAATGTAGACTCAAAGATTGATATCCCACTCAATTCCTTAGCATTTTTTTTTTGTAAACTTAAATGTTCATTACAGGTCTGGTAATCATCGAAAAGCACACAGAGTAAAACGAATGAACGGGAAAAACAAAACATAGAGGAAGAAACAATTAAGCCAGAAATTTCCATAGTTTACTCCTGATTATGGACCACACAAACAATACCAAATAGCGAACCTAGAATACACGATAATTGCGAATTAGAGTCGTGTGATATCAAGCAAATCAAAGAGCTACACCAAACATCAGAGAAGATTAAGAGTTAAACAAGTTTAGGATAAATACCGTAGAGGCACGAGATACTAATACCTGTGAAAATTTGGTCAGAGAAAGAAAAGGGAACAAAAACAATAAGAAGATGTTAGCCCGCAAAGATAATTGAAAATACAAGTTCATGTATTACAATGGTAGAAGAGTGTGAAATGTGGTTTCATCCCACATCGAGGATGAGGAAAACAAGGGGCACTTCCTTTGTTATAAAAGGAAGTGCTCACCTCACTTCTTAATCATCCCAACAATTAGTAATTTCTTCTTAATGCTAAATTGTAATCTCTTCTCTCTATATCTCTTAAAGTATAAATAAGAGATTTCTGGTAGTGTCTGAGGAAGTAGGCAAAATTGGCTGAACCTCGTAAAATTTCGGTGTCCCTTTTATAGCTTTATTTAGCAGCTATTGTGGGTAATTTTGTAGTGCTTTATTGTGCTAAGAAATTACAATCAGGAAATTCTGTCCAAGGAAGTGGTTCTTAAGCGGGACCATTGTGACCCTACCACGACCTGGGAATTTTCCTATACGAAGTGATTTTCTAGTACAATAATTTACTCTCTTACCTAGTCGCTTCCACAACAGGTGGTATCAGAGCCAAGGTTATTTCTTAGTATGCTCTGTGGTTTCAGCTAGGCTGATCTTCCACATCAGAAAAGAGTTCCTTAGATTGGTTGATACGACGAAGTGCTGCTAAATAAAAATTGGAGCAGAAATGGCAGACAACAAATTAAAGACCCCGAAGACAGTGTCATTAACTTCCTCGTCATCGATTTGGACAAGAAGGGCGATGACTAATGCTAAGTTTTCGGTGGAGACATTTGATGGTACAGGCCATTTCGGCATGTGGCAATGCGAAGTCCAAGACGCTCTCTTTCAGCAAGGTCTTGACCTTGCCATTTAAAAGACAAGATCGGAAGACATTCAAGAGAAGGAATGGGAGGCCATGAATCGAGCATCTTGTGGTACAATTCGCTTATGCCTGTCGAGAGAACAAAAGTATGTGTTCTCTAAAGAAAATTCAGCATGTAAATTGTGGAAGGCACTAGAGGAAAAATTCATGAAGAAAAGTAGTCAGAATAAGCTTTTTATGAAGAAAAGACTATTCCGCGTTTCTTATGTTCCGGGGACCACAATGAATAACTACATCACCAGTTTCAATCAACTAGTAGCTGATTTGGTAAACTTGGATGTGACATTCAAGGATGAAGACTTGGCCTTAATGTTGCTGGGATCTCTTCCTGATGAGTATGAGTTTCTGGAAACAACTCTACTCCATGGGAAGGACGATATCTCTCTGAAGGATGTCACAGCAGCACTGTACAACCATGAATTGAGAAGAAAAGAAAAGAGGGCTGGTACTGATGAAGCAACAAAAGCATTAGTGGTGAGAGATCGTTCTTCCGCTCAGAAAAAGGGGAAGAAAGGATGGTCAAAACCGAAAACCAAGCTCGGCAAAGATGAATGCGCCCTTTGTCGAGAAAAAGGACATTGGAAGAAGGACTGTCCAAAATAGAAGAAAGGCAAGGCTGTTCAAGACACATGTGTAGCTGAATACGACAGCGAAGGATCAGGACTATCATTGGTGGCATCGAATTCAAAAATTAACCAGGATGAGTGGATTCTGGATTCAGGAGCAACCTACCATATGTCACCCATTCAAGATTGGTTCTTTTATTACAAAGAACTAAAGGGTGGAACCGTTTTGATGGGAGACAATAGCCCATGCAAAACAATTGGTATAGGCTCAATCAAGTTGAAGAACCATGAAGGATCAACCAAAGTTTTAAGAGAAGTTCGACATGTTGCAAACTTGACCAAAAATCTCATTTCTCTAGGACAATTGGAGTCAAAAGGATTCTCATAGGCCACTAAAAATGGAGTTCTAAAGGTCATTTCTGGAGCACTGACGGTGATAAAAGGCACCAGAAGGAGCAATCTATATTACTACTAGGGGAGTACAGTAGTAGGAACAACAGTAGTTGTGTCGGCTCCCAAGGAGAATGGTGACTCTCAATTGTGGCACATGCGACTGGGGCATGCTGGAGAGAAATCCTTACAGATTCTTGCAAAGTAGGGATTGCTGAAAGGTGTGAAGTCTTGTAAAATAAACTTTTGTGAGCATTGTGTTCTCGGGAAGTAAAAGAGATTGAAGTTTGGCACTGTCATCCATAATACGAAGGGTATTTTGGATTATGTCCATTCTGACGTTTGGGGACCCGCCAAGACACCTTCCTTGGGTAGGAACCGCTACTATGTGACCTTCATGGATGATTTTTCTCGAAGGGTTTGGGTGTACGCCATGAAGACTAAGGATGAAGTGATGGGGATCTTCCTAACATGGAAAAAGACGGTCGAGATGCAAGCATGTCGTAGGATCAAGTATCTCCGGACAGATAATGAGGGAGAGTACAAGAGCGATCCATTCTTGAAGGTTTACAAAGACGCGGGAATCGTCTGACACTTCACGGTTAGGGAAACACCGCAGCAGAATGGAGTGGCGGAGCGAATGAACTGAACATTGCTGGAGAAGGTTCGGTGCATGTTGTCAAATGCTGGGTTAGGTAAACAATTTTGGGCAGAGGCGGTAACATATTGCAGCCATATTGTGAACCGGTTACCGTCGTCGGCTATTGGTGGAAAGACACCTCGCTTGAGGTATGGTCTGGAAAACCATTTACTGATTATAGTTCTTTGCGAGTGTTTGGTTTTGTGGCCTACTACCATGTGAAGGAATCAAAATTAGACCCAAGGGCAAAGATAGCTCTATTTATAGGGATTGCGCCTGGGTTAAGGGATACCGGTTGTGGTGTCTGGAAGCAAAAAAGACAATCATTAGAAGATATGTTACCTTGATGAATCTGCGTTATGGCAGAAGGTGACAATAGACTCCATCCAGACAGAGGGAACTCAGAAGCAGGTGGAGAAAGCACCAAAGCAGGTGGAGTTCGAGAAGGAGATATTTGTAAAACCAACAGTTAGAGATGATAGTGACTCTCAAGGAATAGATGAGTCAGATGTGGAAGCTCCAACAGCAGAATCAGATCCGATTGCAGTAGGAAGACCTAGAAGAGAGATCCGTAAACCAGCTCGCTATATAGATATGGTGGCTTATGCACTTCCAGTTGTAGATGAAGGGGTACCACCTACTTTCCAAGAAGCAAATCAAAACTCGCAAAGTAAGGAGTGGAAAGGTGTCATGGAAGAAGAGATGAATTATCTTCACAAGAAAAACACATGGAAGTTGGCACAACTACCAAAGGGCAAGAAGGAAATTTGTTGCAAATGGGTGTTTGTAAAGAAAGAAGGAACTTCAGGTGAATACAGTGTCCGCTACAAGGCTAGGTTGGTGGCCAAAGGGTACGCACAGAAGGAGGGAATTGATTACCATGAGGTATTTTCTCCAGTAGTGAAACATTCCTCCATCAAAATTCTGTTGGCATTAGTAGCTGAGCTGAATTTGGAATTAGCCTAACTTGGTGGAAGACCACGTTCTTACATGGCGATCTGGAGGAAGAGATCTATATGACTCAACCAGAAGGATTTAAGGTTCGTGATAAAGAAGATTGGGTTTGTAAGTTGAACAAATCATTGTAAGGGCTGAAGCAGTCTCTAAGGCAATGGTACAAACGATTTGATTTGTTTATGAGAGGGCAAAGGTACACGAGAAGCAAATATGATCACTATGTGTATTTGCGCAAGCTACATGATGGGTCTTACATCTACCTACTCTTGTACGTTGATGACATGCTAATAGCTTCAAAGAATTAGTCAGAGATTGATAGATTGAAGGCTCAGTTAGCTCAAGAGTTTGAGATGAAAGACTTGGGCGAAGCCAAGAAGATTCTCGGGATGGAAATTAGCAGAGACAGAAGGAATGGCAAGCTTTGTTTGTGCCAGGAGCAATATCTGAAGAAGGTGCTACAACGTTTTGGTATTAACGACAATACAAAACCTATGAGTACCCCGCTTGCTCCTCATTTGAAGCTTAGTGCCCAATTATCTCCAAAGACTAAAGAAGATAGGGACTATATGGCTAGAGTCCCATATACGAATGCAGTTGGTAGCTTAATGTATGTCATGGTGTGTATGAGGCCCGACATTTCACAAGCAGTTGGAGTAGTGAGCAGGTATATATAGGACCCTGGCAGGGGTCATTGGCATGCTGTGAAATGGATTCTACAGTATATTAAAGGTACTATAGATGTTGGTCTGCTATTTGAGCGGGATGTTAAAAGTGGTCAAGGTATGATTGGATATTGCGATTCTGACTATGCAGGTGACATAGATAAACGATGATCAACTACTGGTTACTTGTTCACTTTAGCCAAGGCGCCAATGAGTTGGAAATCTACCTTGCAGTCTACAGTTGCTTTGTCTACGACCGAGGCGGAGTACATGGCTCTGATAGAGGCAGTGAAGGAAAGTATTTGGCTTCATGGGTTGCTTATAGACTTGGGAATTGGTCAGAGGCACATCACGGTGCACTGTGACAGTCAAAGTGCTATTCATTTAGCAAAGAATCAAGTCTATCATGCAAGGACGAAGCATATTGATGTTCGCTATCACTTTGTGCGGGAGATACTCGAAGAAGGGGATATTCTAGTTTAGAAAATCCAGACGACTAAGAATCCTGCAGACATGATGACCAAGGTGGTGACCGCAATCAAGTTCAAACATTGCTTGGACTAGACCAACATCCTGCATATTGAAGATGGCACCTAAAGGCGCAATCGTAGACACTACCAAGTAGGTTTGTAAGAGAGTTTGTTTTTTGGTTAGTGGGATAAACCAAGGTAAAGAATTGTGAAATGTGGTTTCATCCCACATCGAGGATGAGGAAAACAAAGGGCACTTCCTTTGTTATAAGAGGAAGTGCTCACCTCACTTCTTAATCATCCCAACATTAGTGATTTCTTCTGAATGCTAAATTGTAATCTCTTCTCTCTATATCTCTTAAAGTATAAATAAGAGATTTCTGGTAGTGTCCGAGAAAGTAGGAAAAATTGGCTGAACCTCGTAAAATTCCGGTATCCCTTTTATAGCTTTATTTAGCAGCTATTGTGGGTAATTTTGTAGTGCTTTATTGTGCTAAGAAATTACAGTCAGGAAATTCTGTCTAAGGAAGTGGTTCTTAAGCGGGACCATTGTGACCCTACCACGACCTGGGAATTTTCCTGTACGGAGTGATTTTCTAGTACAATAATTTACTCTCTTACCAGTCGCTTCCGTAACAAGGAGTTCTAGGTCGAATTTGTGGACAGAACGGTGATGATGGGAAATCGGTGGGAAAGGAGTCGAAGTGGGGTTTTCCAGCGAACGGTGGGGTAGGTGGTGGTTTTTCTAGTTGGAAGTGCCAAGGGTGGGCGGCAAGAGGTTGACGACGGTATTCGGTGAATGTGAAAAAGATGAGTGGTGTTTTCTGGTGGAAAACTGACCTAGAAGGTGGGAGAGGTTCCTCGTTGATGCAAAGATTGAAGTATTACAAAGGGAGAGAGGAGGAAGGAGGAAACATGTATGTCTTATGTTTGCAAAATTACAGGCGTGAAGAGGATGAAAAGATGTGTTCTTGTTCACTGATTCATAGGTAAAATTGCCGGTATTGGAGAGAACGATCGGGACATGTGCTCCTTTTTCGCCAATCAAATTTGCCAAATGGGTTTACAAAATTCCCGACAGTGATAAGAATGAAACAGGGTCATGTGTTTTCCTTTGAGGTGAGTGACATTTTGGAGTTACAGGAAGTGAGAATGGGGTTCTGGTGATGAAGCAGTACTGTGGGAGTAGTTAGCCGATTTCTTTAGAGCTGGAGATGATGAACCATGGTGATCGGTTTGGTTTTTTCTTTTTGATTGGAATCGAACACGGCTGAGCGAGGAGAACGAAATGGGTTAGTAAACGTCAAAAAAATGAGAGAGATGAGGAAGATCACCACTGTGGCTGTCGTTCGGCATGACTTTTTTGTGGTAGTTTTGTGGTTGTTTTGGTCTGGTTGTTTTGGCTGGCTGTCTTGTGGTAGTTTTACTAGTTGTTTTGTGGCAGTTTTGAAAACTAGTGTTCGGCAGGCGGCGGTTTCGTCTGGCTGTTTTGAATAAGTTAGTTTTGTGCAGTGCGTTTACCGTTTTCGTTATTACAATTAAAAATTTTATATTACATTTTAAAACAATTTTTTGTTAATAAAGTTAAAATATATGTAGATATTCAATTATAGCCTTTAATAATTATTACTCTTTATTAATATTTTAGTGATAATTAATTTATAATATGTATACATATTAATTTATAAATAAATTTTTTACATATATTTGAAAAAATAAAGAAATAAACCATTGTATTTAGAGCAAATATATTAGATGTTATATATAAAAATAAAATTTTATGGATTATATATTAGTATTTAATATAACATTTCAAATGTATTAATACTTAAGATTATTTTAATTTTTAATGGAATAAATAATATCATTGAAATGAAAAAGCAATTCTTTCTAATAATAAAATAATTGACTGTAAGCGAATATATATATATGTATGTATGTACAACTATCACTTATTATTTTATTATTATATATTGTTTAACTGTTGATAAAATATTTATTTAAAACATATATTTGTAGTTAAAACAATATATTCTATTCAATTAAATATTACTTAATAATATTCAAAAACATAAATTTAAATTTAATACTGGATATGCCAAGAAATGAAAAATAACATATATTAGCATATAAAATTATTCTTTAATTATGAAGCACGGTATAAAATATATAATAACTTTGATATACTGACAAACCATAATAGTTTGTACAAACAGTTTTGTAATTAATCATTACTTAGCAAGTTGAATACTTATAATAGATATTTCTGAAATATACTACATCTAATAATTTTCATACAATTGAAAGTTTACATCATAATTTTTATTAGTTTGCTCTTTTCCTTGTAGAATATTTTATTAAATGATAGAGAAGAGGGGGAAGAGACGAGGGAGCGGAGAGGAAAAACAGGGAAAAAAAACACGACGAGGGGAAAACGAGTGTCGAGGAGGGCAGTAAGGAAAAACCAAGAGACCAATCTAAAAAAAAAAACATAAAAAAGGGAAAAATAACTAATTTATAATATATTAATCTATATATTTCAATTTTAATTTAATTTTGTGTCAAATTTAATATATAATATCATTTTTAAGATATAATTATAAATATTGAAAATTTAAATTAATTTTTAAATATTAATTAATATTATTAAAATATTCTCTCCCCCTTAATTATAGTTTTCTGGCTCCGCCTCTGTTTACGGTATTCATTATATTTGAGGATAAATTTTTGGTTGTTTTGTAGTAGTTTTGTGGTTGTTTTATGGTTGTTTTGTGGTTGTTTTGTACTTGTATATTTATGGCGGTTTTGAAAATTGTTGTTCGGTGGTGGCAGTTTGGCATTTTTTGTCAAAAATGCCAAAACTCAAACATGCCACATTTATACCACATATATACCATCACCGAACGCAGCCTGTAAGAATTGTCTGTCGGCTGGTTTCCTCTTATGCCCGCTACAGTAGGGTTTCCAATTGTTATTAAATAGAGGAATAAGAACAACTAGGGTTTTTGTTATTCTTGGGTCGGGTTTAATCCGCGGTCAAACTGGTTGTGGGGCTGGGTCATGCTTGGTCAAAAAGGGTTTAACCGACAAAATCTAAAAAACGCACCCATGTTCTTGACAAGATTTGAACCTTAGACCAATAGGGTCCTTAGTAAAAAATCTAACCAATTATGCTACAACAAAATTAAATATATAAACGTGAGAAATATTATTAGAGTTCTACTTCGAACTGAAAAATCCTTTCAAAAAAGTTAACATTCTAAACGAAAATATACAGCCAAACAAAATGGTTTTATCTAATGAATAGTTTTCTTTTTAAGAGTTATGAAATAATAGAATATAGATAAATGAAAAAAAAACATCATAAAATATTAAGTAAATGAAATAAAAGAGTACTAAGTACATCAAATAACGAAATAGTACTAATATGAGTATCGCAAAAATATAGACAAAAATGTAATAAAAATGGAAATTGAATCGCATATGTACGAGCAGAGGTAAATAAGACAAAATAAAATGAAATTAGAGGAAATTTAAAGGTATTAACAACAAAACGGAGTATACCAATATGCATAATAATAGTGAAAGACACATAAAATGATAAAAATGATAATGAAAAAGGCAAAATAAAAACAAGTACTAATAAAGAAATACAAGTAAAATATCAATGGAATGAAATGAGATAAAATAAACAAGTAATCAAATAAAAACGAATACATGAATAAATAAGCGAATAAGACAACACTGACTAACATGGAAGTAAATCGAAAATGAATGGCAAAATCAGTAAATAACAAAAAGGGATGGGTTTGAAAACAGATGCTTTGAAAATTGATTTAAATTTTTTTTCATAAAATGACAGTTTCATTTTGGTATGCACATGAACAAGCTTTGAACAGAAAGGTGACAACCCTCTTATTTTATTTATTTGTTTAAATTTTTCTTTAAGGGGTGAGAATTTTCGGTGTCTATAGATGGCTCCCCTTGATTCAATTTTGCAAGACCTTGCAGCATTGGATCAAGGTTGAAAGGGTGCCAAAAATTCTCACTACGGCTTTGTGGTGCATTGGGATGCGGCCGTGAGGTATATAATGTATGAATGCGACGGGAAATGATATGATAGCTGAATGCACTAGGACTTATTACGAGCCTTAACTGGACCTCTTGACATCCAGTCCTAGGACTTATGACAAGCTTAGAATGCTAACAATAGATTGATTTGGGTGCTTGAGGACTTAGGAGAGCCTCAACTGGACCTCTTGACATCCACTCCTAGGACTTATGACGAGCCTACAATGCAATTGAAAGTACGAGGACTTATGACGAGCCTCAACTAGACCTCTTGACATCTAGCTATAGGACTTATGACGAGCCTGTAATACTTTGGTTGAGTACCGTACTAGTAGCGTAATAGCTGCCTAGCGGGTTATGAAGTGAACGATCTTACACTAGTAGCGTAAAAGCTGCCTAGTGGAGGAAAGGTTGGGACCCCACTAGTAGTGTAATAGCTACCTAGCGGGTTATAATTTGAACGATCTTGCACTAGTAGCGTAATAGCTTCCTAGTGGAGGAAAAGGCAGGACCGCACTAGTATCACAATAGCTACCTAGCGGGTTATGAATTGAATGATCTCGCACTAGTAGCGTGATAGCTGCCTAATAGAGGAAAAAAGGCGGGACCGCACTAGTAGCGTAATAGCTGCCTAGCGGGTTATGAAATGAACGATCTCACACTAGTAGCGTAATAGCTGCCTAGTGGAGGAAAAGGCGGGACCGCACTAGTAGTGTAATAGCTTCCTAGCGGGTTATGAATTAAACGATCTCGCCCTAGTAGCGTAATAACTACTTAGTGGAGGAAAATATTGGGACCGCACTAGTAGCATAATAGCTGCCTAGCGGGTTATAAATTAAACGATCTCGCCCTAGTAGCGTAATAACTACTTAGTGGAGGAAAATATTGGGACCGCACTAGTAGCATAATAGCTGCCTAGCGGGTTATAAAGTGAACGATCTCGCACTAGTAGCGTAATAGCTGCCTAATGGAGGAAAAACGACGGGACCGCACTAGTAGCGTAATAGCTGCCTAGCAAGTTATGAAGTGAACAATCTCGCACTAGTAGCGTAATAGTTTCCTAGTGGAGGAAAAACGGCGGGACCGCACTAGTAGCGTAATAGCTGCCTAATGAGTTGTGAATTGAACGATCTTGCACTAGTAGCGTAATAGCTTCCTAGCGGGTTATGAATATGCATTAGATTGTGAACGAACTTTGTAGGTATATGCAAATGATATGCGATGTGAGGTGCTTAAAACAAATGCACTGGTTAAATTGAGACTCCCTATTTGTGGATGTAGAATCCTTTTTCTATGAGTTGATGACTCCAGAGTTGCTTCAAAGCTTCATGATGGCTCCGACATGGCTTCAAAGATCTGAGATGGCTCCAGCATGCGTTGATGGCTCCGGTATGCGCTGATGGCTTCCGTATGCATTGATGGCATCGGTATGCATTGATGGCTCCGGTGTGACCAATGGTCTCGGGGTGGTTGGTGGGTTTAATATGGTTGGTGTTTTTTTGATGGGATGTGGTCATTTTAGGTGGTTGGTGGGTTTTGATGTGATTGAAATGCTTTGATGTGGTGGGTAGATTTAGTTGAAAATTTTTGAAGTCGTTTGATGGCTCCAACGATGGATTTATTGTGATTTGATGGGATTTTTTGTGGATTTGGTAGTGGGTGAATGGTTTTTCATGGGTGAATGACGAAACACTGTTTCATGACTTTATTGGTAGTTCCCATCATGGTTTCAGGATTTCCATGGATGGCTACGAGATGACGTTGTGCCGATTGAGCATGACAATCACTTTGGTTGGTTCACTTTATAGACATCGAGGGGAAAAGGGAAGTTTTCACCTTTGATGTGGTCGCACCCTAGACGGGCTGCCTATGCACTCAATTCCATATTGAGATCAGACCATATGTAGTTCGATACTATGCAGGCAAGGCCTTAATGACGAAATGGCTCCGACAAGGATTTGAGGTGGCTCCCGTATTGTTCTCAAACTGTTGAAATGGCTCCTATGTAGCTTTGGAGATGGTCTCAATATTTGAGGATGGTTGCCGCATGGCTCCAACTTGGTTCTGGATACGACCGTGGGATGGCTACGGCTTTGACTTTTTTGATCGGAAGTTACGCTTTGATAGCGGCAACTGAAATCGACTTTCCACAAGACTAGACAGAGTTCTTACCAGTCAAATGTTGATGATGAAATGATTATGATAAATACAAACATTGAGTGCTAAACGAGATGCAAAATGCATATGCTGTTTTTCAGAGAGGGTACGGTCCTATCTCTATTAGTATGAGGTTTACGAATATAAGACATCTTTAGTTCGATCTTGAGTGATTTTGAACTGGAATGCGTGAATCAATTTCCTCTAATGAAGGGATGTGGGTCAATCTCTCGTGAGTATGGCTATGTGTGCTAATGTCGTGATGATACTCTTGATGCTCAGAGCAGTATTTTCCTTAGAATTTCTTTCGGGGTTCTAGACTTTCCAATCCTTACAAATTCCTCACCGGCAATGGGGTAGGTTGTTTATGATTTAGTGCTTAGATCGAATAGTCACTCGCACTCGAAAAACCTTGTGAGGTAAGGTTGCACTCATTCGCTCAGGGTCCCTTTGGTATGACAGGACATGTTGATAACAAGTACGAAGCTTATGATTCATGTTTTAGATCCAGTACTTTCAGTTAACGCTCATCGACTTATGAGTCAAAGGTCTATATTGGGTTGTAATGGGGCTAAAGGTCATGATTTATGTTCCATGGGACTTGATGATTTATTTGGGAGTTGTGGAGCTTTTGTGCAATAGAGGATATGTTTCACCTTCACCATGGGTGGAATGATTAGACAGACGATCTTTGAGAATCCTTGTTGGCTTCGGTGGGAAATCATTGGTCTTTTTGCTTATTTTCTTCTTCTTCTTTGGTGTACGATTTTCTCATTCTTCTCCTTCCTTTTTGGTGTATGCTTTTCCCTTCCTTATTCCTACTTTTGGAATCGCATTGGCTCATCGACTTTCTTAGACATTTTCTGCTAACTCTTTTGGCTTTCAGTTTTGCTTTCAGCTTTGGAGTTTCATTGACTCGCTGGTCTTCTCAAACATTTTATTTGCTGTTTTTGTGAATGATGGTAGAGAGACCATGGCTCTGGTGAAATACCCCTAAATTTTAGAATATGAATATTATAAATATTACAAATATATTAAATAAATAACAAGCATATTATAAAGTTTATAAGTACATTACATTACTACAAGCATATTATATAGTATCTAATAAAGATGATTCATTTAAATAAATAACCCGGTTTTTTTAAAAAAATAATAATTAATAAGTCAGTAATGATTTGTAATGTAGTTGTAATTATCACCATATTTATCTGGTTAGTTTGATATATTTACTTATTAAAGATTAAGTTATAATAATTATGTTATGATTTAAATACTACTATGATTTTACTACATTAAGTGAATCATTTTTAAATTGATTTTACCTTTTGGTATTTCATAGTTTTCTTTTAGTTAATAATTTACAACTTTTCACATTTCCAACTTTATTTAATAAGAATACTTTTAACCCTCCATATTTCCTAACCTTTGATTTTTTTGTAATTTATTTAATTAGTTTAATGTGAATCCATTTATTAATTTGATTGGTATTCCCCCACTCCGTTGATTTTCCTCTAGCTTCCTATAAATTGAAGTCACCCAGTTCTTTTATCAGTGCACTATCACCCACACTTTACGCTCTCTCACGAGTATCTTTACAAAATTATGCACCTCTCTGACCGACTCTGCTATCTCTCACACTCTCGGTACCCTATTCCTCCCATAGAAAAAAAAACCTCACTCCTGCTACCCTCTCTTGTGCCTCATTCTTTCTCTAGATGTTGGAACATGAAGGTGTCGCTGAGACAGTCAATCGTCTCGACGGAGTCACTCGTCTACGACAAAACACAAAGAACGAGATCCGTGCCGAAATACAACAGAGTTCGCACAACTAAAGAAGCACGAAGGACTCGATCATGCCGTTGCAATAATTTTGGAACGAAAGTGTCAATGCGCTAAAGCACCAACGGTCACAAGACTGCCTCAGTTGACTCCGAAGATCACGGCCTAAGACTGACGCGAAGTTACTCAGCACGCGTCCACTAAGTTGGTTGCGAAAAACTCAGAACTCACTTAGAGATAGTATAAATAAACTTGTAACAGTTAGTTTTCCTCACGCTTTCAGAGATAGAGATAGTTAGAGTTTAGAGAGAGAGCTACATTCCGACTTAGAGAGAGAATTAGTATCACATTCTGTTTGAGCTTCCAGATAGACTATCCCTAGGAAGATCCTAGTTTCACTACACTTGTCATCGAGCTGATCAGATATTGTATAGGGTAAGCGAGTGAGAAACCACGAAGTAGATTTATCTACGGAGTGGGTATTGTAAGTTGTTTTATTTTGGCCAGGAAATAAAAGAACTTTTTTTGTGTATCTCGTTGAGTTTCCCGGAGTCCGTCAAACTTTTAAGTGTTGTTCCAAGTAAGTTCCACTAAGTCCGTGTTACGCCTTAACTTCAAAGAGAATCGCTTCCGCACATTAAAGTTCAACTAAGCGTCTTTACATTCCAAGTACTTTTGTCTTCTTACCTCGATTGAGTCAAACCATCTCACAGACTCACACCTTGAGGTAGTTTGAGTTAGCCATCCGATCCTACACGTAGTATTAGAGCCTCATTCAGCTGACAATCAATCATGGCAGACCTCTTCGCCAATCAAAACAACAAGATGCACTTCGAGCATCCCAGGCTCACATCTACAAATTACGATCATTGGAAAAATGAGATTGAGCAACACATCGAGTCAGTCAACTCCGAATTGTGGGAGATAGTCATTGGAGGTGATCTCGTAGTCAATCCAGATTGATCTACATGGACTGCAGCAGATCAGAAAAGATATGAGCTAAATCGCCAAGCTTCTCAAGCCATATACACCTTCCTGTCGATTCCAGAACAAAGAAGAGTCAATCATTGCAAATCTACAAATGAAATATGGACTCTCCTCCAAGCTACTCACGAAGGAGTCACCGAACTCAAGAAATGCAAGGCTCAAGAGCTGCGAATGGATTATGAGAACTTTCTGCAAAAACCAGGTGAGTCTTTGGAAGATGTACTCGATTGTTCTAATATATTAACAACTACTATGTAGGAAGTCGATATTCTACCGGATAGAGAGAGTGTCTTGCACAAACTGTTAGACAGTCTCAGAGAAGAATGGGCATAGACCATAATCTCCACCAAAGCCTGTAAAGATCTATCTAAATGGAGTTGTCAGGACTTGGGATCTTACCTGCAGTCTGTAGACAAATAAAAGAAGAACGTCAGAAAGAAGTGTGGTAATGTATCTTCTTCCTCTTCTAGTAAAGCTATTACATTAAATGACCAAGCCTTGCAGGTTAACTTAAACCAGCACAGTCAAGAAGGTGCCTATATCGCTGACAATCAAATTAGACAGGCAAAAGCTGAATTGGTCGACATCATAGTCGAAGAAAGTGAAGCTGAGACTATGGAAGACTTTGTCTTCATACTAAAGAATTTTCAGAAATTTATGCGTAATCAGCCAAATCGACAGAGTCGGTCGTTCTCGAATACCTCCAGACAGGTCTTCAGCTCTGTCACCTGCTTCAACTGCAACAAGCCCGGTCATTTCAAGAAAGACTGTCCCCTCCTCAAGAATCAGTTTGGAAAACCTCAAGGGAGATCACTGTTGGCATCCGTTGGTTGGGGAGACTCAGACTCTGACGACCAAGATGCGGAATCAAGTGGTCTAATTTGTCACATGGCACATGATACAACTGATTCCATGATCCCTAACAACAAGGTAACACACTCTCATCTTGTAATAGATCTTTACTGTAGATCCCCTATGGGTTTTATGACTTTTATTGCTAAAATGGTCTCTAAGACTAACTCTCTTAAAGCTGATCTCAACAGAAAAATCTCTGAGTTAACTCAGGAACTCGAGATTTCAAAAGGGCTTATGTATGCTTTAGGAGATGAAGATGAGGAACACAAGACTATAGCCTGCTCACTAAGGCTAGATCTGCAAGACTCTAGGCGACATGTTGACTCCCTTACAAAGGAGCTCGATAAAGTCAAGTGTCTTAAAGTATCTAATCAAAGGGAACGGGAAGAGTCACTCACTCAGATTGACTCTCTCAAACATGATCTTACTGTTTTTTCTGATAAATGTTGTGCCCTTCAAAATGAGTTGACTAGTTCTGAATCCAAAGTCATTTCCTTAAACTCCTCTGTCAAACAACTCACTCAAAAGTTGAAACAAAAGGAGCACGCCCTCTCTCTCAAACCAGTCAATTTTATCAAACAAGTCACTCCTTCCGAATTACCTGAGTGGGCTAACTCCAAAATCAAGGAAGTTAGTCGAGATCATGATGATCTTGGCAAGAAAGTAAAACAATCTATGAAGAGATTGTCAACCTGCGGTCTGGAATTGGTTCCACTCAATCCAAGCGCATGAAATACCCAAACCTTGATATGTTGTTTAAATATTAGAATATGGTATATAAAGGCTAAAAAGTGCCTTAGAAATGCTATTAAGTAAATTAAACCATAGTAAAAACAATAAAGTACCATAAACACAGTTTGAGCAAAATCGTGCTCTAAGCGTGGAATGAACATGGTTAGGATCCAAAGAGCCTACCAAGGCTTAATAATGTGCAATTATTATTTGATAAGGCTAATTAAGTCCTTAAGAAAAATTGGTAGACAATTTAAACCAAACAAAACACAAGAAAACGTCATAAGGTCAATTTAAGCAAATACTTGCTCTAGACTTGGTGTAACGTTGTATAAGACCTAAAGGTCATTCCTAGACCTTATTAACATCCCAATGAACATGTTAAATAAATTCCTAAAGAAAACCAAGCTTGAAAACAAGCTAAAACACAAAATGTGCTTTAAGGAGCCTTAAAACACATTTTTGAAAAATTGTCTTAGAAATGAGTTTTGAGTGGCTAAATGTCCATCATTACTCTTTAATCAACATGTGTACTACTTAGTATCACATTAGGAAGTCTAAATCAATGGGAAATCAAAAATTTCACAATTATGTGCACTAATTTGTGAATAGTGCTCAAATAGTGCTTAATTAGCACTAAGTCAACATAAGTTGTTTAATTGGTCAACAAAGACCATAAAATCTCCCATTATCAAAAGGGGCCTGGTTTTATACATGGTGAGTCATCACCACATGTAAGTAAACTAAAGGAGGGAAGGAAAAGTAAGTAAACAGACTATTTACCTTTTAAACTTAAAATATCTTCTAAACTTACCTCTCACCTCACCTTTCTTCATTTCTTCTCATTCCCATCGTCCGTTTCCTTCATTCTCTCAAGCTCCATCGGTTTTGCTACAGCAAACCTCACCATCTCCAACTTCATTTGCTTGTAGCTCCTAGCTCCATGTTCCAAAATCAATTCTAAGACCACTGCTAACTAGAAAATTATAGGATAAACTATATATATAAAAGAATAAAATAATAAACTAAACCTACAACTCTAATACGGGTAGCAAATAAAAACACGGTCGGAGTATAGTGTAAATATATTACGACCGAGAGAATCATACCTAAGGGACTTATAGAAAACTAGTCCTAATCTGGGCAAAAGCCTATTCTATAACAAGGGGGAAAAGTAAGTGTGTAAGTACAAATTAAGAAAAACTACCTAAAACCTAATTTAAAATGGTATTTACAATGATCTGCCCAAGATTCGAATGGTCAACGTCATAAAAACCCAAATGATCATCAAAGAAAAGAATAAATCAAGAATTAGCCAACTCCTGAGACTGCCGGATATTATGCCGGACAAGATGCGCACGACAAAGACAAGAACCTTGAATGTGCCGAACGATTTGCACCTGACATGCCATCCGGCATTCTCAAAATGTCAAATTACTCTTCCAGTTCGAAGCCGAACTAAGCACTCCCAAATCATTATCGAAAACTAACAATATCTAGGTAATCAACGAACCGCAAAGGGGAGAATTAACATGGTTAATTCTAAACCTTGAATTTCATCCTTTCAGTTATAAAAGACAAATAGAAAGAACACTTGGAATTCCTCAACCTTTCTGCCTTACCAAGGTTAGAATTGAAGTACTTGGAAGAAGGAGCAACTTCATTCCTAATTGCAATAACCACAAAATTCCAAGTTGACTTATATCTTTTATTGAATAAATATAGTGTGTTTACAAAGAGAACCATTTCTAACTAGAGAAGACAAAGAACTCTACATCGCCATCCACATAACTACAAGAAGAGAATACAAAGATGGAGAAGGAGATGTTAATAGCCTTAACCCGACAAGGTCTTCTTCTTCTCTTGCGTGGATGGATCCGTAGACTTCTTTGGACACCAACAATGAAGTGAGGCGGAAATATAGGAGTGAATGGCGTGGATTTGGTATGTTTAAGTGTGTCAAATGATGTAGACTCTCAACCTATTTATAGGGCTCAATTGTGTTTGTTGCCGGGCGTCGTGCCGGGTCGTCAGTACCGGCACACGTAGGAAATGTGCCCAACTATTAATGGTCGAAACCGCCAACTCTGCGCGAAACAGTGCATATGTGTAACACCCCAACTATAACCGTACACTTAACATCAAACTGCAGCGGAAAACTTAACTCAACACATTACTTAATTCAATGGTGTTACACGGCGTTAGCCACCCACGTGGCAAACAAGGCTAATACATATACATTGTATCGGTCTGATGGACTAGATTCCCGAGCAGCTACACACTACTATCCCTTTCCATTAACAACAACCATTATACATATACATTCCAACTGTACTGAGTTTTTACCAACTAATGCCGATAACAATTTCGGTCTTACTACACCTACAATACATATACAATTGAAATGGCTATTCGTGTATAAACAACTACCCCGTCCTACTCTCGAACGACTTCCAGCTCCTTGTACCTGAAATAGGAAAGGAAGGAAAGGGTGGCCCCCCAGGGGGCTCAGCACCTTTGCTGGTATGGTAATCCCGCAGCCCGCATGCTACCGGCCACACACAACTAATTGTCGTCTTAGCATGCGGCTGATTATATTTGAATCATGCATGTAAACTATAAGCACACAACACATTACATTCCACAACAATGGGGCTCAACAAAACAGAAACACATCTATACTTGATAAATCACCCATTGTGTTCTTTAACCCTAGAGGGTTCTCCTCTAATGGAGCTATTTCCTTAATAGACGACACTTACCCACTAATCGGGTTTATCCTCAAACGCCTCTTATTATAAACTGGGATTCATATCCGTGATCCACGTATTCCGCATTTAACGTACATATAACATTACATCGCAATAAGAATTGCGTACAACAATAACACATAACATAACGGGAACGGTTCTCTTTAGGAACCGACCCAAACATAGTTAATTCACTTGTGAGCCTAGAGAATGATATCACCCTCATTAAGCTCGTTATACAACACTCGTTACCGTCCTAATAGTCGGACGAGTAACTTAACTTAATGATGGATCGGATTTAGTGATCCGAACACACCACACAAACACATGTTCCCCCTAGACCGATCATAAGTCAGAATAGTTAAGCTTTGGAGTAAGCTAGTGGGAGATCGTAATCCAAGAAGGAAAAACAACCATAACAGAGAGAAAGGTAAAGCAAGGATGGATACCCACTCCCAAACAACGCGCGACCGGAACGACCGGATTCCTCACCCCCCATTAGTACATATGTACTTATAAATAATTAGTTAGAGCTCCATTATGGAACTTATCACATCCACACACCATAAGGTATTACAATCGGTTAAACACACGGGAGGTAAACCACCTACATGCACAAAAAACACACAACCAACTCACGCATAGCCGTGGTTAGAACGTTCCCATGGTTTGGGTCGTTAAATCCGGATACCGTTCTCTTATGTGATCCTAGATTTGGTTAGCTAAGGTATAACACTTTCGAGGTTAAACGGTATCGGAATTGAACACGCCACATAAATGAATTACTATAAACTCATTACATGTTTTATCTTACAACGTGGCAAACATACAGAAAAACACATTGGCATACAAGCCGGTGTAATCCGGTAGGACACAGGTTGCAAGAAAACCATACCTTGGTCCCTGCTGCGTTCGAGTCCCGCCAAACGTAGTTCCTAAACATGATTAATAACGTCGGTTAATTACCTTATTTAGCTTCCGGTTTACTAAGCATTTTTCATGATTATATGACATGTTTTATGCTTAAACTTACCCTTGATTACCTTCATTATACCCCCCTAGGGTTAACTACCTAGGCCACACTTTGTTTGTTTTTTTTACAAGTTTTAGGTCGGTACCGACCGACCTTACCCAAGGTCGGTCCATTCCAGTGACATCCAGGTTTGAAAATTTACACCTCGACCGACCTTGCCAAGTCCGGTCCCAAGGTCGGTCCATTCCAGACACTTTTACCGTTTAAAAATTCTACCCCGACCGACCTTGCAAGTCCGGTCCACAAGGTCGGTCTATTCCAGAGACATATTCCGTATACAAAATTCAAGCCCGACCGACCTTGCAAGTCCGGTCCCCAAGGTCGGTCTGCTCCAGACCCTTGTTTAAAAATGCTCATTTGACTCCAAACTTCACCTTACATATCCTAGTATGCTTTAACATCATTTAGCACACTTAAACCTTCACATAACATCCTCCAAATGCATGTACAAGCTTACTTCTAAAGTCCTTAAACACTCACTCATTTACTCGCCAAACCTCCTAACACTTGTTTACACATTTTAAGGCCTTTACATATCACCAAACAAGGCCTAAACATCATCTAAAACCATCACCATCCAATCCCCCATCATTAGAAGCCTTAAACACATTTTTTTTCTTCTCTGGTCTGGACCGCCCCTCTGGGGAGGTCCCAGGGGCGGTCCACAACAGAAACTACTTCTCCTGCGCTGGACCTCCCCACAGGGCGGTCCCTAGGGGCGGTCCACAAGCCCCATTTTAAAAAGTGTTTTTCTCCTCATTTTGAACTCCAAATTCACCCCAATCTTTTCCCACTTATTCCACACTCTTTCCACATGTTTCCTCCATGTTTAAACACCTTAAAACATGCACCAAACCTTCCTTAATCATCACCAAACTTGTTACTCAATTTCTTACAAAAATTCCTAACACTTACAACATTTTTCCTTAGGATTTCTAGGTGGTAATGCATACCTACAACTTAGACTAACCAAGGTGTTTCTTCTCAATATGATAACCACTCCTAAGCATAATTTTGCATCCTCATCACTTCCTTTACACAAACTCCTCAAGTCTTTCCCACAAGTTCATACTTAATCCTTCACAAGGTATTATACTTCCTTTGTTTATCAACTAAATTTTTGCCATAGCTTCTCTTGTATCACCTTACACCAAAACACATAGTTTTTCCACCATTATACAACCAAGAACACTAAATCTCTTAATACACATTCCTTACACACAAACATATTGTTTTTCATCCTTTAACCACCAAAGATATCCATCTTCACAAGAGATGTTCTTTACACACAACTAAACCTTTAGACAACACTACATCACAATATAGTGCACAAACTTAAATTGCTTGGCACTTAGGCCCTTAAATTGCATAAACCTTAAACACTGAATTTCCCACATAATAATGCCTTCAACCTGCAAATACACACAACAATGCTCCCATGTCCTTTTAGTCCACCTTGTGGATAGTTTTCTATCTCATTTCCCATTGGCTCTTTAGGTTAATTATTAAGCAAATATAGCTCAATTCCCTAGTACATAAAACCACATTAAGAGAGGTCATTTACCTCTTTGTTTTCCAAGCTTTCTCACTTGTTTTCTCTTGTTTTTCTTGATTGAAAATCGGCAAGGAGCTTTTATCACTTGTCAACCTTCTAACCAATACACATATAAGGGTAATGAGTATTAAGTTTAATACTCAAACTCATAATTAAACCCTAGGTTTACATAAGTGTCTTAAAACACTAAAATTTGATGATTACCTTTGGAATTTGAAAGAGAGCTTGGTTAAGTGGCAAGATAGGACTCCTCCTAGTCCCTTGAAGATTGAATTAAGCTAAAAATAGCAAGACAAGGCACCATTGTAAGGTGAATTTTCGGCTATACAAAGATAATGATGGGAACTTGGATTTTCTTTGATTTTCCTTACCTTGAAACAAAGGAGAATGAGAAGGCATGGAAATATGAGCTCAAGCTCCTTCAATGGTGAATCTCCATGGCACCAAAATTGAGTCCTTGAAGATTTGAAAAGAGGGAAATGAAGAGCTCACTCTAACTAAGACAAAGGTAGTCTTGAAATTGATTTTGGAGCATGGAGTCATAAGTTACAAGCATTCAAAGATGGAGAATGGCTACTTGCTGTAGCAAAACGAGAATGGAGAAGGGAGGATGAGGTTGGAGACGGTGGGAATCAAAAGAAAAGAAGAGAAAGTGAGGAGAGAGGTAAGTTTTGGAGATATTTAAGTTATAAAGCAAAAGTAACCCTTTTACTTACTTTTCTTTCTTTCTTTTAATTGGCTAGCCAAGTGTGATGACTCACACCACTAAAACCGTGGCCCCTTACATATTAGAGATATATATGGTCTTTGTTGACCATCTAAACAACTTATGTTGACTTATGACTTAAACTAGCACTATTTGAGCACTATTCACAAACTAAGGCACATATTTGTGAAATTTTTGATTTCCCATTGATCTAGACTTCCTAATGTGATACTAAGTAGTACACATTTGATTAAAGAGTAATGATGGACATTTAGCCACTCAAAACTCATTTACAAGACAATTTTTCAGAAATGTGCTTTAAGGCTCCTTAAAGCACATTTTGTGTTTTAGCTTGTTTTCAAGCTTGGTTTTCTTTAGTAATTGATTTAATATGTTCATTAACATATAAATAAGGTCTTGGTAAGCTTATTAGGTCTTAACCAAACTTATCCCAAGCTTAGAGCACATTTTCGCCCATATTGGCTTTAAGGTATTTATTTGTGTTTTGTTTGGTTTAATTGTCTACCAAAGTTTCCTAAGGACTTAATTAGCCTTATTAAGTCATAATTGAATGTTATAAAGTCTTGGTAGGCTCTTTGGGTCCTAACCAAGTTCACTCCAAGCTTAGAGCATGTTTTTGCTTCAACTGTGTCTTAGTGCTTATTGTGTTTACTATGGTTTAAATTGTTCACTAATGTTTCTAAGGCACTTTTTAGCCTTTAAATATCATAGTTTAACATTTAAACAACATATCAAGGTTTGGGGTATTTCAATCTACCCCCCTTAAAAGAACTTCGTCCTCGAAGTTCACATTTCCCATGCATCATTAGACTAGAATACGGGAATTACTTGCAAAATAAAACTTCCATAACTAACATACTTTACATCACAACCTCGGACTTAACGGTCCGGGCAACATATCCACATCCATACATAACTAACATAACATGCTTACATGATAACCTCGGACTCAACGGTCCGGGTATCTTAACAACATTTACACTTACATAACAACCCTCAGACTCTTAGGTCTGGGTAACATAACAACATTTAGACTCATAGGTCTAGGTAACATAACAATTTTCGTAACTCAACCACATTAGGACTCAAGGTCAGAAATAATATTTATTACACATACCACGCAACATGTCTTAGCATGTATATCAACCAAAAATACCTTTTTATATACACTGTGATCCGCAGAACCCGGTCGCGATGGACACCTTCTGGTCCCCGTTCCTTTGGGAGATCAAAACAATCACTTAATTTTTAACATATATACTTCTCATGTCACCGGTCCGAAGACAAAGGCTCATACGTCCTCGGCTCGTGAGCAAGTACTACAAAAATATTCTTTACTAGGTTAAGTATAAGAGAATCCTTTATTCAAAATATTAATCGACTGTTTTGGAAATACCAATTGAAAATCCTTTTGAAAATGCAACACAACTCCAAGTCCAATTTATACTCTTTGCATCTTTCTTAGAGTGGTTATTTGTGACCACTTACAGGGAGCTTCAAGAATCATCCAACCCTGATGTGATCAGCACCAGTGTTGAACTATCCTTCCACCCCAATTTGTGTTCGGCTTCCCTTGATCTCATGATAATCAAGTTTCACCTCCCACTTCAATTTCAAGCATCAAGTAAATCACTCATTTCCAATTTTCTATCTTTTTAATCATTCTAATCATGATCATAACATCTCCAAGGGATAGAACTTCGTCTATCAGTTATTTCCATTCACTTTTAATCAAGTTACCTAGGGAATTTAATTCTTACTAGGTTCTATATAGGTTTCATACCCCTTCATAACTCACAATACTGTATATTTACATACTTTTATCAAAATACAATACACGGTATTACATTTAGTATTATACGAACACATACTGTTGGGGTTTTAGTTCCCCGGGAGTTTCTCTGCTCCCTAACACCCGTACTCTCACACAACAGTTAACAAAATAAACACACTTATCACAATGGTATTCGCATCTCCTGTGCGCAATTACCACAATTAAACCATGAATGAATGCGTATGTTTATATAACGCACGCACCATCATCCAAACAAATTATTTTGTGCTATGCACAACATAGTTCACGTACACTTGTACGGTAAAACACACTAAGCGGTTTTACGCTCTACCCCCCTTAAAAGGGATTACGCCCACGTAATCAATCACTGAACATCGGTTTAAAATGTTCTGCCGCCGTGAAGTGTTTTAACTTCCACGCGGTCTGTTATACAATGTGTTCTGGTTAGAGGATCTTAACCATGTTAGCGGTTTAGTCCCTAAACCGAGAATTCTCACTGGAGTTTGTTTAAACTCTTAACTGGTTTCGGTTCTGGCCTGTGAGGCTTCTAGGCATTAATAATTAGCCATTCACTCATGTTCACTATGCACATTCAACACTTGAATCACTGGCTCACTAGTTTCTACTGCGCAACTCTAATAACTGTAGAGCTTAGTTTGCCCCACTCGTTATTCTTACTGTATTGTACATCTCCCATTTATCACCTTTATCTTGGTAACAATGGTTTCTCAACCGACGCGTGGTATCTCTTACCGTGAGCGAACTCGGTGAGTTACAAAACTTTCCATCCACTTCTCTAATAACTTACTGCGTAAACTGCTAAGTGTCACAATGATTGACTTGTTTCCTTCCTCCGACTTACTGTCGGTTGAGATTGAGCTACCACCTTTGTTAGTGATCTCTCGTTATTCCCACACTTGAGGTATATTCCATACTGATATTTGGTATCCCGTGTTACTACAGTCACTTATTGCTAATCACACCTCCATATTTGATTTTGTACAAGTATCATTTCATTGGCACGACCTTGCATTTCCTATGCATCGGTCATTATAGCGTTATAAGTCTCTTTCTACTTCCACCAGCATTAACATTTCCCAAGACCTAGCTATCCCACTCGATCATTACTGCGTAAATGCAATACCAAAAAACTCAGTCATACAGAGTGCAGAGGCGTAAACTCTTGACAGTAAATCTCTTATGCGATTGCAATAGGAAATTACACTGTGTTTCACTGAGACTCTTATCTTATAGTACTAGCTACCGGCTTACTGCCCGGTTTGTTTGGTATCACTTACTATTGTATCTCTATTGAGTTTAACTCGTAACTGTGCTTAGTTGCCATATTATCGTTTAACAATACTTATACAACGGTCTCTTACTGTGCACCGTGCTCCTTGTATAACACTAACTTACATGGTATTCACTGTCACA
Source organism: Limonium bicolor (assembly GCA_023374045.1). Taxonomy (NCBI): domain Eukaryota; kingdom Viridiplantae; phylum Streptophyta; class Magnoliopsida; order Caryophyllales; family Plumbaginaceae; genus Limonium; species Limonium bicolor. The sequence goes on along the minus strand of CM041778.1, from coordinate 183,196,701 downwards.
TTAGCTTCCACACATATACTTACATCATTCGTATTATGGTTCGTCATTCATTTGGATGACTACTGAATGCTCCTTGAGCGTAACTCACTCGAGTTACAAGCCGCCGTTATTCAGCCCGGTGCTTCACATGCTACTAAACTAACCGTTTTCTCGCAATATCAACATGATCAATCTTTAACATATTTCTTGAACTCGGTTCACATACCTACCGCTCCCGCGGTTTCACAATATCGAGAGGTATCCCCACTCTTAAAGCAGTGGTTCGTTCCCCGCTCTATTTACTTGTATAACAGAAAGTCATGCAATCGATCAAACTTACATAACACATTTTGCTTGTGGCTTATAAGCCTTATTGCCTCGAGCTCTGCTCATTGTACGCCGTTCACACACATTTACTTCTTTATACAATATTACATGGTTTAGAAGTAGTATTGGGCTCCATGACAAGGTCGTTGCATCACGCTTCCTTTCATGGGATGCCCCTTCAAGGATGTCAGGCTTCCTCCTGACGACTTATGTTTAAACTGAGTGTTAGTTTCAACCTTTGCGTTTCTACCACGTTATTTCGTTCAATGATTGTTGATCCAAACATCCCTCAAGGATTGCTCCTGGGTGTTACTAAGTTATGTCATTACATCTGGCTTGCACTTATTGGTGTGTTTAGTTAACTACGCCGTTTTGCGTTCTTAGCTGGGTTTACTATCCTCGTCTGTGAAGATCGATATTCCCTGGTAGTCCAGGTGATCATTCCGGGGGTTTCATCCCGTTCATTGCACATTAATGTGTCCACATTAGGCATCTGCCTTGCCATGCACAGGCTGGGTCACCGTTCCAGCTATCATGTTTATCCCTGAGGATCCTTAAGACATATGCTATGTCTTTACATAACAGTTAATGCACTTCGCACCTCCTGACTCTTAAACATTTCCTTGAAATGAATTCACTAATTCCTTTAGTCTCGTTAACTTAACTGAGTTCCTTTACTTTAACCATTCTTGGTAATCCGTTACTCTTGTTTGCCTTTTACTGCTGACCGTAGTATGGAGTCAACTACTTTCTGTGTTCCTGACTCTACTCGTATACATATGTGGGGTACCCTACTGATACATTACTACTTACCCAACTAACCCATAAGTAGGTCTGTCAAGCCCACAAGCTCCTATCGGAGTGCGGTCGTCCCACATTATAGTTGGTACACTCGTAGTGTCCGTCACACGCCTAGGTGAAGTATTCAGTTGCAAACTCCCTTATATTGTCCTGTGACAATATGCATTCCGTGCTTCCCGAACTTAATCAAGAAAGTCTATCCCTTGTATTACTATGAACTCAATCCATTTCCTTCGGTTATTACCCTTTGGTTTAACCGGTTTCCCCTGTTGGTTATTCAAATTGCTGAGGCCGGTGTAGGTCCTCTGGTTGGGTTTAAAAGAAGGTTAGAAATAAACAGGGGTTGGAAAGAAAATTTGGTTTGAAAAAGAGTATTGAAACAAATCCGATTTGAAAGAAAAATCCCATGGTATACAATGTCTTCTTGCCTATCCAAGTCTAGCTTCTTGCTGACTGTTTTATTCCCACATACATTGGTTAGGCTGTTAAGCCCTTCCCGGTTTGATGATCTCCTTTAACTTCATGTTACTACTTTCACTAAGTACTTTGTATTTTTAAAATTTTCCCCGAACAGCCTGTTGTAGCAGCCTTGCCATGGCAAGTGCGCCAGCTAACTGGCCATCGGTTCAACACATACCGGCTGCGTATTGTTTTTAACACCCGCACTGTCATCAGTGTTCCTGTTGGCTCCTCCCTTGGTCTTAGAGTCTTAACATAAATTTTTGGGCAACTTCTCACTGTCTTCAATGATCATTAACTAGGGCTTTTCCCTTTCTTGGAGACCCCTTTTTACTTAGTACCCGTATCTTCTTTCGTAGCCCGTTCCACGCATTTGTCGTGGTCACTGGACTTGTCTCTTGTTTGGGTGCTACGTTGTAGTTCCTCACCCGCGTTGGTATACCGTTGGCGACATTATTTATAATCGTGGTCCCGTAGACACTCGTCTCGGGTTTGCATTACTTCACTTCTTGCCTTTGCACGGTTGGTGCGTTCAAGCTGGTTGTTCTCGACTGCTCGGCATGTCTACCCAGTTTGCCGAAATTCCATTCTTCTATACACAAGATTATTCATTCTTCGCTATTAAAGGCGGTTAACATTGTTCAGAGGGAAACCGTCTCCGGATTCCCACTTTTCGGGATCTACCGATACAGTTCTCCGTCTCACAGTGGTATTAATAACAGCCATCGGGTGTTCCCGAGTAGAGAGGACTTCCATCTCTCTGGCGTTCTTTCCCAAGTTATAAAACAGGATTGTGGTGGGCGGTTGGACCTGTAGGTTTCCAGTACACACAGGTTACTCCTAACTACGCGTATTTTCCACGCACTCACTCAACCCTTAACCCAAAGTACTAATCCTAACTCGGTACTTTCCTAAGCTCGGTAATTCATCTTCAGACGATACTCACTCTGATACCAACTTTTTGTAACACCCCAACTATAACCGTACACTTAACATCAAACTGCAGCGGAAAACTACTAACTCCCACATTACTTTAATTCAATGGTGTTACACGCCGTTAGCCACCCACGTTGGCTAACAGGCTATACATATACATTGTATCGGTCTGATGGACTAGATTTCCCGAGCAGGCTACACACTACTATCCCTTTCCATTAACAACAACATAACATTCCAACTGTACCGAGTTTTTACTAACTAATGCCGATCATTTTGGTCTACTACACCTACAATACATTACACTTGAAATGGATATTCGTTATAAACAACTACCCCCGTCCTACTCTCGAACGGCTTCTAGCTCCTTGTACCTGAAATAGGAAAGAGAAGAAAGGGTGTCCCCTCCAGGGGCTCAGTACCTTTGCTGGTATGGTAATCCCGCAGCCCGCATGCTACCCGGGCCACCACAACTACTTGTCGTCTTAGCGCATCGGTTGATTTTATTTGAATCATGCATGTAAACATAAGCACACAACACATTACATTCCATAACAATGGGGTCACAAAACAGCAACACATCTATACTTGATAATCACCCATTGTGTTCTTTCAACCCTAGAGGGTTTCTGCCTCTAATGGAGCTATTTTCCTTATAGACGACACTTACCCACTAATCGGTTTTATCCTCAAACCTCTCTTATATAAACTGGATTCATATCCGTGATCCCGTATTCCGCATTTAACGTACATAACATTACATCGCAATAAGAATTGCCGTACAACAATAACACATACATAACGGAACGGTTCTCTTTAGGAACCGACCCGAGCATAGTTAATTCACTTGTGAGCCTAGAGAATGATATCACCCTCATGTTAAGCAACGTTATACAACACTCGTTACTGTCCTAATAGTCGGAAGAGTAACTTAACTTAAAGATGGATCGGATTTAGTGATCCTACACACCACACCAAACACATGTTCCCCCTAGACCGATCATAAGTCAGAATAGTTAAGCTTTGGAGTAGCTAGTGGGAGATCGAAACCAAGAAGGAAAAACAACCATAACAGAGAAAAGGTAAAGCAAGGATGGATACCCACTCCCAAACAACGCGCGACCGGAACGACCGGATTCCTCACCCCCCATTAGTACATATGTACTTATAAATAATTAGTTAGAGCTCCATTATGGAACTTATCACACACACCATAAGGTATTACAATCGGTTTAAACACACACGGGAGGTAAACACACCTACACGCACAAAAAACACACAACCAACTCACGCATAGCCTTGGTTAGAACGTTCCCATGGTTTGGGTCGTTAAATCTAGATACCGTTCTCTTATGTGATCCAAGATTTGGTTAGCTAAGGTATAACACCTTTCGAGGTTAAACGGTATCGAATTGAACACGCCACATAAATGAATTACTATAAATTCATTACATGTTTTATCTTACAACGTGGCAACATACAGAAAAACACATTGGCATACAAGTCGGAGTAATCCGGTAGGACACAGGTTGCAAGAAAACCATACCTTGGTCCCTGCTGCGTTCGAGTCCCGCCAAACGTAGTTCCTAAAAATGATTAATAACGTCGGTTAATTACCTTATTTAGCTTCTGGTTTACTAAGCATTTTTCATGATTATATGACATGTTTTATGCTTAAACTTACCCTTGATTATCTTCATTATACCCCCCTAGGGTTAACTACCTAGGCCACACTTTGTTTGTTTTTTTTACATGTTTTAGGTCGACCGACCTTACCCAAGGTCGGTCCATTCCAGTGATATCCAGGTTTGAAAATTTACACCTCGACCGACCTTGCCAAGTCCTCGGGTCCAAGGTCGGTCCATTCCAGACACTTTTACCGTTTAAAAATTCTACCCCGACCGACCTTGCAAGTCCGGTCCCCAAGGTCGGTCTGCTCCAGACCCTTGTTTAAAAATGCTCATTAGACTCCAAACTTCACCTTACATATCCTAGTATGCTTTAACATCATTTAGCACACTTAAACCTTCACATAACATCCTCCAAATGCATGTACAAGCTTACTTCTAAAGTCCTTAAACACTCACTCATTTACTCGCCAAACCTCCTAACACTTGTTTACACGTTTTAAGGCATTTACATATCACCAAACAAGGCCTAAACATCATCTAAAACCATCACCATCCAATCCCCCATCATTAGAAGCCTTAAACACATTTTTTTTTCTTCTCTAGTCTGGACCGCCCCTCTGGGGAGGTCCCAGGGGCGGTCCACAACAGAAACTACTTCTCCTGCGCTGGACCTCCCCACAGGGGCGGTCCCTAGGAGCGGTCCACAGCAGACCCCATTTTAAAAAGTGTTTTTCTCCTCATTTTGAACTCCAAATTCACCCCAATCTTTTCCCCCTTATTCCACACTTTTTCCACATGTTTCCTCCATGTTTAAACACCTTAAAACATGCACCAAACCTTCCTTAATCATCACCAAACTTGTTACTCAATTTCTTACAAAAATTCCTAACACTTACAATATTTTTCCTTAGGATTTCTAGGTGGTAATGCATACCTACAACTTAGACTAACCAAGGTGTTTCTTCTCAATATGATAACCACTCCTTAGCATAATTTTGCATCCTCATCACTTCCTTTACACAAACTCCTCAAGTCTTTCCCACAAGTTCATACTTAATCCTTCATAAGGTATTATACTTCCTTTGTTTATCAACTAAATTTTTGCCATAGCTTCTCTTGTATCACCTTACACCAAAACACATAGTTTTTCCACCATTATACAACCAAGAATACTAAATCTCTTAATACACATTCCTTACACACAAACATATTGTTTTTCATTCTTTAACCACCAAATATATCCATCTTCACAAGAGATGTTCTTTACACACAACTAAACCTTTAGACAACACTACATCACAATATAGTGCATAAACTTAAATTGCTAGGAACTTAGGCCCTTAAATTGCATAAACCTTAAACACTGAATTTCCCACATAATAATGCCTTCAACCTGCAAATACACACAACAATGCTCCCATGTCCTTTTACTCCACCTTGTGGATAGTTTTCTATCTCATTTCCCATTGGCTCTTTAGGTTAATTATTAAGCAAATATAGCTTAATTCCCTAGTACATAAAACCACATTAAGAGAGGTCATTTACCTCTTTGTTTTCCAAGCTTTCTCACTTGTTTTCTCTTGTTTTTCTTGATTGAAAATCTGCAAGGAGCTTTTATCACTTGTCACCCTTCTAACCAATACACATATAAGGGTAATGAGTATTAAGTTTAATACTCAAACTCATAATTAAACCCTAGGTTTACATAAGTGTCTTAAAATTTGATGATTACCTTTGGAATTTGAATGAGAGCTTGGTTAAGTGGCAAGATAGGACTCCTCCTAGTCCCTTGAAGATTGAATTAAGCTAAGAAAATAGCAAGACAAGGCACCATTGTAAGGTGAATTTTCGGCTATACAAAGATAATGATGGGAACTTGGATTTTCTTTGATTTTCCTTACCTTGAAACAAAGGAGAATGAGAAGGCATGGAAATATGAGCTCAAGCTCCTTCAATGGTGAATCTCCATGGCACCAAAATTGAGTCCTTTAAGATTTGAAAAGAGGGAAATGAAGAGCTCACTCTAACTAAGACAAAGGTAGTCTTGAAATTGATTTTGGAGCATGGAGTCATAAGTTACAAGCATTCAAAGATGGAGAATGGTTACTTGCTGTAGCAAAACGAGAATGGAGAAGGGAGGATGAGGTTGGAGACGGTGGGAATCAAAAAGAAAAGAAGAGAAAGTGAGGAGAGAGGTAAGTTTTGGAGATATTTAAGTTATAAAGCAAAAGTAACTCTTTTACTTACTTTTCTTTCTTTCTTTTAACTGGCTAGCCAAGTGTGATGACTCACACCACTAAAACCGTGGCCCCTTACATATTAGAGATATATATGGTCTTTGTTGACCATCTAAACAACTTATGTTGACTTATGACTTAAACTAGCACTATTTGAGCACTATTCACAAACTAAGGCACATATTTGTGAAATTTTTTATTTCCCATTGATCTAGACTTCCTAATGTGATACTAAGTAGTAAAAATGTTGATTAAAGAGTAATGATGGACATTTAGCCACTCAAAACTCATTTACAAGACAATTTTTCAGAAATGTGCTTTAAGGCTCCTTAAAGCACATTTTGTGTTTTAGCTTGTTTTCAAGCTTGGTTTTCTTTAGTAATTGATTTAATATGTTCATTAACATATAAATAAGGTCTTGGTAAGCTTATTAGGTCTTAACCAAACTTATCCCAAGCTTAGAGCACATTTTCGCCCATATTGGCTTTAAGGTATTTATTTGTGTTTTGTTTGGTTTAATTGTCTACCAAAGTTTTCTAAGGACTTAATTAGCCTTATTAAGTCATAATTGAATGTTATAAAGTCTTGGTAGGCTCTTTGGGTCCTAACCAAGTTCACTCCAAGCTTAGAGCATGTTTTTGCTTCAACTGTATCTTAGTGCTTATTGTGTTTACTATGGTTTAAAATGTTCACTAATGTTTCTAAGGCAATTTTTAGCCTTTAAATATCATAGTTTAACATTAAAACAACATATCAAGGTCTGGGGTATTTCAATATGCCGGGTAGGAGATACCCGGCAGTGGTTGGAAATCACGTGGAACACATGTGCTGTTGGTCAACCGAAGCGACTTTACACTTATGCCGGATAGACTTTACCCGGCATCGCATCCGGCAAAGCTTCTTTTCCGTTCTACGCTCATGCCATGCAGGATTTACCCGGCCTTAAGTCCGGCATCAATGGACTTTTGGCTTGAAACTTGTTCCTTGTACACAAAACATATAAACACATAAGACTGAACTAATAAAATACTTTGGTACATAATATAACGTAAATAACATATATTTAACCTTATTTACACAAATATAATCCTAAGTCTAGTGCATAAAATATGATAAGTCTACGGCTTATCAACCACCATTCTTCTAGTCTTGTCAAGCCCTTCAACTTTGTGTTCTCAAAATTCCAAAAACTCTATTTCGGTGCTAGGAGGAATCACCATTGAAGGAGCTTGAGCTCATATTTTCATGCCTTGTTGAGCACCTTGGCTTCAAGGTAAGGGAAACCAAAGAAAAACACTATTTTCTCTTGTTTTTGTGTTGGTCGAGAATTCACCTTGTAATGGTGTTTTCTTTTGCTTTGGTTTAGCTTCATTCTAATCTTTAAAGGGCTAGGTGGAGTCCTCTCTTGCTACTTATTCAAACTCTCTTTAATTTCCAAGGTAAAACATTCATGTTGGTGTTTTAAGACATTGTTTAACTTAGGGTTTGTAAGTGAGTTTAAGCATGAAGCTTGAATGCTCATTACCCTTACTTATGTATTGGACAGAAGGTTGACAAGTGATCAAGCTTCCTTGCTAATTTTCGGTCCAAGAATACAAGGAAAGAGACCTTGGAGAAAAGAGGTAAACAAACTAACCTAATGTAGTTTTAATGCCTTAAGCAAAATGAGCTTGAATTGCTTATTAAAACTACCTAAGGAGCCAATGGTAATGAGTTAGTAAATACTCGTAAGGAGATTTTTAAGGACATATATGGTGTTGGGTGTATTTGCAGGTCAAAGGCAATTATAATGTGGAAATTCAGTGTTTAAGGTTTATGCAATTTAAGGGCCTAAGACCCATGTTATTTAAGGGCCTAAGTGCCAAGCAATTTAAATTATTAACTATATTGTGATGTAGTGTAAATTAGGGGAAGTTTTGTGTGTGGGAATGTTCTTGATGGATTCAGGTGTTCTTAATAGTTTAAAGGTGAAAACTATGTGTTTTGGTGTAACGATGTGCTAGTAGAACCCATGTCAAAATATGGTTAATGTGCAAGGAGTTTTAAGTGTTTAAATGAGATTTGGTGAACTAGGAAGTGCTAGGAATGACTAAGTGTTTTACTAGAGGAAGAAAAATGTATTAAAGTGTTCTTGAGTGTTAAAAAGGACTTAGGCATTATCTTGTAGGACTTAGGAATCAAATGAGTGTTTTGGGATACACCAAAGTCATGATGAGAGTGTGTTTAGGACTTATGCAAATTTGGGTAAACAAGGAGAAAATAATGTCTTGTAAGGAGAAGGTATAAACTTGTGGAGAAACTTCAAATAGTTTTATAAAGGAATTTTGGATGGTGAAAGATGCTTGGGAGATGATGTTGTTGGTGATGAGGAAACATCTTGGGATAGTTGCTATCATAGGTTTGAAACACCACTTGGAAGTCTAAGGAAAAACATTATAGTGTAAAAGATTTTGTAAGAATTTGTGTAATGATTAAGGAGGTTCTTGGTGAGTGATTTAAGGAGTTTAGTGGATGTCTTAAGGTGTGGTTGAAGTGCCCAAATGAGGTTAGAACATACTAGGATATGTTAGGTGAAGTTTGGAGTCAAATGTGCATTTTTAAACAAAGGTCTGGAGCAGACCGACCTTGGGGACCGGACCTGCAAGGTCGGCCGAGCCCAGTTTACCCAGCCAGAGAACTCTCTGGAATGGACCGACCTTGGGGACCGGACTTGCATGGTCGGTCGGGCTTAAATTACAAAGGGAAGAAACGTTCTGGAATGGACCGACCTTGTAGACCGGACTTGCAAGGTCGGTCGGAGTATAATTTTCTGACAGTAATATGTTCTGGAATGGACCGACCTTGGGACCGGACTTAGCAAGGTCGGTCGTAGTGTAAAATTTCAAACCCGGATATCACTGGAATGGACCGACCTTAGGTAAGGTCAGTCGACCCAAAACTTATATAAAAAAACAAACAAAGTGTGGCTTAAGTACTAAACCCTAGGGGGTATAATGAAGGTAATCAAGGGTAAGTTTAAGCATAAAACATTGTCATATAATCATGTAAAATGCTTAGTAAAACGGAAGTTAAAAGAAGTTAATGACCGACATTATTAATTATGTTAGGAACTACGTTTGGCGGGACTCGTACGCAGCAAGGACCAAGGTATGGTTTTCTTGCAACCTGTGTTCTACCGGATTACACCGGCTTGTATGCCAACTTGTTTTTCTGGGTGTTTGCCACCTTGCCAGAATAAGCATGAAATGAGTTTATAGATTTAATTATGTGGCGGCTTAGTTCCGATAACCGTTTAACCTCGAAAGTGTTAAACCTTAGCTAACCAAATCTAGGATCACATGGGAGATCGGTATTCAGATTTAACGACCCAAACCATGAGAACGTTTCTAACCAGGCTATGCGTGAGTTGGTTGTGTGTTGTTGGGGTGTAAAGTATGTTACCTCCTTGTGTGATTAACCCGGTTGTAATACCTTATGGTGTGTGGGTGTGATAGGTTCCATAATGGAGCCCTTAACTATATATATATATATATTATATATATATATATATATAGTATTAGGGGGGGAGGAATCCAGTTGTTCGGTCGCGCGTTTTGTTTGGGAGTTGATGTTTACAGTTGCTCTAACTCCCTCTCTGTTATGTATGGTTGTTTTTCCTTCTTGGATTACAATCACCCGCAAGCTTAACCAAAGCTTACCTACCTTGATTATTGTTCGGGGCTAGGGGGAAATATGTACGGTGTGTTCGGTACTATATTGAGACCGACCCATCTCAGTAAAAGTTAATATGTACGGTGTGTTCGGTACTATATGGAGACCGACACATCTCAGTGAAGTTAATATGTATGGTGTGTTCAGAATTATAATATTCCGACGCTTCTTAAGTAAATATATGTTCTCAATGTGAAACAATAAGTTGTTGTATAACGAGCTTAGTATGGGAATAAAAAGATTCTCTAGGCTCCAATGAGATTACTAACTCACATCTCGGGGTACGTGTCCTCACATGACCCTCTCCAAGTTATGTGGTATGTACGTTAAAATGTGATATGAGTTGTTATGTGGGGTATGTGGATCATGGGTATCAAACCCAGGTTATGACAAGAGGAAATTAAGTATAACCCGACTAATGGGTAAGTGTCGTCTAACAAGGAATTAGCTCCATTAAAGGAGAAACCCTCAAGGGTTAAAGAATACAATGAGTGGTCTAACGAGTATTGTTGTGTTGACTGTTTTGTTGAGCCCATTTTTGCGGGTATGTAATGTGTTGTGTGTTTATAGTTTTCATGCATGATTTAAATATAATCAACCGCATGCTTAGATGACAATTAGTTGTGCGTGGCCTGGTACTATACGGGCTGCACGATTACCATACCAGCAAAGGTGCTGAGCCCCTCGGGGGGCCACCCTTTCTTTCCTATTTCAGGTACAAGGAACTGGAAGCCGTTCGAGAGTTGGACGGGGTGATAGTTTGTACATGGGTAGTCATTTAAATTGAGTATGTGTTGTAGGTGTAGTAAGACCGAAATTGTTATCGGCATTAGTTTGTAAATACTCGGTACATTTTGAATGTAGATTTGAAATGATTGTTGGAAATGGAAAGAGATTGTAATGTATAGTTGCTCGGGAATCTGGTCCATCAGACCGGTAAAATGTATATGTATTAGCCTTGTTAGCCACGTGGGTGGTTAACGGCGTGTAACACCAATGAGTTTATTAATGTGATGAGTTGTGTTTTCCGCTGTAAATGGTTGTTAAGTGTATTGTCGTAGTTGGGGTGTTACAGCCCAAGTGGCATAAAGGTAAATTCGATATCCCAAAAAATATGTCCAAATCCAACAATAAACCCAAGCGCCAATAACAAAAAGAACATTTTGATTCTTGGTGGAAAGGACAACAAAAATATGTTAACCTCCCTTCAACCAAGATTTGTGGGTATTACGGGAGTCTTGGACATAGGGACAGTGCTTGCGATAAATTGAATAGAGATCTTTCGTTTAATCTTAAATGAGTCAGATTAATTCTTGAAGCTAGAGAAGTGTTAAAAAAATCTAGTTCGAAAAGGGAACCTGTGAGCCTCGATTTTAAACCCTATCCTATGTTGAATAAAGTTGATTGGGATCTGATTGGGTTTTAGGTCCACTTATAGCCTAAGATTAATAACTATGTCATATAACAATAATTATTAAAACCTAAGCTAGCTCATGGAACCTATTATGAGTCGCCACCTAATTTTGACCTAGATTAAATTAGGAAAGGAGAGTTCGGGTTCGGGGGCTTGATATTCGACTTATTTAGGGTTCAATTACTTTCATTACCCCTCCTAGGTTTTTCTTTTTCTCTACTTAGTTTATTTACGGCTTATTACGAGTTGTTTAACCTAAGTGCGCGAGCTTTTGTTTTTTTTTTTTTACATTTTTGACAGAGAATTAAAGTGAAATTAAAAGCTACCTAAGCTAGGGTTTCGGAGCAGAATTAGGTCAAATTTTGCTTACGTCCGTAGCCACGGACCAAACGTCCGAGACCACGGACCCCAGTTAACCTAAATATACAGAAAAGTCGAAATTAAAGGAAAACAAAAATTGCAAGGTCGGGGCCACGGACAGGATGTCCGTGGGCCCGGACATTATTTGAAAAACCTAAATTTTGAATTTTTAAAATCCCGCCGCCGTCCGGGGTGCCGTGGTCTCGGACAACGCGTCCGAGGTCCCGGACCATAGGTCCGAGGTCACGGACCACCACGGACAGGGGTTTTCAGAAGGTTCCCGAGGGGTGTTTTGAGCTCAAATTTTATGGGTGTGTAGCCTGAAAGATGTACAAGACGTTAGTGATTGAAAGTTTTCAATTTGAATTCGAATTAAGCACGAAACTTAGCAAACAAGTTATCTGACAGAGGCTTAAATAAACAGCAATACAGAAGCCTACGAAGGTTAGTTTGAGCCCAAATTTTGAGGCAAGACAGATAATACCGTGGTGAATCAGGGAAGTGGAGTTTCTACCTGTTTTACCTTCGGATTCACAACGTTTCTTCACACCGGGACTCGTCGAGTGCTCCGTTGATGGCAGACCCGAGAGGATTTCGACCAAGCTTCTGGTTGTTGGTTGTTCTTGCTGTTCTTCACGTTTTAGGTGTTTTGTGGGTTTTGATGATTATTGGTGCTTTGGGGATTGGAAAACGTGTTTAGATGGTGATTTCGGGGGATTTTCGGTATGATTTGGGTGGCCGGGTGTTGGAAAACGTGAGAGAGAGAGAGGAGGCGTGTTTTCTGACTCTCTAGGGTTCTTCAGCATGTGAGATGGGTTCTGATTTATCCAAAAATCTATCCCCTTATATAGACTTTCTTAAAGATAAAGAGAATCTAGTAAAAGTAAGATTTTTCGATATTTTAACTGAGTAACTTCCCAAAGGAATTTTGCTATGAAATTTTAACCACATGTCAAGAATGGATATTATGAATTTTCTGAGGTGGAAACGAATTTTTTAAATGCTGGAGCATTTTTAAATTGAATTTCTCGTCAGATTCAATCAGAAATTGCTGGAAAATTATTGAAAATTCGAAAAATCAAAATTCCAACGCCATTATGCTTAAAATGTCATCCTCTATCATGGGTTAAAATATGAAAGCGTTTCAAGCTGATTTGGGCATCCTTTGGAGGAGAGAGAAAGCTTACAAGAGGTCTTAGGAGCCTTTAAAGATTACCAAAACGCCCCTGAAAGTGACGAAGCTGCTCCCCATGCCATGGAACGTGCCGATCGGGCCGGGATCCCTCACCGCTTGATTAAAATGCCTCTCACAACACCAGTACCTCGTAGACCCTAACCAGGGGGTCAAAATTTTGGGTATAACAGATTGCCCCCCGTCAACTAGACTTTGTAATGAAAGTGAGAAGGCTAGTTGATGCCTGAGTGATACCCCAAAATTTCAAATGTTTCCAAGACCCTGCATGTTATCAGAAAACTAATAAGTTGTGTCGAGCTATTCTAAGGCGCTGACTACCTATAATGAATGAGATGATGTCAAGCGGTTCTAAGGCGTTGACTACCTATAATGAATGAGATGTTTTCAAGCAGTTCTAAGGCGTTGACTACCTATGACGAATGTGATGTTGTCAAGCGGTTCTAAGGCGTTGACTACCTATGACGAATGAGATGATGTCAAGCGATTCTAAGGCGTTGACTACCTATAATGAATGTGATGATGTCAAGCGATTCTAAGGCGTTGACTACCTATAATGAATGTGATGATGTCAAGCGATTCTAAGGCGTTGACTACCTATAATGATGATAGCTAGGTGGCATGCAAATGCAAAAATGCTGGAATGGTAATGATGCTAATGATGCTGATGATGTTGATGATGCTCGGATGCTTCTGGGGACCGAAACCCGTTCCAATGCTCCTGGTTGGTATACTATGGGGACTTATTGCCTCTGCCCACCAACTGGGGTGCTGGGATAACTTCTAGATTACCAAGGGGACTTATTGCCACTGCCCACTAGTTGTTTCTCCCAAGAAGTTGACATGAAGATGGGGACTTATTGCCTCTGCCCCGCCAACTTAGATCACGCTCTGTCTCGTACTTGTCTCGCACTGAAGATGATACTAGGTCTCGTACTGGTCTCGCACTGGATGATGACGATAGGTCTCGCACTGATGAAGATGATGGGTCTCGCACTGACGAAATTGATGGTCTCGCACTGATGAAGATGCTTGGTCTCGCACTGAAGTCTCGTACTAAATGGATGAAGAAAAAGCTGGATTCCGCACTGATTCTGGGTCACGCACTGAATGAAGATGTCTTGTACTAAAGTCTTGAAAATGATGGGTCTCGCACTGATGAAGATGGTAGGTCTCGCACTGAAGGAAAAGATGGGTCTCGCACTGAATGAAGATGCTAGGTCTCGTACTGAATGAGGAAACTACAGGGCCTCACACCGTTTTGGGTCTCGAACTAAAAATGAGTTTGGAAGATAATGGTCTCGTGCAAATTATGAGAACTGATTACTGGAGTACCAAACATGGCAATGATGATAAGATGTATGCAATCAAGATATATGAAAGATACTCGTTCAAAACAGGAAACTGTTGGAAAAGGTGCCGAACTTGGCAATGCTTGAGAAAAACCCTGCTGAAAAAGGAAAGTGAAATGATCATTTCCTGACTAAAAATTTCAAATCTGCAATTTGCTTCTTGAAAAATGAACATGCCATTGGTGGAAGTGTGTGGTGTTTGTTATGGTGCTGAAGGCTTTTGCCGGTGTTCAGGATTTGTGACAGACCAGGGATTGGGTTGTGATTTATGATGGGCTTGAGAGTGTGTGTGGTGGTAAGGGCTTATGTGTGTCTGTGGTGGGATGGTGGTGCTCAAGCTTTGGGTTTCAATTGGTGCTGACATGGCAATTGTTGGAACCAACAATTGCCCCCAGTATTTTTCCTTAGGACAATCTGAGCTAGAGTTCATGGCAATCGATCGGGACGATTGATTGCCCCCAGTATTTTCTTTGATTAAACATGCGAACAAGTTTCACCCTCACAGGGTCGAGGCTTATGCTTTGATGGGTGCTCCCTAACCTACACTCGATGGGTCGGTGTTTGCACTCATTTCTCGCTCATGGTCATAACTTCTAAACCATTGAATTTGATATTTGATGGATTTACGCATTTGATCTGTTACTTTCACGTGATTGGACACACAACTATCAAGTCGGAAGTCTTTAAAGCTTATAACGTGGCCATAGGGTGTGATGAAAGACGACGGGATCATGGAGGATATTTGAGGTATGTGGAGCTTAAATGGGTGACCAAAGCTGCAACTTGCGTCTTCTCTCAGATTCATCTTCCTTGTCTTGAAGTCGTCTAACTGCTTCATGTTGACGTTTTTTGAGCTTCTGGACCTGGACTTTTGGAGTTGTCCTTTACACCATTTCTCTTTTTTTGTCATTTGGACTTCTTCGAGGCACTTCGGGTTCGCCTTTTTGTTTTATCCTTTCTTGACTTTGCCTTTGGGGTTCTTGTGTTTCCCGGTTTTGGGCTTCGAGAGCTGTTTTGATGTGAGCTTTTGATCCTGTGTCACTCTGGGACCATTTACGGATCACTTCGTCATGCTGATAGCGGCATCGCTTCTTCAGACTGATGATAATGTTATCCGAGAGTCGGGCTCCTTGCTTCCTTTGGTCACCGGGTCGGGCATTCTCATTGGCTGGGTTATTTTGTGGTGTTCATATTATCGAAAAGGATATATGAAAGGCTCAGCGGGGGTGCCTAGGGTTTAATGTCAGGGTTCACAAGTTTTTTGGCTATGTGGTGCTGTACCTAGGTGCTTCGTCATTCCTGATAGTTGTGTATCCGCTCTTTGTTACTTTTCGCAGATCTAAGAGTAAATTTACAAATATCTCCTTCGGTCAGAGTTATGCCATTTATCTCACCTTTGAATGGTCTTGCCAGAGTCGTGTAAAAATGACACGCTCGTTCACTCATGGTTTTCCCACTCAAGACACTCTCGTGAGATTTTCACTTGGAAACTCGTTCGCACATTTAAACAAAAGATAAAAGACGACGAACTTAAACTTAGATTGCCCCCAGTATTGATTGGGGTTTGTGACAACAATTCGATAGATGTCGACTTTGAACCTCTTTGTGGATTGTTTGGATATTATAGGGTGAGTTGTGGTGTTTGGTTAGGCATGTTCAATTCTTTAGACACAAGAGACAAGCCGTTCCATTGCATAGTCAGAAATGATTGCTTCGTGATCCTTTTCCTTAAAAAACTATTTTGTTTTCCTTATTTTTTCGATGAATGAAAAATGGTGTACAGGAGTTGTGAAAATGGAACTATGATTTTATTTATGAATCATGAAAGAAACGTAAAGATTACAATCAGAGGTGACTGAAAACTAACTAATAAGCTACTAGGAAAATTTGAAGATGCAAGAAAACGATCTGCACACTTAGAAAAACTGGACTCCTTGCTCGAGGAGGTCTTGAATCTTGTGCTTCAATGCTCGGCAATTGTCAGCATAATGGCCAGGCAACTGATGGTAGTGGCAGAATTGATTAAGATGCCTCCCCAAATGAGTGGTTCCTGGCCGAGGGGCCAGGGGCTGTAGCAGGTTTCTCTTCTGAAGCTCTTCAAACGCCTGACTTGGTGCTCGGCCAATGTTGGTGAACTCCTTTTGCGATGAGTCTCGGCGTGGTAAGGGTATTGTCCTAAGGTTTTGATGCGGAGATCTAGGTCGTTGAACCATATTCACTTCTGGGAAACTGCTTTGAGCGCAAGCTACTGTCTGAAGATAAGCCTTTTCTGGTCCTGGCTTAGATAATTTGGAGCCACTGCCGGAGTTTCTTGAGTACTCAAGCTCCAAACCTTCCTTATGAATCCTTTCCTCTAGAATACCGACTTGTCCCATCAACATGTCCAAACTCGGAAAGTACATAAAATATTTTACTCATGGTTGTGTTGTTTTCGCATGTTCTCAATTATCATGCGGATTTGCTCCTGCTCGTCCATTCTGGTAGGCATGGCTGCAGCCTTTCTCCTCCAACGCTTGATGAAGTCAGACATGGACTCACCGTCTTTCTGTCGAGTTCCTGCCAGATCGATTCTGGTGACCTCGAGGTTCTTAGCATACTCGAAATGATTTAGGAAAGCCTCGCAAACCTCCTCGTAGGTTTTGGTATTCATCTTCTGAGTGAGATACCAACGCTGAGGAGTCTCGTCTAGATAGCGTGCGAAAACTTTGGCTTTTTGCATATCGTTGAGCCCCAAGATGGACATTTCTCGGTCGAACATAGCCAAGTGAATCTGTGGATCCGAAGAACCCTTGTACAAAGCGAGTGCAGGCAGCTTCAGCTTTAGGGGAAGATCAACTTCGGGATATGACGCCGTGGAGAAATAATCGAAGCCAGCTGGTTTGTTGGTTTTCTCTATGCGCTCAATCCTTTTCAAAACCCTTTTGACCTCTGCAGCTAGCTGGTTGTCAGGAACATCCTTCCCCATACGTGTTTGAGGATCTTGGGCTCTAACAGAGTCAATCTCGATGTAACTACGATTAAGATTTTCATCCACAAGCTTTTCTAGAGTGTGCTGATTTGTCTACTGGAGATTAGCCTTACTCCTCAGTTCCTCGACAATGGACTCCAAGACCTTGTACCCTTGCAGCACAGCGGCCAACTGGGCCTCAGTGTTGATCGGATTTCCTCCTTCTGCCATATCTGAATTCGGGCTTGCCTGTTTCCAAGAAGTCCATTATTAGCTAACTAAGGTGATAATGACACTTCACAAGGTAGATCGAAACTGGCTTAGGCTGAAAGCAAGTGGGCCAAGATACCCAGAAAATGAGGTGCTTGGGCTGAAGTATCTCTCAGGCTATGAACTGGAATTTGGACTGAAATGTAAACAGATGGCTTTGATTGGGCCTGAGAGGTGACACCTAGATCTAGGGTTTTGGGCCAGGGCCCGAATAAGAAGTCTGCCTAGATTAGAATGAGCCCTTGGGCCGGAATGTGTTTGGGCCTAGAGCAAAGCACATGGGCTGGAGTGGTCCCTAAATCACAAATGAGCCTAACTTTCTTTGGGCCAGAGAAGATGGTTGCTAAACCGAAAAAGATTTTATTTTCAGGCCTTGTGAGTTATTTCAAGTTCATGTGGATTTTCTTTTTTGGGCCTAGAACTAATTGGATAATTCAAATTGGGCCAGAAGAGAAATCACCTAAGTCTAAGCTTTTGGGCTGAAGCCCGAATGACTCACATATTAAACCAAACAGGACCTCTGGGCCGCAAACAAATAGAGCTGCCAATTCGTTTTGGGCTTGGTTGATGTAGGAGAAGTTCCTATCAATCTCTTGGCTGGGTAGTGGGCCGATCATACGAGCAAACAAGGCCCACACAAATTCAACATGTCCTCACTAGACGTTTAAGTCAAACCGGGTATGGATCGGTCCGGAGAGGTGCTTGGGGCGTGGGCCCAGGTCAACACAAAGGAATAGGGCTTGCACGCTATTCTCTTTGGGCTTCCCCACTCTTTTCACATCACCTGAAGGTGTGCGTCTACGGTCGGGTCTTTGACTGACCAAACGATGGGCTAGGTAAGGGCACTGCCAGGAAAACGCTTGGGGCTAAGGCCCAGGTATTAAGGGGATGTGGTTAGACGACATCCTCCTCTTTTCCCCCGCTTATTCACATCACCTAAAAGGTGTGAGTCCCTGACAGGGGACCCTCAAACGGGTCCCGGGATGAAATCGGTTTAGGTGGACCCTCGCTCTCATATGATGCAAAGGTGCAGAAAATTAAAGTGCGCACAAAAGTAAACAAACAAAGTAATAAAGCCATAAATAAACAATTTTTCGAGTTAAGCCCTCTTTCTTAAAATTAAACAAGTTAATATTAAGAGTTTGTCCCCAGCAGAGTCGCCAGTCTGTGAGCCTCGATTTTAAACCCTATCCTATGTTGAATAAAGTTGATTGGGATCTGATTGGGTTTTAGGTCCACTTATAGCCTAAGATTAATAACTATGTCATATAACAATAATTATTAAAACCTAAGCTAGCTCACTGGAACCTATTATGAGTCGCCACCTAATTTTGACCTAGATTAAATTAGGAAAGGAGAGTTCGGGTTCGGGGGCTTGATATTCGACTTATTTAGGGTTCAATTACTTTCATTACCCCTCCTAGGTCGTTTTTCCTCTACTTAGTTTATTTACGGCTTATTACGAGTTGTTTTAACCTAAGTGCGCGAGCTTCTGTTTTTTTTTGTTTTTAACATTTTTTGACAGAGAATTAAAGTGAAATTAAAAGCTACCTAAGCTAGGGTTTCGGAGGCAGAATTAGGTCAAATTTTGCTTACGTCCGTAGCCACGGACCAAACGTCCGAGACCACGGACCCCAGTTAACCTAAATATACAGAAAAGTCGAAATTAAAGGAAAACAAAAATTTGCAAGGTCCGGGGCCACGGACAGGATGTCCGTGGGCCCGGACATTATTTGAAAAACCTAAATTTTGAATTTTTAAAATCCCGCCGCCGTCCGTGGGTGTCCGTGGTCTCGGACAACGCGTCCGAGGTCCCGGACCATAGGTCCGAGGTCACGGACCACCCACGGACAGGGGTTTTCAGAAGGTTCCCGAGGGTGTTTTGAGCTCAAATTTTATGGGTGTGTAGCCTGAAAGATGTACAAGACGTTAGTGATTGAAAGTTTTCAATTTGAATTCGAATTAAGCACGAAACTTAGCAAACAAGTTATCTGACAGAGGCTTAAATAAACAGCAATACAGAAGCCTACGAAGGTTAGTTTGAGCCCAAATTTTGAGGCAAGACAGATATACCGTGGTTGAATCAGGGAAGTGGAGTTTCTACCTGTTTACCTTCGGATCACAGTTTCTTCACACCGGGACTCGTCGAGTGCTCCGTTGATGGCAGACCCGAGAGGATTTCGACCCAAGCTTCTGGTTGTTGTTCTTGCTGTTCTTCACGTTTAGAGGTTTCTGTGAGGTTTTGTGATTATTGGTGTTTGGGGATTGGAAAACGTGTTTAGTGGTGATTTCGGGGGATTTCAGTAGTATGATTTGGGTGGCCGGGTGTTGGAAAACGTGAGAGAGAGAGAGGAGGCCGTGTTTTCTGACTCTCTAGGGTTCTTCAGCATGTGAGGTTCTGATTTTATCCAAAAACCTATCCCCTTATATAGACTTTCTTAAAGATAAAGAGAATCTAGTAAAAGTAAGATTTTTCGATATTTTAACTGAGTAACTTCCCAAAGGATTTTGCTATGAAATTTTAACCACATGTCAAGAAGGATATTATGAATTTTCTGAGGTGGAAACGAATTTTTTAAATGCTGGAGCATTTTTAAATTGAATTTCTCGTCAGATTCAATCAGAAATTGCTGGAAAATTATTGAAAATTCGAAAAATCAAAATTCCAACGCCATTATGCTTAAAATGTCATCCTCTATCATGGGTTAAAATATGAAAGCGTTTCAAGCTGATTTGGGCATCCTTTGGAGGAGAGAGAAAGCTTACAAGAGGTCTTAGGAGCCTTTAAAGATTACCAAAACGCCCCTGAAAGTGACGAAGCTGCTCCCCATACCATGGAACGTGCCGATCGGGCCGGGATCCCTCACCGCTTGATTAAAATGCCTCTCACAACACCAGTACCTCGTAGACCCTAACCAGGGGGTCAAAATTTTGGGTATAACAGAACCCAAGTACATTTGGGTTCCCAAAACTAACAAATGATCTCTTGTCTTGTAGGTGAAGGCGAATGAAGATTGCTGGTATATAGATAGCGGGTGTTCCCGTCACATGACTGGAGATCCCAAACCATTTAATTCGTTTTCATCCTACAAAGGAGGTAAGGTAACTTTTGGAAACAACAACCAAGGTGAAATCGTGGGAGTTGGATCCGTAGGTCACCCCTCCAAGTTTAAAACAGATGGAGTACATCTGGTCACTGGACTTCAACATAGCCTGTTGAGTATTTCTCAAATCTGTGACAGATTTAATTTGGTACTGTTCTCATCTTTGGATTGTAAAGTTTTTGATGAGCATACAGGGTCATTGAAAGCTATTGGACGCAGAGAAGGAACCTTTACAAAATGTGCTTGAACTCAATCAACTCGGATGATCAAGTCTGTCTGAATGCTCACTCCAACAATCAACTGCTTTGTCACACCAGACTCGGTCATCCAAATCACCGGCTATTGAATAAACTAAAGAGTAAGGACCTAGTGGTTGGCTTACCCGACACAAACTTCAACATAGACACAGTCTATGAAGCTTGTACAAAAGGTAAACACACTCGGTCGTCCTTCAAGAGTAAGTCCACTCTCTCTACTAACTCTCCATTAGAATTACTCCACATGGACCTTGTTGGTCCCATGCGTACTCATATTCGAAGTGGTAAGAGGTACATTTTGGTCATAGTCGATTATTATTCTAGATGGACCTGGGTCATTTTTCTTTCTACCAAAGATGAAATCTTCACTCAGTTTACGAAACTTCATAAAATTCTGGTCAACAAATTTTCGTTTACATTGAAAACACTGAGAACTGACCAGGGAACTGAGTTTTGCAACAAGTCGTTTGATGAGTTTTACAGGGAAAACGGAGTCGATCATCAAGTGTCACCTGCAAGAACTCCATAGCAGAACGAAGTCGTTGAAAGCAAAAATAGGACGTTGGTCGAGATGGCACGTACCATTCTAAGTGATAGTCAACTGGCTCCGTCCTACTGGGCAGAGGCAGTCAATACAGCTTGTTACATATTGAATCGTGCCTTGATCCACCCCTTCTTGCACAAAACTCCATATGAGCTCCTACGACAACATAAACCTAATCTCACCCACCGCAGACGCTTTGGATGTCGATGCTGTATACACAACAATGGTAAGGACAACTTGGGTAAGTTCTCACCCAATAGTGATGAAGGTATATTTCTTGGGTACTCTCCTAAAAGCAATGCTTATCATGTCATCAATTTAAGAACTTCATGCTTAGAGGAAAGTCCCCATGTCAAGTTCGATGAGCTCAACAACGTTAGCTCATCTTTTGATCAACTTGATTTTTCCCCTGATGACTTTCTCACTGATCCACACTTCATCACCGTCCCAATCAGTAGACTTAATGACTCCCCATCCTCTAACAATGAAAATACCCCAGGGAAAGAAAGTCACACCTCAAATGACTCTAATCATACCTCTGACCCACTAAACTCTCGTGAATTGGACTTCAACTCCACTGAACACGAGACACCCTCTCCTCCTCGTCGACAATTTCAACAGAAATCAGCACACCCTCCTGAAAACATTCTAACTGATCCTAACTCAGGCGTCCAAACCTGTCTTCCATCCATGCAAAATCTTTGTGCCTTTGATGCCTTCCTCTCTAGTACTGAACCTAAAAATGTCAAAGAAGTGCTACTTGATAGCGACTGGGTCACTGCTATGCAGGAGAAACTTAACTCTCTTCAAAGACATAAGGTCTGGGAGTTAGTCCCTAGACCCACGCACCAACAAACTATTGGCACTCAATGGGTCTTTCGTAATAAGCTTGATGATGCAGGACATGTTTACAGGAATAAAGCTCGTTTGGTAGTGCAGGTGTAACACCCCATCTCTAAATACAATGATCGTCGCCCTAAGTCCATCCTGTACATTAACAACGCAATGGAAAAGTTCTACTAAATTGGTGTTACCGCCGTTAGTCACCCACGTGACTAACTAGGCCTATTCTCTTAACAAGTCACGGTCTGACTAACCGGATAATTACTCGAGCATCTAAAACATTACAATTCATAAACCACAACTTATACCGAGTATCTCACATCCTAATACATCATACTAACATCTCATCAGCATACTAAACGAGTGTACATGCACAACTCGTGTAACAAATGTAAAAGCAACCCGAAGTACACTACCCGCTCCTATTCCCAGGTCGAGTCTTCGTCTGGTACCTACCTGCAAAGTTTAAATCACAGGCCCCAAGGGGCTCAGCATATAGCTGGTATAGAAAACGTGCAGCCCACAAGCTAGCCGGGTTACACACGACTACTTTGTCGAATACATGCAATTGTTTATTCATACAAATAATAATAAGAAGTACGATAACAAACAACACATTTATGTGAAACATTCACAGCTCAAATAAATCGAACGTTGTAATGGACGTCCTGTGATGAGTAAGTTAGATTCCTAAATCCTGAGGCCTGAGAATTGTTTAGTTCTCATGTTTGACCATTCCTTATAAGTGTCAACCATTCTCCTATTAGAATTGGTTGTTCTCTAACTGAATTGTTTATTTTGTAGGGTCAAGTAACCCTAGCCAATGAGTTATTAACTCCATTGGTTGCGCCTCCTGAAGTTGCCTCCCATCTCGAACTGTTCACTCGAGATGGCCGGGTCAGTTTGTCGACCCTAGGCGGAAGACAGATCTGATGCAGATGCCGACCTCCTAAACCTGAACATGCATGACAGGAGTCAGTCCCGGATTCCTCTCCTCACAAGTTCCAGTTAGCTGAAGTCTCTTTGACAATTGGTTAGTTAAACCTCTCTCGGTATTAACCAACTAACAATAAGGGTACTTATAACTTTATACAGTTTTTTATTAAACAAAGTTAATGAACAAGCTCTGAATCAAGTTTTGTTAGTGTACAATGGACCCAATAACAGTACAATAAATCGGTTTCATGCTTAATCTTGTTTGGTCATAACACAATAACAAATAGCACACAAACCGAGGTAGACCTCGTTAGCAAACAAGCTACAAGAATCCCATACCGTACACCGGAGATTGGCTAGCTCTTAATCCCTCGTTCGCCTAATCCGCCGAACGCCTCTGACTTATCTAGATCTGTAACCAGAACTAGTATTAGTATCCTGTGTCTTAGAACTAGTTTGGTTCTCTTTTCAAGTTAAACCTCTTCCTAGGTTAACCCGGGTATAATAGTATACCGTTAAACGGGTTCGTTCATTTAGGAGCGTTTTCAAGCTCAATTCTAATTTCATTAACATACTAACATCGTTAGCAGTTATTTAGTTGCACAGTTAGCAACTTTAGACTCATACGGACCTTGTATTAGATTTTCATATTTTTCACTATTCATCCGTATTTCACTATTCATTTATACGGTCCCGTATTCTACTATTCATTTATACGGCCTCGTATTTTACTATTCACCATATTTCACTATTCACGTATACGTATTTTACTATTCACGTATACATCTCGTATTTGACTATTTATATATACGTAGTTACTATTCATGTATATGTATTTACTGTTCATGTATATGTATTTACTATTCATTTATACATATTTACTATTCATGTATACGTATTTACTATTCATGTATACGGGTACTATTCATGTATATGGGTATTTTCCATGTATACCAAAATTTACGTATATGCCCGTATGATACTCCGTATCAATACGTATTTATTTCTGTTTCCAATATAACTTGTATTTTCATTAAAAATACTTTAAGTATTGATTTCTCCTATACTTATTAAATTACGGGTATACCCCTCGTATACCTTAATTTATATACGGGTCTCGTTTAACCCCGTCTTAACTCTGTTTCTTTTTCAACTTGTTTCTAAATTCTTTATTTAATTTCCTTAACCTTCTAAACACATAAAAAAATGTGTTATTTACATTACTTGCCCATAGTTTTCTCTTAATCTCTATTTTACCATAATAAGTTCTAAACTTATTATTTTTATTTCTAATTTCTTCCAAAGTCTTTCTTAATTAATTTCTTTTATACTTTTGGTCAATTACCAAAATATACCCCAGCTTGACCAGGCTTTTATGGTCAAACCCCTTAACTTTCCATTATTTACAATAACACCCCAAAAGTTAATTTAACTTAACTTTTTATTCCTTTATCCTTTTAATATCTAATCTTTTGCTACAAATTTTATTTTAGCTCCTCTAAAAATTTTACAAACTGTAATTGACCATGTTTGACCACGTTTGACCAGGGAAATTACCATTTTACCCTTGTGGTCTTTTCTTTTATCCTAACTCATTTATTAACCAAATAAACTATAATTAATTTCTAATTTTCGTAACTAATTTTCCTACAGATTTTTGAACATCAAAAATCATTTTAAACATCTCTAAATCACCAGATTTAATTATCTAATGTTATAGTATATATATATATACCATCTTTTATTAACCTTAAATATACCAAAAACCTTATAAATTCCTTATAACACTTATAAACTCTTTATAAATTGTAAACTTAATTCTACAATTATTTTCCCATCATCTAAACTTCATAAATCTCATAATAAACCATATATATTTTCGGCAATTATGATATGTGACCAAAACTTCATAAACTTTACATATTACTCTTTATTATACTAACTCCTTTAATTTAACTTAGTTAGATAATTTTTCTAACTCACATATAACCTCCTAATTTTCGGCCACCATATAAATTATAGT
This sequence comes from Limonium bicolor, assembly GCA_023374045.1. Classification (NCBI taxonomy): domain Eukaryota; kingdom Viridiplantae; phylum Streptophyta; class Magnoliopsida; order Caryophyllales; family Plumbaginaceae; genus Limonium; species Limonium bicolor. The sequence continues at coordinate 183,171,378 of CM041778.1, read as the reverse complement.
ATATGAATTTTTCTTGTATATTATGATAGCTTATATTGTAGCTTATATCATAAGGAGTATAAATCTAATTTTAGATTTACAAAATATTAACATTTTAGGTGCTAGAAATTAAATCTAACACCTAATAAAATCGGTAATAATAAACAAGGTACAAAATATATTAGATCATATATAGATCAATATTTAGAACCTTGAAATAGGTAGTTGTAGGATTTACCTTGTATATTAACCATTAGCTTAATATTTAAGCTTGATTTCCTTAGAAATTTTGACATCAATTTGCTAGAGGAATTGGCTCCAAAATTATACAACAAGATGAAGAATAAGATGGGTTAGTATCCCATGCCAATCGGCTGTAACAAAAACCAAAGAATAGGAAGTTTTCAAGAAGGCAATGTTTTACCTCAAGAATCAAAGGCACTTCTCAGTGGTTTTTCCTACGAATCTTGGGGCTCATGAGCTATGGTTGTAAAGCTCTTGAAGAGAGGATTCCAACGAGCTATCAAGCTTATGATTTGGAGCTAGGACGACAAAGTTATGATTCTTACAAGGAAGGGTGTTCTTTAAGGTTCAAAATCGTGAAGTTTTGCTTTGTTTTGTGTTCTTCCTTCAAAGAGAGGATGAGTTCCGAATTTAGAAGCTCTCATTTGATAGGTAAGAGTCTGGGTAATCATTCACTAAGGGGACAAGATAATAATGCAATGCAAGGAAGTCTTGATTAGGTGTAATAGTATAAAGTAAAGGCAAATAATGCCTTGGTGAGTCACCCCCCAAATCGGCAGCCCCTAGTCCCATTTGATCTCATTTTTTTTGTTTTCTTATTATATTATGTAACATTTGATGGATTAAATTCGTTCACAATGACTTATACCATGTTATAGGTACGTTACAAGGCCAAAAATGCCTTAAAACACATTTTATGTGCTTCCGGGTTCACATTGATTTTGCAATTTGTTTTGGCTAGTTTAAATGTGTTCTTAGTACATTTATAACCTTTAGAAACTTTGTTCATGAAATAGCATGTTGCTAATTCCAATTTAAACCAAGTCGTTTGGTGGTTTCTCCTTGACTTTCGTCAGTTTAGTACCGGTTTTTATGTGGACTTGTATACTTAATTTGTGTGTATACGCTATGGCTCCTATGACCATTTTATTGTTATCCCCTTATTTCTTATTGGTATTTAGGCTCATTAGCCTTTTAATTCCATGTATAAATGCCTAAGGCGCATCTCCCTTTAAAGCACATTTTTCTTTAAAGCACATTTTTGTGCTCTAAGGTGCGTTTTCAGTTTAAACGTTAATTTCGCTTAATGCGTATTACTAATCTTAGAGGTATTTCACATTTGAAATCTCTTGGGAACTTATTGGTAGTTCCCTAATTTATTTATACTCTTTAAAACACCTTTTGCTCTAATTGTTCCCAAAGCATGTTTTGGTGTAAATTGTTGTTCAACACTTCTTCTAATGTTTCTAAGGCACGTTCTAGCCTTAGTATATCCTAATTAGATAGTTCATTAATATATTAAGGTTTGGGGTATTTCAATCTACCCCCCTTAAAAGAACTTTGTCCCCAAAGTTCCTATGTATCTATATTCCTTAGAATACACAGGTAACTTCACACTAAAAGGTCATATAGATCACTCAATATCTGTACAGGCATTCTGACTCACAAGGTCTGCCATATGTATATATATATTTACCACACTTGTCACACAACATGTATTTTTCATGTTTTAGTAATCAAAATACTCTTTGTATATTCTTTGTTGTATACTCCTCATGTAACCGGTCCGGAGACAAAGGTTTTCATGTCCTCGAGTTCATGAGCGAGTAATACCAAAAACACATGTCAACTCCAATTCCACTTTATGCTACTGCATCTACTCTTAACGTGGTTAATTGTGGCCACTTGTAGGGAGTTTCAGGAATCATCCGACCCTGATGTGATCAGCATCAGTGTTGAACTATCCTTTCACCCCAATTTGTGTTCAGTTTTCCTTGATCTGGCCAAGATCAAGTTCTACCTCCCACGTCAACTTCAAACAATCAAATAATTATTCATGTAGCCTTTTATATCTTTAGTCCTTCTAGTCATAATCATAAATCTATACATCTCTAAATTATGGAACTCAGTCCATCAGTCATTCTTAATCCATCTCTCAGCAATTACTTAAAGAATTTAATTCCTACCAGGTTCTACATCGGTCTCATACTGATTCATACCTCATAACATTACCATATTTGGTCTCATACCAATTCATACCTCATAACACTACCATATTTGGTCTCATATCAATACATATCATAGGGATTTTAATTCCCCTGGAGTTTCTACTCCTCTTTTCCTGAATTCTCGCACCGAAGTTAACGAGGTCATCCTCTAATACATCTGGTATTCGCATTTAATTGTGCGTAATCACCACAACCACATAAGAATGAATATATGTGTTTATATAACATACGTATCAAACATCACAACTAATTGTATTGTGCTATGCACACTGTAGGTTACGTACTAAATACGCGAAACATACACTAAGCGATTGGGCGCTCTACCCCCCTTAAAATGGATTACGCCCACGTAATCAACATTATATCATCCTTGAACATAGGTTCAAGATGTTTAGGTGTCATGGAGCATTCTAGGTTCCATGTAGTCTATCTCACATTATGATTGGGTCAGAGGATCTTCACCATAGTAATGGCTTAGTCTCTATATCAAGGATTCTTATTGGTGTTTATAGCAATCTTACAACTAGTTCAAGTGTAGTCTCTAAGGCTCCAAAGTATTTGGTAGATAAGTCGTATATTTTGTTCGACTGGAAGATGTGAGACACATCCTTCCTTCTTCTCTTTCTTAGGTATATCAAACCTTTAAGATACAGTCCACTAGCTTCTGCTGTGCGACTCTGATAATCTCGGGGCTTAGTTTGCCCTTCCTATCCTCTTCAATATGGTTTACAACTCTTTTGTATCCTTATAACTTAGGAATAAAGTTTTCTTTAATGGACGTGTGGTATCTTTATCTACACACCGCCGTTCATGCTGTTATATCTTGTCTATCCAGTTCTCTGGAGATTTGATGTTCATACTCTTATTACGCCTTCCAGCTTCTGAATTGTTTCCTACTAACTGACCCTCAGTCTGAGATTTCTGTATTATCTGGAGCTGCTGTTCAGTGCTTATTGCTCTTCACAGTTTCTTTGAAATTCTTGAGACATATAAATTGTTTGTACTTAGTAATCAGTGCTCCTCGCACTTCATAATTCTTAATTGTTTCCTCCTGGAATGAGTTCCTTGACTCTTTTAATCCCATTAGTTTAACTGAGTTCTTTCTCCTCAATTGTTCACGATAACTTGCTGTTCTGGTGTAAGTTTGCATCTCTGACTATCATACGGAGTCAACTACTTCTCGTGTTCCTTACACTACTCGTTTACATATATGGGGTACCTTACTGATACATTGCCACTTACCCGACTAACTTATAAATAAGTCCATCAGGTCCACAAGCTCCTTTGGAGTGCGGTTGTCCCACATCTCGTCTAAGTATCCTCATAGTGTTCGTCACACGCTTAGTCACAACTAATTTGTGAAGTATTCTGTTGTCGGTCTCCTCTTTCATTAATCCTTGATAACGCACATGTCGTTCTTCTTGAACTTAATCAAGGAATATCCATCTACTGGGTTCATAACCGCATTATACCTTCTATATTTAGTACAGACTCGATCCTTAGTAATCTGAGGTCTCTTTCCTTAGAGCCTATTATCTTATTTCTCATGTCGATCCACTAGGAATGCACTTCCAGTTCCTCACGGAATGGACAGTGTGCTTCCTGTGAAACCTTTCATCACATGGTCCAGACTATTAGCGTTACTGCACAGTCTGTCTCCCATTTCATTCCCTTTCTTACATCGGGTTTTAATTCATAAATCTGATTGCTTTCGTGTCAATATTTGATGGCTTATATATAGTGGTTGCTCTGCTGTGCACCGTAACTTAATCTACCTGATAGGTATTATTCTCATGGCCTCCACTATCGAAGTAGCTTTAGCTTTCTCATATTGCCCATTGATGGCACAATTCTTCAATTGTTTTACTTCAATGTTTTGTCTTATATTCAATCCCCTTCATGGTGTAAACACACTGGGGGTTCTCTAATCTCGATGTTTGGCAGTTGCCGTATCGTGTTGTACAATGGTTATCTCTTAATATGATGGTGTTCTCCTTCAATCTCAGGTTCGTAAGTAGGCTAATTTCTCTCACATTCTTTCATCCTTTATGATGTTATTTACCATCCAATTTAACTGGTTACTGAAGAAGTCATCCATTGAATCACAAGCTCTTTTGAGCGTTGGTCACTTGACGTGCCATACTGCGCACTCTCAATGTTTATCTCTGACGATTGCTGATTCTTAAATCCTGGGTGTTGGATATGAGGTCTGTCTCTGCAGCCTTCCATATATTATTTGTGTGTAACTGGAATGTTCTAAGGTAATTTCAAGGTCTACGGTTCCCATTCTCCAATAGAGAGTATTCAATTTCTAAGAAGTGAAAGCCCTTTTTGAGGGGTTTATTCCCACTCATGGCCTCACAACAAGGAGAGGTATCCCCACCCTAAAAGGAATGGTTCGTTCTCCACCCCTGTCAATAGCACTATCTCGACATTCTCATTGGTGCCCTTTCCTGGCAACTCTTCCTCAATTTAGTATAGGTTCTCATAACCACTTGTATGTACGAGTTGTAGTTCATTCATGGCCTAGATCAACCTTTTATACTTTCCTGTGCCTCGAGCTCTGATGTATTTAACATCCTTGGTTCGTAGGCCCTTAATGCTTAATTAGTCTCAAGTGTGAGCCGGTGTTCGGTTCACCGTTGCATTCTTAATCATCTGTAGTTATCCACGTAATTCTCTTGTTCTCTGAGCTTTGTCAATGTTGTGTCACATCATTGGATGTATTATTGAGTTTCACAATAAGTTACTATATCTCGCTTCCTACTGTGGAAGTTCACTTAGGTAATCTGATGTTAATCAGTGTTTGTGACAATACCTTCGCTCTCATAGACTTACGTCTTTTAGCAATTAAGGATTAGTTTTCATTAGGCCTCTGCCTCTAGGTGTCTAAGTCGGATATTTACCCTGGATATCATGTGCTGCCATGTCAATACTTTGTTCAACTTTCATTGACTACGCCACCCGTTAATGACTAATCATACTTGGGTGTTAATGAGTTAGGCAAGCAATACTAACCATCGTTTGTGGGTCTTTTTCTGCTCAACTATACCAACTCTATGGTGTAGTCCTTTTGAGGTTCTCTCTATTGTGATTGCACGTCTTTGATCCTAGGTAGGTCATTGCTTAAATTTGCTTTCTCTGATTCTGTTTCTGGGATTTATCAACATCCTCAATGAAGAGTGCTTATAATAGTATTATTCTGGGATTTCATCCCGTTTTTATTGAAAGTTGTTATGTCATCCATCCTTATTGTATGTCGTAATACCTTCCTTGTAGGTTATTACTTACATCTGGTCTTGCTCACATTGTTGAGTAATCTCTTCAGTTCTTCCATTCAAGGTTAGGCTTGGTTTTGGGTTGATGTTCTTACCTGTAGTGTCGGTTGTCTGTTGTTGATGCTCACGTCGTTTAGTTTCCTGACCAAGTCCAGCTCCCTACTGACTGGTGTATTGATTTAGTTGTCATGGTCAGGCCGTCAGGCCCTCCCAATATTTTGCTCTTCAGTCTTAAGGATTTGTAATCCGGTGTTAATATGTTTTATATCAGTGGTCTTACCATTTGGTCTTCACGGCTTCCCGTATAGCTTCATTGCGGTATCACTTGCCTAGGCAAGTGCGCCATGCAAGATGGGCTATTGGTACTGTGTACGTCGGCAATGGTACTTTCTCCTAAACTCCATGTAGGTGGTAGTCCATGGGACTCCTTCTTTGCCCTTTTTGACTTTGGCTAATTGATTATCTGGGCAGCTTCCCGACTGCTTTTGATTGTATAATTACTTATCAGGGTATTCCTCTTTCTGAGGGAACCCTTTTTCTTTTGCTTTCGCCATGGTTTTCACTCTCATTTCCACACCTTCGTCGAGGTTGTCGAGTATTGACTCTGCTTAGGCACTATGTGTAGACACCAAAAATTCTCACTCGTCTTATATTGAAACGAAAATACAAAAAACAAACGTGGTTTTAGAAATAAGGCGGTCATCCCCGTTTTCAATCAAAGGAATTTCCTCTCTTTGGCATTTAAATCTCACATTTTTATGGAAAAGGAGCACGAGCCTTTTATTGTGATCCGTTTTAACCTGCTTCGTTTTGTATACATATTTTGTTGCTTTTGTTTTAAAATATTTCACGGTATTGTTATTACCTTGTATTATTTTATGTACTCGATCGATTTATACTTTTATTATTATTTATTATTCCCTTGTGATTTTCTCCGTTTCGTCGTCACTATTTTTATTATTTTATATGTCTTTTTACTACTATCATCTTTCATTAATTTTATACGAGCATTAATTTTCATTATTTCATGTACATGTGCTATTCTTTTATTTATATCTCATTATGTTTTTGAATCTTATTTTCAATTGTATTCCATTCTTTCATGTCATTAGATTAACCATCTCATCTTATTGTATATACTTCCTTTTGGGTTTGTCTCGTTTTTGAAGAGTTATCCAGTCGAACTTAGAGCTCTTGCATTATTTCTCACACGTATATAATGAATCCTGTCCTAGCCTGACTGGTTAGGATGCCCACTTTTGGGACTCTACAGGTCTAGGGTTCGAATCCTGCAAATACACATGTGTTTTCCATTTTCTTGCGGCTTGCCTTAAAACACTAGTCTTACCTTCGACACTGGTATATTAAATTCCCTTGCGGCTTGCCTTAAAACTCTAGTCTTACCTTCGACACTGGTATATTAAATTCTATTGTAGCACAGGAGGTATGCTTGAGGTTACAGGTTTGAATCTCAGCACAAGCAAGCGCGGCTTGGGGTGGTTTTTTATTCCCGTTTTCTTCCATCTGCAGTCAACCTCCTGGGCCTACAGGCCTGTTTCGTTTTTTAATCCAACAGCCCCAAATAGTGAGCCCATGTCTAAAACAAAAAACCGTAGTTAGACATCTGTTCACCCTTCTCACATTATAAAAGAACCTCCAAAAAACCTACAGTGACCACGTTTTTTTTTTAATCAGCAGACACAAATCCCCAATATTCTCGTTCAGAAAGAGAAGAAGCTTCTATCTCCTTTCGCTTGTTTTTGAACTCGACTGAGAGAATTCCTCTTCGTCATCCTTGTTCGTCGGAAAACTCACTCTCCGACATAAATTTTCCTTCCATCGACGTCCTGTCCCGCCGGAAAAACCGAGCGCAGTTAATCTCCCCGTCGTCGACAGCGTAAGTGGGTTTCATCACCCTTGCACTCAAATTTTTTTCCGATTCCAATGCTTTTCGTTCTGGTTCTTCCTATCATGCCTTTCCAAAGTGCATTTTGCCCAGAGGCTCAAATCGATGAAGGTAGATGTGTGGTTCAGTCGAGAAATCATTTCCGGCGTAAGACCCACTTCCGTCTCCTACTACTCTTTCCTTTGGTTTCTTTTTAAAAAAAACAAGCAGGCCTCGGATCCTCAATTTCGCAGGTCCTGGACTTCAGAGATTTTGAACACTTAACTTCCATTTTAGATTCAAACTCGTTTTCTCTCACCGTTTTATCCTTCCACGTACATTAATCAAGGGGAGCGAATGTGGTGCCGGTAACCAGCCCAATCATGACTTCCATTCACTCCCCGGTTTGCTGCTCTCTGTCCCTGTATGATACTTGTGGTCTGTTGCTGCAAGTTTTGGCTGTTACTGCTTCTCGAATACTCTCCCAACCTGGTATGGACAAAGCAGTCCACGAACAGGAAGACCGGGATGCAATGCGGGTCCGAATTTCGATTTTCAGTTTACGTGGGTTATGTCTGTTTTCTTCTCGCCCAGTGTGTTTACACACCCTAATACTTACAAACTTCTTATTCTGTTGAGAGAAGATTAAGAGTCTAGAAAAACCGAGACGCCGCTTACCCTTGTATACCTCCTGTTTATCTGGAAACCCGTTATTGAGCGAGTAAAGCTTATGTGTGGTTTCGGATAGTTCATGTTACAGTTTATATGTTGATGATGAGTCTTTCGTTCTCTCATTCAAGCAAAACAGTGAGACTCGCATATCTCATTTGCGACTTTCCTCACGACTGCTTCCTGTTAATATTCATTTCCCAATGCTGTTATGTGTATCTCCTCATTGGGTCTTCGTAATTTATCGGCTTCAGTATACTCTTTGCACCTTTCTGTTGACTGACTCGTTGAGTTACCTGGTTTGTGAGTTCTAGGATGTCGAGGACCCATGTGTTCTCTGGAAATTAAGAAAAAAAGGGGTCCATCACCGTTTGAGACCAACTTGGGATGAACCCCTGCTTCAGTTCTTGAAGTGTTACGCTGTGTTTAAATTCCCTTCTCCTTTAGCAGTTTCATACCCTTCACTTATTTTAATCTACTCAGATGTTTACCCTGTTGAACTGACTTGAATTTGCCTATCGTGGTTTGTCTTATGTTTATCGCTTTACAGGAAACCTCGTGTCTTCCTCTCTGGTACTGATTCTTTGAATTAATTCATGGCCTATGTTATCCCGTTTTGCGTTACAGTAGTATATGGGACTGCAATCTGACTTGTGTTCTTGCACATTCTGTTATTCTGCGGTTGACACCCTGGAGCATGAGTAAATCAGAGCTGTTTAATTCCTTTGTTTACAATCAGGTGTAATGACTGAAGAAGTGCTAAGCTAACCCATGGTTGAAATGCTGCTATTCTTTGGTTGAGTTCGAATTTGATAACTATGCAGAACCTGCTCTTGAATCTGATAAATCATAAGCTGCCTCCTGGCCCACCTGTTTGCATTCTGGTTTAGGGGTTCTTAAGAACTGGATGTTTATATAGCTGAGAATCATGCATTCACAATTAGTGCTAAGCTGATGATACCAAACTCGAACGACCTAGGAATGATAGGTGAATGAAAAATGGCAAATCGATAAACTGGCATAGTGAGCTAGTTCGTGGTTATTTCTTGCTTGGATTAGTAACTTCGGGCTGTGTTTTGCTGTTTGTTATAGGGTAAATGTGGGAGCATGTGAGTAGCAATAAAAAATAGGGCTTGCGTTGCTAAAGTTTCATTGTATTTTTCTGTATTATTTGTCATGTCGCGTGGCTTGCTCATTAATTGTTTGTATTAAGGCATACATGTATATGCTTAGAATGGTACCAATTGCTTCATCTGATCGCGCTTTATGTACTTTTTTGTTGTTTTGTTTAAACCCTAGATGGCCCCTTAGGTCACCCCTTTTTTCATTTTAATCAAAGTCTTGGAAGGTACCCCACAACTAGCTCATTTCTATTTGCTTGGTGGGGAGCAATACCATCCAAAACTTTGAAGTTCTTTTAAGCCTTTGAGGCTACCCCACAACTAGCTCATTTCTATTTGCTTGGTGGGGAATAATACCTTCCAAACTCTTAAATCCTATCCCAAACCACCCTTAATTTCACTAAAAAACTTTACCCAAAAAAAATGGAAAAGAAGAGAAAAGAATTCGGAATAATGCTTATAGCTCAAGGTTTCTCATTCCAAATTCCTCCAATTTTTCAACCCTTCCACATTGAATTGTCTCTCACTTTTAATTGATGTTTCATTTCAAAAAGAAATCTCGATTTATTTTGAACACATCTTTCCCACTTGTAACTAAAAGCCCAAAATCGGCCCAATTCCAAAGTCCGGCCCATCCTCAATCTCAGCCCAAACCCAAGGCCCAAAACCCGAAGCCCAAACCCAAGGCCCAAACCCGAAGCCCAAAACCCGAAGCCCAAACCCAAGGCCCAAAACCCGAAGCTCAAACCCAAGGCCCAAAACCCGAAGCCCAAACCCAAGGCCCAAAACCCGAAGCCCAAACCCAAGGCACAAAACCCGAAGCCCAAAACCCGAAGCCCAAACCCAAGGCCCAAAACCCGAAGCCCAAACCCAAGGCCCAAAACCCGAAGCCCAAACCCAAGGCCCAAAACCCGAAGCCCACACCCAAGGCCCAAAACCCGAAGCCCAAACCCAAGGCCCAAAACCCGAAGCCCAAACCCAAGGCCCAAAACCCGAAGCCCAAACCCCAAAAAACCATAAAAATCAAGCCAAGTCCACAAAAATCAACCCAAATCCTAAAGGTCCATGAAATAATCCAAAAGTCCAAGAGTTGACCCGAGTTGTTGGCCATCCGACCTTGACCTACTTTGACTATCCGACTTTGACCAACTTTGATCATCCGACCTTGACCAACTTTGATCATCCGACCTTAATCAGCTTTGACCATCCAACTTTGACCAGTTTCGACCAACTTTGACCAGCTTTGACCATCCGAGCCCAGATTCAATTCATCCGTTTCAAATTTATCTTGTAAATCCCGTATAACTCCACAATCCAAAAGCACTTCTCTTTACTTGGTTTTTAATTCAAAGGTCCCTTTTCTCAAAATTCAAACAAACATTTCATTCGAACTTCATCAAGTTCTCAAAGAAACCGTTTTGTGGATTTTTAAAGGAAAAACTCTTCTCACATCACAGAAAACTCTTCTCCATTGCAGAAAGTTTTTCTCTCGTATACAGAAAGTTTTCTCCTAAAAACATTTCTGAAAATCAGTGTTTCTTCATCGAGAATTCCGAACAACTTCAAAAATTTTTCCAACTCGGTTTTAACTCAAATAAATTGTTTTCGGGGAGCAAGAAATGTCTAACCCCTTCAAAAAAATTTCCTCCATGGTTAGAACATCACTTGTCTTCCTTCCCAAAGTAAAAATCCGAGGCGGGGCACTGGGGTCGTAATCTCCCTTGTCGCAGTCTGGATCTCGTTAGGCGGGGTATTAGGGTGACAAACCTCCCCTAATTGCAGCCTAGTTTTTTACAAGGCGGGGTGCTAGGGAAGTAACGACCTTCCTAGTTGTAACACCCCAACTCAATCCAAATGTGGTCTCGCAACTTAACAGTATATATATAAACATGTCACAGCGGAATTCTTTACAATCCAGGACCTTGCCACGGTCTGACTACAGAATATACCGAACATTAGTCCAACAACCTTAACCATTTACATATCCTTCTTACAATCCTCTCACAACCTATACATCTTACTAACTCAATTGCCATACGAGTGTACATGCACAACTCGTAGGTCACACTTAATCCTTAACACTTGTATCCTCTTCTTACTCTTGCAACGGCCGCCTCCTGATGTACATGTGTAGTAAAAACAGCCCCCAAAGGGGGTCAGCACGAATGCTGGTACGATCCTCTCATGGCCCCCAAGCTAACGTGGCTACGACGACTAATTGTCGATAGCATGGAGGTTGATTAGATGCACAACATAATAGTAAATGCTGTAAACAACAATCCAAATATGAACAATCAAAGTTCACACACAATGAACGACTTAAATGCGTTCCCTTAATTAGAGAGTTAGTTATTTAACTCCTTAAGTAATGTTCCCTCTTAATCTTAGTCCATCCTTATCTCACCTCAATCTTAGTCTTATCTTAATCTTAGAAACAACCATCCTTTAATAAGGAGTGGATGTAACTTACCTTAATCTTAATAATACAAACCATCCTTTAAAAAGGAATGGTTGCAACTTATCTTAACCTCACCTTAATCTTAATCTTAACTTAATCTCAATATACAAACCGTTCCTGGAAGGGAATGGTTGTAGCTTAATTCGAACCTGGGATTTAGGTGATCCCACCGCACCATCTTAATGCCACCTACTCTGGACGGGAGTCCAGCGTAGCTGAGCCGGCAACCGGCCCTAGGCTACAAGTCCGAAGACAAGTCCTTAAGCGGAGGGCGGATCTGATTCAGATACCGTCCCCCTTTTTCCTTAGCATGCATGACCGGAGATCGGTCCCGGGTTTCCTCACTCAAGTTCCAGTTAGTAGTCATCTCAAGACCATGTTTGTTGGTTAACCTCTTTCGGTTCATATCGTCCCTTATTAGGGCGTTCCTTAGTCTCACTCAATTCCTTACTAAACATTGGTTAGTAAGTTCTCACAGTATGTTGTGTTAGTTTTCAAACATCACACAACAATACAATATATATATATGTTCCGGTTGCATGCTTTATCTTGTTTAGTGAGCACACAAAACAAATAGCACACAAGCCGAGGGACACCTCGTTAGCAAGCAGGTCACAAGAGAACTGTACCGTTCACCGTTGGTCGTTTCGGTTGCTTACTCTCCTCCGGAGTCCAAATCCCCAAGTCCTTAAACATTCATTCAGTTTTAGGTTGTTAATCACTTAACTTAATCCAACTTACTTAACTTGCTTAACTTACTTAATCCCTTAATGATTCCCACCTAACACCTCTTAAGTCTTACAACTTAATCTTACAACTTAACCTTAAACCTTTAAGTTTATACTTAACTTAACTTAATCCCTTAGGTTCCTAGGGTCCTAATCATTACCACCCTACCAAAGGTATACCTTATTACCTATTACCTTTCTTAGAATTTCAAATTTCCTTCTTTTTTTTTTTTTTAGGCCCGACCGAACTTCCGACCGACCTTACCTAAGGTCGGTCCATTCCAGAACACTTCTCCGTTTGAAAATTCTACCCCGACCGACCTTGCAAGTCCGGTCCCCATGGTCGGTCCATTCCCGAGAGTTTCCCCGAGGGAAATTTAATCTCGACCGAACTTGCCAAGCTCGGTCCTATGTTCGGTCGATTCCAGAGAGTTATTACCGTACAAAATACATGCCCGACCGACCTTGTAAGTCCGGTCCCAAGGTCGGTCCATTCCAGAAACTTTCTCCGGTAGTGTAAACTGAGCTCGACCGACCTTGCAAGTCCGGTCCTAAGGTCGGTCGGCTCCAGAACCTTGTTTCTAAATTCTCTTTTCAACTCCAAACTTCTCCTCATATAGCCTAATATGGTAGTAACCGCATTTGGGCACCTCAAATACACCGTAAGCCCTCCGAAACACATGAAAGTCGCCACCAAGAGACACCTTAGTCCATTTTTTGCATTTTCCTTGTAATAATGCTAACACTTGTAATGTTTTCTCCCACATATAACATCATCCCAAGCATCTTTCACCATCGAAAATTCTTTTATGCATTTACTTAAAGTTCCTTCACAAGCTTAAGCTTCCATCCATCAACACCTTATTTCCTTCCTAGTTGTTTACCAACACTTGCCTAAGTCCTAAATACTCAATTACATTCTCTTGATTCCTAAATCCTTCAAAGTAATGCCTAAATCATTATAACTCATTACAACACTTTATCTCACCCCTTTTTCATCAAGACAACCTCTAAGACTTCCTAGTACTTCCTTAGTCATTAAATTCCCTTAGAACATATCTAAATCACCTTAAGCATTACACCTTCTCCTTAAACTTATGCACAAGTTACATTCCTCATCTCATGATTTTGGTGTGTTCAAAAACACTCACCATTCCTCTAATTCCTCCTAGACATCTCTAGGTCATTCTAAACCTCAAGAACTCCTTAGTTAACTAATCTCCACTCAAATTCCTCATAATGACTCCTAGTAAATCCTAGGTCATATTAATTCACCACCATCGCCTAAACACTTATTTTCTACTCAAATTTTGCCATAGCACCTCTAGCATCATAGCATGCCCAAACACATTATTTTTCCTCATTTAACCGTCTCACACACCTCAAGTTCTTTCTCATCATATCTCATCACCCAAACCAACTCATTCACAACAAACTCAATATATTGCAATAATCTTAAATTGCATAGCACTAAGGCTCTTAAATGACATGGCTCTTAGGCCCTTAAATGACTTAAACTTAAACACTGAATTTCCCACAATATAAGCTTTCAACCTGCAAATACACTCATCAATCTTATAGTAGTTATAATGCTCTTAAAATCCACCTTAAACTTATATTACTAACTCATTCTCATTAGCTCCTTATCACAAGTTCATAAGCTTGTTTAAGTTCTTTTTCTTAGGTTATATAACCCAATACACAATGTAAGCTCTAAGCCACATTGGTACTTATCTAAAACTCATTCCTTAATCTTAAACCACCATTAGGTAAGCATTTTACCTTGTTTTCTCAAGCTTATCTTAATCTCTTCCTTAGACCTTCTTCTTGCATAGATCTCGGCCACCACTTAAATTCCCCTTGCAATGTTCTAATCAATATTCAATTACTCATATGAGTACTAACAATGCACTAACCTCAAGGAATGAAAACCTAGGTTAGAAATGTGTTCTAAAACATAAAAGTGGATGATTACCTTGAAGTCTCAAAGTAGACTTGGGCATTGAATGAAATAGGACCTCCACTAGTCCTTGGTGAATAAATCAAGCTAGAACAAGGCATGAAAACATAGCCCCATGAGAAGGAATTTTCGGCCATGTACAAGAAATGATGGAAACATGGTTTTTCTTACGTTTTCTTTACCTTAAGAGAATGGAGAAGCTAATGAGCTCTTCAAACTTGATTTTCCTCCATCAATGGAGTTTCCTCATGGCACCAAAATGGAGCTTTGAAATATTTGAAAAGATAGAAAGATAGGTCTTGGCCTAACTAAGAGAAATATGTGTTTAGTTTTTGATTTGGAGCTAAAATGAGTAAGTTATGGACAAGGCAAGGTGGTGTTGCCATGGGTGCTGCTCCTACGTGAATGAAGGGAGGAAGAAGATGGTGGAACCGTGTGAAGAAAAGAAATGAAGAGAGAGAAGAAGAAAGGTGGCTAATATAAGGTATTTGCTTTAATAAAGCAAATATTACTCTTTTACTTATCTCTTCTTTTCTTCCTTATTTGACTACTTATGGTGACTCATCCTACCTTAGAAAAACCGGCCCCCTCATTATGAACAAGATATTTATGGTCTTGTTTGACCAACTAATTGACTTAAGTTGATTAAAACTTAAACTAGTCACTATTTGGCACTATTCACTAATCAGTGCACATATTTCTGAAATTTTTGATTTCCCATTGATTTAGACCTCCTAATGTGATACTAATTAGTACACATGTTGATTAAAGAGTAATGATGGACATTTAGCCAATCAAAACTCAATTCTAAGACAATTTCTCAAAAATGTGCTTTAAGACTTCTTAAAGCACATTTTGTGTTTTAACTTGTTTTCAAGCTTGGTTTTCTTTGATAATTGATTTAAAATGACCATTAGAATATTACTAAGGTCTTATCATGATATTTGGGTACTCACCCAAGTCTCTCCAAGCTTAGAGCACATTTTTGCCCTAATTGCCCTTAAGGCATTTTCTTACGTTTTCCTTGGTTTAAATTGTCTACCAATCTTTCTAAGGCATATTTTAGCCTTACTACATCATGATTTGATGTTTACTTAGCATACTTAGGTTTGGGGTATTTCAATCTACCCCCCTTAAAAGAACTTTGTCCCCAAAGTTCCCATGCATCTTTTCTTATTAGAATACATGTCTTACCTCATTCCTTAGATCATATAGATCATACTTATGTATACTTAATCTCATTGGATCATTGGATCCGCCATATTCTTATACTTAAATATCACACAACATGCTTAAGCATGTGTAGCACTCAAAATTCCTTTTGTTCCTTTTTGATGATTAAAACATTCACATAACTTACAACGTATTCTCCCATGTCACCGGTCCATAGACAATGGCTCATTCGTCCTCGTCACCATGGGCCAGAATACAAAACACGCTGCTCTCCCCATGTCACCGGTCCGAAGACAAGGCTCGTGCGTCCTCGACTTCATGGGCGAGACTCAGTAAAAAGGTAATCCTTCTTACGAGGTCATGTGAGGAATAATTCCTCTAATTAAAAATACAATCAACTCCAATTTCATTTTATCTTAAGGCCTCTATCCTTAGTGTGATTTAATTGTGACCACTGGTAGGGAGTTTCAGGAATCATCCTACCCTGATGTGATCAGCATCAGTGTAGAACCATCCTTCCACTCCAATTTGTGTTCGGTTTCCCTTGATCCCTAGAAAATCAAGTTCCACCTCCCACGTCATTTTCAAACATCCAAATAATTCACTCATGTCCAATTTTCTATCTTTTTAGTTCTTCTAATCATAATCAATTCATCTCCAAAGTGTGGACTCATTCCATCTAACCCCAATTCATCTCTTAGTAATTACCTCAGACTTAAATTCCTACTAAATTCTATATCAGTCTCATACCAACTTCCACTGTCTCATACCACATAGCATTACTATTTCCTAACCCATAATCATATCAAATTGTATCCCATAATGTTATCTTATTCTTATCTCCCACATAGTCTCATATTGACTCATACCTCATATATTCTTATTTCTTAAGTCTCCTTAATCCTCTTCCTTAATTCTCTTAACTTGTACTCACACCGGAGTTAACAAGATAGGTACTTAATATGTATGGTATTCACATCTTCCGTGTGCAATAACCATGATTTATCTCAAAATGTTTATGTAAAACATATTCTCAAATTATTTTGTGCTATGCACACCGTAGTTTATGTACTCAGTACACAAACATACGCTAAGCGGTTTTCTCTCTACCCCCCTTAAAATGGATTACGCCCACGTAATCAACATTACATGATCTTTGAACATAAGTTCCAGATGTCTAATTCTTACCAAGCATTCTACCTTCCATGTCATCTATCTTACTTAGAATTCGATTGGGAATGAATTAGTCTCTGTATCGAGGATTCTTAACGGTACTTATACCGTTTCCTTAACTTAGTTTGGTCTAATCTCAAAGGTAGTGATCTGCTAGCTTCCGCTGCACCACTCTGATGTTCTTAGGCTTAACTGCTTCACTTATCTTTTTATAGCATTGTATATCCTCCTGCCTCCTTACAGTTTAGGTATATTGGTCTCTCAATGGACACGTGTTATCTTTATATATACACGGCCTTAATGAGTTGTAACTCGTCTATCCATTCTCCTTGGAGATCTTATGTTCATACTCTTAGTGTTTTCTCGAATGTCTAAGTTGTTCTCTCCAACTGACCTTTGGTCTGAGGATGATCCTCAATCTGAAACTACTGTTTAGTGCATATCGCGCTTTACAGTCTTAATCTCTTACATCTTAAGACATGTCCAATGTCTGTACTTAACAATTCGTGCTCTTCGCACTCCATAGTCCTTAATTATTTGTTCTCTGATTTCTCGTGTTGTTGGTTCAACTGAATTCTTCTCTTCGACTGTCTGTGGTAGTAGCTGCTCTTGTGTGATCTTGCGTCGTTGTCCGTGGTACGGAGTCGACTACCTCCCGTGTTCCTTACACCACTCGTCTACATGCATGGGGTACCTTACTGGTACATTACTACTTACCCAACTAACTCATAAATGAGCGTGTCAGGCCTGCAAGCCCCTGTGGGGTGCAGTCGTCCCACGTCTCGTTAGTAAACTCATAATGTCCGTCACACGTTTAGCTATTGCTAATTATGAAGTATTCTGTTGTCGATCTCCTCTTTTATCATTCCATAATAACATTTATTGTTCTTCTTGAAGTTAATCAAGGGAAGTCTATTTACTGTGTTCTTGGGTATGGTATGCTCCAGCTCCTTTCTATATTCCGTACTGATTCTATTTCTTGGTAGCTTAGGTCTCTTTCCATAGAGCCTCTTATCTTCTTTCTCATATTCATTCTACTAGGAAAGCACTTCCAGTTCCTTAAGGAATGGGTTGTGTGCTTCCTGTGTAATCTTACCAAACCATGTCCAGAATACTGGCATCAATGCTCAGTTCGTCTTCCATCATATTTTCTTACTTATGCTGGTCTTAACTCATACATCTAATTGCCTCAGTGTCAATATTTGACGGCTCATTCACAATGGTCGCCTTCCGTGCACCATGACTTAATCCACTTATATAACTATTGTACTGACGACCACTACTACCATGGTAGTTGGCCCTTACTATGTTGCCCATCAATGGTGCAACCTCTTATTCATTTATTCTAATGTCTTACCTTATACTCAATCCCTTCTTGGTGTAAACACACTGGGAGTTCTCTCATTCCGATGTATGGCGGTTGTCATACTGTGCTGTAGAATAGTTAACTCTTAATACGAAGACGTTCTGCTCCAATCTCAGTTTCGTAAGCAGGCTAATTTCTTTCGCTATCTTTCACCCTTAGTGATGTTACCTACCATGTAGTTTAACTGGTTACTGAAGGTGCCATCCATTGAATCACAAGCTCTTCTGAGCATTGATTAATTGACGTGCCATAATGTGCAGTCACGGTGTTTATCTCTGACGATCACTAATTCTTACATCCTGGTGTCGGATATGGGGTCTATCTCTGCAACCTACCTTATTACTCAAGTGTATCTGGTATGTTCTAAGGTAATCTCAAGGTTCATGGTTCCCATTTTCTAAATAAAGTGTATTTCATCTCTAATAAGTGAAAGCCCTTTTGAGGGGTTCATTCCCACTCATGGCCTCACAACAAGGAGAGGTATCCCCACCCTAAAAGGCATGGTTCGTTCTCCGCTCCTGTCCTTAGCATTATCTCAATATTCTCATTGGTACCCTTTCTTGGTAATATCTTCCCAATCTAAGTTATAGGTTTGGTAACCGTTCATATCTACAAATTGTAGTCCCTTCGTGGCTTAAACAAGCTCTCTTATAACTTACTGCGCCTCGGGCTCTGATGTGGTTAACATCCTTGGCTCGTAGGCTCTTAATACTTAATGTCTCAGTTCATTATTTGTACTCTTACTCACCTGCAGGTCATCCCTATAAGATCCTGGTTCTTTGAGCACTTCCACCGTTAGGTTACATCCTAAATGTAGTATCGGGTTTCATGATAAGTTGCTGCATCCTGCTTCCTGCTAGGGAAGTTGTTCAGGTGATCTGAGGTTACTTAGTGTCTTTGACAATGCTGTCGTTTTATTAGACTTATGTCCTTTAGTAATTAAGGTTCAGTTCGTACTAGGAGTTTGCCTTAAGGTGTCCAAGTTGGATATCATTCT
This sequence comes from Limonium bicolor, assembly GCA_023374045.1. Classification (NCBI taxonomy): domain Eukaryota; kingdom Viridiplantae; phylum Streptophyta; class Magnoliopsida; order Caryophyllales; family Plumbaginaceae; genus Limonium; species Limonium bicolor. The sequence continues at coordinate 183,152,339 of CM041778.1, read as the reverse complement.
GTCATCTTATACTTCCATCTCAACGCTTCGTTCAACTTCCGTTGACTATGCCACCCGTTGATGATCAATCATACTTGGGTGTTAATGAGTTAAACAACAGTGTTAACTGTCATTCATCAGTTGTTCGGCTCGACTATGCCCGCTCTGTGGGGGTAGTCCTCTGAGCTTTCCTTTTCCAGGGTTGTACGACTTTAATCCTTAGTAGGTTATAGCTTACGTTTATTTCTTTCACCCTTGCTTTCTGGGTTTTCCAACATCTTCATTGAAGAATGTTGTTATCGGCAGGTTTTAACTGTCATCTCGGGAGTTTTATCCCGCTCTTTTTAGAAAACGTTATGTCAACGGTCTTAATGGTATCTTATTATACATTCCTCGTATGTTATTGCTTACATATTGTTTTGCTCGGATCACCGAGCGATCTCTGAGATTTTCCTCGTGGAGTTTGAGATTGGTGTTCTTACCGTACTGTCGGTCATTGTTGTAGTGGGTTATACCGTTGCTAGTATTTATATGGTTTAGTATTTCGTCTAAGCTCAGCTCCCTGCTGGCTGATGTGCCGGTTCATCTCATCATGGTCAGGCCGTCAGGCCCTTCCAAGGTCCTATTTTTTTTTCTTTCTGTTCTTATAGATTTACAATCAGGTATTAATATATGCTACAACTGTAGTGTTCTCTTATTTCGCCTTGATGGCTTTTCGTGTGGCTTAACCGTGGTAGCACTTGCTATGGCAAGTGCGCCATGCAGGATGGGTTACTGGTACAAGGTACATCGGTTGTGACACTTCCTTCTAATTTCCATATAATTGGTAATCCTCGGGACTCCTTCGATAATCTCTTATTTTGGATAACCGTCCATCCGGCAGTTTCCTTGTTATTTGACAGTACTGTCATCTACCAGGGCGTTCCTCTTCCTGAGGGAACCCTTAATACTTCCTTATGTCTTAATCCTCGCTCTTGTCTCCACACATTTTGTTGTGGTCACTGAGTAATGATTCTCCTTTAGGCACTACATTGTAGTCCTATTTCGGTACACAATTTATATAAGTTCCTATCGTCGTCCGCATTATGTTGGCCAGGTTTGTAACCTTTTTCATTGTATGGGGTTTGGAGTTCCCGTTTCTAACCGGACTTTCCAGTAATCTCAATCCTCATGCTTTGTATTATCCCACTGTTATGCTCACTCGGACCGCTGTCCGGTACTCATGTCTCTTGTCATTTCCTTATCCATTGCACGCGTAGTGCTTTCCTTACCATTGGTATCACGGGTTATTTCGACTGCGTAGCATGTCGACCCATGTTGCCGGTAATTTCCGCTCCTTTATTGATAGAATTCCATAGGTAGCGCATGTTCCTCTATTGCGCTCCATTAAAAACCTCCAAGTTCTCCATAACTGTTGTACAACAAGTTGTTTCTCGTATTGCTTACTGTTAGCTAACTGCCAGATCGGGTTTCCCCGAGTAAGAGAAGGCTTTCTTCTCTCTGGCGTTTGTTCCACATATTTAGGGTTAGGGATGTGGAGGGCGGGTCTAGGTACTATGGATGTCCGGTAAGCACCGGGAAGTCCCGACTGACGCACCTCTCACTCTATCTCTAACCCTTAACCCATAACTCAATCTCAACCTCATCATTCTCCTAAGTTCGGTATTTCTTATCTTCAGAGCGTAACTACACTCTGATACCACTTTTTGTAACACCCCAACTCAATCCAAATGTGGTCTCGCAACTTAACAGTATATATATAAACATGTCACAGCGGAATTCTTTACAATCCAGGACCTTGCCACTGTCTGACTACAGAATATACCGAACATTAGTCCAACAACCTTAACCATTTACATATCCTTCTTACAATCCTCTCACAACCTATACATCTTACTAACTCAATTGCCATACGAGTGTAATGCACAACTCGTAGGTCACACTTAATCCTTAACACTTGTATCCTCTTCTTACTCTTGCGACGGCCGCCTCCTGATGTACCTGTGTAGTAAAACAGCCCCCAAAGGGGGTCAGCACGAATGCTGGTACGATCCTCTCATGGCCCCCAAGCTAACGTGGCTACGACGACTAATTGTCGATAGCATGGAGGTTGATTAGATGCACAACATAATAGTAAATGCTGTAAACAACAATCCAAATATGAACAATCAAAGTTCACACACAATGAACGACTTAAATGCGTTCCCTTAATTAGAGAGTTAGTTATTTAACTCCTTAAGTAATGTTCCCTCTTAATCTTAGTCCATCCTTATCTCACCTCAATCTTAGTCTTATCTTAATCTTAGAAACAACCATCGTTTAATAAGGAGTGGATGTAACTTACCTTAATCTTAAATACAAACCATCCTTTAAAAAGGAATGGTTGCAACTTATCTTAACCTCACCTTAATCTTAATCTTAACTTAATCTGAATATACAAACCGTTCCATGAAGGGAATGGTTGTAGCTTAATTCGAACCTGGGATTTAGGTGATCCCACCGCACCATCTTAATGCCACCTACTCTGGACGGGAGTCCAGCGTAGCTGAGCCGGCAACCGGCCCTAGGCTACAAGTCCGAAGACAAGTCCTTAAGCGGAAGGCGGATCTGATTCAGATACCGTCCCCCTTTTTCCTTAGCATGCATGACCGGAGATCGGTCCCGGGTTTCCTCACTCAAGTTCCAGTTAGTAGTCATCTCAAGACCATGTTTGTTGGTTAACCTCTTTCAGTTCATATCGTCCCTTATTAGGGGTGTTCCTTAGTCTCACTCAATTCCTTACTAAACATTGGTTAGTAAGTTCTCACAGTATGTTGTGTTAGTTTTCAAACATCACACAACAATACAATATATATAATATGTTCCGGTTGCATGCTTTATCTTGTTTAGTGAGTACACAAAACAAATAGCACACAAGCCGAGGGACACCTCGTTAGCAAGCAGGTCACAAGAGAACTGTACCGTTCACCGTTGGTCGTTTCGGTTGCTTACTCTCCTCCGGAGTCCAAATCCCCAAGTCCTAAGACATTCATTCAGTTTTAGGTTGTTAATCACTTAACGTAATCCAACTTACTTAACTTGCTTAACTTACTTAATCCCTTAATGATTCCCACCTAACACCTCTTAAGTCTTACACTTAATCTTACAACTTAACCTTAAACCTTTAAGTTTATACTTAACTTAACTTAATCCCTTAGGTTCCTAGGGTCCTAATCATTACCACCCTACCAAAGGTATACCTTATTACCTATTACCTTTCTTAGAATTTAAAATTTCCTTCTTTTTTTTTTTTAGGCCCGACCGAACTTCCGACCGACCTTACCTAAGGTCGGTCCATTCCAGAACACTTCTCCGTTTGAAAATTCTACCCCGACCGACCTTGCAAGTCCGGTCCCCATGGTCGGTCCGTTCCCGAGAGTTTCCCCGAGGGAAATTTAATCTCGACCGAACTTGCCAAGCTCGGTCCTATGTTCGGTCGATTCCAGAGAGTTATTACCGTACAAAATACATGCCCGACCGACCTTGTAAGTCCGGTCCCAAGGTCGGTCCATTCCAGAAACTTTCTCCGGTAGTGTAAACTGAGCTCGACCGACCTTGCAAGTCCGGTCCTAAGGTCGGTCGGCTCCAGAACCTTGTTTCTAAATTCTCTTTTCAACTCCAAACTTCTCCTCATATATCCTAATATGTTATAACCTCATTTGGGCACCTCAAATACACCTTAAGCCCTCCTCTAAACACATTAAATCTTCCACCAAGATCCACCTTAGTCATTATGCATTTTCCTTGTAATAATGCTAACACTTGTAATGTTTTCCTCACCACTATAACATCATCTCCCAAGCATCTTTCACCATCGAAAATTCTTTTATGCATTTACTTAAAGTTCCTTCACAAGCTTAAGCTTCCATCCATCAACACCTTATTTCCTTCCTAGTTGTTTACCAACACTTGCCTAAGTCCTAAATACTCAATTACATTCTCTTGATTCCTAAATCCTTCAAAGTAATGCCTAAATCATTATAACTCATTACAACACTTTATCTCACCCCTTTTTCATCAAGACAACCTCTAAGACTTCCTAGTACTTCCTTAGTCATTAAATTCCCTTAGAACATATCTAAATCACCTTAAGCATTACACCTTCTCCTTAAACTTATGCACAAGTCTTACATTCCTCATCTCATGATTTTGGTGTGTTCAAAAACACTCACCATTCCTCTAATTCCTCCTAGACATCTCTAGGTCATTCTAAACCTCAAGAACTCCTTAGTTAATTAATCTCCACTCAAATTCCTCATAATGACTCCTAGTAAATCCTAGGTCATATTAATTCACCATCATCGCCTAAACACTTATTTTCTACTCAAATTTTGCCATAGCACCTCTAGCATCATAGCATGCCCAAACACATTATTTTTCCTCATTTAACCGTCTCACACACCTCAAGTTCTTTCTCATCATATCTCATCACCCAAACCAACTCATTCACAACAAACTCAATATATTGCAATAATCTTAAATTGCATAGCACTAAGGCTCTTAAATGACATGGCTCTTAGGCCCTTAAATGACTTAAACTTAAACACTGAATTTCCCACAATATAAGCTTTCAACCTGCAAATACACTCATCAATCTTATAGTAGTTATAATGCTCTTAAAATCCACCTTAAACTCATATTACTAACTCATTCTCATTAGCTCCGTATTCACAAGTTCATAAGCTTGTTTAAGTTCTTTTTCTTAGGTTATATAACCCAATACACAATGTAAGCTCTAAGCCACATTGGTACTTATCTAAAACTCATTCCTTAATCTTAAACAACCATTAGGTAAGCATTTTACCTTGTTTTCTCAAGCTTATCTTAATCTCTTCCTTAGACCTTCTTCTTGCATAGATCTCGGCCACCACTTAAATTCCCCTTGCCAATGTTCTAATCAATATTCAATTACTCATATGAGTACTAAACAATGCACTAACCTCAAGGAATGAAAACCTAGGTTAGAAATGTGTTCTAAAACATAAAAGTGGATGATTACCTTGAAGTCTCAAAGTAGACTTGGGCATTGAATGAAATAGGACCTCCACTAGTCCTTGGTGAATAAATCAAGCTAGAACAAGGCATGAAAACATAGCCCCATGAGAAGGAATTTTCAGCCATGTACAAGAAATGATGGAAACATGGTTTTTCTTACGTTTTCTTTACCTTAAGAGAATGGAGAAGCTAATGAGCTCTTCAAACTTGATTTTCCTCCATCAATGGAGTTTCCTCATGGCACCAAAATGGAGCTTTGAAAGATTTGGAAAGATAGAAAGATAGGTCTTGGCCTAACTAAGAGAAATATGTGTTTAGTTTTTGATTTGGAGCTAAAATGAATAAGTTATGGACAAGGCAAGGTGGTGTTGCCATGGGTGCTGCTCCTACGTGAATGAAGGGAGGAAGAAGATGGTGGAACCGTGTGAAGAAAAGAAATGAAGAGAGAGAAGAAGAAAGGTGGCTAATATAAGGTATTTGCTTTAATAAAGCAAATAGTACTCTTTTACTTATCTCTTCTTTTCTTCCTTATTTGAATACGTATGGTGACTCATCCTACCTTAGAAAAACCGGCCCCCTCATTATGAACAAGATATTTATGGTCTTGTTTGACCAACTAATTGACTTAAGTTGATTAAAACTTAAACTAGTCACTATTTGGCACTATTCACTAATCAGTGCACATATTTCTGAAATTTTTGATTTCCCATTGATTTAGACCTCATAATGTGATACTAATTAGTACACATGTTGATTAAAGAGTAATGATGGACATTTAGCCACTCAAAACTCAATTCTAAGACAATTTCTCAAAAATGTGCTTTAAGACTTCTTAAAGCACATTTTGTGTTTTAACTTGTTTTCAAGCTTGGTTTTCTTTGCTAATTGATTTAAAATGACCATTAGAATATTACTAAGGTCTTATCATGATATTTGGGTACTCACCCAAGTCTCTCCAAGCTTAGAGCACATTTTTGCCCTAATTGCCCTTAAGGCATTTTCTTACGTTTTCCTTGGTTTAAATTGTCTACCAATCTTTCTAAGGCATATTTTAGCCTTACTACATCATGATTTTATGTTTACTTAGCATACTTAGGTTTGGGGTATTTCACTAGTTGCAGCCGGGATTTTAGAATCGTCTAACTCCCTTCCACTCGATTTCAATGTTTTCGGTTTTTAACGTTTTAAAACCCGGGAGTTAGAGACGTTGTTAGGATTCGACCGAGAACATCTCATTCAAGGTGTTTCTCTCTGAATCCTATTTTTCGACATAAATTCGTTGCCCCATCTTTCGAGCTCGGCAACTTACCATTAATTAAGTGTCGTGTTCGAGGGGGTACATAGGGTAATCCCTCGGGATTATCTGCCCTTTTACAAAAAAATGATTTTTCGGTTTTAGAAAAATTTAAGAGTGACAATTCTGAATGAACCAATACAATCCTTCCCATAGGACCTCAAGTCACATAAACATTTCTCAATCCGTCATAAACAGACTCCAAGGACTTCTAATTCCCGAATGTTCCTAGACAATCTTAGCCACCTTGAACCTAAACACTTGTGAACCAAACATCCTCTCCCACACAATTATCTCGAAAACCTGAACCCTTCTTTAACACATTTGGTTTCACAAAAACGCCTCAAAAAGTTAACCACTTCGAAACTTGAACCACACAAACCCGGAAAACACCCTTCAACTCTACAAAATGACCAAAATACCCCAACTCTACAAAATGACCAAAATACCCCTCAGCTCTACAAAATGACCAAAATACCCCTCAGCTCTATAAAATGACCAAAATGCCCCTTTGCTCCTCAAAACTTCTAGTATCCTTTTAAACTCGTGAAAGTCAAAGCAACCTCAAACCTCTCCACATTCCAACCAATTTCACCGGCCAATATTTCAAGACCAGCCTATTTCTCCAAACTCTTGGAAACCATCCGTTCTTCAGTCCACACTCAATCCTATCCTTTGGCTTTAATTTGAATCTCTCTAATAAGGTTTTGAAAGAAGGCAATCCCAACAATTGGAGACCGAGGTTTCCTCGGGCACCAATCCAAAGTCGTGGTCGTTGCCACTTCTAAGGGGTGTAACCCAGTGCGAACCCAAAATAGAATCTCTGACACGACCAGATAAATCCTACCCATAGGCAATAATCTCAGAGTCAAATAACGGTTCTTAGAACCCTGTTCCTTTCCTTCCTAGTTCATTTAGGTCAAACTAGGTGGCGACTCTAGTCAATTCCGCCTTATAAAGGCATAAGTCCGCGTGGAGCCCATCGAGAGCGGGTGTAGTGCTCAATAGCATTCCCCATAAGCTTTCTGGGGAAGACGGACGATGTAGTAGGTATTTGAGGGATGCCAGAATAACAGGTTTTCACCCTCCACAGAATGGCATTTTTTAGGATCTCGACTTTTCAGTCAGATCATATTTAGATAGACCCCCCCCCCTTATACCGAAAAATCACCCTCCACACTATGTCGTAGTCCTATCTTGGAGTATGACTTACAGGTGCATTTGTAGTCGTCTCGACCATTGAAGTTAGGTCTTTGCAACCCTTTTCTGTATAGGTTTGGAGTTATCCACTGCATAATTGACTTTTAGGCAGTCCCTATGCTCTTGCGCGGTATTATCCCACTGTTATTGCTCCCTTGGAATGTTGTCCGGTTTTCTGTCACTTCTCTTGTCCTCCCATTGCACTTGTAGTACTTTTCTTCTTACTAGTATGGCGGGGTTATATCGACTGCGTAGCATGTCGACCCAAGTTGCCGGTAATTATTATTCTCTCATTGGTAGAATTCCGTTGGTAGCGCCTGTTTCAACGTTGCGCTCCAATTGGGACCTTCAAGTCTTGAAAGACTATCGCATAGTGAGGTGTTTCTCGTATTTGCACCATGCTAAGTAACTGCCAGATTGGGTTTCCCGAGTAAGAGAAAGCTTGTCATCTCTCTGGCGTTCATTTCTGGTATCTTAGAACCAGGGGCGCGGAGGGCGGGTCAGGTATTATAGATATCCGATACACATCGGGGAATCCTAACTAACGCACCTCCCGCACTAACACTCAACCCTTATCCCAAAGTCTAAAGTTCCTAACTCGGTAATTCCTAAGCTCGGTAATTTCCAGTCATCAGAGCATAACTACGCTCTGATACCACTTTTTGTAACACCTCATCTCTAAACAATGATCGTCGCCCTAAGTCCGTCCTGTACATTAACAACGCAACGGAAAAGTTCTACTAAATTGGTGTTACCGCCGTTAGTCACCCACGTGACTAACTAGGCCTATTCTCTTAACAAGTCACGGTCTGACTAACCGGATAATTACTCGAGCATCTAAAACATTACAATTCATAAATCACAACTTATACCGAGTATCTCACATCCAAATACATCATACTAACATCTCATCAACATACTAAACGAGTGTACATGCACAACTCGTGTAACAAATGTAAAAGCAACCCGAAGTACACTACCCGCTCCTATTCCCAAGTCGAGTCTTCGTCTGGTACATACCTGTAAAGTTTAAATCACAGGCCCCAAGGGGCTCAGCATATAGCTGGTATAGAAAACGTGCAGCCCACAAGCTAGCCGGGTTACACACGACTACTTTGTCGAATACATGCAATTGTTTATTCATACAAATATAATAAGAAGTACGATAACAAATAACACATTTATGTGAAACATTCACAGCTCAAATAAATCGAACGTCGTAATGGACGTCCTGTGATGAGTAAGTTAGATTCCTAAATCCTGAGGCCTGAGAATTGTTTAGTTCTCGTGTATGACCATTCCTTATAAGTGTCAACCATTCTCCTATTAGAATTGGTTGTTCTCTAACTGAATTGTTTATTTTGTTGGGTCAAGTAACCCTAGCCAATGAGTAATTAGCTCCATTGGTTTAATAAACAATAATTCTTAAGTTATGAGGGATGTAAGCTTGACCCTCCTGCGCCTCCTGAAGTTGCCTTCCATCTCGAACTGTTCACTTGAGATGGCCGGGTCAGTTTGTGGACCCTAGGCGGAAGACAGATCTGATGCAGATGCCGACCTCCTAAACCTGAACATGCATGACCGGAGTCAGTCCCGGATTTCTCTCCTCACAAGTTCCAGTTAGCTGAAGTCTCTTTGACAATTGGTTAGTTAAACCTCTCTCGGTATTAACCAACTAAAAATAAGGGTACTTATAACTTTATACAATTTTTTATTAAACAAAGTTAATGAAGAAGCTCTGAATCAAGTAATGTTAGTGTACAATGGACACAATAACAATACAATAAATTGGTTTCATGCTTAATCTTGTTTGGTCGTAACACAATAACAAATAGCACACAAACCGAGGTAGACCTCGTTAGCAAACTGTAACACCCCTATAATAATGAAACAACAGCGGAAAATAAACTAAAGGTGCTACAGACCATCAGGCTGTAAACACCCGGTACCAACCTCACCAATTACAACCATTACAATTAACTAAGTTACGGTCTGAACTTCGAGAAAACTTAACATAAACATAACAATAATATAACACATTCGCTCTCCATAAACCTAATCCCATCCCAATCACTCATGCTCGTCATGGCCACCTGTAAATCAATTTGTACCTGCAAGATGAAACCAAGCAGCCCACCCCGAGAGGGGTGAGTCAGTTCCTGGAATGGAACTGGTACAATTCTCCAAAAAAACAAACTTATAAAACATAACTCTTCAAAATAAATAGTAACATGAAAACAAACTCTTAAAAGTAAAACAGAGATAAAGCACTTCAAAACAATCAAGTTAAAGAGAAAAGAAAACAAGACAAAGATAGAGATAGAGAACTTCCAAACCAAGTCATCCACTGAAGTAGTCACACCACATAGTTAGTAAGCATCCATTGTTGATGTTAGAACCAATTCTGGTTAAGAAGAGAAAGACTTAAGTAGTCACAAAGGACTAGGAGTGACATTAATATCCATAACCCGTGGTAGACAGTTTATGTCTCCACCATTTAAGCAGATGATTCCCATAGACAAAATATGCTCAAGAGTGGAATAAACCAATTGGGAGAGATGGCCCCCACCGCCAGTCAGTTGTCACAAGGACGAGGTAACGAGGTAAACAGACCTCCGCTGTCAGTTGTCCAGATGGATGAGGTATAGCAGACCTCCGCTGCCACCGACCCGTTCTCGGTCATCGGTGAAAAGTGTGTGCACCACTTAATATAAATAATCCATACTCAGTACCAAGATTAACATTTCCCATATTCCCATTAGATTATTAACTGCACAAGAGCAATATCAAAACACTCAGTCCTACAGAGTGCAGAGGCGTAAACCCTCAACAATTAATACCCAATAGAAAGAATCCATTCCCAATTAGGCTGATCAAACTCGACTCATGGATGAAACAATACCCATAGTCCAAAGGAAGAATTTACCAATACCAGATACTTTCCTATATTCCTAGTTACCCCACTAGATCATTAACTGCACCAGAGCAATACCAAAACACTCAGTCCTACAGAGTGCAGAAGCGTAAACCCTAGGCAGTTAATATCTAGTGAAACAACTAGATAGGAGGAACCAATAACCAAGGAAGTTTCATATACAGGCTCAGTTAGTCACAGCAAGCTCAGTTAGTCACCCAAACAGTTTCCTTTTGAAATCCATTTAAGATCAGTTGGTGTTCCAAACATTCCATAAAGTCCATCAAAAAAAGTATCGAGTACGAGAAATCGTACAAAACATTCCATAAGGTCCAAAACACAACAAGCTGAGTACGAGAAATCGTACCTTGGTAACGCTGTAGCAGTTCTAATCAACTTGCGCAAACAATCAACAGTACTCTGAAGAATATTAAAGGTAGTCTATCATCAATCACTTGTAGCCTATGTTACGCTTAAATAAACTCCTTACTCTTATTTCAAAGTCTCAATTATCTTTTAAGCCCTCATTAAATGTTATGTATAATCTTTGAGTTATCTGAGAACGTTGTATAGCTCAAGGTGGTAAGATCAAGAAATGTATTTGATTAACATTTGCTAATTGTCCACTCCTATCCACTTTATTCATACTTAACCACAATCCTCACATTCAAGACTTTTGAGACCTCTATATCATAAATGTGTTTATGTTATATAATTAAATCTAAGAATTTCAATAATAATCTTAAGCTCAATACTTTTACTCTTACTTTAGAATAAACATCGTCTTATGACCTACAATAGGTTTATCTTAGAATACTATACTATTAATTCACAATGTAATGATTATGTACTTTAACAATATTACCAAATAAACCATCACGATTAAGTTTCCCCTTAACTTAATTAAGATCTACCTCTTGTATATTGAAATCTTAGTGTTGTAGATACATTTTATTATAACTTAGTTGAGCCACTAAACTCAATTATCATATCCTTAGTTCAGAATGACTTTTAATCACAGCCACCTAATAAACTTGTCATAAGATGTTAAATTGCTTCTCATCTTGAATATCTATACTATAGTTAACTTAGATTTAACGAATTAATCTTACATTTAGTATTCACAAGGTATATTATATGTTTTATTATTACCTATACAATAAGGTGTTTAGTATAACCTTTTATGTATCCATACTTACATTTAATTTCCTAAATGTTTTATGTTTACACACATTCTCTCTATAGACTATGCATAATCCTTTGTACTAAACTTCATTAAACTTAAGCCTTAAATACATTTAAATTGTTTAAAAAAAACCTAAGGTTGCAAATGAATAACCTAATAAATTAATTTCCTTTATTGTATTTAGGATGGACAATATATCTACATAGAGTAGAATTTATCAACGAAACAAATTCGGGTTCGTAAGTGAAATTGTTAATTATTTAATAAGATAATCTACTATGAAAATTCTCTTATTTTATATTCAAATAACCCATCATTACTTCCCATTACCGTAAAGTATATCAATATAATATTTTATGTAACTTAGCTTTATCTAATAAAAAGGTTCAAAGGTTTTAAGTACCAAATTCCTATTTATAAACCTTCCTATAAATTCTTACTACTAAATACCTCACTTAATTGTAAACTCACATCCTGAATATTGGTAATAAATGTATTTTATATGGCTTATCTAATTCTAAGAAACTTAAGGATAATTATTTAGATAAATTTCCAAATCATCGTTTAATATAGAATATATCATAATCCTTTTAATGATTCTATCTTAAAACATTAAGTTATATTTCACTACCATAAATGTTAAGAAATAATTAAATCTAGACTTACTAATCCACCTCACATTTAGATGTAAAAGTATTTTGCTTTTCTTATTATGGTTTATATTAAGAACATCTAGATGTAAACGTATTACATTTGTTTATTATTAATTATAGAATAAGATCTATTTGTACAACATTTATGAAATCACAATTTTTCCTAAGTTCCAACTTATTAATTACTTAATCCCAATTTTAGATTTACATTCTGATCATTGACAAATAATACTATACATGTATTTTAATATGGTTTATATATAAACCTTGGAAATTCAAAGGTAACTCTTTAAGCCTAATACATAACTATAATTTAATACCACCTCATATAATATTCTCCTATTAGTATTATGTAGAGGTTTAGTTTAACTTATTAATTCTTTCGTATTATATTTCCTATAAGGTATTTAATTTTACTATGTTTACTGTGTATATATTTATATATACTAGGATTTGTACAAAACATTATTTATGTAGTTTTATTGTATTTAATTATTTATATTAAATTTTACACACACCTACATCCAAAATATGGTTAATAAAATAAAGTATTTCCCTTAGTTTCAATTAAGTATATAAACTACCATATTATATAATTAATATAAATGTAGATTAATTTAGCTCCTTGATTTAACCTAAGTTCTATTTTATTTCGTTTACATATGATGTAATTAATATATATATATTCCTTAGTTTAATTAAGAATATTAACTCCATATAAATATAATAAATAAACTTAAAAATAATATATTCCTTGATTTTATAAGTTTCCACTTAATAGTATATTACTTGTAAATATTTCACTACTATAAAAACTAATACCTAAACATTTATAAACTTACTGTTATAAAATGTTAATTTAGTGTTCCATATTTTTCCCAGCTTAAAATTTTATCGACAAACCATACTTCAATTTTTTGGTTACTTAAAAACCATATTATAAGTTATTCTTATGAAAAACTCATAAAACACAATTTTTAAAACCTTTTACCATTGCCCAAAAATCCCCAAATTTATACAGTAACTATAACATTTTAGACATATTATAAAAATTTTATTTCATAAAAATATCTTTTTAATTTAGCCAAATAATTCCAGAAAACCCGTAACTTGCAAAAATCATAACTTACGTTTAAAAAAACTCCAAAACCATATTAATTTACATAAAAATATACTAGATTTAATAAGGAATCTATGGTTAAAATTTCAAGTCAAAACACATTCGGGAAGGTATTTAAATTAATTCAGCAAGTTAGGGTTTATTATGGAAATTTAAAAACTCAAAACCAACTTGAACTCCCCAGATCTAATCTCGGCCGTCCGTTTCTTATAACTACAATCGGACGGCTGCTGAAACGCCAGTTCTTCCCAACCTCAAACGAAAACCCGAGTACTAAAATCACATTCCTCTCAACTCACAGAACCAAATCGGCTGATTTTTGTTTCTATCGATTCGAAATTCTCTTGCGGTTCTATTGATACCATTTTGCTATCTAAGGTGCACTAAATCGCGAAAACGATTCTGGGTATTCAAAGTTAGGTTTCTTCATATTTCGAACTTAAATCTGTCAAATTCTCCTATTACAGTGCATAATAAACGAAATTGGTACGTGGGTTTTGGTCGACAATGTAAAACCGATTAACAACATCGGAAGAATTTGAAGAAAAACTCACCGGAATCGCACAAATCGAAGGAATTCGATTCGGTTTTCTGGAAAAGGTTCAAACTTGACCGTTTCGAGGAGCTCACTTTGAGGATCTAATAGTTAAGTTCTAGATCGAATTCGAATCGTATGTGGGCTTAATCGAAAGAGGAAACATAGCTCTACATATTGATAGCAAGAACTCGCTCTAAATCGCAATACACAGAAAGAAATCTAAGTCAAAAGTTACGAGTTTATACCTTACGTTTTTCGGAAAAATCCATGATTTTATGGGATGACAAATCCGAAACTTGACACCTCTCTCTTCCAAACGGTTGGAATTAGCTTTGGTCTCATCATGAAAGTTGTAGAGGGATTAGAGCTCTTCAAAACGAGCTAGAAACATGAAATTGGCTGAGAACGAAGAAGTTATGGCTAGTCGAAGTTACCTGATTCGAAAGGAAAAACTGAAACTGCAGTTACGGTTTTTGCAGGGTGGCTACTTTGATTCGATTTTTTCGGTTGTTTCAGAACGAGTTAGGGTTTTTGTGAGCTATGGTTGTTTATAGGGAATGTAGGAGAAGACAACAAAGAAGACGGCACTCAAAAATTCCAAAGGATAAGAAAGTTATGAAGGTCACAAGATAGGGCAACAAACTGATTTCTGTTGGCGAAAAACGGGGAGAAAATCGACTAAGTGTTGGGCGGCCTGTGATTGACTGACACGTGGCAGATTTCAAATTTTTTACTCCAAACTTCAATCTAGCATAACTTTGGCTAGGATGATCCGTTTTTGACGTTCTTTTTATCGATCTTCATGGTTTTCCATAACCTATTTATTGATATAAGTTTTATGGGCTGGTTGACCATTCTCAAAAAGTCAACCCTAGCAAGGCTTAATAAGCTTTAAGGTTTCTATAATTTTACTTTGACTTTTATGTTTCAAACAATGTTCCAACTCTTTCTAAAATCTTTATAATATACTTGGAGTGTTTAGAAATTTTCCCAATTTATTGACTTATAAATCTTATTATTAAATTCATAATACTGTATAATATATATAATAATTAAATATTTAATTGTATTCTTTAGAGTTAAATAGAAGGAATCCCCTAAAATAATTTCCATAATTCCATATAATATTAATACTCATAATTCCATACAATATTTAATATTCATAATTCCATATAATAATTTAATACTTAGTAGTATTATTAAAGGTTTAATAAAGAAAATCCCCTAAATTAATTTAAATTAATTTAGGGGTATTTCAGTATCTCCCCCTTAAAAGAAACTTCGCCTCGAAGTTTAAGAAAATCACTAGTAGGCACTCACACCGCTTCGGGTGTGCTAAGACAAGATAATTCCAATGAAATTCCATACCATCCAATCCTTTTTTCCATCCATTCCCATAACCTTTCCACTTGAGATTACTCAAACTCAAAACGAACCAAGATATACCATGACATACATGATGAAAATCAACAGTCACACACTGTGTCATATTGTAAAAAACAAAGCACATACAAACACCTCTCATTCTGCTAATACTGTTCTCCCTTTACTAACAATGCAACGAGGCATAATCCGGATGAGATAACGAAGGAGGAGTATGCCAGCATATCCCCCTTAAAAGAGCTAAGGTACGCCCTCGTACCGCTGTAACACCCCAACCGTTAATCCTATGCTTACCGTCTAATCGTCCTGTTAATTCAATGAGTTCGCAGCGGAAGAATACTACTTACTTACTTCGGCGGGTGAAACAATGCCGCTAACCGCCCATACGGCTAGCAAGGCTACTAATACTTACAGTGACGGTCTGATGGCCAATAGATACCGAGCTACTAAAACAAACTTACCAATTACAAATACATTCACTACCAAAGGATTACCGAGTATTCGAAGTGCATTCATTACAACCTTCCAAGTTTACCAAAAGAATGAGTATCTACCAACTACTCATCTATACCCATCAATCCCTTCACAATAACCCAAAAAGGTGTACCCATGGTACACCGGCTATTCAAAATCTAAGCCATGTACTACTCAGTACACCGATCTCAAATTCATTGTTTACATACAAAAAGAAGACAAGAAATTAAAAAGTCTTCATCCGCTTCACCCTTCTCTTGCACCTGCATTTATTAAAAATGGTGCCCCAAGGGGCTCAGCAAATTGCTGCGCATAAACTCCGCATATACCGATTGCTAGCAAGGGTACGCCGACTAATTGGCGACCGCTAAACATGCTTGTTCATTACTCATACATACATGCTTTACACACCATCATACATACATTACAATACATCATTCACTTCAAGGCAACAATACAATAGAGTTCACAATACTTACCTTCACAGGTTAGCCAAATTGTGCATCCGGGTTAATCGGAATGCATATTACTCTTTACTCTTACTTACTCTTCTTACTTACAATTACTTACTTCCTTTTTACTTTACTTACTCATTCTTACTTACTTACTTATACTCAAGTCAAGTCGTCGGGACCTCCGGCCTTGGGGACTACACCGTCCCACATCCGGGATTTACTTGACTCACTAATCCGGGATGCTACCCACTTAAGGGATTTGGGCCGCGGACCAGTTTAAGAGTCAGGAATTGGAGCCAACCTCTCGTGACTCCGCATCCTCACGCGTGGCCGAAACTATATCGGACTTCTACTCATTCCAATTTAATTACCAATTTAGTTAGGAGTTAGCTTTTAGGAAAAGTTAGAAGTCCATTCATAACATATCAAGGTCACAATACATACAACATACATACAACTCATTCATCCATCACACGTCATTTCATGAATTATACAAACTAAGATTTAAGAAAATACACATCATACAACACTACATTTCACAAGTAAGCATATTAACTCCGATTCGTGCATTTATCTTTATTGGTGATCAATTAGCACACAACACACAAATCAGAGTAGCCATGATAGCATTCGGGGCATGAGGAATTCATACCGTTCACCGTCGTACGTGATTCCAAACGTCCTTCGATGTCACAATCAAGTCCTAAGTATACATACAAATGAATGATTAACTAACTACAATTACTTTACTTGTACTCTTACTATGTTCCCTAACTCATACTTACTAAGTCCTTACATCTCCTATACTTACTTTTTATTTACTTACTCTTATTTACTTACAATGGTTCACTTCCTTACATTACATGTACATATGTATAGGTGGGTATACATATATATATACACATACATACAATTATAATCATTTAGTTTTTTTTTTTTTTTTTTTTTTAAGTTATGGGTCGACCGACCCACCGACCGACCCAAACCCTGGGTCGGTCCATTCCAGTAAGTTTCGTTTCTGAAATTTCTCCCGACCGACCCAGAACCATTCCGACCGACCCATACACCTCTGGGTCGGTCCATTGCCGAGAGTTTCGGGTCTGTTGTCCAAGCTCCGACCGACCCACCGACCGACCCACCTCTGGGTCGGTCGAAGTGCGAAACTTCGACAACAGAAATTTTGAGTCCGACCGACCCACGACCGACTCACGGCTCCTGGGTCGGTCCATTCCAGAAGGTTTATTCTCGTTTCAAGCTCCGACCGACCCACGGTCCGACCCGGCTCTGGGTCGGTCGGTAGCAGAATTTGCTACAGACATTATTTTTCAATTCCAATTTCACCCATTGTTTCCCCAATCTTCCTACATACATCCTAACATGTTTTTACACATTTAAACACTCTAACTCATGCTAATTCATCTCCTAATTCATCACACAACTCTATACCAATTTACATGCATATTTTTCCTAGTTTCACTTCAACTCTCACTTAGTTTTCTCCCTTAATGCATCTTTGCTACAGATTTCAATCTAACTCTCTCCCAACATAGCTCCCTCTTCTAATGTCATTTCTAACACTCCTAATGCATTACACACCTCTCATGACTTACCCACCAATCTAACTCAAACAAAATCTGTTACACTCTCACATTAGTCATCTAGTTTAATTCTCTAAGTGTTCTAATTCTAGACAAATTTTGCCATAACCTCCCTTGTAATTTATACACTCACCACACATTTTTCACATTTCAACTCTTATTTCACCTGTTTCAATAACCAAGATTATACAAACTCCTCCCATACTCAAATACTAATACCAAAACACTACTAACACTACAAAATTTCCTGCACTCAACACTAATTCCCATCTGTTTTCAACAAGTTTTACACATCTTTTAAAGCTTCAAAACACTTATTCTCTTACACATTATACACTAATGCATTATCATTTTACAATACACATTTTATTCTTAAAAATCTGTTACATTACATATATATACAAGACTACACAATGAGAGTTCTCACCTTGTTTTCCTTCTAGATTTCTTTCTCTTCTTTCTTCTTCTCTCTTTCGGTTTTGCAAACTCACAAATCTAACACTACAACCCATACACAAATATATTTCAATACACCATTCAATGCTAAATACTAACCCTAACCATTAATCAAGTTTTAATCTAGGTTTTAGGGTTTAGAAAATTTATTACCTTCCAAGAGCTCAAGAGTTGTTTGGGTTAGCTCAAGAACAAGATTTCTCACACCACCACAATGCCAAAATCGGCTGAAGCAAGAGAGGCCAAACAAGGGTTTAGTCTCAAATTTCGTTTTGTCATTTAAGCTAGAAAAGATGGAGTTTTCGAAGAGATTTTTACCTTAGAAGAACAAGGAGACCAAGGTGCCTCTAATGGTGGTGTTGAAACTTCAAATGGGATATACCCACAAAAACGAAATTGCTTGTTTTTGGATTTTGGAAAGATGGAAGTGTAGCTCTTGGAGAGAGGAACACAATGGTGTAGTTTTTACAATTTTTGGAGAATGTATGAGGGAGTTACAAGGAGAGAAGTGAGTGTTTGTGTTGTGTTTCTCAAGCTGCCATGGAAATCGATGGAGGGAGGAGAAGAAGAAAAGAGAGAGTGGAGGGGGCTGCTTCCACGTGAGAGAATAGAATGAGAGGAGAGAGAGAGTAGAAAGTGAGAGTGAGAGTTTTAATTGTTTTTGTTTGTTTGTAAATAGTGAGGAGTGTGTGAGAGAGTGAAATAGAGGGGGGGGGGGGCCGGCTGGCACACCACACACACACATATTGCACTTTTTATTTTAAAAGTGGACACATAACTCTTGGTTATTTATACTTCTACCCCACAACTTCCCGTTTTTGACAGTTTTTACTAATCTCTCGTTTTATTGATTTTATTGGTCCTAAAGCTTCACTAATATTTATTAATGATTATTTAGTTGACCAAAATTGTTACGAGTCTATTTGACCCGCTTAAAGACACGTTTTCCCGGTTACCTCGAAAAACGCGCTTTAAGGTTCGTTAGTGATTTTAATCCGTTTTAAGGATCCGTTTTCTTCGGGATTTGTTCCCTAATAATTATTTATACTTAATTAAGCTTCTAAATTACTTATTAGCCTAATTAATCACTATTTTTAAATACGGGGTATTTCAATCTACCCCCCTTAAGAAACTTTGCCCTCAAAGTTGCTCAAGGTTAATAGTTTGATTATTCTACTCATTAGGCAAACCAATTGTCCTAATGTCTTCTACACCTATGAGGTGTTTACTTCATTCCACATTGCAAGCATACACAATTCAAGTACAATACATTCACAATTCACATACCAATGCATCATTCTCATTCATACCATACCACAATACACAATACACCATTACCATTCACACACATTACCATACACCATACATTGTACATACACATCATTCACTACTCATTACACACACATACACATTCATACCAAGTCCACTTGCACTACATGTGCCATACAAAATGCAATGCTTACCCCGAAGCAATGCAAAAGCAAAAGGGCTCTACCCCCCTTAAAAGGGGTACGACCCGTACCCGTATATACTACGACTAACTAGTCTATGAATAACTGTGGGTACTTAGCCTTCATGGCATCTTCCAACTCCCATGTCGCTTCTTCGACATCATGGTTAGACCATAGGACCTTCACCATTCGTATCGACTTATGGCGAGTGTCTCTGGTCTTCCTATCCAAGATTCTCACTGGGGTTTCCACATATCTCATGTTCGGCTCAATAGAAAGTCTCTCGGGCTCTAAGACATGAGAAGGATCAGCCATATACTTCTTGAGTTGTGACACATGAAATACATCATGGACACGTCCCAAGTCCTCAGGTAATGCAACCTGTAGGCTACTGAACCAACTCTTTCGGTGATAGTGTACGGCCCTACAAATTTGGGCTTAGCTTGCCCTTCTGACCAAAACGGAAGACACCCTTCATAGGTGAAACGCGAAGAACACTTGGTCGCCCACGGCGAACTCAAGGTCGCGTCGTCTCACATCCGCATAGGATTTCTGTCTATCTTGGGCTGCCTTCATGTTAGCTCGGATTGTTGCACTTCGGCTTGCACTTGCTCAAGGTATTCCGGTCCTTATGACCGCTTCACTTGACTCATCCCAACACAAGGGTGTACGGCAAGGTCTACCGTATAGAGCTTGGAAAGGCGACATCTTAATCGAGGCGTGATAACTATTATTATACGAGAACTCGATAAGATGAAGCTTATCTAACCAACTCCCCTGAAAGTCCAAGGCACATGCCCGAAGCATGTCCTCCAGTGTCTGGATGGTCCTTTCTGTCTGACCGTCGGTCTGAGGATGGAAGGCGGTACTCAACTTCAATTCTGTACCCAACGCTTCCCTTGTAGCTCTCCAGTATCTCGAAAGAAATCTGGTGTCGCGGTCAGATACTATGGTTAGGGACTCCGTGGTGTCTGATAATCTCCTTATCAAAAAGCTCAGCTAGCTTTACTACCTTCCAGGTGTCCTTCATCGGTATGAATCGGGCAACCTTGGTAAGGCGATCTACTACGACCCAGATCATGTTGAGTCCTCCCCTAGCAGGTGGGAGTCCTACAACAAAATCCATGGAGATATCATGAAATTTCCACTCCGGAATTGGCATGATTGTACCATTCCGCCCGGTCTACGATGTTCAAATTTCACCTTCTGACATGTTAAGCATCTTAGCACAAATTCTGTCACATCTGACTTCATTCCAGACCACCAGAAGTACCTCTTCATGTCTTTGTACATCTTGGAGGCTCCCGGATGGACTGATAATGTAGAACTATGTGACTCTCGCAGGATGCGATCCCTTAGCTCTGCATTGCTTCGGGGGACGCATAGCCTGCCATTCAACCGAATCAAACCATCTTCATGTACTTGAAGTCATACTTTTTCTTTTCAAATGTACCATTTTCGATCTTTTGTCTGATTTCGGTTAGGTAAGGGTCGCTCAACTGAGCATCTCGCACCTCGTCAACCAAGCTAGAAGAAGCGAGTAGCGAATGGAGCGAGTGTGCTCGACGGCTCAGGGCGTCGGCTACCACGTTAGCCTTCCCTTCCTTATACTGCAGATTAATGTCGTAGTCTGAGAAACTCCATCCATCTTCTTGTCTCAAGTTGAGTTCTTTCTGAGTGAATACATACTGTAAGCTCTTATGATCGGAGTAGATGGTGATGCTTACCCCATAGAGATAGTGTCGCCATATCTTCAAGGCGAAGACAATGGCTCCTAACTCTAAGTCGTGAGTCGGGTAATTCTCCTCATGTTTCTTCAGCTGGCGGGAGGCATAAGCAACAACCTTGCCATGCTGCATGAGTACGCATCCCATTCCTTTGCCTGATGCATCACAGTATACCTCAAATCCCTCTGTGCCCTCTGGAAGAGTAAGGATGGGCGCTGAGGTCAATGAGTCTTTAAGGCTCTGAAATGATACTTCGCACTCGTCTGTCCATACAAACGGTGCATCCTTTCATCAATGTAGTCATGGGCTTAGCGACTTTTGAGAAGTCCTTTACGAATCTCCGGTAGTAACCGGCTAGACCAAGAAAGCTCCGAATGTCGGTAACAGTCTTAGGTCTAGGCCATGATCGTACAGCTTCTATCTTAGAAGGGTCAACTGAGATACCTGCGCTCGAGATGACATGTCCAAGGAATGATACCTGATCAAGCCAAACTCGCATTTGGAGAACTTCGCATACAGCTGGTTCTCGCGCAGTGTCTCAAGCACTTTCCTCAAGTGAATTTCATGTTCCTCTGGTGACTTAGAATATACAAGGATGTCGTCGATGAAGACCACAACCGAAGTGTCCAACTGCTCACTGAATAAACGATTCATGAGGTCCATGAATTTTGCCGGTGCGTTTGACAAACCGAATGGCATCACTGTGAATTCGTAGTGGCCATATCTGGTACGGAATGCCGTTTTCTCGATGTCTTGCTCTTTGATTGCAATCTGATGATACCCAGAACGGAGGTCAATCTTGGAAAAGACCGATGCTCCTTTCAACTGGTCAATAGGTCGTCGATGCGTGGCAATGGGTATTTGTTTTTGACTGTGACCGCATTCAGCTCGCGGTAGTCAATACAAAGGCGGAGACTACCGTCCTTCTTCTTCACGAAGAGAACCGGTGCTCCCCAGGGTGATACGCTCGGGCGTATAAACCCTTTGTCTAGAAGATCTCTCAATTGTTCTTTCAATTCAGTCATTTCAGCAGGTGCCATGCGGTACGGTGCCCTAGCAATGGGACCGGTACCTGGCAATAGGTCAATTTCAAATTCAACTGCTCTCGGTGGTGGCATGCCGGGTAGCTCCTTAGGGAATACATCAGGATACTCAGATACAACCGGTACTTCATCACTGAACTCTGGATCTCTCTCCAGGTCTTGTACGTGACACAGATACACTTCATGGCCCTTTCTGAGCTTCCGGTACATAGCCATAGCAGATATAAGGGTGGTCGAAGGCTCTCTCGGTCTCTGGCGGTAAGATACAGTAACCCCAGAAGGACTCTTGAGCAGCAGTCGATGCTCGGCGCAGAGGATTCTACCCTTGTGCCGCTCCAACCAATTCATTCCAATGATGAGGTCGAATCCCAATCCATTGAATTCGATGAAGGAAATGGGAAACGCCTCCTTTTTAATTTCGATGGTGGCTGATTGATAGTATTTGGTACACTTTACTCGCTCCTTCGATGGGAGAGTAACCATGAAGTTCGGTATCTCATCCGCATCTAGCTTCAACCTCTTCACGAAAGATGGTGATACGAAGGTGTGAGAGGCGCCGGAGTCGAATAACACATTGGCATCAATGCCATTTACTGGGAAGGTTCCCGTTAGAATGGTGCCGCTTCTGCCGGCTTGTGCTTCGGTGAGGATGCTCAGGTTACCTTCGGTACCGAGTCCACAACCTATTGGATTCACAATTGGATAAGTATTGATGGTGGACACAAGTGGAATTAAATCAACACTGCTCTTTATTGATAAACCAACCATCATACATGTCGTGTCTCTAATACACGTTACTAATACATTACATGATACTATGAAATTTAATACTTCCTAAAGGTAAGGTTCAGGCGTCCTGGTTTCATGTGTGTGGCATTGATTATTGCCGGTGGTGCCGTATTCAACTTGATCTTGTTGATCCCATGAAACAGCATCCTAGATTTTCCACCCATGATTAGGACATCTCCTGATCTCAATACCAATTTCTGTGCAAGGTCCACACGCTTCTGCTCGCTATACAAGAATACGGCGTCATCACCAATGGACCAAGACACTACGGGCACTCCCTGTTCGAGAGATTCCGCTGTCTCGTCCTTGTCTTGGTGTAACCCAAGTCGTCCTTCTTTTTCATAGAAGTTGACGATACAAAGGTCCGCTTCAAGTGCGGGGATTGGTTCATATTCGCATTGTCGTGCAAGCTCTACTGCTTGTGTGACGAGTGTCTGAAATTCTGGAGGTATTGTCGGTGGCGTTGCTCCATCTTGTGATCGTGTCTCTTGGTATGTCTTGGTATAAGGATTCCAATCCTTTCCCAAGCACATCATCTTCAGCTTCATCTTCGCTCCACCGGGGAATTCGGGTGTGTAAAATCCACCTTGACCCGTTCCTAGTTCGTTGCATCGTCGTATGATTGAGATTTGCGCTTCGGGTGTCAGGTATCCCTTTAATAAGATCATACCTGGTCGGATGACCTGACACTGATTGTTGGTGTAGTCGTGGTTGGTGATGTCGGTATCTTCTTGATTCAAGGTTACCGGTATCGGGTAACAGATACTAAAACTTCCTATGGTTACAAATTTCATCTACGGTGAGTACTAGTTTCAACTACTTCATTTCATGCTTAATATACACTTCATTGATTTACTCATGCATTCACTCATACAATTACTCTACTACTAGGCATGCTATTTCAAGGATTAAAGGTTTAGGTGATTACCTTGGCCGGATTTCGAACCGGGCCCATCACGGTCAATCACATGCAGAACAGGCTGCCTCTGAGGTGCGCCTCTCTGAGGGCCCCGGGATCCCTGTCCCTGTGGTGCCTGCTGGGCCGGTGCATCGCCAGATGCCACCTCCTTGCCCTCTCGCTGCTTATAGCTCTGGAAGTTTCCTTTGGGCTTCCCATTCTCCGGGCATCGGATTAGCAGTGTGCCCCCCAACTTCTGACAGTTGTAACACTTAATGTCTCTCCCAAAACAATCTTTACCAGGGTGGTCCTGGTTGCACTTCCTGCACACATAGGTGCGGCCATCTGTGAAGGTTTTGGCGGCTCCGGAGCTAGAACCTGAGGTTAGAGGGTTAGCACATGTGTGCGTGGGTATACTAGAAATGATACTTATACGAATGCAAATTGGAAGTAGAATTTACCCTTAGGAGGGTGTGATCTCAGTGGCTTAGCTGCCACCGGTGCAGAATAACCAAGCTGAAGGATCTCAGCTGGTTTGCCCTGCTCAGCATGGGCACTGCTCTCACTTGGGGACTTCTTCTGAGAAAAGAAGTTTCCTTTCTTCTTCTTCCAGCTTTTACCCTGGTTCTGCTCTTCGGTGCTGGTGTTTTTGTTGTTAGCCTTGCGCTTCAGCGCGGTCTCCTCATCCCTTAACTGGCAAGTGATCTCAACGCGGGAGGCCGCGTGATAACACTCCTGAAGTTTCAGGTATTAGCCGGGATGATGTTTAAGGATGATCAGGGAAAAGATTCAAGGAATTCAAGGAATTTAAGGAATTAACATGATACTAAGGGTTAACCGTTTATTTACCTGAAGGGAGGTAAATCTGGTGTAGCCCATACCGTACCGAAGGCGATGGCTCAGACCGCCATAGAAGCGATCGACCAACACCTGGCCGGTGTATCCGAGATCGGGGAGAAGACGGAGAATGGATGTGAAAGTCCGATAGTACTCATCCACAGACATCTTGTCTGTCATCTTTAAGGCGTCAAGTTCAAGCCTTTTCTTTGTCTTTACATGCTCCGGATAGTACTTGGATCGGAGAAGAGATGCAAATGACTCCCAATCGAAAGTGGGGTCGTTGACGTGCTCATTCTTGATTAGCTTCCACCAATCCATAGCAGCGTCTTTGAGGTAGTAAGCAGCTACTCTCACTCGAACTCCAGCAGGAGCTTCGAGGGTTTCAAAGGCTGTCTCCATCTCGGAGATATAGGCTTCTAGCTTAGCCGGATCACTCTCGCCCCTAAAGCAAGGAGGGCGGAGTTCCGCTACAGCTTTCACCCAATTGGCTTCTCTGGGAGGAGGGGGAGGGATTGGCCCCGCTTGAGTTTGGTTCTGCTGTGTTTGTTGTACAGCTTGGATTACTTGCGGTAGCATTTGTGCTACCGTGGCGGCGACGATCTCAGCTATCGTCTGCGCGCCAGTTCCATCTGAGGCTTCGCCTCTAGGTCGGCCTCGGCCTCTTCCTGACATCTGAATATATAACAGTTACATTAGGCTTGCAAGATGTGACTCAAAGGTCTTGAATTTAAGCAAGGTATCGTTCATAAGAACGTCAAGGGTATCCGTTGGTAACAACGGTAGTTCCTAGTTAGGTTTCTAAGTATCCGTCTTAAGACGGTTGAAATCCTAACTCGGTATTTCCCTATGCTCGGTACTTAGGACATCAGAGCGTAACTACGCTCTGATACCACTTTTTGTAACACCCCAACCGTTAATCCTATGCTTACCGTCTAATCGTCCTGTTAATTCAATGAGTTCGCAGCGGAAGAATACTACTTACTTACTTCGGCGGGTGAAACAATGCCGCTAACCGCCCATACGGCTAGCAAGGCTACTAATACTTACAGTGACGGTCTGATGGCCAATAGATACCGAGCTACTAAAACAAACTTACCAATTACAAATACATTCACTACCAAAGGATTACCGAGTATTCGAAGTGCATTCATTACAACCTTCCAAGTTTACCAAAAGAATGAGTATCTACCAACTACTCATCTATACCCATCAATCCCTTCACAATATCCCAAAAAGGTGTACCCCATGGTACACCGGCTATTCAAAATCTAAGCCATGTACTACTCAGTACACCGATCTCAAATTCATTGTTTACATACAAAAAGAAGACAAGAAATTAAACTAAGTCTTCATCCGCTTCACCCTTCTCTTGCACCTGCATTTATATTAAAAATGGTGCCCCAAGGGGCTCAGCAAATTGCTGCGCATAAACTCCGCATATACCGATTGCTAGCAAGGGTACGCCGACTAATTGGCGACCGCTAAACATGCTTGTTCATTACTCATACATACATGCTTTACACACCATCATACATACATTACAATACATCATTCACTTCAAGGCAACAATACAATAGAGTTCACAATACTTACCTTCGCAGGGTTAGCCAAATTGTGCATCCGGGTTAATCGGAATGCATATTACTCTTTTACTCGTTACTTACTCCTTCTTACTTACAATTACTTACTTCCTTTTTACTTTACTTACTCATTCTTACTTACTTACTTATACTCAAGTCAAGTCGTCGGGACCTCCGGCCTTGGGGACTACACCGTCCCACATCCGGGATTTACTTGACTCACTAATCCGGGATGCTACCCACTTAAGGGATTTGGGCCGCGGACCAGTTTAAGAGTCAGGAATTGGAGCCAACCTCTCGTGACTCCGCATCCTCACGCGTGGCCGAAACTATATCGGACTTCTACTCATTCCAATTTAATTGCCAATTTAGGTTAGGAGTTAGCTTGTTAGGAATAAGTTAGAAGTCCATTCATAAACATATTCGGTCACAATACATTACAACATACATACAAGCACTCACTTTCATCCACACACTTCATGAATTATACAACTTAAGATTTAAGAAAAATATACACATCATACAACACTACATTTCCACAAGTATGCATATTAACTCCGATTCGTGCATTTATCTTTATTGGTGATCAATTAGCACACAACACACAAATCAGAGTAGCCATGATAGCATTCGGGGCATGAGGAATTCATACCGTTCACCGTCGTACGTGATTCCAAACGTCCTTCGATGTCACAATTCAAATCCTAAGATATACATACGAATGAATGATTAACTATCTACAATTACTTTACTTGTACTCTTACTATGTTCCCTAACTCATAATTACTAAGTCCTTACGACTCCTATACTTACTTTTTATTTACTTACTCTTATTTACTTACAATGATTCACTTCCTTACATTTACATGTACATATGTATAGGTGGGTATACATATATATATATACACATACATACTAATTATAATCATTTAGTTTTTTTTTTTTTTTTTTTTTTTTTGTAAGTTATGGGTCGACCGACCCACCGACCGACCCAAAACCCTGGGTCGGTCCATTCCAGTAAGTTTCGTTTACTGAAAATTTCTCCCGACCGACCCAGAACCATTCCGACCGACCCATACACCTCTGGGTCGGTCCATTGCCGAGAGTTTCGGGTCTGTTGTCCAAGCTCCGACCGACCCACCGACCGACCCACCTCTGGGTCGGTCGAAGTGCGAAACCTCGACAACAGAAAATTCGAGTCCGACCGACCCACGACCGACTCACGGCTCCTGGGTCGGTCCATTCCAGAAAGGTTTATTCTCGTTTCATAAGCTCCGACCGACCCACGGTCCGACCCGGCTCTGGGTCGGTCGGTAGCAGGATTTGCTACAGACATTATTTTTCAATTCCAATTTCACCCATTGTTTCCCCAATCTTCCTACATACATCCTAACATGTTTTTACACAATTTAAACACTCTAACTCATGCTAATTCATCTCCTAATTCATCACACAACTCTATACCAATTTACATGCATATTTTTCCTAGTTTCACTTCAACTCTCACTTAGTTTTCTCCCTTAATGCATCTTTGCTACAGATTTCAATCTAACTCTCTCCCAACCATAGCTCCCTCTTCTAATGTCATTTCTAACACTCCTAATGCATTACACACCTCTCATGACTTACCCACCATTCCAACTCAAACAAAATCTGTTACACTCTCACCTTAGTCATCTAGTTTAATTCCCTAAGTGTTCTAATTCTAGACAAATTTTGCCATAACCTCCCTTGTAATGTTATACACTCACCACACATTTTAGTTCACGTTTCAACTCTTATTTCACCTGTTTCAATAACCAAGATTATACAAACTCCCATACTCAAATACTAATACCAAAACACTACTAAAACACTACAAAATTTCCTGCACTCAACACTAATTCCCCATCTGTTTTCAACAAGTTTTACACATCTTTTAAAGCTTCAAAACACTTACATTCTCTTACACATTATAACACTAATGCATTATCATTTTACAATACACATTTTTATTCTTAAAAATCTGTTACATTACATATATATACAAGACTACACAATGAGAGTTCTCACCTTGTTTTCCTTCTAGGTTTTCTTTCTCTTCTTCCTTCTTCTCTCTTTCGGTTTTGCAAACTCACAAATCTAACACTACAACCCATACACAAATATATTTCAATACACCATTCAATGCTAAATACTAACCCTAACCATTAATCAAGTTTTATCTAGGTTTTAGGGTTTAGAAAATTTATTACCTTCCAAGAGCTCAAGAGTTGTTTGGGTTAGCTCAAGAACAAGATTTCTCACACCACCACAATGCCAAAATCGGCTGAAGCAAGAGAGGCCAAACAAGGGTTTAGTCACAAAATTCGTTTTGCCATTTAAGCTAGGAAAAGATGGAGTTTTCGAAGAGATTTTTACCTTAGAAGAACAAGGAGACCAAGGTGCCTCTAATGGTGGTGTTGAAACTTCAAATGGGATATACCCACAAAAACGAAATTGCTTGTTTTTGGATTTTGGAAAGATGGAAGTGTAGCTCTTGGAGAGAGGGACACAATGGTGTAGTTTTTACAATTTTTGGAGAATGTATGAGGGAGTTACAAGGGAGAGAAGTGAGTTTTGTGTTGTTGTTTCTCAAGCTGCCATGGAAATCGATGGAGGGAAGGAGAAGAAGAAAAGAGAGAGTGGAGGGGGCTGCTTCCACGTGAGAGAATAGAATGAGAGGAGGAGAGAGGTAGAAGTGAGAGTGAGAGTTTTAATTGTTTTTGTTTGTTTGTAAATAGTGAGGAGTGTGAGAGAGAAATAGAGAGGGGGGGGGGGGCGGCTGGCACACCACACACACACATATTGCACTTTTTTTTTAAAAGTGGACACATAACTCTTGGTTATTTTACTTCTACCCCACAACTTCCCGTTTTTGACAGTTTTTACTAATCTCTCGTTTTATTGATTTTATTGGTCCTAAAGCTTCACTAATATTTATTAATGATTATTTAGTTGACCAAAATTGTTACGAGTCTATTTGACCCGCTTAAAGACACGTTTTCCCGGTTACCTCGAAAAACGCGCTTTAAGGTTCGTTAGTGATTTTAATCCGTTTTAAGGATCCGTTTTCTTCGGGATTTGTTCCCTTATGATTATTTATACTTAATTAAGCTTCTAAATCACTTATTAGCCTAATTAATCACTATTTTTAAATACGGGGTATTTCAACCGCTACTAACGGCACAATCAAAGAATTCAACACCTTATTAACCAGCTTTGTTGTGAATTTTACTGCACCGTTGATTTTATCTATGATCGTTACATATATCTGTATCTCTTGATTGTTATGTATTTGTATTTCCTTGGTGGTTATCAAATTTTATCTTATGATTATTATCCATTCATTTAATGACTGATACGAATTATATGTCCATATATGATCATTTATCATATCAATTATATTACCAAGCTATAAACCAGGTGTAATGATTTGAGTAGTTTAACATAATATTCCCGATCATTTAATAATCCTCAATAATCTTCTAAAATTATCTTCAAAGGTTTATTAGTCAACCATATGTTAAAACTCTATAAGATAAATATTTTCTGTGACTTTTCAAGTTTCAATTGTTTTTATAATTAACTATCGTATTTTAGACGATTCACTCAGTGTTTACTTTATAAAATTTACTTATTATATAACTTCACCCAAGGCAGAATTTTAGGAAGTTCTTCCAAAATCTGATTCCTTTATCTTAAAATTTATATATTATATATTTTTTTAAGGTAGGGACTCTAAGTCAAATGAGCTAGTCTAATGAAAACTCACTCACTCTTGGTAATTATTTTTCTTAAGGTTAGTTCTATGTGAGTATTCTCCTGATTATTAAATCTTAGTACTCCCTTAGACAAAGGTGGCTTTTGTAAATATCACTCTTAGTGTGACTTCTAAGATTTTATCTATGTATAAGGTTAACTTCTAAATAAACATGAGGATTTCCAAATCTTTAAGTAACTCTCAATTTTCACTAGACACTCAATACTCCAAGTATTTAAGGCTCAATAATATATTTTATTATTACTCATGTGTTTTCACTCCATAGGTAAGTATTTTCACCAAGGATTTAACTCGGTAAACTCTTTACATGCATGAATTTAGTACTGAATCTTAATATACGAGTTTTGAATGTTCATTGTGGCTAGTAATGAAATATGCTAGCTCAAGATTTCATGATGGTAACGTCTTACCACCATTTCCCCTCAATTCAACACAATTCATCACCTGCGTAGAAGATTATATACGGTTAGATGACAAAGCTTGTCTAGCCCCTAAACTTCCAGAAGTGGGTGTGCACCCCCACTACTTTCGGCCTAGGAGTTCGTCGCACCAGGCACGTCCCGTAGGGTGTTAGAATTAGGTGTTTTCTTTCTAAAGTTAGCATAGAGTTTTAGTGTGGTTTATGGGTTCGGGTGTATGCTACTAGTGTTTGTTAACTTAATAATTTTCTAGACTTAAGATTTATCCAATATCACCTTTAGGCAACATTTGTACCAAGTAATTATTGAGATTTATTTTTAAACCTTAAAGGAGTTGAAGTACTTCACATAATATCAATACTAATTTAGTTATGTAAAGTTCTATTTGTATACTGTTTTCAACCAAAAGTATTCTTTAAAATTCTAAAGGATTGCATTTTAGCAATGTATTCTCCATGAGTATGCTTTTGAAAAATAGCTTAATATTTGGTTTATCTCAACCAAAATCTTATCGTACTTAATATAGGATGTTCCAAACTTATATATCTATATATATATTTTTCTGTAGTTTATTGTTGGAACGATATAACAACACATCACACTCAACAGACATTCACAAAAGAAAAGTGTGTAAAGGAATCGTTCACAATTCCAAAAAGGGTTAGGAGTCGTGCCTTACTGGAGTCCTCACTTCCCAATTCTACCCCAGTTCCCCAGTTTTAAGTGCACCTATAATCTAAGTATTTCCCTCGGCTTATTTTCTCGGGTTCAGAGCGTAACTACGCTCTGATACCACTTTCTGTAACACCCCTATAATAATGAAACAACAGCGGAAAATAAACTAAAGGTGCTACAGACCATCGGGCTCCAAACACCCAGTACCAACCTCACCAATTACAACCATTACAATTAACTAAGTTACGGTCTGAACTTCGAGAAAACTTAACATAAACATAACAATAATAAAACACATTCGCTCTCCATAAACCTAATCCCATCCCAATCACTCATGCTCGTCGTGGCCACCTGTAAATCAATTTGTACCTGCAAGATGAAACCAAGCAGCCCACCCCGAGAGGGGTGAGTCAGTTCCCTGGAATGGAACTGGTACAATTCTCCAAAAAAACAAACTTATAAAACATAACTCTTCAAAATAAACAGTAACATGAAAACAAACTCTTAAAAGTAAAACAGAGATAAAGCACTTCAAAACAATCAAGTTAAAGAGAAAAGAAAACAAGACAAAGATAGAGATAGAGAACTTCCAAACCAAGTCATCCACTTAAGTAGTCACACCACATAGTTAGTAAGCATCCATTGTTGATGTTAGAACCAATTCTGGTTAAGAAGAGAAAGACTTAAGTAGTCACAAAGGACTAGGAGTGACATTAATATCCATAACCCGTGGTAGACAGTTTATGTCTCCACCATTTCAGAAGATGATTCCCATAGACAAAATATGCTCAAGAGTGGAATAAACCAATTGGGAGAGATGGCCCCCACCGCCAGTCAGTTGTCACAAGGACGAGGTAAACAGACCTCCGCTGTCAGTTGTCACAAGGACGAGGTAAACAGACCTCCGTTGTCAGTTGTCCAGATGGACGAGGTATAGCAGACCTCCGCTGCCACCGACCCGTTCTCGGTCATCGGTGAAAAGTGTGTGCACCACTTAATATAAATAATCCATACTCAGTACCAAGATTAACATTTCCCATATTCACATTAGATTATTAACTGCACAAGAGCAATACCAAAACACTCAGTCCTACAGAGTGCAGAGGCGTAAACCCTCAACAATTAATACCCAATAAAAAGAATCCATTCCCAATTAGGCTGATCAAACTCGACTCATGGATGAAACAATACACATAGTCTAAAGGAAGAATTTACCAATACCAGATACTTTCCTATATTCCCAGTTACCCCACTAGATCATTAACTGCACCAGAGCAATACCAAAACACTCAGTCCTACAGAGTGCAGAAGCGTAAACCCAAGGCAGTTAATATCTAGTGAAACAACTAGATAGGAGGAACCAATAACCAAGGAAGTTTCACATACAGGCTCAGTTAGTCACAGCAAGCTTAGTTAGTCACCCAAACAGTTTCCTTTTGAAATCCATTCAAGATCAGTTGGTGTTCCAAAACATTCCATAAAGTCCATCAGCAAAAGTATCGAGTACGAGAAATCGTACAAAACATTCCATAAGGTCCAAAACACAACAAGCTGAGTACGAGAAATCGTACCTGGGTAACGCTATAGTAGTTCTAATCAACTTGCGCAAACAATCAATAGTACTCTAAAGAATATTAAAGGTAGTCTATCATCAATCACTTGTAGCCTATGTTATGCTTAAATAAACTCCTTACTCTTATTTCAAAGTCTCAATTATCTTTTAAGCCCTCACTTAAATGTTATGTATAATCTTTGAGTTATCTGAGAACGTTGTATAGCCCAAGGTGGTAAGATCAAGGAATGTATTCAATTAACATTTTCTAATTGTCCACTCCTATCCACTTTATTCATACTTAACCATAATCCTCACATTCAAGACTTTTGAGACCTCTATATCATAAATGTGTTTATGTTATATAATTAAATCTAAGAATTTCAATAATAATCTTAAGCTCAATACTTTTACTCTTACTTTAGAATAAACATCGTCTTATTACCTACAATAGGTTTATCTTAGAATACTATACTATTAATTCACAATGTAATGATTATGTACTTTAACAATATTACCAAATAAACCATCACGATTAAGTTTCCCCTTAACTTAATTAAGATCTACCTCTTGTATATTGAAATCTTAGTGTTGTAGATACATTTTATTATAACTTAGTTGAGCCACTAAACTCAATTATCATATCCTTAGTTCAGAATGACTTTTAATCACAACCACCTAATAAACTTGTCATAAGATGTTAAATTGCTTCTCATCCTGAATATCTATACTATAGTTAACTTAGATTTAACGAATTAATCTTACATTTAGTATTCACAAGGTATATTATATGTTTTATTATTACCTATACAATAAGGTGTTTAGTATAACCTTTTATGTATCCTTACTTACATTTAATTTCCTAAATGTTTTATGTTTACACACATTCTCTCTATAGACTATGCATAATCCTTTGTACTAAACTTCATTATACATAAGCCTTAAATACATTTAAATTGTTTAAAAAAAACCTAAGGTTGCAAATGAATAACCTAATAAATTAATTTCCTTTATTGTATTTAGGATGGACAATATATCTACATAGAGTAGAATTTATCAACGAAACAAATTCGGGTTTGTAAGTGAAATTGTTAATTATTTAATAAGATAATCTACTATGAAAATTCTCTTATTTTATATTCAAATAACCCATCATTACTTCCCATTACCGTAAAGTATATCAATATAATATTTTATGTAACTTAGCTTTATCTAATAAAAAGGTTCAAAGGTTTTAAGTACCAAATTCCTATTTATAAACCTTCCTATAAATTCTCACTACTAAATACCTCAGTTAATTGTAAACTCACATCCTGAATATTGGTAATAAATGTATTTTATATGGCTTATCTAATTCTAAGAAATTTAAGGATAATTATTTGGATAAATTTCCAAATCATCATTTAATATAGAATATATCATAATCCTTTTAATGATTCTATCTTAAAACATTAAGTTATATTTCACTACCATAAATGTTAAGAAATAATTAAATCTAGACTTACTAATCCACCTCACATTTAGATGTAAAAGTATTTTACTTATCTTATTATGGTTTATTGATAAGTGTCCAAATGAGCATGATTTATAGGTGTATTTCATATATTATATTAGCACTTTTCTTGCTCATTTCTCCACTTCGGTTAGTTTTTCCTCTAGTTTATGTTTTATTGTTATCTCACAAATTTATTGTTTAAACATGAGGAAAACCAAGCTGGGAGTAAAGTAGACGAAAAGACGAATGCATAGACGCAAACGGCTCAGAAAACGGAGTCCAAACGAAGAATCTAGAGCAGGTCAAAGTTTGTAGAATAAGTCACGACCACATGACGTCCGCGTTGAGTCTAGGCGGACAGAGGCGCGGTCGACAGAGACGTCCGCGTGAGAACTGGGCGGACGTCCGGGCGGACGTGAGTGAGTGGCCGGGCGGACGGCCGCGCGGACAGAACAAGTGACCGGGCGGACAAGGCGAGGTCGACAGTCACGTCCGCGTGAGAATTAAGGCGGACGCAGAGGCGGACGCGACTAAAATCAAACGCAAAGCAGTTTTTCTTCCCTTGTCGACTTCGCTCGTCGACTTCGCCCGTCGACCTGCAACTTATCTATCTACTCTTCGCGTTCTGTCCCCTGAGCAATCAATGCTCTTCCACCTCTGTCTGCAGTCGTTCTTCTTCTTCCTCTCCTCTATAAAATACCACTGCTACTTCAAACAAAGGGAGAATCCACCACCCATAAATCCATCCACCACCCATACAATCCATCCATCCACCACCCATACAATCCATCCATCCACCACCCATACAATCCATCACCGTACCACTTCACCACACATCACACGTTCATCTCATTTCTCTCCTCCCGTCTTCTCCATTTTTATTTCACTTTCCACCATATTCACCTCTAGTCCTACGTATACAAAATAGCAGAACGAATACAGGAGTGACTACAGATGATTTCTACTACTCTTGTTTCTGTTTATCTATTTAATATGTTAGGCTAGAATATTTATACTCTGGGAACGGTTATTATGTGTTTGTATTAATTATGCAATATTTTTATTGGTTTTAATTATATACATTTTGTTGCGTTTTAAAGCTTATCTCTCGCCTTTTTAATAAATGTCATGAGTTTATTAAATTGCTTGCTAAGTCTATTTTGATCAGACCAGGTGATAAATAGATAGGTTAATTAAGCCGTAAATTTGGAGAAAGCTTATTATGATTTAATAAGTTAGTATTTTCAGATGCATAAATAATTTCTCATATCTAAACCGTCCGTTTACACGTATTGTGCTTGAACCTTGATTAGAACCTTGCATTTTCAGGTAAACGAGTTCTTTTGAGGCTATGATTTAGTCCTTAAGATAATAAGAGGAATTTTGCCAAATAATTATATTAAACCAGTAGAGATAGCATAATTAAGCAGATATTATATTAACCTGAACCAGAGTCCCGTTTAATTTACTAACTTAGTTTATTTTATCTTTCCTTTTTATTTATAATACAAGTCAATTAATCCCCCTTTTTGTGACACGCTTAGGTACTATTTATATTATTTAGTCCCCAGTTCGACATCCGGTCGCTTACATTTTCACTATACTACTACACCGGGATTGTGTTTGCAGCCCGACGTTTATTTTGAGTTTTTAATTTCTTTTCTTTTATTTTACACCAGTTTATCTCTCACTTTACAACGTCTGCATTTTATATTAAGAACATCTAGATGTAAACGTATTACATTGTTTATTATTAATTATAGAATAAGATCTATTTGTACAACATTTATGAAATCACAATTTTTCCTAAGTTCCAACTTATTAATTACTTAATCCCAATTTTAGATTTACATTCTGATCATTGACAAATAATATATACATGTATTTTAATATGGTTTATATATAAACCTTGGAAATTCAAAGGTAACTCTTTAAGCCTAATACATAACTATAATTTAATACCACCTCATATAATTTCTCCTATTAGTATTATGTAGAGGTTTAGTTTAACTTATTAATTCTTTCGTATTATATTTCCTATAAGGTATTTAATTTTACTATGTTTACTGTGTATATATTTGTATATACTAGGATTTGTACAAAACATTATTTATGTAGTTTTATTGTATTTAATTATTTATATTAACTTTACACACACCTACATCCAAAATATGGTTAATAAAATAAGTATTTTCCTTAGTTTCAATTAAGTATATTAACTACCATATTTATAATTAATATTAATGTAGATTAATTTAGCTCCTTTTTAACCTAAGTTACTATTTTATTTCTTTTACATATATGTGTAATTATATATATATTCCTTAGTTTTAATTAAGAATATAACTCCCATATAATATAATAAATAAAACGTAAAAATAATTATATTCCTTGATTTATATAAGTTTCCACTTAAATGTATATATCATATATGTAAATAATTTCACTACTATTAAAAACTAATACCTAAACATTTATAAACTTACTGTTATAAAATGTTAATTTAGTGTTCCATATTTTTCCCAGCTTAAAAATTGTATCGACAAACCATACTTCAATTTTTTGGTTACATTAAAAACCATATATTATAAGTTATTCTTATGAAAAACTCATAAACACAATTTTAAAACCTTTTACCATTGCCCAAAAATCCCCAAATTTAATATACAGTAACTATAACATTTAGACATATTATAAAAATTTATTTCATAAAAATATCTTTTTAATTTAGCCAAATAATTCCAGAAAACCCGTAAATTGCAAAAATCATAACTTACGTTTAAAAACTCCAAAACCATATTAATTTACATCAAAATAAACTAGATTTAATAAGGAATCTATGGTTAAAATTTCAAGTCAAAACACATTCGGGAAGTATTTAAATTAATTCAACAAGTTAGGGTTTAATTCTGGAATATTAAAACTCATAACCAACTTAAACTCCCCAGATCTAATCTCGGCCGTCCGTTTCTTATAACTACAATCGGACGGCTGCTGAAACGCCAGTTCTTCCCCAACCTCAAACGAAAACCCGAGTACTAAATCACCGATTCCTATCAACTCACAGAACCAAATCGGCTGATTTTTGTTTCTATCGATTCGAAATTCTCTTGCGGTTCTATTGATACCAATTTTACGATCTAAGGTGCACTAAATCGCGAAAACGATTCTGGGTATTCAAAGTTAGGTTTCTTCGTATATTCGAACTTAAATCTGTCAAATTCTCCTATTACAGTGCATAATAAACGAAATTGGTACGTGGGTTTGGTCGACAATGTAAAACCTATTAACAACATCGGAAGAATTGGAAGAAAAACTCACCGGAATTGCACAAATCGAAGGAATTCGATTCGGTTTTCCGGAAAAGGTTCAAACTTGACCGTTTCGAGGAGCTCACTTTGAGGATCTATAAGTTAAGTTCTAGATCGAATTAGAATATGTATGTGGGCTTAATCGAAAGAGGAAACATAGCTCTACACATTGATAGCAAGAACTCGCTCTAAATCGCAATACACAGAAAGAAATCTAAGTCGAAAGTTACGAGTTTATACCTTACGTTTTCCGGAAAAATTCATGATTTTATGGGATGACAAATCCGAAAACTTAGACATCTCTCTCTTCCAAACGGTTGGGAATTAGCTTTGGTCATCAACATGAAAGTTGTAGAGGGATTAGAGCTCTTCAAAACGAGCTAAAGAACATGAAATTTGGCTGAGAAACGAAGAAGTTATGGCTAGTCGAAGTTACCTGATTCGAAAGGAAAAACTGAAACTGCAGTTACGGTTTTTGCAGGGTGGCTACTTTGATTCGATTTTGCGGTTGATTCAGAACGAGTTAGGGTTTTTGTGAGCTATGGTTCTTTAGAGGGAATGCAGGAGAAGACAACAAAGAAGACGGCACTCAAAAATTCCAAAGGATAAGAAAGTTATGAAGGTCACAAGATAGGGCAACAAACTGATTTCTGTTGGCGAAAAACAGGGAGAAAATCGACTAAGTGTTGGGCGGCCTGTGATTGACAGACACGTGGCAGATTTCAAATTTTTGACTCCAAACTTCAATCTAGCATAACTTTGGCTAGGATGATCCGTTTTTGACGTTCTTTTTATCGATCTTCATGGGTTTTCATAACCTATTTATTGATATAGGTTTTATGGGCTGGTTTGACCATTCTCAAAAAGTCAACCCTAGCAAGGCTTAATAAGCTTTAAGGTTTCTATAATTTTACTTTAACTTTTATGTTTCAAAACAATGTTCCAACTCTTTCTAAAATCTTTATAATATACTTGGAGTGTTTAGAAATTTTCCCAAGATTTATTGACTTATAAATCTTATTATTAAATTGTAACGCCCCTACTTATCATAAATGCATCGGAAATAAAATACTAAGGCGATTACAGATCATCGGGTTCCAAACACCCGGCACCAAACCTCACCAATTACAACTTATGATATTACAAATGCTACGGTCTGAACTCGAGAAAACATAACATAAAAAAATAATAACAAAATACAATAGCTCTCCAAAGTTCCTAATTCCCATCCCATACACTCATACTCTTCGTGGCTACCTGTATAGCAATTCGTACCTGCAAGATGAAACCAAGCAGCCCACCCCAGGAGGGGTGAGTCAGTTCCCTGGAATGGAACTGGTACAACTCTCCAAAACAACAGTTTTAAAAGAAAAACATAACTCTTAAAATAACAAGAACTTGAAGTCAAATGCTCAAAACAAATCAGAAGAACAAGACACATCAAAATCACCAAGTCAAAGGTAACGAGATGAGGAGTAAAAATAAATAACAGAAAGGTAACGTTAGTCAATCAAAATCACACCATGTGTTAGTGAACAACCATTGTTTAGTTAGATCCAATTCCCGTTAGGAGTAGAAAGACTCGGGTAGTCACATGGACTAGGAATGAATGAGTGATAACCAAGAACCATAACTCAAGAGTGGAATAAAACCAATTGGAAGAGATGGCCCTGCTGCCAACTGCGTCCCTTTTGGGACAGGGGATATACAGCCCCTCGCTGTTAACTACGTCCGATAGGACAGGGGATATACAGCCCCTCGCTGTTCACAACGTCCGATTGGACAGGGGATATACAGCCCCTCGCTGTTTACCGATGAAGATGTGCGCACATCACAACCAAGTCTCAGCTCATGGAGGAAACAACATCCAGGGTCAAAAGAAACATTTACCAAGATTGACATTTCCCATATTTCCACTAGATCATTAACTGCACCAGAGCGATACCAAAACACTCAGTCCTACAGAGTGCAGAGGCGTAAACCCCAGGCAGATAATATCTAATGAAACAACCAGATAGAAGGAACCAATTACCATACAAGGTGTACATTCAAGGCTCAATTAGTCACATCAAGCTGAGTTAGTCACACAACCAATTTCCTTTCAAGACTCATTCAAGCTCATTTAGCGTTTCTCAAAACATTCCATAAAATTTGTCATCAAAAATATCTGAGTACGAGAAATCGTACAAAACATCCCATAAAGGCCAAAACCCAACAAGCTGAGTACGAGAAATCGTACCTGGTAATCGCTGTAGCAGTTCTAGTCGACTTGTGCAAATAATCAACAATATATACTCTGAGGAATATTAAAGGTAGTCTAACATCAATAACTTGTAACCCAAGTTAAACTTAAATAAATTCCTCACTCTTATTTCTAAGTCTCAATTGTCTTTTAAGCCCTCACTTAAATGTTATGTATAACCTTTGACTTATATTAGAATGTTGTATAACCCCAAGGTTGTAAGACTAGGGAATGTATGTTATCAACACTTGTTAATTGTTACACTCTTATCCACTTTATTCATACTTAACCCTAATTCTCAATTCAAGACTCTTGAGACCCTTACATCATAAGTGCGTATTATATTATTCATCTAATCTTAGAATCTCAATAAAATTTTAAGCGTAATACTTTTATTCCTAATTTAGAATAAATATCGGGTTATGACCTATGATAGGTTTATCTTAGAATATTATACTATTATTTCACAATGTAGTGATTATGTATTTTATCAGTATTACCAAATAATCCATTATGATTAAGTTTTCCCCTCAACTTAATTAAGATCTACATCCTGTATATTGGAAACATGGTGTTATAATGCATTTTATGATAACCTAATTGAGTTACTAAACTCATTTATCTTATGTTTAGTTTAGGATGACTTTTATTACAACCATCTAATAATCTTATCATAAGATGTTAAACTGCTTCTCATCTTGAATAACTATATTATAGTTAACTTAGATTTATCGAACTCTTACATTTAGTATTCCCAAGGTATATTATTTACTTTATCATTAACTATATAATAAGGCACTTTAAGATAACCTTTTATTTATCCTTGCTTACATTTAATTTCCCAAATGTTTTATTTTTTACACACATTCCCGCCATAGACTATGTATAATCCTTTTATACTAAATTTTAATAAACTTACGTCTTAAAATACATTTTTCATATTGTTTACAAAACCTAAGGTTCAAAGGAATAACTTAATAAATTAATCTCCTTTATTATGTTTTAGGATGAACATTATATCTAAATAAGGTAGAATTTATCTAAGAATTAAACTCTCATTCACAAGTGAAATTGTCAATTACTTAATAAGATAATATGTTCTGAAAAATCCTCATACCTTATACTCAAATGACACATTAATATTTTTAGTGTCGTAAAGTAGATCAATATAGTCTCTTATGTAACTTAGTTTTATCTAATAAAAGGTTCCAAGGTTTTAAGTATCAAATTCCTATTTATAAACCTTTCTATAAATTCTAACCACTAGATACCTCCCTTAATTGTAGACTCACATCCTAAGTATTGGTAATTAATGTTATAAATGTATTTCATATGGCTTATCTAATACCAAGAAACTTAAGGATTATTATTTAGATAAATTTTCAAATCATAGTTTAATGTAGTTTTATATCATAATCCTTCTAATGATTTTAACTTAAAACATTAAGTTATATTTCAATACGTTAGATGTTAAGAAATGATTAAATCTAGACTTACTAATCCACCTCACATTCATATGTAAAAGTATTTTATTTACTTTATTATTGTTTATATATTAAGAACATTTAGATGTAAAAGTATTACATTTATTTATCATTAATTCAGAATAAGATCTATTTGTGTAACATTTTATGTAATCTAATCACAATTTTCCTAAGTTTTAACTTATTAATTACTTAACCCAATTATAGACTTACATTATGGTCGTTGACTAATACTATACATGTATTTTAATACGGTTTATATAAATCTTAGAAATTCAAAGATAACTCCTTAAGATTAATAATCTTAATTTAATACCGCCTCATATAGTATTCTTTTATTAGTATTATGTAGAGGTTTAGTTTATCTCATTAATTCCTTCATATTATATTTTCTATAAGGCATTTTATTTCTTTTATTTATGTAGTTTTTTTGTGTATATATATTAGGATTTATTCAAGACATTCCTTGTGTAGCTTTATTGCACTTAATTATTTATACAACTTTTACACATAGCTACATCCAATATATGGTTTATAAAATAAAGTATTCCCCTTAGTTTTCGTTAAACATATTAGCTTCCATATTATATATAATAAATAAAATGTAGTTTAGTTAAATTCCTTGATTTAATATGAGTTTCTATTTATTTCTCTCATATAAATAATATATAAATATATGTAACAATTTTTACTTCACTTAAAGTTAGTACCCAAAATATTTATAAACATACTGTATTAAATGTTAATCAGTCTTATTATATTTTCCCCAACCTATAAAGTTCATTAATCACCATACTTTAATTTTTGATTACATTAAAACCATATATTATAAGTTATTCTTATGAAAAACTCATAAACACAATTTTTAGACCCATTTACAATTGTCCAAAAATCCCCAAATTAAATATATAGTAACTATAACATTTTAGACATATTATAAAATTTTTATTTCATAAAAATATTTTTAAATTATCCAAATAATTCCATAATACTCGTAACTTGCAAAAATCATAACTTATGTTTAAAAACTCAAAACCCATATTAATTTACATCAAAATAAACTAGATTTTATAAGGAATCTATGGTTAAAATTTCAAGTCAAAATACATTCGGGAAGGCCATTAAATAAATCTAGCAAGTTAGGACTTTATTCTGGAAAACATATTCACTTAATACTTCTTAAATCCCCACGATCTAATCTCGGCCGTCCATGTTTTTAACCGCGATCGGACGGCCCAGAACTCTCGAGTTCATCAGCGAAGGTGATAAGGGGATCGAGTACTAAATCTCGTTTTTCTCACAATCTACAGAACCAAATTCGATGATTCTTGTTCCTATCGATTCGTAATCAAAATCCGGTTCTAACGGTACCTATTCCCCAATTATCATGCGGAATCGAGTAGTTTCGAATCTGGGTTCGAAGTTAGGGTTCACCGTTTTGTTCGAATTCAATTTTGACAAATTCTCCCATTGTAATGCATAATAGACTAAATTGGCATGTGGGTTTGATCGGTGATGAAATTTCGAATAGAAAACATGGAGAAATTTGATCGGAAACTCACCGGAAATGCATTAACGGGACGAAATCAAATCGGGAAAACTGGAAATCGTTATTTCATGTGCGGTTCAGGTATGCCACTTCTCGAATCAACTCGCACCAACTGAGAGAGATTTGCTTCATGTAACCTATCACAATCCAAACTAGACATGTAACTCTAGATGTTAGTGGAAGAATCATTGATTTTGATGAACTAGGGAGAAAGTTACAGATCTCACAAGATCCGTGTTTACCTAGTTGGTTTCGGGATGAACTGGGCAGATTTCCGACCGTGATCGAGTAGGCTACTTTAGACAGATTTATCTCCCAAACCAGTGCGAATCATCCTTGGCCATCAACATGAAAGTTGTAGAGGGATTTGAGATCTTCAAAACAAGCTAAAGAACACGAAATTTGGATGAGAAACGAAGAAGTTATGACGAGACGAAGTTTACCCGATTTCAGGAAAAACTGGAATTCTGGGTTACGCAATCGCGAGGAGCCAACTTTGGATCAATTTTCCGGTCATTGTAGAAGGAGTTAGATGATGTGTGAGTAATGGTTGGAAAGATGAGATTAAGGAGAAGAGAATGAAACAGACGGCATACCAAATGGTGGAGTAGAACAGGAGATATAGGCGTTTCAAATTCGACCCTCGACATGCCAAAACTGTCGAAAACTGGGACTGTTCAGTGGTAATGCCTGGCTGACTGACACGTCAGCATTTCTCAAAATTTTGGCTCTAAACTTCAATCTATCATAACTTTGGCTAGGATGGTCCGTTTTTAACGTTCTTTTTATCGATCTTCATGGTTTTTCATAACCTATTTATTGGTATAGGTTTCATGGCCTGGTTTGACCATTCTCAAAAAGTCAACTCTAACAAGGCTTAATAAGCTTTAAGGTTCCTAGAATTTTATATTGATTTTTATGTTTCAAAACAATGTTCCAACACTTCCTAAAATCTTTATAATATATTTGGAGTGTTTAGAAATTTTCCCAAGATTTATTGACTTATAAATCTTATTATTAAATTCATAATACTATATAATAATGTATAATAATTAGGGTTAAATAGGAGAAAACCCCTAAATAAATTTCACAATTCCATATAATAATTTAATATTCATAATTCCATACCATAATTTAATATTAATAGTATTATTTATGGTTTAATAAAAGAAATCCCCTAAATTAATTTAAATTAATTTAGGGGTATTTCAGTATATCCCCCTTAACAGAAACTTCGCCTCGAAGTTTAAAAATC
The DNA here is from genome assembly GCA_023374045.1 of Limonium bicolor. NCBI lineage: Eukaryota > Viridiplantae > Streptophyta > Magnoliopsida > Caryophyllales > Plumbaginaceae > Limonium > Limonium bicolor. The sequence goes on along the minus strand of CM041778.1, from coordinate 183,107,943 downwards.
AACTAATAAGCACTCACACCACTTCGGGTGTGCTAAAACAATAATAATTCCAACGAAATTCCATACCAATCCAATCCTTTATTTCCATCCATTCCCATTCCATTCCACTCGAGATTACTCAAACTCAAACTGAACCAAGATATACCGAGATATTTCATGATAAAAATAAAAAGTCACATGCGGTGTCATAATGTAAAAACCAAGTACACACATACACCTCTTACTCTGCTAATCACGCAACAGGGCATAATCTGGATGAGATAGCGAAGAAAGATTATGCTCTACCCCCCCTTAAAAGAGAACTTCGTCCCGAAGTTTAAGATTTATCTACCAACTACTCACACCCGCTTCCGGTGTGTGGGTAAACTAAATATCAAGTTGTACTACAAGCTTTAAAATGTATACCAAACAATCAACCACTCAAGGGTATTCATCCAATAACAATCCCCAAACATTTGTTTCCGTTATCAAACACTACATTCAAAGAATTCAACACCTTATTATCAAGCTTTGTTGTAAATTTTATGGCACTGTTGAATTTATCTATGATCGATATTTATTTGTACCCCCTGATTGTTATGTATTTGTATTTTTCTTGATTATTATAAAATTTTATTTTATGATCCTTACCTATTCATTTTATGACCAGTACGAATGATATGTCCATTATATGTTCATTTTATATTGTACGTTTATTTTATGAAGATGTCGTACCCCCCTTAAAATAGGGTACGACCCATATCCGTCTCGTAATAATGAAGTGGAATTTAAACTCACTTTTAAGGAGCACTATATTTTACATCTCCTATGGAGATTCCTCGTTCAAGGATGCAGTTCATTTTTGATGCACAATATCACTCGTTGTTATTCTGGCTTGATTATAATTAAATCTTTTAGTGTTCCCAACATGCTTCCTAACTCATTTCGCCTCTCTTACGGTCATTGGCAAGAACAAAGTTTAGAATTCATCATTCATATAGTAAGTTAAGTTTTGAAAACGGAACATATAGGTTATACTTAGATTAATGGTGGCCATCGGGTTCCGTTTCTACCCACCCGGAACCGGCGGTTCTACCCGGAACCGTTGGAATCGGAACCGCCGGGAACCGGTGGGAATCGGAACCGGAACCGAACCGCCTCAGCCGGTTCCGAATCGAATACATTTTGAGATTCGGCCCGAACCGGAACCGGAACCGCCTGGAACCGCCTGGAACCATCATCGGATTCGGAACCGGAACCGCCCCGGAACCGGTTGAAGTTACCGTTGGTTTTGAAAATGTAACCTCTTGTAGCTGTACTCTTTTTCCTTATTTATGGTTTTCCAATGGATTTTTTACCTAATAAGGTTTTAAAATGAGGCAGTGAATCATATAATAAAATTCTCTTTGTTCCTTATTTTTTGTAATTCAATAAAAATCCCTAAGTCTTTGTTTCTTACACATTTAAGATTATAAACTTGAAGAATAAACCTAAGTGGATGAAAAGAGCAACGTGGCACTCAACGGATCTCAAATCGGAGCTAAAACGAAGCAATTGGAGCCGATCGAATCTTTCCGGAACCGTCGAACCGATCAGAACCGAAACCGAACCGGCTGGAACCGGCCGAACCGGTTTTTTGACCGAATCCGAGCGAATCCAGATTCAGAACCGGAACCGGAACCGTAACCGGAACCGCCCAGACCGGTTCCGAATACGAATACACATTTTCTGGAACCGGAACCGGTGGAACCGGAACCGGAATCGGTGAACCGACCCGTGGCCACCATTAACTTAGATATTACTATAATAACATTTAGTTCACTCTTTCTTTATTTAAGTATTGGATGTAGTAGGTATCAAAATCTTAATCATGTGATTTGGAAACTATTAATTCATAAAAGAAAAATTCCATTATAATGTAATGTAATTATTTAAATGCCATCCTTACTACAACATTTCTCTAGAAGCATTTTATAACCTAAAGTTTCTTAATTGTCATGGCTTAAAAATTCATGAACTTATTTAAAATAGTATCATACTATATATTAAAACTTCTTTTTTTTTTAATGCAATTAAATCTTTCATGAAACCTTGTACCGAATTTATAACCTAAAATACGTAAATGTGCCATTTATGTTATTTTCACATATCAATATATTAACAAGCTATAAATCAGGTGTAACATGTTTGAGTAGTTTAAATAATATTTTAGATCATATAATAAGTCTAGATAGTCTTTCAAAATTATATTCAAAGCTTTATTAGCCAACCATACATTAAAATTTTATTATATTCCTTTATAAAAATACACCTTCTGTGACTTCTAAAATTTTGCATATGTATAATGTTAAACTTCCAAATAAACATGAGAATTCCCAATAATTAAGTAACTCTCATTTTTTTTTACCTATGCTCATTACTCCAAGTATTTAGGAATCAATGATATTTAGTTTAGTATTACTCTTCCCTTCACTCAATCTTTAAGTTACTTCCTTTAATATATATATTTTTTTATATTTAATAAGGGGTAGATGTTGTACCTTGGAGTACCCAAATTTAAATCCCCTTCCTCCATGTATAGGTATTTTTCACCAAATATTTAACTCAATAAACCCTTTACATGTATGAATTTTAATACTGAATCTTAAGATACAAATTTTGAATTGTTCATTGTGGCTAGTAATGAAATATGCCTAGCTCAAGATTTCATGATGGTAACGTCTTACCACCAATCCTCCTCAAGTTCAACACAATCCATCACTTGCGTAGAAGATTATTTACGGTTAGATGACAAGGCTTGTCTAGCCCCTAGACTTCCAGAAGTGAGTGTGCACCCCCACTACTTTCAGCCTAGGAGTTCGTCGCACCAGGCACTTCCCGTAGGGTGTTAGGTTTATGTATTTTCTTTCTGAAGTTAACATAGAGTTTTAGTGTGGATTACAGGTTTGGATGTTGATCTTTTCTGATGAGTTACTAGTTCTTGTTAGTTTAATAATTTTCTAGACTTAAGATTTATCTTAAACATTATCTTTAGGTAATAATTTGTACCAAGTAGTTCTTGAGATTTATTTCAAGCTTTAAAGGAGTTGAAGTATATATCACTTAGTTATTCAAAGCTCCACTTGTATACTATTTCCAACCAAAAGTATTCTTTAAAATTCTGGGAACATGTGTACAAGCTTTTAAAGCATTGCTTTCTTAGCCATGTATTTTCCATACGTATGCTTTTGAAAGTAGTTCAATGTATGATTTATTCCAACCAAGATCTTATCATACCCAATTGATAATGTTCCAGACTTATTATTATTATTATTATTATTATTTTCTATAGTTTAATGATCAAACGGTATGACAACACACTATTCCTAACAGACATTCATACAAAAAGTGTATAAAGAAATCATTCACTAATCCAAGAAGGGTTAGGATTCGTGCCTTACTGGAATCCTCACTTCCCAATTCTACCCCAATTCCCCAGTTTTAAGGGCACCTATATTCTAAGTATTTCACTCGGCTTGTTTTCTCGGGCTCAGAGCGTAACTACGCTCTGATACCACTTTCTGTAACGCCCCTACTTATCATAAATGCAGCGGAAATAAAATACTAAGGCGATTACAGATCATCGGGTTCCAAACACCCGGCACCAAACCTCACCAATTACAACTTATGATATTACAAATGCTACGGTCTGAACTCGAGAAAACATAACATAAAAATAATAACAAAATACAATAGCTCTCCAAAGTTCCTAATTCCCATCCCATACACTCATACTCTTCGTGGCCACCTGTATAACAATTCGTACCTGCAAGATGAAACCAAGCAGCCCACCCCAGGAGGGGTGAGTCAGTTCCCTGGAATGGAACTGGTACAACTCTCCAAAACAACAGTTTAAAAGAAAAACATAACTCTTAAAATAACAATAACTTGAAGTCAAATGCTCAAAACAAATCAGAAGAACAAGACACATCAAAATCACCAAGTCAAAGGTAACAAGATGAGGAGTAAAAATAAATAACAAAAGGTAACGTTAGTCAATCAAAATCACACCATGTGTTAGTGAACAACCATTGTTTAAGTTAGATCCAATTCCCGTTAGGAGTAGAAAGACCGTAGTCACAAGGACTAGGAATGAAAGAAGTATCCCAAGAACCATAACTCAAGAGTGGAATAAAACCAATTGGAAGAGATGGCCCTGCTGCCAACTGCGTCCCTTTTGGGACAGGGGATATACAGCCCCTCGCTGTTAACTACGTCCGATAGGACAGGGGATATACAGCCCCTCGCTGTTTACAACGTCCGATTGGACAGGGGATATACAGCCCCTCGCTGTTTACCGATGAAGATGTGCGCACATCACAACCAAGACTCAGCTCATGGAGGAAACAAATCCAGGGTCAAAAGAAGCATTTACCAAGATTGACATTTCCCATATTTCCACTAGATCATTAACTGCACCAGAGCGATACCAAAACACTCAGTCCTACAGAGTGCAGAGGCGTAAACCCCAGGCAGATAATATCTAATGAAACAACCAGATAGAAGGAACCAATACCATACAAGGTGTACATTCAAGGCTCAATTAGTCACATCAAGCTGAGTTAGTCACACAACCAATTTCCTTTCAAGATTCATTCAAGCTCATTTAGCGTTTCTCAAAACATTCCATAAAATTCGTCATCAAAATATCTGAGTACGAGAAATCGTACAAAACATCCCATAAGGCCAAAACCCAACAAGCTGAGTACGAGAAATCGTACCTGGTAATCGCTGTAGCAGTTCTAGTCGACTTGTGCAAATAATCAACAATACTCTGAGGAATATTAAAGGTAGTCTAACATCAATAACTTGTAACCTAAGTTAAACTTAAATAAATTCCTCACTCTTATTTCTAAGTCTCAATTGTCTTTTAAGCCCTCACTTAAATGTTATGTATAACCTTTGACTTATATTAGAATGTTGTATAACCCAAGGTTGTAAGACTAGGGAATGTATGTTATCAACACTTGTTAATTGTTACACTCTTATCCACTTTATTCATACTTAACCCTAATTCTCAATTCAAGACTCTTGAGACCCTTATATCATAAGTGCGTATTATATTATTCATCTAATCTTAGAATCTCAATAATAATTTTAAGCGTAATACTTTTATTCCTAATTTAGAATAAATATCGGGTTATGACCTATGATAGGTTTATCTTAGAATATTATACTATTATTTCACAATGTAATGATTATGTATTTTATCAGTATTACCAAATAATCCATTATGATTAAGTTTTCCCCTCAACTTAATTAAGATCTACATCCTGTATATTGGAAACATGGTGTTATAGATGCATTTTATGATAACCTAATTGAGTTACTAACTCATTTATCTATGTTTAGTTTAGGATGACTTTTATTACAACCATCTAATAATCTTATCATAAGATGTTAAATTGCTTCTCATCTTGAATAACTATATTATAGTTAACTTAGATTTATCGAACTCTTACATTTAGTATTCCAAGGTATATTATTTACTTTATCATTAACTATATAATAAGGCACTTTAAGATAACCTTTTATTTATCCTTGCTTACATTTAATTTCCCAAATGTTTTATTTTTACACACATTCCCGCTATAGACTATGTATAATCCTTTTATACTAAATTTTAATAAACTTACGTCTTAAAATACATTTTTCATATTGTTTACAAAACCTAAGGTTTCAAAGGAATAACTTAATAAATTAATCTCCTTTATTATGTTTTAGGATGAACATTATATCTTAACATAAGGTAGAATTTATCTAAGAATTAAACTCTCATTCACAAGTGAAATTGTCAATTACTTAATAAGATAATATGTTCTGAAAAATCCTCATACCTTATACTCAAATGACACATTAATATTTTTAGTGTCGTAAAGTAGATCAATATAATCTCTTATGTAACTTAGTTTTATCTAATAAAAGGTTCAAAGGTTTTAAGTATCAAATTCCTATTTATAAACCTTTCTATAAATTCTAACCACTAATACCTCACTTAATTGTAGACTCACATCCTAAGTATTGGTAATTAATGTTATAAATGTATTTCATATGGCTTATCTAATGCCAAGAAACTTAAGGATTATTATTTAGATAAATTTCCAAATCATAGTTTAATGTAGTTTTATATCATAATCCTTTAATGATTTTAACTTAAAACATTAAGTTATATTTCAATACCTTAGATGTTAAGAAATGATTAAATCTAGACTTACTAATCCACCTCACATTCATATGTAAAAGTATTTTATTTACTTTATTATTGTTTATATATTAAGAACATTTAGATGTAAAAGTATTACATTTATTTATCATTAATTATAGAATAAGATCTATTTGTGTAACATTTTATGTAATCTAATCACAATTTTTCCTAAGTTTTAACTTATTAATTACTTAACCCAATTATAGACTTACATTATGGTCGTTGACTAATACTATACATGTATTTTAATACGGTTTATATAAATCTTAGAAATTCAAAGATAACTCCTTAAGATTAATAATCTTAATTTAATACCGCCTCATATAGTATTCTTTTATTAGTATTATGTAGAGGTTTAGTTTATCTCATTAATTCCTTCATATTATATTTTATAAGGCATTTTATTTCTTTTATTTATGTAGTTTTTTATGTGTATATATATTAGGATTTATTCAAGACATTCCTTGTGTAGTTTTATTGCACTTAATTATTTATACTAACTTTTACACATAGCTACATCCAATATATGGTTTATAAAATAAAGTATTTCCCTTAGTTTTCGTTAAACATATTAGCTTCCATATTATATATAATAAATAAAATGTAGTTTAGTTAAATTCCTTGATTTAATATAGTTTCTATTTATTTCTCTCATATAAATATATATAAATATATGTAACAATTTTTACTTCACTTAAAGTTAGTACCCAAAATATTTATAAACATACTGTATTAAATGTTAATCAGTCTTATTATATTTTCCCCAACCTATAAAGTTCATTAATCAACTATACTTTAATTTTTGATTACATTAAAAACCATATATTATAAGTTATTCTTATGAAAAACTCATAAACACAATTTTTAACCCATTTACAATTGTCCAAAAATCCCCAAATTAAATATATAGTAACTATAACATTTTAGACATATTATAAAATTTTTATTTCATAAAAATATTATTTTAAATTATCCAAATAATTCCATAATACTCGTAACTTGCAAAAATCATAACTTATGTTTAAAAACTCAAAACCCATATTAATTTACATCAAAATAAACTAGATTTTATAAGGAATCTATGGTTAAAATTTCAAGTCAAAATACATTCGGGAAGGCCATTAAATAAATCTAGCAAGTTAGGACTTTATTCTGGAAAACATATTCACTTAATACTTCTTAAATCCCCACGATCTAATCTCGGCCGTCCATGTTTATTAACCGCGATCGGACGGCCCAGAACTCTCGAGTTCATCAGCGAATAAAGGGGATCGAGTACTAAATCTCGTTTTCTCACAATCTACAGAACCAAATTCGATGATTCTTGTTCCTATCGATTCGTAATCAAATCCGGTTCTAATGGTACCATTTCCCCAATTTCATGCGAATCGAGTAGTTTCGAATCTGGGTTCGAAGTTAGGGTTCACGTTTTGTTCGAATTCAATTTTGACAAATTCTCCCATTGTAATGCATAATAGACTAAATTGGCATGTGGGTTTGATCGGTGATGAAATTTCGAATAGAAACATGGAGAAATTTGATCGGAAACTCACCGGAATTGCATTAACGGGACGAAATCAAATCGGGAAAACTGGAAATCGTTATTTCATGTGCGGTTCAGGTATGCCACTTCTCGAATCAACTCGCACCAACTGAGGGAGATTTGATTCATGTAACCTATCACAATCCAAACTAGACATGTAACTCTAGATGTTAGTGGAAGAATCATTGATTTGATGAACTAGGGAGAAAGTTACAGATCTCACAAGATCCGTGTTTACCTAGTTGGTTTCGGGATGAACTGGGCAGATTTCCGACCGTGATCGAGTAGGCTACTTTAGACAGATATATCTCCCAAACCAGTGCGAATCAGCCTTGGCCATCAACATGAAAGTTGTAGAGGGATTTGAGATCTTCAAAACAAGCTAAAGAACACGAAATTTGGATGAGAAACGAAGAAGTTATGGCGTGACGAAGTTTACCCGATTTCAGGAAAAACTGGAATTCTGGGTTACGCAATCGCGAGGAGCCAACTTTGGATCATTTTCCGTCATTGTAGAAGGAGTTAGATGATGTGTGAGTAATGGTTGGAAAGATGAATAGGAGAAGAGAATGAAACAACGGCATACCAAATGGTGGAGTAGAAAAGATATAGGCGTTTCAAATCGACCCTCGACATGCCAAAACTGCGAAACTGGGACTGTTCAGTGGTAATGCCTGGCTGACTGACACGTCAGCATTTCAAAATTTTGGCTCTAAACTTCAATTATCATAACTTTGGCTAGGATGATCCGTTTTTAACGTTCTTTTTATCGATCTTCATGGTTTTTCATAACCTATTTATTGGTATAGGTTTCATGGCCTGGTTTGACCATTCTCAAAAAGTCAACTCTAACAAGGCTTAATAAGCTTTAAGGTTCTAGAATTTTATATTGACTTTTTTTTCAAAACAATGTTCCAACACTTCCTAAAATCTTTATAATATATTTGGAGTGTTTAGAAATTTTCCCAAGATTTATTGACTTATAAATCTTATTATTAAATTCATAATACTATATAATAATGTATAATAATTAGGGTTAAATAGGAGAAAACCCCTAAATAAATTTCACAATTCCATATAATAATTTAATATTCATAATTCCATACCATAATTTAATATTAATAGTATTATTTATGGTTTAATAAAAGAAATCCCCTAAATTAATTTAAATTAATTTAGGGGTATTTCATAAATTCATAATACTGTATAATATATAATAATTAAATATTTAATTGTATTCTTTAGAGCTAAATAGGAGGAATCCCCTAAAATAATTTCCATAATTCCATATAATATTAATACTCATAATTCCATACAATAATTTAATATTCATAATTCCATATAATAATTTAATACTTAGTAGTATTATTAAAGGTTTAATAAAAGAAATCCCCTAAATTAATTTAAATTAATTTAGGGGTATTTCACAAACAAGCTACAAGAATCCCATACCATACACCGGAGATTGGCTAGCTCTTAATCCCTCGTTCGCCTAATCCGCCGAACGCCTCTGACTTATCTAGATCTGTAACCAGAACTAGTATTAGTATCCTGTGTCTTAGAACTAGTTTGGTTCTCTTTTCAAGTTAAACCTCTTCCTAGGTTAACCCGGGTATAATTGTATACCGTTAAACGGGTTCATTCATTTAGGAGCGTTTTCAAGCTCAGTTCTAATTTCATTAACATACTAACATCGTTAGCAGTTATTTAGTTGCACAGTTAGCAACTTTAGACTCATACGGACCTTGTATTAGATTTTCGTATTTTTCACTATTTATCCGTATATTCACTATTCATGTATACGGTCCCGTATTCTACTATTCATTTATACGGCCTCGTATTTTACTATTCACCATATTTCACTATTCACGTATACGTCTCGTATTTGACTATTCATATATACGTAGTTACTATTCATGTATACGTATTTACTGTTCATGTATATGTATTTACTATTCATTTATATGTATTTACTATTCATGTATACATATTTACTATTCATGTATACGTATTTACTATTCATGTATATGGGTACTATTCATGTATACGGGTATTTTCCATGTATACCAAAATTTACGTATATGCCCGTATGATACTCCGAATCAATACGTATTTATTTCTTTTTCCAATATAACTTGTATTTTCATTAAAAATACTTTAAGTATTGATTTCGCCTATACTTATTAAATTACGGGTATACCCCTCGTATACCTTAATTTATATACGGGTCTCGTTTAACCCCGTCTTAACTCTGTTTCTTTTTCAACTTGTTTCTAAATTCTATATTTAATTTCCTTAACCTTCTAAACACATAAAAAATGTGTTATTTACATTACTTGCCCATAGTTTTCTCTTAATCTCTATTTTACCATAATAAGTTCTAAACTTATTATTTTTATTTCTAATTTCTTCCAAAGTCTTTCTTAATTAATTTCTTATATACTTTTGGTCAATTACCAAAATATACCCCAGCTTGACCAGTCTTTTATGGTCAAACCCCCTCACTTTCCATTATTTACAATAACACCCCTAAAGTTAATTTAACTTAACTTTTTATTCCTTTATCCTTTTAATATCTAATCTTTTGCTACAAATTTTATTTTAGCTCCTCTAAAAATTTTACAAACTGTCATTGACCAAGTTTGACCACGTTTGACCAGGGAAATTACCATTTTACCCTTGTGGTCTTTTCTTTTATCCTAACTCATTTATTAACCAAATAAACTCTAATTAATTTCTAATTTTCGTAACTAATTTTCCTACAGATTTTTGAACATCAAAAATCATTTTAAACATCTCTAAATCACCAGATTTAATTATCTAATGTTATAGTATATATATACCATCTTTTATTAACCTTAAATATACCAAAAACCTTATAAATTCCTTATAACACTTATAAACTCTTTATAAATTGTAAACTTAATTCTACAATTATTTTCCCATCATCTAAACTTCATAAATCTCATAATAAACCATATATATTTTCGGCAATTATGATATGTGACCAAAACTTCATAAACTTTACATATTACTCTTTATTATACTAACTCCTTTAATTTAACTTAGTTAGATCATTTTTCTAACTCACATATAACCTCCTAATTTTCGGCCACCATATAAATTATAGTATATGAATTTTTCTTGTATATTATGATAGCTTATATTGTAGCTTATATCATAAGGAGTATAAATCTAATTTTAGATTTACAAAATATTAACATTTTAGGTGCTAGAAATTAAATCTAACACCTAATAAAATCGGTAATAATAAACAAGGTACAAAATATATTAGATCATATATAGATCAACATTTAGAACCTTGAAATAGGTAGTTGTAGGATTTACCTTGTATATTAACCATTAGCTTAATATTTAAGCTTGATTTCCTTAGAAATTTTGACAGCAATTTTCTAGAGAAATTGTCTCCAAAATTATACAACAAGATGAAGAATAAGATGGGTTAGTATCCCATGCCAATCGGCTGTAACAAAAACCAAAGAATAGGAAGTTTTCAAGAAGGCAATGTTTTACCTTGAGAATCAAAGGCACTTCTCAGTGGTTTTTCCTACGAATCTTGGGGCTCATGAGCTATGGTTGTAAAGCTCTTGAAGAGAGGATTCTAACGAGCTATCAAGCTTATGATTTGGAGCTAGGACGAGAAAGTTATGATTCTTACAAGGAAGGGTGTTCTTTAAGGTTCAAAATCGTGAAGTTTTGCTTTGTTTTGTGTTCTTCCTTCAAAGAGAGGATGAGTTCCGAATTTAGACGCTCTAATTTGATAGGTAAGAGTCTGGGTAATCATTCACTAAGGGGACAAGATAATAATGCAATGCAAGGAAGTCTTGATTAGGTGTAATAGTATAAAGTAAAGGCAAATAATGCCTTGGTGAGTCACCCCCAAATTGGCCCCCTAGTCCCATTTGATCTCATTTTTTTTGTTATATTATTACATTAGTAACATTTGATGGATTAAATTCGTTCACAATGACTTATACCATGTTATAGGTACGTTACAATGCCAAAAATGCCTTAAAACACATTTTAAGTGCTTCCGGGTTCACTTTGATTTTGCAATTTGTTTTGGCTAGTTTAAATGTTTTCTTAGTACATTTATAACCTTTAGAAACTTTGTTCATGAAATATCATGTTGCTAATTCCAATTTAAACCAAGTCGTTTGGTGGTTTCTCCTTGACTTTCGTCAGTTTAGTACCGGTTTTTGTGTGGACTTGTATACTTAATTTGTGTGTATAGGCTATGGCTCCTATGACCATTTTATTGTTGTCCCCATATTCCTTATTGGTATTTAGGCTCATTAGCCTTTTAATTCCATGTATAATTGCCTAAGGCGCATCTCCCTTTAAAGCACATTTTTCTTTAAAGCACATTTTTGTGCTCTAAGGTGCGTTTTCGGTTTAAACGTTAATTTCGCTTAATGCGTATTACTAATCTTAGAGGTATTTCACATTTGAAACCTCTTGGGAAGTTATTGGTAGTTCCCTAATTTATTTATACTCTTTAAAACACCTTTTGCTCTAATTGTTCCCAAAGCATGTTTTGGTGTAAATTGTTGCTTAGCACTTCTTCTAATGTTTCTAAGGTACGTTCTAGCCTTAGTATATCCTAATTAGATAGTTCATTAATATATTAAGGTTTGGGGTATTTCAACAGGGGTATAATCAAGAAAAAGGGATTGACTATGACGAAACCTTTGCACCTGTAGCGACCTAAAATTCTCACCCCATAAAGTAAAATTTAGATAAATAAAAAAAATAAGAGGGTCGTCGCCTTTCTTTTCAACACTTATCCATGTGCGTACCAAAATGAAACCGCCATTGTAAGACAAATTTTTAAGATCAATTTTCAATGCATCCGTTTTCAAATCCCCCCATTTTCGTTATTTACGTATTTTACCATTTTTATTTTTGATGTATTTCATGTTAGTCAGTTCTATTTCATTCATTTATTTATTTGCCTATTCGTTTTATTTTGGTTCATGCTATTTCGTTACTTGTTATTTCATCTCATTTCTATGATACTTTTACTTGTATTTTCTTTAGCAGTGCTTGTTGTAATTCTGTCTTTATCATTATTATTTTTTAGAATCATTTTCATCATTTTATGTACAATTCACTATTATATTCCATACTAGCACATTTCGTTTTGTTGCTAATACAATTAAATCTCCACTCATCTCATTTTATTTTGTTATTCCTCTTTTCTATCTAATTTACATGCTACCCGTACATATGTCATTCAACTTCTATTTTTATTGCGTTCATTTGTATTTTAAACACTATTTCATTAGTACTATTCCATTATGTCACACGCTTATTATTATGTTATTTCGTTTATTTTATGTTTTTATTGAGTTTTATATTTTATTATTTACATTCCATAATTTCATGAGTTTCAAGAAGAAAGCAGTTCATTTTGTTAGATAAACTCATTTCTTCTTACTATATGTTTATATATTAAACACTAGCGTTTTGTAGGGTTATTTAGTTCGAACTGCAAGTCTAGTTTTTTTTTCTTTTTTTTCTTTTCTTACATTTATTTGGTCGTTAGCTTAACTGGTTAGTGTATTTGCTCAGGTACCTACAGATCCTAAGTTTGAAACTTGCAAGTGACATGGGGCATTTTATTTATTCTGTACAGCTTGATTTACCGTTCAATTGTTAACTTTCGAATTCAAATGTTGAATGTTGTTGTAGTGCAACTGGTTAGTATATGCATGTGGGGGATATTATTGGTCCTAGGTTCGAGACCTAGAATGAGCACATGAAACATTTTTTGCCTTCAAGCAACCAAACGTGGTCCAATTCATCTTGGACCTGTTTTTGCAACCCAATACCCCAATCAAAGCCCATATTTATCTAACTAGCCCAAACAAAAAAAGGAGAGATCAGCTGATGCTCCTTACAAAACCCTAGTTTTTCTATTATAAAGAGACTGTAGCATTCCAAATACAAGGCAGCGGAGATATTTGTGATCGATATTTTTCTATTCTTTTCCTGGTCATCTTCCAAAAAAAACAAGACAGAAGAACGAAATCTCAATTTTGTGAGTCTATCTTCTTCCTTCTCCATCATCCACCGCCATCAACCCCTCTAACTTGGAGATTCCTCAAACACCCGACTCCCTCATTCTCTTCATTATTCTTCATCCTAAAAAAGAAGCAGCCGCCAACAAAAAAATCCCAACATTCCTACTGAACTCACTGACCGAGACCTTCTTCATTCTCTTCACATCGACCGGCGAACGAGGAGCATATTTGTAGCTCTGCTCATTCTCTCTTTTTTTTCGGTAATTCGTAACCCAAACAAGAGTACAAGGAACATATTTCTATCTCTGATCATTCTCTTCATTCTCGGTTTTTGCAACCCCTGGCGAACAAGAAGCAAATATACTCCACCTCTCTTTATTCTTTGCACATCAGTAATTTTTCAAACCCACTGGTGAACGAGGAGCACATAGTTCAGCCCTCTCCTCATGTCTCTACTCACGGTAATTTGTAACCTAGCTGGAGATCGTGGTACATACAAGCTCTCAGCCTTTTCTTCACCCACGATGACTTTGCAACCCCGCTGGCGAACAAGAACATCCATACTCGCGCCCTCTTCATTCTCTTTATTCTGGGTAATTTCATAATCTAAACCGGCGAGCAAAGGAGCATACCACTACCTAAATTCATCCTCTTCCTCGTGTAATTTCACAAACCCAACTGGTGAACTGTGAATATATGTTATCCTGCAGTTTGCACTCCTCTCTGCTTTTGTTTGTTTGGTTTTGTGATATTTATTTCTGCTCTGTATATGGGATAATTTACATTTAAGCTGACATTCTATGTCTCTTGCTGGATGTTCATTTGATTGGATTTTAAGTTGGATATGCAGTCCCGAACGGGTTGGGATAACCACCACTCTGAGTTGGTAAACTGAGATTAATTTGCGCAACGATGTCTCAGTTTGTTTCTGTCAACTTGGCTTTTGAGTTTAAGTTTGAATACCTGCTAATTTGCTTATGTCTACTCATTTTATCAACTTGGTTTCAGAGTTTGAGTTCAAGTTTGAGCGGGTGTGATTCTAATTCATATTCTATTTAATCTTGGCTGAGGTATACCACTGTAAAATCAGGTCAGATCGATGTTGCTTGGCTGAGAGTGAATCTCCAACGACGGATTGGATTAAATTTGTGATCGTGGGTTTGCGAAGCCTTGCATGAAGTTGCATCTCAAACCTGGTTCTAGAACAGATTTTGGATTCTGCTCATGGACTTGGGGATTTGCTTGCGGATGTTGGGGCTCCTCATCAGCTCATGTGTGGCTAAGAATTTCATGTTATATTTTCTATCACCTTCGTTTCCGGCTCATGTGTTTTGATGATCATTTGCTTTATGAGTTTATCTTGATTTATATATGCTCATCGCTTCCAGTTTTGTGGTTTGTACTTCGTTATGTTTCTGGTTTTGTGACTTAATAATGAGGTATGCTTGGGTTTATATTTCTTTTTAACTGAAAAGAAGTGAGAAGCGAGGTTTATGCTGATTTTTAGTCTTGGAGATTTTAGAAAAGCTGAATATAATTTTGTGGAAATTCTAGTTCAGATTTCTCTTCTTAGGACCGTTGGCTAAAAAGCCCAAAAATAGCAGCCGTCTTTCACCACATTGGGTTGCTCGCGTTATTCATGTTTATTGTACATATACTTTTAATTGCTTGTGTCTATTTGTTGGCAATTTATTAGATACTTGTTAAGTTTGACCTTTATTTAAGCCATAGTTATAATTCCTTTAGGACCAAGCCATAAAATAGAGGGTGAACCCTAAGATTTAGGTGAGCCATGGTCCCACCTAATAAATTGGATGATCCCTAGACCCAAACCACACCTTATTATATTAATAATGAGAATGAAAAAGGTATTCCAATAAAAAGAAGAAGAAAAGAACAATTCACTCCACCTCTCAAACCAGCCTAATCTTATTTCTCAAATTAGCCCAACTCCACCTCTTAAACCAACCCAATCTCATTTCTCAGATTGGCCCAACTCCACCTCTCAAACCAGCCCAATTTCATTTCAAAAAAATAAATAAATAAGCCCAACAGTACCTCAAATCCAATCATAAGACTTAAGGCCCATTTCAGCCCAAAAACAATCTTCAGCCGAACTGAAAAGTCCACCAAGGCCCAATTCGGCCCAAAACACCAACAAGGCCCAATTCGGCCTGAAACCCCAACAAGGCTCAATTCGGCCCGAAACCTCAAATAAGGCCCAATTCGGCCCGAAATGTCAAATAAGGCCCAATTCGGCCCGAAACCTTAAACAAGGCCCAATTCGGCCTGAAACCTCAAACAAGGCCCAATTTGGCCTGAAACCTCAAACAAGGCCCAACTCCATCCAAAACCTCAAACAAGGCCTAATTCAGCCCTAAAGCTCAAACATGGCCCATTTTGGAACCCCAAACAAGGCCCAATTCAGCCTGAAACCTCAAACAAGGTCCAATTCCGCCCGAAACCTCAAACATGGCCCATTCTGGAACCCCAAACAAATCCCAATCCGGCCCAAGTCCAACTTTGACCAAGGTCTAGACTTCCAACTTTGACCCGAACTTTCACCGGTCCAACTTTGACCAACCCAAAACTTTGACCTTGACCTAACTTCCACCAGTCCAACTTTTACCTCACCCGAAATTTGACCAACCCAAATTTTGACCCGGCCCGTTTTCCAACCCAACCCAAATTCAATTTAAACCAAATTCCATTCAAATTCAATTCAATCCAAATTCAAATTCAATTCAATTCCAAACTCATCCAAATTCAAATTCAATTCAATTCCAAACTCATCCAAATTCAAATTCAATTCAATTCCAAACTCATTCAAAATCCAAATTCATTTCAATTCCAATTCAAATTAATATTCATTCAACCCTGATTCAACTTCGATTTCAATTCAATTTCAATTCCATTCCAACTTCTCCTACACTCTAAATGTCTCATAGACTCGAGCGTCTCACAGACTTTGTCATTTTAATGATTCGAATGTCTCACAGGCCTAAGTGTCTCTCATACCCGAGCGTCTCACAGACCCGAGCGTCTCACAGACCCAAGCATCTCACAGACTTCGACATCTCAAGGTTTCAAATGTCTCATATACTTGAACGTCTCACAAACTAACCTCTCAAACATCTCAAAAATCTCCAAAATTCCCCAAACCGTGAACTACGTAAGGTCTGATCTCAACAGGGAGTTGAGTACGTAGGCAGCCCATCTAGGGTGCAACCCCATCCCAAACAAAAAACCCTTTCCCCCTCTAAGGTGTTCTTCACACCTCTCAAAACATTCAAATCCCCTCTGACACCCACAAACCCTCGACTTCTTCAACTCTCAATATCAGACTCTTAATCTTTCATTCTATACTCATTCGAATTCATCAATTCTTCTTCTTGGTGTTAGCTTGGCAGAAAAACTCGCCTCATCCACTTGTTTTCTCTTCTCCTGTCCTATTCATATCCTTGGCTTTAATTGAATCTCTCCAAAAAGGTTTTGAAAGAAGGTAATCCCGATGATTGGAGACCGAGGTTTCCTCGGGCACCATCCAAAGTTGTGGTCATTGCCACTTCCGAGGGTGTAACTCAGTGCGAACCCACACAGAATCTCTAGTATGATCAGATAAGTCCTATCCATAGGCAACAAATCATTAGAGTCAAGTAACAGTTCTTAGAACCCTTCTCCTCCCTTCATAGTTCCTTAGGTCAAACTAGGTGGCGACTCTAGTCAATTTCCGCCCTTAGGGCATAAGTCCACGTGGAGCCCATCGAGAGCGGGTGTAGTGCACACTTGCACGCTCCATTAGGCTTTCTAGGAAAGACAGACGATAGAGTAGGTATTTGAGGGCTGCCAAAATAACAGGTTTTCACCCTCCAAAGAATGGCAAAATTAGGATCTAGACTTTTCATAAAGAACCATTTAGATAGACCCCCCCTCATACCGAAAAATCTCCCTCCACAGAATGGCGACTCTGCTGGGAAAACTTGAGTAAGTTTTTCTCAAACTCAAGGAAGACTGAACTCCATACAAAATCGTCGGGATTTCCCTACTTCTTTCAAAACCTTCAAGAAATTCATTTCAAAGCCTCTAAGATTATTCTACTCCACACTTTGAGTGTGTATCTGATGAGGACAGATAGGATTTGTTAGATCCTCAACAAAAATTACAACAATTGGGTTAATAGTTAGCTCACGATTAGAAAGAGACACTTATGATTCAATGAAGCTAACTTCCCTTTAGGTTAATAAACAACCAATTTGGAACCACTTTCAAGATAAAACCCTTAGCAAATAGGGTGGTACTAACATCATCGCTTTTATATTCATGTTGTTATTGTGGGGTGCATTGGGTGGGTAGCTTAGGACATGCATTCCTCTGTGTCACCTGATTTATCCATGAGTCACGGGATCCCCAACCGGTCCACGGTTGATTCCCCATGAGCTGGGTCATTCATACGAATGGCTAAATCCCACGGGGCAAGATGGTCATTGACCAACGCCCTGCAGGCTCATGATCCAAAAATACCCTCCATTATCCGAGTCGAAGCTAGCATGTAATGAACCATGAGCCTTCAGTGTCCAGCTGCCTGGTCCAGTGTCTAGGACGGGTTTTATGGGTTGTCACCCCCTTGTATGCCGCCTGTCTGACCACCCTTCTGTCTTACCCTGAAGATTGCATGGGCTCAGTTCTCCATTGTTCCTCTGCACCAGGGGTGTCTTTAAAGCCCAATGTCATGCTACACGTTCATAGAGGATCCCGTATTTACCGGATACCCATACATGGCACAACGTAGTTAGTGAATAATTTGGACTTTAGACACACCTGACGGTGCAGATGACGAGAGACCCGACCCCATGCAGTACTTCCCCGAGTTTCCCGAAAAGTGAGCGTGTTGTCGGATCATCACTGGCCGTGGCGTATGTTTCCTTATTACTTCGGGTATCCTGACCTTTCGAACTTACTCACTCGATGAGGGGCCTTCTTTATAACGTGCCCCGCAAGGGGCATAGCAGAGAAAAACCCCGAGGGATGATAGTGAAGGGACGATGGTTCCCCCGGTGACACGGAGTCATAATTGACCTGGAAAGTGATTATCCCAACATTAACACTTACAACTCCACATCAAATATAGCCACGATTGACTTTATGCAATACATGTGTGCAAGTCACTTCTTCAAACCAATTTGTTTCAAAACGTTCGGAATTCTCTTTTGCATATCTCCTAAAGCTGTTTTACGAGCTCGTTCAATTTAGAATCCCGCCTAAGTTCTACTCATAAACACTTGGGGTTTTAAGACCCGCCACTTCATCATTGAAAACCTTTATTTCATTAAAATGTTATTTCCAAATTTTTTTTTTAAAAAAAGATTCCGAAAACCTACTTTTTACAAACGAATTTCAGACAACATTCTTCACCAACATTATTTCGTAATAGTTTTCGAAAACAGTTTTCAAAGTTGATTTTCACAAGCGTATTCCAAAATAAATGATTTAGTCCCCATGTTGTGACCCGTTATTTTTGAAGCTCAACCCACCTTCAAGAGCAGCGGTCATTACTGTGGAGCGTACTAATCATTTCGTGTTTTCATAAAAGTGGTGGATTTTCACATAAGATTTTGTGCTTGGTCATTCACTTTCCTTTCTAAAAAAAAAATCCCTCGATTCCCTCGATGAAGCAAGTGAAGCAATATGAAGATTCACTACGCGGTTCAAGCCGAAAGCCAGAAGCGTAACAACCTGTGGAGCTAGCCGTATGACAAGAAGACCAACGTCAGCCATCCAAACCAAAAATCGGAGGAACACCAACCCGAGTCAAGCGACATGATGATTAGCAACACCGGTTCGAGTTCAAACTGTTGAAAATCATCAGAACACCATCCCATTTTGTTTGATCACAATACTGCTTCGCTGCAAAAGCCTGAAGACGAGCGAGCATCCGGTCAAGAGCCCGAAGACGAGTGAGCAGCCAACCAGTTGCCCGAGCGTGAGCAGTCAGTCAGAAGCTTGAAGATGAAGCCGGAGAGTTCAAAAGAGGTTTTTAACTTGAATACCCCATTTAATGACTTTTAGAATGGATGTATAGGTTTTCCCTAGCATTCTTTTCTCTCTTGTCAATTTCTGAATAGACTGCATGTATAGGTTATACACCCCCTTTGAATTTATTTAGAACATTGTATATAGGGTTTCCCCACTCTCTATTTTATTTGTGAATGACCGAGCATCAAAATTCCTACAACAAAATCCACCACTTCGAAAACACGTATTTTCAAAATCGTTTTTCTAAAACATAGCTTCTTTTGGAAACGAGCTAATAAAGCAACCAACAAACAAAAGCATGCACCACATTCATGGTAAAAAGAAAAAAAGAAGAAGAGTCGTATGCATTCTCATTCAGTGCAAATTCATTAATCATGCTTGAATCAAGCTCATCTAAAAAAAATGCATAATCCCATGTTGCATTCCCAACACATCACACACATGCATTCATCCCATTCAAAGCATGCTAACATTAACATTTGTCATATTCTTTTTCTATTATAATGACTGTATTTGCAGGTGAATAACCGTGTTTGCCCACGAGTGAAAGCGTGACCCTCAAAGCGATAAGCAAGAAATACCAGGGATTCAAGCATCTTCCCATTCGACATGCCATGTACACAGAGACTAACAACAACAAAAGAGCATAATCCAAAAAAATGCATACAATCGAAAATCTAAAAAAATGCATATAGTCGAAAATCAAAAAAAAAATCATACAACCAAAAATCCCCCAAAAAAAAGCATACCTTCAAAAATCCCAAAAAATCATACCTTTAAAAATCCCAAAAAATGTCATCACTGTCATATCGCGGGGCCACCATGCGGGAGTTCTCACTCCCTAAATTTCCACAACCTTGGAGCCAGTCACCACCTGACCTCACTCGAGAATTACTTCTTCGACAACAATCACCACAACTCTACCACCATCAGAGCCAACAATGACGGGATGAGCTTCATGAACCGCAAGCTGAATTCGGATCAAGCGAGACTAGTCATAACCTTACCACTCATGCATTGCATCCAAAAATAAAACAAACGCAAAAAAAAAACATTCAGTCAACCATCTCAATTCATCATTTTCAGCATTTCATGCATCTTATACATAGTAATTCCATATTACCTCAATACATTGCATGGTAGACAATCACATTTGCATACTCCCATATCGAAATGACATTTTCGAGAAAATCATGAGAGATTAATTGAACAGAGTGCTTGAACCACTTAACTCTCGACCCGTCAATGAGTACAAGGGTCCAATCAAAAGCAGCACCACAAACCAAGTGAGTAGGGTGCGAAGAGCGGTATTTCCCCTAGAAGTTTAAATGAAGGTACTTGACAATCCACTGAGTGATGTGGGAAGATTGAGAGAGCCAATGGAGGTAAAACCACGAGTGATATGTGCACTTCTTCAGCACATGGAGAGGCACAAATCGTAGTGAGAGAAATGTAGATAAAGATGATACGAACTGTGATTCATGCAAAGATCTGAAATAGTAAGAAAACAATTATTGACTAATGAGAATGACGAGGCACTTAGGAACAAAAATCTCCATAAAACCAAAAATCTTTGACTACCCTGTACATAATCCTTTAGTGGGCCCCGCTGAGCCTTTCATGAAAAAACTTTTTCTTCAAAAACTCTACAACATGCCAACCCATGTACATATACTTACTTGCCCTCGTAATAGAGGATCTCAAAAGAGCCGGAGCCATGGTCCCTCCCTACCATCTTTCACAAGAACAACAAACAAAAATGTCCAAAGAAATCAGTGACTTAATGCAACTCCAAAGCCAAACACCAAAAAAGAACACCGAAAATGTTCAAGAAGATTGATGAGTCAATGCAACTCCAAAGCTGAAAGCCAAAATACAAAGTAGTGAATGCTTAAGAAAGTTTATGAGCCAAATGCAATTGCAAAAACACAAAAATGATAAGAAAGTTCAAATCGTACGCCAGAAGAGGCAAGAAGGAGAAATCCAAACCAAAAGGACCAATGATGTCTCGAAGAAACCAATAAGGGGTTATCAAAACCCGTCTAATCATTCCACTGATGGTAAAGGCGAAACATGCCCTCTATTACACAAAAGCTCCACAATTCCTAAACAAATGCTCCGGTCCCATGTGACATACATCATACCCTTAAGCCCCGTTACAACCTAAAAAAGTCCTCTGACTCTTAAGTTAATGAGCGTTAACTGAAAGTACCGGATCTGAAACATGAATCATAAGCTTTGTACTTGTTATCAACATGTCCCATCATACCAAAGGGACCATGAGTGAATGAGTGTGACCTAATCTCACAAGGTCTTTAGAGTGCAAGTGACTCTTCGATTAAACTACCAAATCATAATCAGTCTACCCCATTGTAGAAGAGGAATTTGTAAGGATCGGAAAGTCCATAACCTCAAAAGAAATTCAAAGGAAAATATTGCTCTGAGCATCAAGAGTATTATCACGACATTAGCACACATGACCATACTCACGAGAGATTAACCCGCATCCCTCTATGAGAGGAAACTGATTCACGCATTTGAATTCAACAATCACTCAAGATCGAACCATAGATGTCTTACGTTTGTAAACCTCATATTAATAGAGATAGGACCATATCATATCCAAAACTGTATATGTACATCGCATCACATCCACATGTATCATAATCACTTCATCATCTGCATCCGACTTGTAAGTACTCTGCCTAGTCTCGCTGAAAGTCGAATTCAGTTGCAGTCTTTAAAGCGCAACTTCCGATCCAAAGAAGTCAAAGCCGGAGCCATCCCAAGACCATACCGGAACCATACAATAGCCCTTTGAGAGCCGTGCAGAAACCACCCTAGAACCATCCAATGTCATGCTCGAGCCTCATCGACACCACTCCCAAAGCCAAGCTGGAGCCATGCGGGAGCCATCCTCAAGCATTTAGACCATCTCTAGAGCTACACAAGAGCCATCCCAACTGTTCAAGAACAATACGGGATCCACCTCAAATCCCTATCATGAGCCATTTCATCACAAGGCCTTTCCCATAGAGTGTGGAACTACGTATGGTCTGATCTCAATATGGAATTGAGTACGTAGGCAGCCCGTCCAGGGTGCGACCACATCAAAGACGAAAACTTCCCTTTTCCCCTCAGCGTCATCGAAGTGAACCAACCAAAGCCTCATCATGCTCAATCGGCACAAGGTCATCCCAAAGCATCCTAGAATCATGTCGGAGCCGTCCCGGAGCCATGATTAGAACTACACTAGAGACATTCAATTATGTTTAGCCATTCACCCATTGTTTAGTCATTCAACCACTACAAAATCCAAAGAAAGAAAATCCCATCAAACAATAAAGCCATCTTCGGAGCCATCAAACCACCATCAAATCTCAAGGCAAATCAAAGCTCACCAACTGCTACAAAATCACAAACCATATCAAACCCATCAACCACCCTAGGACTATTGGCCTCACCGGAGCCATCAGTGCATGTCGGAGCCATCACACGACCAACGGAGCCATCAGTGCATGCTGGAGCCATCAACGTACATCGGAGCCATCAACAAATGCTACAACCATCTCAGATCCTTGAAGAAATAATGAAGCCACACTTGAGCCATCCTAAAATTTATATAGTAACTTTGAAGCCATCAACTCCTAGGAGGCGATCTACAACCACGAACAGGGGGGGTTCGATTCAACTAATGCATTTGCTAACCACGTCATACCTCATTTCATTTGCATGTGGGAATCCTTTCAAGGGTACCCAAAAAAAATCACTCACGTCATTCGATCAATTGTTTCACTCAAGTTTGAAATATAATCTTCATTCCACTCAGGTGGCCTTTCACTCGTAAAACTTTTTTACTATTCAATTCACCTCTTTCAATTCAAACCCGCTAGGCAGCTATTGTGCTACTAGTGCAGTCGCATTTTTTATTTTACACCCGCTAGGCAGCTATTGTGCTACTGGTGCGGTCGCATTATCGTTTTACACCCGCTAGGCAGCTATTGTGCTACTAGTGCGCTCGCATTTCCCTTTTACACCCGCTAGACAGCTATTGTGCTACTAGTGTGGTCGCTTTTTCGTTTTGCACCCGCTAGGCAGCTATTACGCTACCAGTGCGGTCGCTTTTTCGTTTCACACCCGCTAGGCAGCTATTGCGCTACGAGTGCGGTCGCATTTTTGTTTTACACCCGCCAGGCAGCTATTACGCTACTGGTGCGGTCGCATTTTCGTTTTACACCCACCAGGCAGCTATTGCGCTATTGGTGCGGTCGCATTTTCATTTTACACCCGCCAGACAGCTGTTACGCTACTAGTACGAGATCGTCCAATTCATAACTCGCTAGGCAGCTATTGCGCTACTAGTGTGGTCACATTATTGTTTTACACCCGCCAGACAGCTATTGCGCTACTGGTGCGATCGCATTTTGTTTTACACCCACTAGACAGCTATTGCGCTACTAGTGCGCTACTAGTGCGGTCGCATTTTTGTTTTACACCTACTAGGGAGCTATTACGCTACTCGTACGATACACAATTAAAAGTATTATAGGCTTGTCATAAGACCTATAGCTAGATGTCAAAAGGTCTAGTTGAGGCACTCCTAAGTCCTCGTACTTTCAATCACATTCTAGGCCCGTCATAAGCCCTAGGACTGGATATCAAGAGGCCCAGTTGAGGCACTCCTAAGTCCTCGTGCACCCTAAACCAATCTATTGTTAGCATTCTAGGCTCGTCATAAGTCCTAGGACTGGATATCAAGAGGTCCAGTTGAGGCTCGTAATAAGTCCTCATGTAGTCAGCTATCATATCATTTCCCATCGTATTCATACATTATCTTCCTCGCGGTCACATCCCAATGCACCACAAAGCCATAGTTAGAATTTTTGGCGCCCTCTCAACCTTGATCCAATTCTGCAAGGGCTTACAAAATTGAATCAAGGGGAGCCATCTGTAGACACCAAAAATTCTCACCCCATAAAGTAAAATTCAGATAAATAAAAAAAATAAGAGGGTCGTCGCCTTTCTTTTCAACACTTATTCATGTGCATACCAAAATGAAACTGCCATTTTAAGACAAATTTTTAAGATCAATTTTCAATACATTCGTTTTCAAATCCGCCCATTTTCATTATTTACGTATTTTACCATTTTTTTTGATGTATTTCATGTTAGTCAGTTCTATTTCATTCATTTATTTATTTGCCTATTTGTTTTATTTTGGTTCATGCTATTTCATTACTTGTTATTTCATCTCATTTCTTTGATACTTTTACTTGTATTTTCTTTATCAGTGCTTGTTGTAATTCTGTCTTTATCATTATTATTTTTTAGAATCATTTTCTTCATTTTATGTACATTTCACTATTATATTCCATACTATCACATTTCGTTTTGTTGCTAATACAATTAAATCTCCTCTCATCTCATTTTATTTTGTTATTCCTCTTTTCTATCTGATTTACATGCTACCCGTACATATGTAATTCAATTTCTATTTTTATTGTGTTCATATGTATATTAAACACCATTTCATTAGTACTATTCCATTATGTCACACGCTTATTATTATGTTATTTCATTTATTTTATGTTTTTATTAAGTTTTGTATTTTATTATTTACATTCCATAACTTCATGAGTTTCAAGAAGAAAGCAGTTCATTTTGTTAGATAAACTCATTTCTTCTTACTATATGTTTATATATTAAACACTAGCGTTTTGTAGGGTTATTTAGTTCGAACTGCAAGTCTAGTTTTTTTTTTTTTTTTTTCTTTTCTTACATTTATTTGGTCGTTAGCTTAACTAGTTAGTGTATTTGATCAGGTACCTACAGATCCTAAGTTTGAAACTTGCAAGTGACATGGGGCATTTTATTTATTCTGTACAGCTTGATTTAGCGTTCAATTGTTAACTTTCGTATTCAAATGTTGAATGTTGTTGCAATGCACCTAGTTAGTATGCATGTGGGGGATATTATTGGTCCTAGGTTTGAGACCCAGAATGAGCACATGAAACATTTTTTGCCTCCAAGCAACCAAACGTGGTCCAATTCAGCTTGGACCTGTTTTTGCAACCCAATACCCCAATCAAAGCCCATATTTATCTAACTAGCCCAAACAAAAAAAAAAGGAGAGATCAGCTGATACTCCTTACAAAACCCTAGTTTTTCTATTATAAAGAGACTGTAGCATTCCAAATACAAGGCAGCGGAGATATTTTTGATCGACATTTTTCTATTCTTTTCTTGGTCATCTTCCAAAAAATCAAGACAGAAGAACGACATCTCAATTTTGTGAGTCTATCTTCTTCCTTCTCCATCATCCACCGCCGTCAACCCCTCTAACCTGGAGATTCCTCAGACACCCGTCTCCCTCAATCTCTTCATTATTCTTCATTGTCAAAAAGAAGCACCCACCAACAAAAAAAATCCCAACATTCCTAATGAACTCACGGACCGAGACCTTCTTCATTCTCTTCATATCGACGGGCGAACGAGGAGCATATTTGCAGCTCTGCTCATTCTCTCTTTTTTTTGGAAATTCATAACCCAAACAAGAGTACAAGGAACATATTTCTATCTCTGATCATTCTCTTCATTCTCGGTTTTTGCAACCCCTGGCGAACAAGAAGCAAATATACTCCACCTCTCTTTATTCTTTGCACATCAGTAATTTTTCAAACCCACTGGTGAACGAGGAGCACATAGTTCAGCCCTCTCCTCATGTCTCTACTCACGGTAATTTGTAACCTAGCTGGAGATCGTGGTACATACAAGCTCTCAGTCTTTTCTTCACCCACGGTGATTTTGCAACCCCGCTGGCGAACAAGAACATCCATACTCGCGCCCTCTTCATTCTCTTTATTCTGGGTAATTCCATAATCTAAACCGGCGAGCAAAGGAGCATACCACTACCTAAATTCATCCTCTTCCTCGTGCAATTCACAAACCCAACTGGCAAACTATGAATATATGTTATCCTGCAATTTGCACTCCTCTCTGCTTCTGTTTGTTTGGTTTTGTGATGTTTATTTCTGCTCCATATATGGGATAATTTACATTTAAGCTGACATTCTATGTCTCTTGCTGGATGTTCATTTGATTGGATTTTAAGTTGGATATGCAGCCCCGAACGGGTTGGGATAACCACCGCCCTGAGTTGGTAAACTGAGATTAATTTGCGCAATGATGCCTCAATTTGTTTCTGTCAACTTGGCTTTTGAGTTTAAGTTTGAATACCTGCTAATTTGCTTCTGTCTACTCGTTTTATCAACTTGGTTTCTGAGTTTGAGTTCAAGTTTGAACGGGTGTGAATCTAATTCATATTCTATTTAATCTTGGCTCAGGTATACCACTGTAAAATCAGGTAAGATCAATGTTGCTTGGCTGAGAGTGAATCTCCAACGACGGATTGGATTAAATTTGTGATCGTGGGTTTGCGAAGCCTTGCATGAAGTTGCATCTTAAACCTGGTTCTAGAACAGATTTTGGATTCTGCTCATGGACTTGGGGATTTGCTTGCGGATGTTGGGGCTCCTCATCAGCTCATGTGTGGCTAAGAATTTCAAGTTATATTTTCAATCACCTTCGTTTCTGGATCATGTGTTTTGATGATCATTTGCTTTAGGAGTTTATCTTGATTTATATATGCTCATCGCTTCCAATTTTGTGGTTTGTACTTTGTTATGTTTCTGGTTTTGTGACTTAATAATGAGGTATGCTTGGGTTTATATTTCTTTTTAACTGAAAAGAAGTGAGAAGTGAGGTTTATGCTGATTTTTAGTCTTGGAGATTTTAGAAAAGTTGAATATAATTTTGTGGAATTCTAGTTCAAATTTCTCTTCTTAGGACCGTTGGCTAAAAAGCCCAAAAATTGCAGTCGTCTTTCACCACATTGGGTTGCTCGCGTTATTCATGTTTATTGTACATATACTTTTAATTGCTTGTGTCTATTTCTTGGCAATTTATTGGATACTTGTTAAGTTTGACCTTTATTTTAGCCATAGTTATAATTCCTTTAGGACCAAGCCATAAGATAGAGGGTGAACCCTAAGATTTAGGTGAGCCATGGTCCCACCTAATAAATTGGATGATCCCTAGACCCAAACCACACCTTATTATATTAATAATGAGAATGAAAAAGGTACTCCAATAAAAAGAAAAAGAAAATAACAATTCACTCCACCTCTCAAACCAGCCCAATCTCATTTCTCAAAGTGGCCCAACTCCACCTCTTAAACCAACCCAATCTCATTTCTCAGATTGGCCCAACTCCACCTCTCAAACCAGCCCAATTTCATTTCAAAAAAATAAATAAATAAGCCCAACAGTACCTCAAATCCAATAATAAGGCCTAAGGCCCATTTCAGCCCAAAAACAATCTTCAACCCAACTGAAAAGTCCACCAAGGCCCAATTCAGCTCGAAACCCCAACAAGGCCCAATTCGGCCTGAAACCCCAACAAGGCCCAATTCGGCCCGAAACCTCAAATAAGGCCCAATTCGGCCCGAAACCTCAAATAAGGCCCAATTCGGCCCGAAACATCAATTAAGGCCCAGTGCGGCCCGAAACCTCAAACAAGGCCCAATTTGGCCTGAAAGCTCAAACATGGCCCAATTAGGCCTGAAACCTCAAACAAGGCCCAATTCCGCCCGAAACTTCAAACAAGGCCCAAATCCGCCCGAAACCTCAAACATGGCCCATTCTGGAACCCCAAACATATCCCAATCCGACCCAAGTCCAACTTTGACCAAGGTCTAGACTTCCAAATTTGACCCGAACTTTGACCGGTCCAACTTTGACCAACCTAAAACTTTGACCTTGACCTAACTTTCACCAGTCCAACTTTTACCTTACCCGAACTTTGACCAACCTAAATTTTGACCCGGCCCATTTTCCAACCCAACCCAAATTCAATTCAAGCCAAATTCCATTCAAATTCAATTCAATCCAAATTAAAATTCAATTCAATTCCAAACTCATCCAAATTCAAATTCAATTCAATTCCAAACTCATCCAAATTCAAATTCAATTCAATTCCAAACTCATCCAAATTCAAATTCAATTCAATTCCAAACTCATTCAAATTCAATTCAATTCCAAACTCATTCAAAATCCAAATTCATTTCAATTCCAATTCAAATTAATATTCATTCAACTTCGATTTCAATTCAATTTCAATTCCATTTCAACTTCTCCTACACTCTAAATGTCTCATAGACTCGAGCGTCTCACAGACTTTGTCATTCTAATGATTCGAATGTCTCACAGACCTAAGTGTCTCACATACCCGAGCGTCTCACAGACCCAAGCGTCTCACAGACTTCGACATCTCAAGGTTTCAAATGTCTCATAGACCCGAATGTCTCACAAACTAACCTCTCAAACATCTCAAAAATCTCCAAAATTCCCAAAACCGTGAACTACGTAAGGTCCAATCTCAACAGGGAGTTGAGTACGTAGGCAGCCCATCTAGGGTGCGATACCATCCCAAACAAAAACCTTTTCCACCTCTAAGGTGTTCTTCACACCTCTCAAAACATTCAAATCCCCTCCGACTCCCAAACCCTCGACTTCTTCAACTCTCAAAATCAGACTCCTAATCTTTCATTCTATACTCGTTCGAATTCATCAATTCTTCTTCTTGGTGTTAGCTTGGCAGAAAAACTCACCTCATCCACTTGTTTTCTCTTCTCCTGTCCTAATCATATCCTTGCTTTAATTGAATCTCTCCAAAAAGGTTTTGAAAGAAGGTAATCCCGACTATTGGAGACCGAGGTTTCCTCGGGCACCAATCCAAGGTTGTGGTCATTGCCACTTCCGAGGGGTGTAACCCAGGGCGAACCCACACATAATCTATAGTATGATCAGATAAGTCCTATCCATAGGCGACAAATCATCAGAGTCAATTAACGGTTCTTAGAACCCTTCTCCTCCCTTCCTAGTTCCTTAGGTCAAACTAGGTGGCGACTCTAGTCAATTTCCGCCCTTAGGGCATAAGTCCGCGTGGATCCCATCGAGAGTGAGTGTAGTGCACACTTGCACGCTCCCTTAGGCTTTCTGGGAAAGACGGATGATAGAGTAGGTATTTGAGGGTTGCTAGAATAACGGGTTTTCACCCTCCAAAGAATGGAAAATTTAGGATCTAGACTTTTCAGTCAAGAACCATTTAGATAGACCCCCCCCCCATACCAAAAATCACCCTCCACAACACCAGTAGCCCGTCTTGAAGCAATTCCAATGCTCATTGCGTTTGCTGCATTCAAAGGTTTTACTCTACATCAAATGGACTTTAAGACAACCTTCTCTCATGGCTATATCGACAGGGAGGTCTATGTCGAGCAACCCCCCGGGTTCATAGACTCCGTCCATCCTGACTACGTATATAAACAGTGTAAAGCCCTGTACAGACTCAAACAAGCACCGCGTTCTTGGTATGAGAGACTCTCTTCATATCTCTTGCAAAATGGTTTCTCTAGAGGTAACGTAGATCAAACTCTATTCATTCTTCATTCATCACATGACGTACTGCTAGTACAAGTTTATGTTGATGATATTATCTATGGATCTACAAGTAACACCCTCTTTGAACATTTTGCTAACCTTATGAAAAAAGAGTTTTCCATGAATGAGTTAGGCGAACTTTAATTCTTCCTAGGACTTCAAATTCAATAGGAGAAAGACGGGATCAAGATCCACCAACAGAAGTACATCAAATACAACCTTAAAAACGTGAAAAGTATGTCCACTCCTAGCTGTATGACTGCCAAACTTCACCTTAATGATGACGGAGTCGGTGTCAATGCCACAGAGTATAGAGGAATGCTAGGGTCCCTCCTTTATTTGACCGCCAGTCGCCCAGACATCCTTCACGCAGTCTGTCTTTGTGCCCGCTTTCAAGCAGCACCAAAACAGTCTCATCTTAACGCAGTCAAATGTATCTTTCGATACCTCAAGGGTACAAGTACTCTATGCTTATGGTACCCTCGTTCCCCTACTTTTGATTTATCTAGTTTTAGTGATTCCGATTGGGCTGGCTCCCTCCAAGATCGAAAGAGTACTTTAGGTAATGCACAATTCCTTGGTCTTTGCCTTGTTTCATGGTCCTCTAAAAAGCAAAACTTTGTCACATTCTCCATAGTTGAGGTTGAGTATGTCTCTACTGCGTCCTGCTGCTCTTAACTTCTTTGGATGAAACAACAACTCCAAGACTATCACATTACCCAAGCACAAATCCTAATCTTCTGTGATAATAAAAGCACAATCAAAATCTCCGTAAACCCAGTCCAACACTCAAGAACCAAACACATTGAAATTCGCTTTCATTTCTTGAAGGACTGTGTCGAGAAAAAATTAATCCAGCTTGCCTTTTTCCCCAGGGAAGATCAACTTGCGGATATTTTCACTAAACCACTGCCTACAGCAAGGTTTGAGGCACTTTGATCCACAATTGGATTGACTCCGTCTACCTAGACGGTCGTATCTCCTTGCCCCTGATGCAATCGTCAGCAGGTATGTCCTTTAGTCTCACTAAGTCTGTTCGTCTTTGTGAATATATCTGTGACCTGTGTTATGCTTGTTCGACTCTATACGTCTGTCACTAGACACACACGTCATCGATCCCCACCTGATCCATGAAATCTCCACCTTCAATTTCTCACGCCTAAACTATAGTCCTCTAGTACACACCAACCAGAAACCTCTGCGCCTTCCATCAACTCTCTCATCCTATAACTAGCCTCACCACTCCCAAGCCCATTACACCTTCTGCTTTCCATTAAACCCACAACAAACACCGCAATCAGCCGTCCTGACAGAGGTCATTGAAAACGATGCAGAGGAAATCACCCCACTCCAAACCGACCCACAACTAGCCAAACCATAGTCATCTCCCTCACCACCACCACCACAGCAAAACCCTAAACCCTATGACTCTGAACAACCCATCCACTCCCTCCAACCATCTCCCGACAAATCTGCAACCCCAACTCCGCCGCCATCCCCAAAGCCTAAACCCCGCAAACGAAAATCCACAGTTCAACGTCCCACAGCCAAATGTGTCCTACGTTCCAGTACCAATCCCCCACCTACTTCGTCCCCCACAACCTCTCTGCCACCGGTCAGTCCTCCCTAGGTTCAAGAGTTGAAGACGGCACCTACTATAAGTCACGATACCTCCACCGGCACGACTTCGACAAGGTCTCAGAAGCCTCCGAAGCCACAACGTCGCAGTTCCAAGATCGACCCATTCGCGCAAAGCAACAAGCTCTCTGGTCGTGCTGAGGACCGTAATCTTGTCAAGGGTAAATTTCTTGATTTCACCTGGGCACTCTCTACTCATCTTGGCGACTTGGTTAAAATGCTAGAGGCACAGGGTTGGACACATATGTTTTCGGAGGTTTCGGAGTGGTTCTTGCAGGAGTCTATTGATTTTTATCAAAATCTTGTTATTAGAAATGGTGCGGCCCAATCTTTCATAAAATTAACTGCCATTTTCTTTGATCTTTCAAAATTGTCTGAAATCCTCGGAGTCCCTCACACTGGGTTAAAAGTTTATGAAAAAGGAGTCCTCCCTGATATCCCCGGAGTCCCACACACAAAAATCTATCACCTTTTCTCCTCTAAAAGAAAAGTGGGATCTCGAATACCAAGGGGTGATCTTTCAATTCTCTACTAACTCCTTCACATTCTAGTCATAAAAAATATTGTTCCCCGAAAGGAAGGTAACCAAGTAGTCAACTCCCTTGATTTATTAATCATGTACTGCATCCTGCACCGTCACCCTCTCGATCTGGCCTATTCAATTATCAATCATATGGCCCACTCCGTCGATACTCCTAAGCACTCCCTAGGATATGTCTTTTGGCTTCCCAGGGTGTTTAAATACTTTCAGGTACCGTTGGAGCAATCGATGATGAAGTCCATCGAGGAGATCGACACCATAAATCTCTGATATCTTAATAGGCTCACCTCGATCGACAAAACCCAGCTGCTGCCTCCACCGAGCACTCTAGTCACGTCTGCGCCCTCCACTCAACAAGAGACGGCCGATCCAAACAGACTCCTTCAACTTATGGAGAAGATCGACCAACTCATTACTCAGACGGGAGAGTTGGCCCATAGCAACTCAAAGATGCTGGAGAGACTAACTGGGCTCGAGACAGTTGTGGCTTCGATTCAAGACGTACTCTTTGACCTTCAGGCCTCAATTAACCCCATCCCCGACCCATAGATTACCCAGTGTGTGTGTGGTGTTAGAACTTAGGTTGTTTTTAAGTTCTAAACACTTTTTATGGATTGTACATGAATTCTGTGACTGACTTGGTGTGACTATACGACTTCCCTCTGATGAAAGCAAAAGGGGGAAGCGGTGAATCCTGTCTGATGTACATGTAACTCTTTTGTGTTTTGAATTGCTTTTAAGTTTTTGCTGCTGGACTGTGCGGATACATGATTATCTGCCTGCTTGACTATGCTCATTATTGTCTATGCTTACTATCTGGCTTCTTATTATGCTACTATCTGCCCGGAGTCTCTCAACGATTAAGAGGGAACCACAATGGAGTCTCTGGACTTTGAGACTTTTATATGCTTTGATTAAGGGGGAACTTTGACAGGGTCGGTTCCCCTAGTTCTTAGTGTTTTTGTCATTTTCAGGATTGACTCAATCGGGATTCACGGAGGTTTGCTATCATCAGCAACAAAGGGGAAACTGTTGGAACATGAAGGTGTCATTGAGATAGTCAATCGTCTCGACGGAGTCACTTGTCTACGACAAAACATAAAGAACGAGATTCGTGCCGAAATACTACAGAGTCCGCACAACTAAAGAAGCACGAAGGACTCGATCATGCCGTTGCACTAATTAAGGAACGAAAGTGTCAATGCGCTAACGCACCAATGGTCACAAGACTGCCTCGGTTGACTCTGACGATTACGGCCTAAGACTGACGCAAAGTTACTCAGCACGCGTCCACTAAGTTGGTTGCGAAAAACTCGGAACTGACTCCTCTAGTCGTTGCACTTAGAGATAGTATAAATAAGCTTGTAAGAGTTAGTTTTTCCTCACGCTTTTAGAGATAGAGATGGTAAGAGTTTAGAGAGAGAGAGCTATATTCTGACTTAGAGAGAGAATTAGTACCACATTCTGTTTGAGCTTCTAGATAGACTCTCCCTAGGAAGATCCTAGTTTCACTACACTTGTCATCGAGATGATCAGATATTGTATAGGGTAAGTGAGTGAGAAACCACGAAGTAGATTTATCTACGAAGTGGGCATTGTAAGTTGTTTTATTTTGGCCAAGAAATAAAAGAACTTATTTTGTGTATCTTGTTGAGTTTCCCGGATTCCGTCAAACTTTTAAGTGATGTTCCAAATAAGTTCCACTAAGTCTGTTACGCCTTAACTTCAAAGACAATCGCTTCTGCACATTAAATTTCAACTAAGCGTCTTCACATTCCAAGTACTTTTGTCTTCTTACCTCGATTAAGTCAAACCATCTCACAGACTCACACCTTGAGTTGGTTTCAGTCAGCCATCCGATCCTACATTACGCCTACACCTGCAGGAAATGAAAAGCTCTGAGTTTGTTAGCGAGGAGTAGTGATTTATTCACCGGATGATTGCGGTGCGAGGTTCACCCGAATTTCAGGTAAGTTACTGCATTCACTAGATTTTAATACCTTCATAAAAATAACATTTTATGGTGGATGTGAAATTTGTGTGAATGATCGTGGTGAAACTGAATGGTTGTGAAATTAACATATTGAGCATATTATTGTAGGATCGATGGTTATATGGTTATTTGATTGTAAAAGTGATTAGTCCGAATTCTTATGGAAATTGTTGTGAGATGTTATGTGAAAATGAAATTATTTAATCACCATGATTTATTCCACAATTTATTTGTTGAAAGTGTGAATTATGATGAGATTAAGTGATGAATAATAAATATGTTAAATAATTTTAAAAAAGAAGAAAATGATGGTGCATGTGGGCCGTATTATGACACATCAATGAGATGTAAATGCGGGCCGCATTAGGACACATTACTATGAGATATTGTGGGCCGCATTAGGACATAGTTAGCCCTATTTCTACTCCTTAGTCTTTTGTACTATTGGGGAGTGTTGTGTGCACACTTAAGGATTTAGTGGCGAGTTGGATTCCCGGCTGCATGTTGGGGTCCGGGTTATAGCTGCGTGTTGTACCCAAAAGTCGAGAAAGGTTATTTTGTCCTGGCTGCGTGTTGGGACGAGGAAGATAATAAAAATAATCTGACTAATATATTTTGGGATTATTAAGATCCAAACATGAAGTATTATGCAATGATTTCTGTACTATTGTGTGATAATATTGTGAAATGATTTGTATGTTATTGTGTGAGTATATTGTAAAAAATGATTTCTAAAGAGCAAATGTTTTTACAAAGTGAAGTGGTAGCTTACTCAGTTTCTCTGACTTTATCGTGGCTCTTTCTGTGTGTGTTTCGATTTCTGCCATAGGTGTTGATGTGCTTGGGGTTTGGGAAGACGACTTTACATAGACTTGTTATTTGTTATTTGTAATTGAATTTTATTTTAGGCTTTGAGACTTCTACAGTTGTAAGTAATTGTTATTATGGACGTTGGACTTTCTATAAAAAGAATGATTTAGTTATTTAGTTAAGTTTCTAGGCCTTAGCACTCGTTTAATTGCGAGTGTGGCAGTAATACTCCGGATTAGGTTTCAATTCCACTCTTATTAATATTAAACTTGAATCGTTAAAAAATTGATCAAATAAAAGGTTAGAAATTCCGGGGTGTTACAAAGTGGTATCAGAGCAAAACTGACTAGAAAATAAGTTAAGAAAAATTAAAAATGGAATAATTGGTCTTAGGATTAAAAATTGGACAAGCCGCCTTCTGGGGAATTACTTTATGATGTTGTAACACCCTGGATTTTACCTCAAAATATAGCTTATGAAAATACGAATCTAACGGCGCAAACGGGATCAAAAACGGACTTCAAACGAGTCCTAAAAGTGAAAATTAGAGTCGGTCCGAACTTCTGTCCGGACATAGGATGTTCGGACAAATACTGAAGAAAACAGACTGTGGAAAACCATTTGTCCGAACTTGTGTCCGGACATTGATGTTCGGACACAAGTCGAGAGTTGAAAACCTGGAAAGTGAAGGTGTCCGAACTTGTGTCTGGACATCGATGTTCGGACCCAAGCCGAAACTTGAAAAACCAGAAGACAAACACGTCTGAACTTGTGTCCGGACTTTGAAGTTCGGACACAAGTCGAGTTTCAAAATCCTTGAAAACTTTTACGCACGTCCGAACGTTCGTCCGAACTTACAAGTTCGGACATAAGCCGAGACTTGCAAGTCGGACTCGTCCTCGCATACTGTCCGAACATTGAAGCCCGGACAGATGTTCGGACATGACTAAAGCAGCGAAATCTCTTTAAACTTTTGGGGTCTGTCCGAATTAGATGTCCGGACGGACGTTCGGATAGGTCCCAAATTGCAAAATTAGGGACGAAAATCAAAGCAATAAAAGAGCAAAATTCATACAAAACCAAGGGAAAGTTACCCAAAAGTAATGTGTTATGTCAAGTGCATTTTTACCTTGAAAATAATAGCAGAAAGTCGTTAAAATACCAAGGTGTTACTGCCACATCCAAGTCTCTGGATGCTTAGGCTATTAGACTAAAACCTTCAACCAAACAATTAATTATACCAACTGAATACGCGGAAGCTCATAAATCAAATACCATTATTACTAAATAAACTTGCCAATAACTTTCCAATATTTCAACTAAAAACCTGATTCATAAACCTTAAGGAGAAATACTCAAACAAAACAATATTGTTCAAAAACATTGACTTATCAATCTCAGTCGTCCTAAACTAGGTGATATGTCCCCATCCCCACTTTAGCACTCAGTACCTGCGATCAAAAAACAACAACAACAAAAGCACGAAGGGATCGCGCAAATTAGCAAAACTGAGTAAACTCCATCTCATCATGTAAATTACATTTTGAAAGCAATTTGATATGCTTAAATAAAACGATTTAACAACCGTAGTAATCAAAACAATTACAGTGCAACGAACACAATTCCATTGGGGATCTTCGACAAGAATAACCATATTAATATCCAGACAGTCACAAACGGACCGAAATACCAAATACCCTCACCCTAAGTCGTTAAGTGTGCACGCCCCCTATGAATCATCAGTCCATAGAGTAGATCATAGAGCTTAACTGTAGTCATTGTATGCAGCGCAAAGTATATATATATGTCAGTGTAATTAATTCATGCTCAGGGTGCAGAGAACCAACATGGTGAATCAGGGAGCACCAAGAACTCCAAATAATCAATTCTAGTGAAGAACTCCCAAAAACAAACCGATTCAAAATTCCAGAGCACCACAATTTTACAATAGTGAAGAAATCACCATCACATTAGCCAAAACTCCAATAGAGTTTCTCAGAAACATTTTGGGACAGAAAAAAAACAATCCACATAAAAATCCAATCAGTGAGCACAGAATTTACCTGGATAACAATCTCTTCAAGTGTTTATTCCGTAGGATCAGTAGTGGCAACCGTCGGCGATGTAGACGGGGTCTAGATAATAAATACTCACAATCAGAATCTACTAAGGCAACGAAAAGAACAATTACATTATCTAGCTAGAGCACATTACCCAACCAGTTCCTAATTGGCGCCAGGGAATTGATAAGACCTCGTCAGGAAGATTGAGTGAAATTGCTTAGAGCTTGAAGAAGGGAGGAATGTGAATACATCAATCAAACCGTAGAATGATGGCATGAATTTTAAGAAATTGGAAGAGGAAGAGCGTAATGGCGGCACGATGTGAATGAGGAGTAGTGGGGAAAGTCAGTCTTTTAAATAGAATAATTTGTATAATAAAGGAAGATTTACTAATTTAATAATTGAAGATTTATATTAAAGGAGATAAATATATATTAAAAGACTAGAGGAGAGTTCTAATTTTTAGCATTTGAAATACTTTGGAGAGATAGAAATTATTAACGTTAGGAAGATCAGTAGAAAGATCGGGAAAGTTAGTAAAGTAATTTAAAAAGAATTAAATAATTAAATCTATAATTTGAAATAATAGTAGAACGTGGTTAGTCGTTGTAACAAATAAGAATGAGGAATAAATATTTAGTAAATAATTAATAAGCATTTATTGTTAGGGGAGTAAACTAGAAATAAATAAGGGTATTGTAAAGGAAGCCAGACATTTTAGCAGAAGAGAAAGCAGTTACATTCAAGAGATAAGTCTAAAAAAATAATAAATAATTATTAAGAGAAAAGTGAGGAAAGTTAGTAAATAATAAGTTGGAGTAGTCAAATTGAATTTGAACTCTATGTATTTAAGATTAACAAGCTGAAAAGGAATACTAGAATCGCATTTTTGGAACTCAAATAACGTTATGAAGTTAGGAAGATGAAATAATATTTAAGTGGTATGATATCGGAATATCGCTAAGGTTAATAAAGGAAAAACATTATAAATAATTGTAAACAGTTTAGGGGGAAGGATTAATGTAGTATAAGGATGTCATTTAATTTCCCTGGGCCACTTTAACACTAACCTCAAACGTGTCAATTCTTACTATATACTATATTATACCTAACTCGCTATTTTGTGGGTATTTCATCTCATCCCCCTTAAAAGAAAGCTTCACCCTCGAAGCTAAAACTTATCCATAAGGCGAAACACTGCCAAACTAGGTACTGTCTCGAGTGGTTACCTGATCGAAGAGTTGTGGGTACTTTTTCTTCATTTCTTCCTCGACTTCCCACGTAGCCTCTTCGTTCCATGATTTGACCATAAGACCTTGACTATGCGAGTGGACTTTGATCGGGTCTCTCTAGTCTTAGTGTCCATGACCCTAATGGGATACTCTTCGTAGGATAGGTTCTGCTCCAGCTCTAGGACCTCGGGCTGCGACATGTGCGAGGGGTTGGGAATATACCGATTTAGTTGGGACATATGGAAGATGTTGTGAACTTTCTCCTGTTCACCAGGAAGTGCTAAACGATATGTCACCTCTTCAATCCTCTCTAAGATCTCGTAGGGCCCAACGAACTTGGGACTGAGCTTTCCCTTTTTATAGAACCTGGTTACCCCTCTCACGAAGATACCTTCAGGAAAACTCGATCTCCCACCTCGAACTCTAACGATCTGCGTTTGAGGTCGGCATAGGACTTCTGCTTGTCCTGAGATGCCTTCATTCGACTCTGAATGATCCAGACCAGCTCCATGGTCTCCTCTATCAACTGTGGTCCCAAAACAACAGTCTCGCTGATGTCGCTCCAGCATAGTGGTGTTCTGCATTTCCTCCCATACAAAGCCTCATAGGGAGCCATCTTGATGCTGGCATGATAACTGTTGTTATAAGAGAACTCTATTAGATGTAACATATCAGCCCACGAACCCTGGAAGTCCATCACACATGCATGAAGCATGTCCTTCAAGGTCTGGATGGTTCTCTCTGTCTGACCATCGGTGGCTGGATGGAATGCAGTGCTCAACTTCAGCTTGGTGCCCATCGCCTTCTGAAACTGCTGCCAGAAATGAGCTAGAAACCACGAATCTCTATCTGAAATGATGGTCTTAGGTACCCTATGATATCTCACCACGTTCTTAATGTAGGCATCCACCAATTGGCTCATGGACCACGTATTCTTCATGGGTATGAACCGTAGACATAGTGAGTCGGACCACTATCACCCAAATCCGGTTGACTCCTCCCTTCACCGGTGGTAGACCCATCACGAAGTCCATGGAAATGGAGTCCCACTTCCACTTTGGGACCTCTAGAGGCTGCAGCAAACCTCCCATCCTCTTATGTTCAAATTTGACCTTCTGGCAGGTAAGACACCTTGACACGAACTCTACCACTTCCCTCTTCATTTTAGGCCACCAAAACAGCTTCT
Source organism: Limonium bicolor (assembly GCA_023374045.1). Classification (NCBI taxonomy): domain Eukaryota; kingdom Viridiplantae; phylum Streptophyta; class Magnoliopsida; order Caryophyllales; family Plumbaginaceae; genus Limonium; species Limonium bicolor. Next base: position 183,068,134 of record CM041778.1, on the reverse strand, counting down.
TTCAATCCTTATATAATTTATAGCCACCGGGATGTACTGCATACGGAGTATTATGAGCCTCCCTCATCAGTTTTTACTTTACCTCTGCACACTCCTGAGGCACACACCATCGGCCTCTAAATCTCAAGCTACCATCACTATGGATCTCGAAGCCCTTTGCTTTACCTTCATCTTCTCCTTGATACGCTATGGCTTCACATCACCAGGCTGTCCTTTGAGTATCTCTCCATAGATGTCGGAAGAGACACTCATATGGAACAGCTTTACCTCTTGTTCCACTCCTCCGGATTCCATCACCTCCAAATTCAACCTCTAAAACTCACGAACTAGCTCATCAGGAAGGACCCATATTGAGTTCACTGAATGGCTCCTCTTTCTGCTCAACGCGTCTGCTACTAGATTAGACTTCCCTTCATGGTACAGGATTCTAAGTCGTAATCCTTGATCAACTCCAACCATCTCCTCTGCCTCATATTAAGTTCCTTCTGAGTGAAGATGTACTTGAGGCTCTTGTGGTCGGTATAGATCTTGCAAGAGACACCGTAGAGGTAGTGCCTCCAAATCTTAAGGGCGAAAACCACTGCTGCTAGCTCTAAGTCGTGCGTCGGGTATCTAGTCTCGTACTCCTTCAACGTCCTTGACGCGTAGGCTATGACTTTCCCGTGCTGCATCAAGACACACCCTAAGCCATATTTGGAAGCGTCGCTGAAAACCTCGAATCCGTCTATCCCTGAAGGCAAGGTTAACACTGGAGCTATGGTCAACCTCTCCTTCAAAATCTGGAATGCCTTCTCGCAATCATCATCCCACTAAAATTTGATTACCTTCTTCATGAGATTTGTGAGAGGACTAGCAATTTTCGAGAAATCCTTCACAAATCTTCTGTAGTATCCTACCAAACCAAGGAAAGTACGAACCTCTGTCAGGTTACTCGGTCTCGGCCACTCTTTCACTGCTTGGATCTTGGCCGGATCCACTGAATCCACTGAGATTCCCTCCTTGGTGACAATGTGGCCTAGGAACGCCACCCGATCCAACCAAAAGTCACACTTAGACAACTTGGCATATAGCTGCTGCTCTCTCAGAATCTGCAGGACTAATCTCAGGTGCTCCTCGTGCTCTTCTTTATCCTTGGATTAAATGAGGATATCGTCTATGAATACACCCACAAACTAGTGTAGATATGGATTAAAGATCCGGTTCATGAGGTCCATGAAGACGGCCGGTGCATTCGTCAGTCCGAAGGGCATCACCAGGAATTCAAAGTGCCCATATCTGGTCTTGAAGGCAATCTTCGGGATATCCTTCTCATCAACACAAAGCTGGTGGTATCCTGACCTCAAGTCTATTTTGGAGAAGACTCCTGCACCCTAAAGTTGGTCGAAGAGGTCATCAATTCTCGGCAAGGGATACCGGTACTTCACGGTGATCTAGTTCAGTTCCCTGTAGTCAATACACAGCCTCATGCTCCCATCCTTCTTCTTCACGAACAGGACCGGGGCTCCCCATGACGATTGTAACACCCCTAAAACCGGCCTAAGAGTTAAGGGTATTACACGCCGCGTATTACTACCAATAACGCAAGGCTCTAAAACACTCAAAAGCAATAAAGGCCCAAAACGGAGTTTACATAAACATTGTAAACCAAAGTATTCAAATACAGCGAAAGCAGATACCAAAATCCCAAATACGTAACTGAGTCAGAAACAAAAGTCAAATAGTGTAAGGCCCGGAGGCTACAACATCTCAAATATCAATCTGAACGAACAACAAAAGCTAAACACTATAGCTCCAGAACTCAAGATGATCCTCGCTGATCAATCTGCAAAAATGTAAGAAGTAGGGGAATGAGCACACAACTATGCCCAGTACGCAGCGACCGTCATCAGTAAGGTCGCTCAAAACGATTGAAATCAGAAGAAGAGAAGATAAACATCATATACGCAATTCTCAATAGTCAAAAGCTTTCAGAAGCAGGAACAGAGTGGAACACAAGGGGTTCCCATATCAGAAACAGTCAGAGCACTTAAACAGAAGGGGGGACAAGACACAATGCACACACTCAGAAGGGTCGAAGACCCATAGACCATACCAGGTCTCTCGGCAACGCAGAAATGACTCGAAAGAGCCAAAGGGTTCGTCAACCCCACAAACAGAAAGGGAATGACCACACTCAGAACGACGTCTACATGGTATACCACGGAATAGCTCGACCCAGCCATTCACGGCTCAGAAACAAAGTGTAATGTCCCAAAATAGAAGGATTGCTTAAACAGAAGCAAAGTTGCATTTAAATATGCCAAAAAACTCATAAATCAGTAGTACAGATCATAAGGAATCCAATGCCGCAGACGGCACTCAAATCGGAGTTCAAACGAAGAAGTTACGCTGAAAACAGAGAGGTGTCCGAATTTGTGTCCTAACGTCGAAGTTCAGACACAAGTCGAGACTCAGAAACCAGAGATTGCCAAATGTCCGAACTTGTGTCCGGACATCAATGTTCGGACACAAGTCGAGTTGAAATCAGATAGAGGAATTCAGAATGTCCGAACATCCATGTTCAGACTGATGTTCGGACAAGTTTTACGGAAAAACACGCGGAAGGTCCGACCTTGTGTCCGGACGTCGAAGTTCGGACACAGGTCGAACTTAAATTAGAAGAAAACCTGAGGGTGTGTCCGAACATCTATGTTCGGACAGATGTTCGGACATACCCCGAACTTGAAAATCAGAAAGGCAAAACGCACTGTCCGAACTTCAAAGCTCGGACAGAAGTTCGGACAGTGCGGAAACTACAAATTTCAGAAGACGAACAGAGCAGAAAACAACACAATTCGATACCACGAATTGCCAATTAAGCACACACACCAAATCAGACATTAAAACAGGAAACCATGGGGGTTTAACCATTCCAAAATGCAACCAAACAGGCATCACAAACAGAAATCACACACGAAACAAAACCGTTGCAATCCCCATGGCTGAACTTCCAAACTGAATCGAGTAACCACCTACCTCGATTAGCAGACAAATCCCGAATCAGACAGTAGAGCCCAACCACGCAGAACCACAATCCGATACAGACCAACAGCCACTGAGTTCCACAATCAAAGCCCAGAAATCAGAAAACATTCGAAGGAAACCTAGAACTTGGAAACTCAAAACCGTATAACTTTCTGCATCACAAATCTGAAATCAAGTGTGCAGAACCTCCAGCAATTCGCAGAGCACAGCCACACGTAGAACACGAATCCAAACGCAGAGCACAATCGCTGAGTTCATCACAACAATCATCCAAAATCAGAAACTGCAGAGGAGAGGAACTTGCTCTAATTACTAGTCTGAATTCGAGAACCAAACCTGAAGGCGGACAACGGATTACACAGCAGCAGAGATTCCGACCAGATTGCAACAGATCATTCACCGTTTCAGCAAGGAGGAATTAGAAGAGAGAGGGAAGGGAGAAAACTGTCGTTCAAACCACGATCGAGACGCTCCTCACGAATGGACTGACGTGATAGAATAATTAGAAAAATAAAAGGAAAAGGAACCCTTCTCCTTATAAATCAGATAATTAATTACCTTAATTAATTAATCGAAAGACTTCCTTGTCCTTGGCAATTAAAACAATGCCGCTGACGTCCCAACTGACAGTAAAGAAATGTAATCCATCTTAGCTCATTACATAAACCGGACATAATATAAGGTTGCAATTAAACGGGTTATAACATCACCTCCCCCTTAAAAGAATCTCGTCCTCGAGATTAACTCACCTTACTGCTCGAACAGGGAGGGATACTTGGCACGCAGCTCATCTTCGAGTTCCCAAGTGCTTCACTCTCTAACTGATCAGACCACTGGACCTTCACCATAGGCAGGGTCTTACTACGAAGCCGACGAACATCCCTGGCTAAAATACGAGTAGGCACCGCCTCGAAACTGCAGTCCTCTCTCAACTGAAGCTGGCTGTAGTCGATCACGTGAGACGGATCATGCAGATACTTCCTCAACATAGACACATGGAAGACGTTATGCACAGCTGACAAAGATGGAGGCAAGGCTAGACGGTAGGCCACAGGGCCAATCCTCTCCAGAATCTCAAACGGTCCAACGAACCTCGGGCTAAGCTTCCCACGCTTCCCAAACCGGACCACGCCTCTGACCGGCGACACTCGCAGATAAACATGATCTCCAACCTCAAACTCAAGCGGCCTGCGCCTCTGGTCTGCATAACTTCTGCCTCTGAGCAACAAGCAGACGCTCACAATCATCCTGATCTTCTCTACTGCTCCCTGCACCAGCTCGGGTCCAACCAAAACCCTCTCCTTCAGGTCATCCCAACAGATGGGTGACCTGCACCTCCTACCATACAACGCTTCAAACGGAGCCATACCAATGCTCGCCTGAAAGCTGTTGTTGTAGGCGAACTCAATCAGAGTCACATGCTGCTCCCAGCTACCTCCAAAGTCCAGGACACATGCGCGAAGCATGTCCTCCAAAACCTGATTAGTCCTCTCTGTCTGGCCATCCGACTGAGGATGGTAAGCTGAACTGAACGCTAAATTCGTACCCAAGGCCTTATGCAAACTGCGCCAAAATCTCGAAACAAAACGTGGGTCACGATCAGATACAATAGTAGTAGGCACACCGTGAAGCCTCACTATCTCATCCAGATACAAACGAGCTAGGCGCTCCAAACTGAAGGTCTTCTTCACCGGCAGAAAATGAGCAGACTTCGTCAGACGATCAACTATCACCCATACGCATCACAACCCGAAGGAGTCCTGGGCAAACCCATGACAAATCCATCCCCACACTCTCCCACTTCCACTCAGGAATGGGAAGGGGCTGAAGCAAACCCGCTGGCCTCTGGTGCTCAGCCTTAATCTGCTGACAGGTCTGGCACTTCGAAACAAACTCGAGATGTCACGCTTCATCCCAGACCACCAGAATGACTCTCTGAGATCTCGATACATCTTCACCCCTCCTGGGTGAACTGAATATGGCGCTCCATGAGCCTCCTGAAGGATCTCTCTGCGCAGCACTGCATCGTCTGGCACACATACACGGCCTCTGAAACGCAGACACCCATCACTGGAGACACTGAAGTCTGAATCTGCTCTGAAGACAGCCCCTCTCTGATCCGACACAAAGCTGAGTCTGCTCCTGACCAACCCGGATCCTGTCGACCAACGAAGACTGAACCTGAAGCGCTGCTATCACACTGGCACTGGCTGGTCTGACTACCCACACCCATACGCTGCAGCTCTAAGGCGGACCTCTGGACTCCAGTCAGAGCACAAGCTACACCCGAGCACCTCTCCGGCTCAAGGCATCTGCAACAACATTCGCTCTACCCGGGTGGTAGAGGATCTCTAAATCGTAGTCATGAAGTAGCTCCAACCACCTCCTCTGTCTCAAGTTCAGCTCCTTCTGAGTGAACAAATACTTGAGACTCTTGTGGTCCGTGTAAACCTTACACGACGCTCCATACAGATAATGCCTCCAAATCTTAAGCGCGAACACTACAGCTGCCAACTCCAGATCGTGGGTAGGGTAGTTCTTCTCATAGGGCTTAAGCTGCCGGAGCCATAAGCCACCACCTTACCCTGCTGCATCAAACATCCCAGTCCCTTATGGGACGCATCACAGAAGACCTCGAATCCCTCGGTCCCAGAAGGCAAAGTCAGAATCGGTGCGTCGTCAGCCTCTTCTTAATCTCCTGGAAGCTCTGCTCGCAAGCCTCGCTCCACTCATACTTGATCTCCTTCCTCAACAGACGGGTCAGCGGGGATACAATCTTAGAAAACCCCTCAAACTTCCTGTAGTACCCAGCTAACCCAAGGAAACTGCGAATCTCAGCAACATTCGTGGGCCTCGCCCACTCCATCACAGCTCTAATCTTCTCAGGATCCACTGAGATACCGTCCTTCGAGACCACATGTCCCAAGAAACTACGCGATCAAGCCAGAAGTCACACTTCTTCAACTTAGCATACAACTCACGATCCTTCAAGTGTCTGCAAAACATCCTCAGATGCTCCTCATGCTCCTCTGCGCTCTTGGAGTACACCAAGATATCATCTATGAAGACCACTACAAACTGATCCAGATAGGGTTTGAAAACCCGGTTCATCATATCCATGAATACTGATGGAGCATTAGTCAAACCAAAAGGCATGACTAGGAACTCGTAATGACCATAACGAGTCCTAAAAGCGGACTTAGGCACATCTCGGCCTTAATCCTCAACTGATGGTAGCCTGAACGAAGATCTATCTTCGAGAACACTGTGGCGCCCGCCAACTGGTCAAACAAATCATCTATGCGCGGAAGGGGATAGCGATTCTTGATGGTCACCTTGTTCAGCTCCCTGTAGTCGATGCACAAACGGAAGGTCTCGTCCTTCTTCTTCACAAACAGCACTGGCGCTCCCCAAGGCGAAACCTAGGGCGTATGAAGCCCTTATCTAACAGCTCCTGAAGCTGACCTTCAGCTCCTTCAACTCCGCCGGACTCATACGGTAAGGGGCCCTAGAGATGGGCTGAGTCTCTGGCGCTAAATCGATCGTGAACTCCACCTCCGCACTGGTGGAAGTCCGGGCACGTCGTCCTGGAAGACCTCCGGAAACTCTCTGACGATCGGGATGCTCTCCAAGCTAGATCCTCACGCACCTCTGGCAGATAGCACAAGAATCCCTGGCAGCCCTTCCTCAAGAAGCTGGCTGCCTGCATCACAGACACAATCACAGGCGCACATGGCACTGCATTCCCAAAGAAAGCAAAGTGAGTCCCGCCTGGCAGATCAAATACTACTCTCCTCGCTGCACAATCTATATGGGCAAGGTGCTCTGCTAGCCAATCCATGCCCAAAATCACATCAAAACAGGTCATCCGCATCGGGATGAGGTCAGCAAAGAAGGTCTTGTCCCTAACTACTATGGGACAAGCCTTACACACAGAATTCAGCACACAAGGGGCAACCCCACCTAATGGACTACTCACACACAGGTCTACCTCACTAGGTATAGCAGTCAGTCCAAGGTTACCCAACAAATCAGAACAGATAAAGGAGTGCGTAGCTCCAGAGTCAAACAGACAAAATACATCCTGAGAATGGATCTGGAGGATACCTGAGATGACGCGATCACCAGCACGATCACGCTCCCCCGCCATAGCATAAACCCGGGCCTGAGTCTGAGGCTTCTTCTGATCGGACCTCGCCCCTGAATCTGAGCCGGTGCCTCTATCTCCTGAGCCTCTACCGGATGCCTGAGGGCACTGAGCGATCCGGTGCTCCATCGACCCGCACTTAAAGCAGGCACCAGTCTTCTTGTAGCACTCCCTACCAGGATGGGAGTGGCCACAAGACCCACACTTTGCCCCAGCTGACGAAGATGAAGAAGTTCCCCAGCGATCTCCATAGGTCTGCTTCTTCTGAGGAGGAGCAGCCTCCTTCTTCTGAGGCTCCTCAGCACGCCTCTTCCCCTTATGGTCCTTGCCCGCCTGTCTGCCCCTGATGTCGGCCTCTACCAGCAGGGCGACATCCGCCATATCTCTGAAAGTCCAGTGACGGAGGGGTGTCACCGCGGACCTGATGTCTAGTCTCAATCCACTCTCAAACTTACGAGCCTTCCTATGCTCACCTGGCTCCGGAGCATACTTCGACAGAGTCACAAACTTCCTCACGTACTCCTCTACGGTCATATCTCTCCCCTGACGCAGCCGGTTATACTCATTGATCTTCTGGTCCTTGTAGACATCCGGATAGAACTGCTTGTTGAACTCCAAGCAGAACTGATCCCAGGTCCAAGGCTGGGGATGTCTACCCATCACCATGCGCCACCACTCCTTCACCTCCCCCTTGAAGAGGAACGTGGCGAAGTCTACCTTCTGGTCGTCCTCTGACCCCATCACTCTCAGCAGGTCCTCGACCTCAGTAATCCAATGGCTCGCCTCCTGAGGGTCGCCACAGCCGTCGAAGGAAGGCGGCTTTAGCTTCATGAACTCCTGGAGTGCTCGGACTCGGCCTCCCACTGCATTCGCCCCTGTTGGGCCTGCTCCACCAGCTCCTCCACCAGCTCCCCCAGCAGCTGCAGCCATCGTCTGCATCAACTGTGTCACAAACTGCTGCACTGCCTCTGCAGCCTCTCCCTGAGGGGTCATTGGTGTCCTACGAGGAGGCATTCTGAGATACACAAATCCAAAACTTGTCAGAACTGACTCAGACTTCAAACAACTGTCACAACTGAACCTCGCACAAGCAAACACACCCACAGACACCAAAGAAAGCCAAACCTAGCTCTGATACCACTAAATGTAACACCCCTAAAACCGACCTAAGAGTTAAGGGTATTACACGCCGCGTATTACTACCAATAACGCAAGGCTCTAAAACACTCAAAAGCAATAAAGGCCCAAAACGGAGTTTACATAAACATTGTAAACCAAAGTATTCAAATACAGCGAAAGCAGATACCAAAATCCCAAATACGTAACTGAGTCAGAAACAGAAGTCAAATAGTGTAAGGCCCGGAGGCTACAACATCTCAAATATCAATCTGAACGAACAACAAAAGCTAAACACTATAGCTCCAGAACTCAAGATGATCCTCGCTGATCAATCTGCAAAAATGTAAGAAGTAGGGGAATGAGCACACAACTATGCCCAGTAAGCAGCGACTGTCATCAGTAAGGTCACTCAAAACGATTGAAATCAGAAGAAGAGAAGATAAACATCATATACGCAATTCTCAATAGTCAAAAGCTTTCAGAAGCAGGAACAGAGTGGAACACAAGGGGTTCCCATATCAGAAACAGTCAGAGCACTTAAACAGAAGGGGGGGACAAGACACAATGCACACACTCAGAAGGGTCGAAGACCCATAGACCATACCAGGTCTCTCGGCAACGCAGAAATGACTCGAAAGAGCCAAAGGGTTCGTCAACCCCGCAGAACAGAAAGGGAATGACCCACACTCAGAACGACGTCTACATGGTATACCATGGAATAGCTCGACCCAGCCATTCACGGCTCAGAAACAAAGTGTAATGTCCCAAAACAGAAGGATTGCTTAAACAGAAGCAAAGTTGCATTTAAATATTCCAAAACACTCATAAATCAGTAGTACAGATCATAAGGAATCCAATGCCGCAGACGGCACTCAAATCGGAGTTCAAACGAAGAAGTTACGCTGAAAACAAAGAGGTGTCCGAACTTGTGTCCTAACGTCGAAGTTCGGACACAAGTCGAGACTCAGAAACCAGAGATTGCCAAATGTCCGAACTTGTGTCCGGACATCAATGTTCGGACACAAGTCGAGTTGAAATCAGATAGAGGAATTCAGAATGTCTGAACATCCATGTTCGGACTGATGTTCGGACAAGTTTTACGGAAAAACACGCGGAAGGTCCGACCTTGTGTCCGGACGTCAAAGTTCGGACACAGGTCGAACTTAAATCAGAAGAAAACCTGAGGGTGTGTCCGAACATCTATGTTCGGACAGATGTTCGGACATACCCCCGAACTTGAAAATCAGAAAGGCAAAACGCACTGTCCGAACTTCAAAGCTCGGACAGAAGTTCGGACAGTGCGGAAACTGCAAATTTCAGAAGACGAACAGAGCAGAAAAACAACACAATTCGATACCACGAATTGCCAATTAAGCACACACACAAAATCAGACATTAAAACAGGAAACCATGGGGGTTTAACCATTCCAAAATGCAACCAAACAGGCATCACAAACAGAAATCACACATGAAACAAAACCGTTGCAATCCCCATGGCTGAACTTCCAAACTGAATCGAGTAACCACCTACCTTGATTAGCAGACAAATCCCGAATCAGACAGTAGAGCCCAACCACGCAGAACCACAATCCGATACAGACCAACAGCCACTGAGTTCCACAATCAAAGCCCAGAAATCAGAAAACATTCGAAGGAAACCTAGAACTTGGAAACTCAAAACTGTATAACTTTCTGCATCACAAATCTGAAATCAAGTGTGCAGAACCTCCAGCAATTCGTAGAGCACAGCCACACGTAGAACACGAATCCAAACGCAGAGCACAATCGCTGAGTTCATCACAACAATCATCCAAAATCAGAAACTGCAGAGGAGAGGAACTTGCTCTAAATTACTAGTCTGAAATTCGAGAACCAAACCTGAAGGCGGACAACGGATTACACAGCAGCAAAGATTCCGACCAGATTGCAACAGATCATTCACCGTTTCAGCAGAGGAGGAATTAGAGAGAGAGAGGGGAAGGGAGAAAACTGTCTTTCAAACCATGATCGAGACGCTCCTCATGAATGGACTGACGTGATAGAATAATTAGAAAAATGAAAAGGAAAATAAGGAACCCTTCTCCTTATAAATCAGATAATTAATTACCTTAATTAATTAATCGAAAGACTTCCTTGTCCTTGGCAATTAAAACAATGTCGCTGACGTCCCAACTGACAGTAAAGAAATGTAATCCATCTTAGCTCATTACATAAACCGGACATAATATAAGGTTGCAATTAAACGGGTTATAACACCGATACACTCGGGTGAATGTACCCTTTCTCTAGTAACTCCTCTAGTTGTGCTTTTAGCTCATTTAATTTTGATGGCGCCATGCGGTACGGGGCCTTAGAGATGGGCGCTGCTCCTGGCACCAGGTCGACGCTGGACTCTACTTCTCTATCTAGTAGCATGTCAGGGATCTCTTCAGGAAAGACTTCTGGGAACTCGTTCACCACTCGAATCTCTTCTAATTTGCTTGGCTCTCGGCTCAAGTTCTGGATGTGGCAAAGGTATGCCTACTGTCCCTTCCTCACCTGGGAGAGGATCGACATGCTGAGATGATCTTCACCCCGGGCTTCTTCTCCACGCTCTGGTAGGATACCCTTTGCCCTGATGGTCCTCTCAGGACAATCTTTTGCTTGCCACAATCATTTTTCCCCTTATATTTGCTCAACCAGTCCATCCACAATATAATATAAAGTCAGGGAGGACCAACTGGATGAGGTCTATTACAAATATTACCCCTTTTATGTCTACCACTACATTTTTAGCACATTATTACAAGGGATTACTCGCCCTGAGGGTATTGACACAGCTATAGACGAGGTCTTACTGGCGATTAGATCTAGTCTCTCAACAAATTTTTCATAAATAAAGGACTATGAAGCTCCGGTATCAAATAAAATACGAGCAGGGGTACCAAAAACAAGAAAGGTACCTGCCAACATGTCGGTCTCAGCCTCAGCCTCAGCCCGGCTCATGATATTAATCTTTCCAGGGCCTCTGTGGTGGTCTCGGTTCTCCCCTTGGCCTCGGTTCCCTCCATTTCCTCCCCCGCCATTGCCATGCTGGGAAGCGTCCCCGCGCTGATTCCGGCCTTGGTCCCGGCCTCGGTACTGGGAGTCTGGCTGCCTCTAGTTATGGTCTCTACCACCTCCTCTCCTCTGGCTATCCCCTAGGGGGTTCTTGAAACACTCAAACACCCCATGGCCCTTCTTGCCACACCGGAAGCACGTGACCAAATTTCCCTCACAGTCCTTCCCTGGATGATCCTTGCGGCACCTAGTGCAGTGGAAATGCCTTTCTCGCCCATACTTCGTCTTCTGGGTCTGATTCTAGGGTTGATCACCCCACTTCTGGGTCTGCCTCTGGTTCCCCTCGAACCTTCGCCTCTCGTCAGAATTTGGCCTCCACCTCTTATCCTGGTTCGGTCTCTAGGGTCTATCATCACGGCCCTAAGAGTCCTCCCCCTCTTCTGCCTTCCTCTTCTGGCCTACTTAGACCTCCCTTCTCTTCTGCTGCACTCTGTAGAGGTTCGCAGCCTTCCCATTCACATCCTGAAGAGTTGGGATGGTCAGGACACTTAATGCTTCTTGCAGACTCCAGTTGAGTCCCCCCACAAACCGTTGCACTTTCGATGCTTCGTCAGGAACCATGGTGGGTGCAAACCTCGCCAACTCCAAAAATTTTGAGTGATACTCCTTCACACTCTTGGATAGCTGCTTCAATTCAGAGAATTCAAGGTATTTGTGCATGCATACATGCTCTGGGTAGAAGCGCCTTTTCATAGCTTGCTTCAGTGCATCCCATCCGAAATTAGGCTCAACTTGTAGGATGTCTCGGTTGGCCGTCCACCAGATGTCGGCCTCACTTTTGAAGTAGTACACTGCTTCGTTGACTCTCCTGTCCTTTGGGCAGTTGACAACATCGAAAATTTTATCAAATTCCTGGATCCAGTCTTCAAGTACAGCCGGGTCCTTCTCTCTGGCAAAGGCGGATGGCGTCAGGTGCGCAATCCTCTTGGTGTAGTCCTCGGGTATATTGTCCTGCTGTGCCTGGCATTGGACAATCTACCCCAAATTCAGCGCAAGCTCCTAGAGTTGCCTCATTAGGTCGTTAGCGGCCATACTAGTTCTTCTGCTTCTTCTTCGGGTGTTGTAAGAAAAGTTGAGTCGGTCTGCCAGCCTACTCCACTCGAGTTCAAGGTGAACTCCTGATTAAATTGAAAAGGAATAAAGATCTCTATTTCCATAACCACCCCCGAGTTCATACTACAAGTTCTACTATTCTATTTCACACACACTACCAAGTATACAAATCACACTATCGTATATATATACGCAGCAATATCCAACAACTTTGTGCATCTTTCCAGCACATTCAAACAGAAACATTTCATGTACCCAGCATATGCAATACACAAAATAATACAACACAATTCTCCAAACGGCTTAGCCCCACAATTTAATTAGTTTTAATCATATCCTTTTTATTTCGAAAACACAACTCTGATACCACCTTGTAACACTGTAACACCCCTACTGTTAATTCTATGCTTACCGTCCAAATCATCCCTTAGTTCTATCAGTTCGCAGCGGAAGACAACTACTTACTACGGCGGGTGGTACGATGCCGCTAACCGCCCATACGGCTAGCTAGGCTTACCTTACTTACAGTCACGGTCTGATGATCATAGTATACCGAGCTACTACATTTCTTACCGAATACCAAATACCGAATACTTACATTAATGGATTACCGAGTGCCAAAGTATATTCAATTACAACATTCCCAAGTTTACCAAAAATTAATGAGTTTCTACAAGCTACTCATCTATACCCAATTCCCATACTTCCACTATCAAAAGGGTGTACCCCATGGTACACCGGCTAACAAAAACCTACAGCCGTGTACTACTTAGTACACCATTCACAATTCATTGTTTACAGACAAAAAGAAATCTACCTAAGTCTTCATCATCTTCACCATTCTCATGTACCTGCGTGTAGTAAAACATCGCCCCAAGGGGCTCAGCAAAAGCTGCGCATAAATTCCGCATATACCGCGTGCTAGCTAGGGCACGCCGACTAATTAAGGCCGAATAGGCATGCGGTTCATTTATTTCATACAAACATGTTTTGCATACAACATACATGCATATACAATACATTACATAGATCAAGGCAACATTGCAATAACATACACTTCACTTACCTTCATGGTGTTAGCCAAATTACGCATCCGGGTTAATCGGTATGCTTATTACTCTTTACTCATTACATCTTACTTACTCTTACTTTACTTACTTACGTCATTAACTTACTTACTCATTCTTACTTACTTACTCATACTCAGTTAAGTCGGTGTGACCTCCGGCCCGGGGACTACACCGTCCCACCACCAGGATTTACTTGACTCACCAATCCGGGATGCTACCCACTTAAGGGATTTGGGCCACGGACCAGTTTAAGAGTCAGGACTTGGATCCAACCTCTTGTGTCTCCGCATCCTCGGCCGAAACTATATCGGACTTCTACTCATTCCAATTAATTACCAATTTAAGTTAGATTGGTTAGCTTTTTAGGAATCAGTTAGAAGTCCAATCTCAAACACATTCGGTCACAATCAATATATCATACATACACACATTCATTATCATTCATACATTTCATGAATTATACAAACTAAGATTTAAAGAAGATATTCACCATATACAGCACTACATATTCACAAGTAAGATAATAACTCCGATTAGTGCATTTATCTTTGTTGGTGATCAATTAGCACACAACACACAAATCAGAGTAACCAAGATAGCATAGGGGCATGAGGAATTCATACCGCTCACTGTTGTACTTGTATCCGACGTTCCTCCGGTGTTCACAAATCAAATCATATGATATACACACAGTCGAGTGATTAATCTAACCATCATTTACTTAACTCAACTACTCTTACGTTCCTAAGTCATACTTACTACATCTTTACCATTCTTATACTTGCATATGGTTTACTTATTCTTCCTTAGTTTTAAAACTTGTTTATACTCTTAATGACCTTTAAACCTCCTTAATTAAGTCCTAAATATCTTATACTATCATTACCATTCACTTCCTTACCTTAATACCCATTTAATACACTTGATTTTGAAATTTTTGGTTAGTCTGGGACCTTGTCCGGGTCTTAAGTCCCGGACCAACACAAGGATAGGATTAGGACGGGAAGAGAGAGAGAATGAGTGAATGAGGCAAGCTTTTCTGCCAAGAAGAAGAATTGATGAATTCAAATGAGTATAGAATGAAAATTTGGGAAAAGTTTGAGGTTGAGTGAATGAACGAGACTTAGAGTCTGATGGTTTGAAGTTCGTGGGAGCCGAAGAAGGTTTGACAGTTTCGAGAGATATGAAGAACACCTTAGAGAGGGAAAGGGTTTTTTTTGGATTGGAAAGGGGTCGCACCCTAGATGGGCTGCCTACGTACTCAACTCCCTGTTGAGATCAGACCTTACGTAGTTAAGGATTTTTTGGGTTTTTGGAATTTTGGGGTTTTTGAAGAGTTTTGAGGGATTCGAGCTTTTGAGGAATTTGGAGTTCGAGAAGTTTTTGGATTTCGGATGTTAGTCTGTGAGACACTCGGGTTTGTAAGACGTTTGAAACCCTGAGATGTCGGAGTCTGTGAGACGCTCGAGTCTGTGAGACGCTCAGGTCTATGAGACATTCGAATCATTGGAATGACAAAGTCTGTGAGACGTTCGGGTCTGTGAGACAATACGGGGTTGTTTGGAGGTGAGATGGCTGAGTGAAAAATGGCATTTTGATTGGTGTGGGGTCACACCCTATGTGGGTTGCCTACGTACTCAACTTCCTGTTGAGATCAGACCTTACGTAGTTCAGATTGGAGGTTTTGGAAGTCGTGATGTTTGTCGAGTTTGAAGATATTTGAGGTGTTTGAGATTTAGAAGGGTTCGGAGTTTCGAGAATTTTTGGGTTTGAGATGTTAATATGTGAGACGCTCGGGTCAATGAGACATTTAGGATATTCAGATGGTGGAATGAATGAGGTATTGAAGTCTGTGAGACACTCGGGTCTATAAGACGTTTGAAATCTTAAGATGTTGAAGTCTGTGAGACGCTTGGGTCTGTGAGACACTCGGGTCTGTGAGATGCAGACGCTCAGGTCTGTGAGACATTCGAATCATTAGAATGACAAAGTCTGTGAGACGCTTGGGTCTATAAGACATTTATAGTGCAAGAGGAATTTGAATGGAAATGAAATTAAATTGAAATCGAAGTTGAATGAATATTGATTTGAATTGAAATTGAGATGAATTTGGATTTAAATGAGTTTGGAATTTGGATTTGAATGAGTTTGGAATTGAATTGAATTTGGAATTTGGATTTGAATTGAATTGAATTTGGATTTGGATTTGGCTTGAATTGAATTGAATGAACTGAACTGAATTTGAATTGGGTTTGAATTGAATTTGGGCCCGGATTGGAAAGCGGGTTGGGTCATAGTTGGGTTCAAGCCAAATTGGGCCGAGTCGAAGTCAAAGTTCAGGTTGGTCAAAGTTAGACCGAGTCAAGGTTTGGTCAAAGTCAAAATTGGGTTCGGGTCAAAGCAGGCTTTGTTTGGGGTTTCAGGTCAAATTGGGCCTTGTATGGGTCTTTGGGCCGAATTGGGCCTTGGTTGGTGTTTCGAGCCGAAATGGGCCTTGGTTAGGCTATTAGGCTTTGTTTGGTGTTTTGGGCCGAATTGGGCCTTGATTTTGGGTTGAAGTGGATTTTTTATTATGGGCTGAAGTGGGTTTGGGCCAAAATGGGCTTGGCTGAAGTGTGTCTTTTGAATTTGGGCTGGTTTTTTGGAAGTAAAGATGGACTGATTTGATAGTAGAGATGAGTTGAAATGATTTATGGGGATGTTGAGCTTGTGACTGATTTTGGAATTGATGGGCCAAAGTTGAGATTTGGACTTGGGCCTCGAATTGGGTTTTTGTTTTAGATCTTTGAAAATTGGGCCGAATGGGCCTTATTGATTTTGGACCAGATTGGGATTGAATTTGAATTTGGATTTTGAATTTATTCTCTCTTTTTTTTGGTAAAGTTTTTAATGAAATGAAGGGGTGGTTTGGGATAGGCTTTAAAAGTGTGGAAGATATTGTTCCCCACAAAGAAAATCAGAAATAAGCTAGCTGTGGGGTACCTTCAAAGGCTTACAAGAGATCTTCAAAGTTTTGGAAGATATTGTTCCCCACAAAGCAAATCAGAAATAAGCTAGCTTGGGGTATCTTCCAAGACTTGAACACAATAAATGGGTGACCTAGAGGGCTATCTAGGGCCATCTGTTCTAGCCTGGTTTGGCTAGCAATGAGCTGGACCCGAGTTTGAAATTAAATTTGGGCTGAGGGTTTGCAGCAACCCAAACGGGTCCAATTCAAAAAAAAGATTATAATACAATATAATAGAATAAGTCAAACTAAAATAACAATCCATATACAACAAAATCTAAGAAAGTATGTACGTGAACAAAATTCATAATAAAGTATTTAACCTCTAAAAATAATTACTCAAATCAAAACAAAAATATACAGAGAAGTTACCAAAGTCTATAAAGATATGTCCTAAATCCATATTGATAAAAGATTACAACAACTAAAAAAAAATGCAACGAACATAGGAATTTAATGACTAATCCCGTCTTTTGTTTACTAGTTTTAAATGTAAATCGGGATATCATGACCACTCTTTTTTTGTTGCTCTCTGTCTTTTTTTTTATATATATAACAATTGTAATAGACTTAACATACTACCAATAACACATACGACGAAAATAAGAAATATGCCCACGCCAAGATGAATTGATTCGAGATATGTACGAAACATCAAAGAGCATTACATATGCACTGAACAATCACAGAAAGATTATAAGCTCATTTGGGTTAGAGATAAATACTGGATTGAGAACAAAACGTACTTCCCTATTCACTGACTGGGATAGCAAAATTACCGACAGTGAAGAGGAGTGTTAGAGAAGCATGTCTGTTCCGAAGTTCAACAGCTTGAAGAAGATGAAGGATGAGCAGACCTTGCGTACTCCTTGTTCTTTTGCTGAATTGGAAGGAAGCAGTAGAGCTTGTATACTTTCTTTTCGCCAGTTTAGGTTGCAAAGACATGTTCTGAAGAGAATAAGGAAGTCGCAGCACTTCGTTCCTTGTTGGTCAATGGGCTGCGAGTATTCCAAGTATAGAGAAGATGAAGAGGAGCAGAGCATACGCTCGTGTTCGCCGGATGAAGAGGGTGAAGAAACCTAGAGCATACATATTCCTTGTTTGCAAGATGCTCCTTGTTTGCCAGCGACGATAAGAGAATGAGCAGACGAGTACGCCCCTACATGTTCGACAGCCATGGGAAGAGGAACAAGAGGGGAGCAGGTACGTTTCTTGTTGTTTGGTCGAAGGAAGTGAAAGCGCAGAGTATGTGCTTCTGTTCACCAGCCGGGTTGTAAATGTACCGTGGATGAAGAGCATGAAGGAGATGATTCATGTATGTTACTCGCTCAGCAGTGGGTTGCAAAATTACCGTTGTTGGAGAGAAAGGAACAGAGAGGAGCATATTGCTCCTTCCGGATTACAAATATACCGGGAATGAAGAGATCGCAGGAGCAGGCGTTTCTGATGTTGAAGAGAATGAAGGTAGCATAGATGTATGTATCTTGTTCGCCAATCTGGGTAGCAAACATACCGTGAGTTTAGAGATCGGAGTGTAAAGCTTGTATGCTTGTCTCCATTTTGGACTACGTTAACCGTGAAGAAGAGAACGGAGTAGAGTTTCGATAGTTGGGGATGGAGTAGAGTTTTGACAGCTTTGGGGTTGCAAATTTACTGGCGTGAAGAATAGAAGTAGGAGCATGTATGTTTTTTTAATGCTTTGAGAAGATGAAGAATGAACGATGTCGGCTGTTGTTGCTTGTTCACCAGTTTGGTTGCACATTTCCGTGAAGAAGGGAATGAGGCTCGTTCGCCCAGTGTGAGTAAGTATGCTCCTGTTTCAACCGTTTGAAGGGAATGAAGAAACGAGAACAAATATCTTGGGACTGGGACTTGACGGCTACTGTTGCTCGTCTTGGGAAGAGGGTTTCTCTTGTTTTTATAAGTAGGGAGTGTGGGTGCTAGGTTTTTCTAATCGTGAGTATGGAGTAGATGGGCTTCGTCTGGATGAAGGTAAAAGAAAGGGGCTGAGGCTGTGTTGGGCTGGTTGCCAGGTTGAGCTTTAGAGATTGTCGAAAATGAAAGGAAGATGGGCTGCTCCTCTCACAAGGTTCGAGAACTCAGAACCTCCAGCTATCCCCTGAATGCTCAAACTAATTAAGTTGTAATGATATTCAGTATATTGCCACAAGATATGAGAATAGAGCTCTAATGTTAGACGGGCTGAGAAAATAAAACGCCGCTTACTATAGTCAAGATTGGAACCTGAAACCAACAACCTTCTCAGCGAATGCACTAACCAATTATGCTAGTTCAAAACTCAATACACAGACGTAAGAAATAACACTTGAGCTCTAGTTCAAACTGAATGAGTTCACGAAAAAATGCAATGAAAAAGTTTAATCTAATAAAATGAATTGGTTTCTTATTGAGGGTTATGAAATAAAGGAATGTATATAATCAAAATACATAACATAAAAAACATAAAATAACAAAACACCGTGATAATGAATATATGAAACAATGAAATAATGCTAGTACGACGGAAGTAAAGATACAAGTGAATATCTTAAAACTGGAAACTGAATCAACTATGCACGAATAATAGTAAATAAGATAGAAAAAAGAAGTAACAAAATGAAATGAGATGAGAGCGAGTTAAATCGAATTGGCGACATAACGAAATATGTACATAAAATGATGAACATGATTCTGAAAGTAATAATGATATAGACAAAATGAAAGCAAGTAGAAGTATCAATGAAATGAAATGAGATAACATAAATGAGTAACAAAATAGCATGAACCAAAATAAAAGCAAATTGGTAGATGAATAAGTGAGTAATCAACAAAAGGAACGGTTTTGAAAATGGATGATGTGATAATTGATTTAAAAAATTGGTCATAAAATGACAGTCTCATTTTGGTATGCACATGAATAAGTTTCGAGAAAAGAAAGGCGACGACTCTCTTATTTTGTTTATTTGTCTTAATTTTGCTCTATGGGGTGAGAATTTTTGGTGTCTACAGATGGCTCCCCTTGATTCAATTCTGCAAAGGAAGACTTGCAGAATTGGATCAAGGATGAAAGGGCGCCAAAAATTCTCACCATCGGCTTATGGAATGCAACTATGATTGCAAAAGGATACAGGTGCATGATCGACCCATGACGTAGAGATTGAATGCAAAAATATTTACAATTAGTCTAGAATGCAAAATTTTGATGGATGAGGGCTTATGACAGCCTTGAACGCAACAGTTGGATGTATTAAACAAATTTAGAATGTGAACAATTGTTTTATTTGGTGCATGAGGGCTTATGACGAGCCTCAACTGGACCTCTTGACATCCAGCTCTAGGACTTATGACGAGCCTAGAATGCAAATTTAATTCCATAATTGCGAAAAAGTTTTGCACTAGTAGCGCAATAGCTGCCTTAGTGAGAAAAAATGCGACCGCAACAGTAGCGCAATAGCTGTCTGGCGGATGTAAAACGAAAATGCGACCGCACCCAGTAGCGCAATATCTGCCTGGTGGGTGTAAAACGAAAATGCGACCGCACCAGTAGCGCAATAGCTGTCTAGCAGGTGTAAAACAAAAATGCGACCGCACCAGTAGCGCAAAAGCTGTCTGGCGGGTGTAAGACGAAATGCGACCGCACCAGTAGCGCAATAGCTATCTAGTAGGTGTAAAACGAAAGGCGACCGTACTTGTAGCGTAATAGCTGTCTAGCAGGTGTAAAACGAAAGGCGACCGTACTAGTAGCGCAATAGCTGTCTAGCAGGTGTAAAACGAAAGGCGACCATACTAGTAGCGCAATAGCTGTCTAGTAGGTGTAAAACGAAAGGCGACTGTACTAGTAGCGCAATAGCTGTCTAGTAGGTGTAAAATGAAAGACGACCGTACTAGTAGCGTAATAGCTGTCTAGCAGGTGTAAAACGAAAGGCGACCGTACTAGTAGCGCAATAGCTGTCTAGCAGGTGTAAAATGAAAGGCGACCGTACTAGTAGCGCAATATTTGTCTAGCAGGTGTAAAACGAAAGGCGACCGTACTAGTAGCGCAATAGCTGTCTAGCAGGTGTAAAATGAAAGGCGACCGTACTAGTAGCGCAATAGCTGTCTAGCAAGTGTAAAACGAAAGGCGACCGTACTAGTTGCACAATAGCTGTCTAGTAGGTGTAAAACGAAAGGCGACCGTACTAGTAGCGTAATAGTTGTCTAGCAGGTGTAAAACGAAAGGCGACCGTACTAGTAGCGCAATAGCTGTCTAGCAGGTGTAAAACGAAAGGTGACCGTACTAGTAGCGCAATAGCTGTCTAGCAGGTGTAAAACGAAAGGCGACCGTACTAGTAGCGCAATAGCTGTCTAGTAGGTGTAAAACGAAAGACGACCGTACTAGTAGCGTAATAGCTGTCTAGCAGGTGTAAAATGAAAGGCGACCGTACTAGTACCGCAATAGCTGTCTAGCAGGTGTAAAACGAAAGGTGACCGTACTAGTAGCGCAATAGCTGCCTAGCAGGTGTAAAACGAAAGGTGGCCGTACTAGTAGCGCAATAGCTGTCTAGTAGGTGTAAAACGAAAGGCGACCGTACTAGTAGCGCAATAGCTGTCTAGTAGGTGTAAAATGAAAGACGACCGTACTAGTAGCGCAATAGCTGTCTAGCAGGAAAACTGTGGGACCGCACTAGTTGCGTAATAGTTGCCTAGCGGGTTATGAATTGAACGATCTCGCACTGGTAGCGTAATAGCTGCCATGTGGAGGAAAAATGACGGGACCCCACTAGTAGCGTAATAGCAGCCTAGCGGGTTATGAAATGAACGATCTCGCACTAGTAGCGTAATAGCTGCCTAGTGGAGGAAAAAAGGCGGGACTGCACTAGTAGCGTAATAGCTGCCTAGCGGGTTATGAAATGAACGATCTTGCACTAGTAGCGTAATAGCTGCCTAGTGGAGGACAAAATGACGGGACCCTACTAGTAGCGTAATAGCTGCCTAGCGGGTTATGAAATGAACAATCTCGCACTAGTAGCGTAATAGCTGCCTAGTGGAGGAAAAAATGACGGGACCCCACTAGTAGCGTAATAGCTGCCTAGCGGGTTATGAAATGAACAATCTCGCACTAGTAGCGTAATAGCTGCCTAGTGGAGGAAAGAATGACGGGACCCCACTAGTAGCGTAATAGCTGTAACACCCCTACTAATTCAGTTCCTAATAATCCTATAAATGTCGCGCACAATAATATCTCGCAGCGGTAAATAAAAACTGTCGCCCTAATGGTGTCACTGTTATCACTTGCCTATACGGGTGATAACGATTTACCTGATAATCAACATGCGAAACGTATTCCCGTAGTGACCACAAGAGATAGATAGTAGAACTTAAACAATTTAAAAACAACTCCAACAACAATAATTATTACAGACCGTACTCGTGAGCATCTAACCAAATACACCTCGGTTTATACAACCCGAGTCCAAAACGTCATCAGTATCAACCATACCAAATCTTAACCAACAGTATATCACAAACGTCGTGCCCCGCGTCGACCCACCAGCTAATCACCTGAAATAAAAATGGTTTGTGGTATGGAATCAGCCCCTGCTGAGTATGTCATCACATGCCCCGTCATGCCCCCAAAAACCCCTCAATTATTTGGTCGTGAGCATGAGATTCGTTTCATGCAATACCGTTTTAATGTTTAAAGTTGTAAATCAAATAACATTAATATCCATACAATAACACAACCATCAACACACAATACAATAACCACAAGTATAACCAATGAACAACAAAGCGAAACAACGAGAATAATAAACAAGTATTAAGTCTCGTCCATGGTATAGAAACCAATATTGCTCGCCACTGTACAAGTCTCAATTGTTTTAATTGTTCAGTTATACCTAGCGACAATGTCTCATTAAAACGACATGTCTCTAGTTACCCATATATTATGGCGGGTCACCCACGGCAGTAGCCACTCCAACGGTAGAGTCTCCGACCAACGAGCCATTCTAGCTCACGGGAAATTTTCTTGATACTTGCGGACCCGTACGCGGACATCCTGGTATCGTTTTTGTGATCACAACGCGCACCAAGAGCCACATCCTCTTGGCTTTACTTTCCTTCATTAATTGATTATTATTCCATCGCATCGCATTACCAAATTTTCCTAACACAGCAGACTAAGGTCATTAGTCCAATCCGGAGTCTGTAAACTCGGGATCCAGTGTTAGATACGAGAGCGCGTATAGGGCCGATGCTCCGTATAAAAGTCTCGGATAATATGTATATCTTATTATCCTAGTGCTACAACGTTTTTCTGACGATCCTTATATTTCATATAAGATAGCACCATAGCCGCTAGTTCGTTTTATATATTGGTCCATATATACGAACCGGAACTGTTAACTCAACAACAGTTAATAAGCAGCTATAAATATACAATTCATGCATATTAATTATCACATTCAGACAAACAATCTTATCACAGATCACACAGAAGTCTGAACTGAGGAAGCCCTCAGAGACAATCAGAGACACATAACAACATACCGTTCACCCTGATGTATTACGGTGGAGTATGAATCAGCAAGATCCTATGCTCCTGTGTGTCTCTATTAGTCTAAACAATACATAATGCTACTGATTAGCATACTGTATAACAACACAATCCTACGGTACCCCGTACCGTCACTAACAACTCCCGGTTAACCCCCCGTTATAAACTGTCAATGTTTGTCGGGCTTTCGGTTTAACTCGAGATTGGAAAAGTGTTATATTACATGCGTAGTCTTGTCTTGTATATTAATACACTTATTGTTGAACTTATTATCGCATGTGACTTTAATGTATGTTTGTACAACATGTAGTTTGTTTCATTATTGCATGTGTGATTTGCATCACTACGCATCTCGCCTTAGTATTTATTTTTCTAAGGTTGTCTCTCTCTTTTTTTTTTAATTCAATGTGGTATAGTTCAAGTAAACAATACTTCCAATTACTTGAATCCTTATTATCACATGTACATCTCTTAACTTTAGTATCCCATATCCAATGTTTGTAATTCTTTTTCCTTTTATCATATGTCATTTTAATTATGAAAGTACATGGTCATTAAACCATTATATTTTTCCACCATAACATATATTTATTTATGTGTAATTGTGGAACTATTTCTATATGGTAATCTTATAATATATATTCATTCTTTTTAATGAATACCTCTTATATTATAAATGTTATAATCTTATAACATTAAAACCATATTATAAATTCCATTTAAAAATGTTAATATTTCCGAACAGCACCTATGTTCTTAAATATTTACAAAATCCACCACATAATTAATATAATGTTACATTATAGTTATATAACATATCTTATGACATTTAAGTCATTAAAACAATTATAACCATAGTTATATTTTATAAAATACCAAATAGCCCCTTATATTTTCGGCTTTACTATAACCACTAAACTTCTATAAATCAATCAATCCAATTTATAATACATAGTTTTCTAATTCCATTAAAACTATATATATACATATCTTTATAAAACCTTATATTAATTCCAAAAATTACCAAACTATACCAAAAGGTTATAAATATTATTCCTAACCTTATACTTCCTTTAAATCTCGGTTTTACCCATTGTTACCCATTTGTAACAATGTTATAAAATATCTATATTATACTTATATAATTATAAACTCCAAATTTAACCAAATAAACTTCTAAAAATTCCTAATAACTTAAGGACTTTACTAAACTCCATTTAGTACCCCTAAGTCTCGGAAATTACATAGCCCCATCTTATAAATCTTTTACAATTTAATAAGTATCTTATTATAAGGTAGTATTTTAATTTCTTAAATTTTCCAAACTTGGTCAAAGTCTCCTATATAGTCAACTTTGACTTCTAATACCAAATGGGAACCAATTTTTCGGTAATCCAATAAACCTATACTTTTCTATTTTTACAATTTTGACCCAAAACTTTATAAAATGTTATAATTTTTATTAAATTCATTTAAAAACCCTAAATTGCTCTAAATTAAGCCCACGGCTTTCTAATTTCCTAGTAATTACGATTGGCCCCAATTTAATATATAAGCATAAATAACTAAATAAGCTTATAAACTTAAATTAAAATGGCCTAATGACATGGCCTTATTACAACCTTGAACTTGCAAAATAAATTACACAATAAATGTCTCAAAATATAGCATATATTCTCGGCCTCACTTGTTTAATTATTTTTCCACATAATGTCATAATTTGACCATTATGTTAATTAAATCTCTTAAATGACTAGCTTAATTTATCTTAGTCATTTTTTTCCATTTTTAGGTCAATATGACCCATATTTATAATTTCACTCTCGGCCATATATATATATATATATATATGCTTAGAAATTATAAAAATCATAAGTTTAAGGTGTTTATACCTTGATTATCCTTGTATGAGCTCGGTCACTTGTAGGAAAATTCACCACATATTAGACATGTTTAATACACCAAAAAAGATATGGTTATACTCCAAGCTTGAGCTTAACCATAAGGAATAATTAATGTAAGATTTAAGGCAAAAATCACCTTAAAAATGCAAGGAAGTTCTAGGTGGTTCGGCCTGAATCAAACACACCACAAGGTGTTAGATCCACCATATTGACATAGGAAATAGCTAGATCACAACAAGCTGCCTTGTTATTAGGTTTTACCTTGGAAAAATGCCTTAAAAGAGGGTATTTCTCTTGGATCTCGGCCACCCTTGCTCCAAATGGCTAACCAACTGAATGAACATGTAAATATGAAGATTATGAGTGTATAAACTCATAAAAATCAAGGAAGAAAACCGCTTGAGATTGAGAGGCTTAAGGTATGTTTTTACCTTAAAATGCAATTTTGAGCAACCTTGGTCCCTCTACTTGCTCAACCGAGTTTAGTTGTTCTAACCTTAGAACACTGAGAATGAGCCATAGGAAGATGAGCCACGAAATCTAAGTGTAGGTAGTGAAGAGATGAAGAAAAAGGCTAAAAATGACCTTAAAACACTTACCTTAAGAGCTTAGGAGTTAGATCTGCCTTCCATGCTCAAGAACAAGCTTGAGAGCTTCTAGGAAGGGGGAGCTCGGCTGGAAGGCTGGATCGGACAAGGAAGGAAAGGAAAGGTGAAATAATGAAAATTGAAAAGTAAGTTTTTCAAAAGCAAATGTGTTAGGTAGTAGCAATTGTCAATAATTGTGTGCTGTCTCCTCCCTCTTGCCAGCCGATTTCCATGGGTCAAATGGGTCATTAATTGACCATTGACCATACTTGGTCAATTGACTCACGGGCCCCCTTTAGGGTTTTATTAATATTTTAATATTAAATTTGTAAAAATTGTAAATTTCTGGAATTAAATTCCTAATATGATATAATGTGATATTATCATATTTAAAGGTAATTATAACCTTTAAGCCCATTAAAAATCAATTTAGAAGGCAATCTCACAAAAACGTGCTTTAAGGTGTTTTAGTGCACATTTTTGTGTCACAGGGTGTTCCTGAGCTTAGTTCTCCTTGAGAACGGTTTTGTTGTGTTCCTTACTTCATTATAATACTTAGGAATCCACTTTGGATCCTATTTGAGGTCATACAATCTTTATGGTGTCTTAAAGCACATTTTTGGCTTTACCGATCTTAAGGCGTGTTTTGCCTTGTTGAGATCTTTTAGATTGTTCCCCAATAATATTTAGATGTTTATTAATCATCTTAGATCATTAATAGATCATTTAATTATATTTTAAAGGTTAGGGGTATTTCAGTCTACCCCCCTTAAAAAGGCTTCGTCCCGAAGTCCTTAACCCTCTACAGTTCACCTAAGGAATCAAGTTCCACTAAGTAACCAAACAGTCCATTGCTAGGGAGTAACTCCCACTAGGTTCAGACCTAGTCTATACATACAGCATATATTAAATAACCAAACTCATGGTATAAACTCATTCACATCACAGCACTAAACAAGGTGCACATCCAACTCATCAACCAAAAGTACTCAGCGGTACTATATATATATTCAACCAGGTGCACCAAACAACATGTATGACGCAGCATACCAACGAAAACACACTACAAAAACAAGACCTAATGCACAACATGTGCGCAAGCCAAGTGGTGTCTACCCCCCTTAAAAAGGGTTTGACCACGAACCCGTACAAGTATCACAGCTACTACTCGAAGAGTGCTGGGTACTTCGCTCTCATGGAGTCCTCTAACTCCCATGTAGCCTCCTCCACCTCATGGTTCGACCAGAGAACCTTGACCATGCTAACGGTCTTGTTCCTAGTCTGCCTCGTCTTCGTATCGAGAATGCGGAGTGGTACTTCCTCATATCGTAGAGCGGGGTCCAACTCTAAAGTCTCTGGCTGCAAAACGTGCGATGGATGGGGCACATACTCTTCAACTGTGAAACGTGAAAGACGTTGTGCACCCTCCCGAGCTCTGCTGGTAAATCCAGTCTGTAGGCTAACGGGCCCACTCGCTCCCTAATCGCATAAGGTCCAACATACTTTGGGCTCAACTTGCCCTTCTGCCCAAACCGGAATATCCCTTCATGGGTGACACTCTGAGGAATACCATATCGTCGGTAGTGAACTCAATGTCCCTCCTCTTGGTGTCTGCATTTGCTTTCTGCCGGTCCTGAGCTGCCCTCATGTTCTTGCGAATCTGTAGGACATCCTCCTTAATCTGCTCTAGGTACTCGGTCCTAGAAGCGTAGTCTCGCTGGCCTCATCCCAGCATAAAGGAGTCCTACACGGTCTACCATAAAGTGCCTGAAATGGTGGCATCTGTATCGAGGAGTGGTAGCTGTTGTTGTAGGCGAACTCTATCAAGTGTAGACGCTCTAACCAACTCCCCTGAAATCTAAGGCACATGCTCTCAGCATGTCCTCCAGTGTCTGGATGGTCCTCTCACTCTGACCGTCGGTCTGTGGATGGAACGCCGTACTAAGCTTCAACTTTGTACCCAAGGCTTCCTGAACCTGTCCCCAGAATCTGGACAAAAATCGAGGGTCCCTATCAGAAACAATAGTCTTTGGCACACCATGGTGCCGGATCACCTCCTTCTGGAACAAGTCCGCTAACTTCGGGACGTTCCAGGTATCCTTCATAGCAACAAACTTTGCCACCTTCGTCAGACGGTCCACAATGACCCAAATCGTGTTCAGTCCTCCCTTAGTCGGTGGGAGACCGACAACGAAATCCATCGAGATGTCCTCGAACTTCCAACAAGGAATAGGCATAGACTGCACTAAACCTCCGGGTCTCCTATGCTCAAACTTAACCTTCTGACAGGTCAAGCATCTAGCCACGTACTCAGCTACATCCTTCTTCATCCCGCTCCACCAGAAATGAACCTTCAAATCCTTATACATCTTCGACGAACCAGGGTGGACGGATAAGGACGAGCAATGAGCCTCCTGGAGTATCTTCTCCTTCAGATCAGGAGACGACTCCGGAATACATAATCGGCCATTCAGTCGTAACATGCCATCATTACACAGTTCGAAATCATACTTCTGTCTCTCAAAACAACCCTCTGACATTTTCTGTTTGATGCTCTCCAAATACTGATCACTCTCCTGAGCAGCTCGTATCTCATCAATCATACTGCTGCTCGCTACTAGTGTAAATAATGAATGAGCTCTGCGGCTCAGGGCGTCGGCAACTACATTTGCTTTGCCCTCTTTGTACCTCAGGTCTATGTCGTAGTCCTTCAAGAACTCGACCCATTCTCTGTCGCATGTTCAGCTCCTTCTGAGAAAGAGATGCTGTAGACTCTTGTGATCAGAGTAGATAGTGACTGTCACACCATACAAATAATGTCGCCAGATCTTCAAAGCGAAGACTACTGCGCCTAACTCAAGGTCGTGTGTGGGGTAATTCACCTCATGCTTCTTCAGCTGTCGGGATGCGTAAGCAACTACCTTCCCGTGCTGCATAAGCACACAGCCTAGACCGGTTCCAGAGGCATCACATATACCTCGAACCCATCGGTGCCCTCAGGGATAGTAAGAACGGGCGCCGATGTCAGGAGATCCTTCAGCGTCTGAAAGGACTGCTCACACTCTGCAGACCATAAGAACTGGGATTCCTTCTTCATTAGATTGTCATTGGTTTGGCCTCTTGGAGAAGTCCTTCACGAACCTTCGATAAACCTGCCAAACCCAGAAAGCTACGGACGTCTGTGACTGTCTTCGGCCTTGGCCAACTCTTCACTGCCTCAATCTTAGCAGGATCTACAGATATGCCGCTAGCTGATATAATGTGTCCTAGAAATGACACGCTGTCCAACCAGAACTCACACTTAGAGAGTTTGGCATACAGCTGGTTCTCTCTCATAATATTCAACACCTGTCTCAAATGTAACTCATGATCTTCCTTGGTCTTTGAATAGATCAGAATATCGTCGATGAAGACTACAACTGAACTATCAAGATGCTCTCTAAAAAGCGGTTCATCAATCCATGAATATGGCTGGCGCATTCGTCAATCCGAATGGCATAACGGTGAACTCGTAGTGTCCATACCGTGTCCTGAAAGCTGTCTTCTCAATATCACCCTCTGCAATCCTAATCTGATGGTAGCCAGATCTGAGATCTATCTTCGAGAACACACTGGCCCCTCTCAGCTGATCAAATAAATCATCTATCCGTGGTAATGGGTACTTGTTCTTGACTGTAACCGCATTAAGCTCGCGGTAGTCGATGCAGAGTCGCATACTGCCGTCCTTTTCTTGACGAACAGTACTGGAGCACCCCAAGGAGAAACACTAGGTCGAATGAATCCCTTGTCGAGGAGGTCCTCCAGCTGTAGCTTCAGCTCCCTCATCTCAGCCGGTGCCATACGGTAGGGTGCCTTAGCAATAGGGCCCGTACCTGGCAACAAGTCGACGGCGAACTCAACCTCGCGCACAGGCGGCATGCCTGGCAGCTCATCAGGAAATAAGTCGGGAAAATCTACCACGACTGGAATGTCTACGTCTCGTCCGCTCTGTCTCGTGTCCTGTACATAACAGAGGAAGGCTTGTCGGCCCTTCCTAACATCCTTCATCAGGGACAATGCTGACACGATCTTGACAGTCGGCTCTCTCCTCACACTGCGGTATGACACTGTCCTGCCGCTCGGCCCCTTCAGTAGTAGTCGATGCTCTGCACAATGAAGGCCCCTATGCTTCTGTAGCCAATCCATGCCCACTATAATGTCAAAACCCAAGTTCTTGAACTCAATTAGATCAATGGGGAAGGTCTCAGTCATAATGCTGATCTCTAACCCTGTATACTGTCTGGTGCAACCTACTTTCTCCTTCGAAGGAAGGGTGACTGAAAAGTCTGAAAGCTGTTCGGGGGTGGCCCCCAGCTTCTTAGCAAATGCCGAGGAAATAAAAGAATGCGAAGCCCCTGAGTCGAACAATACGGAAGCACTAACACCATCAATAGGAAAGGTACCTGAGATCACCTCTCGTATTAGCATCGAGTCCCAATAAATCACTAATTTACTGTTGTTTGTAATTGTCATACCTGTGATGACATTACCAGACTCCTTGGCTTGCGCCATATCTAGATGCAGATGGTACCCTCCTTTCCATTTCATAGCCTGAAGTTATGAATTATCGGTATCAACAACTGAACACATATACTTGAAGGTACAAAACTCTTATTTCATTCATCCACTGTATTATACAAGGTTACACACTTAGCTACTGCTATTACATCAGTACTGTCTGAAAGTCAAATTTAAACGGCCAGGTCGGATGTGGGTATCATTCACTAAGCTGGTGGTGCGGTATTGAGCTTAATGCTCTTAATACCATGATATACAAGCCTCGACTCTCCACCAAATATAACACATCCCCAGACTTGAGGATGATCTTGCTTGCTAGATCCATCCTCTTCTGGTCTCCATAGATAAACTCAGCATCATCGCCGATGGAGAATGACACAACCGGTATTCTTCTGGTGATGGAGTCGGTCGTCTCATCACTGTCCTGGTGCATCCCAAGTTTTCCTCCCTGCTCATAGTAGTTGATAATGCAAACGTCAGGTGTCATGTCGGGTACTGGGTAAGTCTCACAGTCTTGAGCAACATCCATCGCGTTTCTCACCAAGGTTAGGAAACTCTCAGGTATGCTAGGTATAGATATGCCACCTACCATCCTCACCTCTCGATAAACCCTAGCTTGTGGATCCCAATCTTTCCCTAAGCACATCATGTGTAGTTTCATTCTAGAACCACTATTAAATACAGGGGTATAAAATCCTCCCATGCCTTTACCCAAAGCTCTACACTCATTCACTATGGCGATTTGCTCATCTAGGGTTAGGAATTCTCTGAGAAGTATCATGCCCGGTCTGACCACATGACACAACTCACTAGGGTACTCCCGTCTTTCTTCCACAGGTCTAGGTGATCTCTGTCTTGTAAGTGTGGGATAGCAGATGTCGAAGTCTCCTAAGAGGTAACAGGTTTCCTAGGTAAGTTGTTTATCTAAGTGGTAATTATAACACACATTCATGCTAAGGTAAAGCGTTTAACACTTAGTCATGCTCTCATACAATGGTTAAGGTTTCAAATGCTGACCTTCACCACACTGGGTACTAGTGCCAGCGCCTGAAGCTCCCGCTGCATTCAGCATACGGTTGCCCGGCGGGTTCCTCTGGCCCTGGTTCTGCTGTTGTGGCTGCTGATGCTGCTGCCCCTTCTGGGCTTAGGGCGCCGGCCCCCTCTGGCCACCTCGAGCTCCACCTCCTCCAGTAGGTGCGCTCTGAGTTCCTTTCTGCGGGCGGTACGCTCGGCTCTCTGGATTAGCAAAGCACTCGAATGACCTGTGGCCCTTCTTTCCACAATGGTGGCAGTCCACCGCTTGCCCGGTGCAGTCGACACCCGGGTGGTCTTTACCATAGCGCTTGCAATGAAAGTGGCACTGGGGTGCAGAACCTATTATCATATCACACTCAGATTAGTACAAGGATGGTAATGGGTAGTGTGGTACACAATTCATTCACAAGGTTAGACCGCTTACTCTTAGGGGGTACAGATCTAAGAGGCTGCACATCGTAGGTAGGCCCAGTCAGTAACGGGACCTTGTCCTTGCCCTTTTGGCTGGCCTGCTCCTTCTTCTTCTCCCTCCAGGAGAACTTTTTCTTCCTGTGATCGTCAAAGTGTCAGGAATAGCAGGTATAAAAGCAGGCAGTAAGTAAGTAATTTAAATGGATTAAATAACTTAAGGTGGTTCTTACTTCCAGCCCTTACTGCCTCCGTTCCAGCCTCAGTCTCCGCCTCTTTCTCTAGGGCCTTACGCTTCTGCCCCTGGCCGTCCTCCCGGCTGTTCACCATCATCTCAGTCCGAGAAGCAGCGTCATAACACTCCTGTAATACGTCAATGAGTTCCCCGAACTTGTAATAAATCAAACTGAGTTATAGGTATAACTGTCAATTAATTTTTACCTGGACCGTAGGGTACAAGGTAGCACCCATGGCGGCCTTAATAGCATATCTCAACCCGCCTCTAAATTTCTCCACTTTCACCGCATCAGAATAAACAACTCCTCGGACAAAGTCCAAGAGCCCAATAAACAAGGAGTAGTACTGATCTACTGTCATACTACCCTGCCTCAAGGCCTCAAACTCCTCCCTTTTCCTCTGCTTCAAATGAGCACGATAGTACTTCTCTCTCAACAATTCCACAAAACCTGTCCATCCAAAACCCTCCATAGTAAGGTAATGTGCCTTCACGGACCTCCACCACGTACTAGCGTCCTTCAGATGAAAGGCTGCTATGCTAACCCGGTGCTCAGCAGGCAAATGAATGGCATCGAACACCTTCTCGTGCTCAACAATGTATCTCTCGAGGACAGTGGGGTCAGCAACTCCATCATAGGTAGGTACTCGCGTGTCAGCCACGCTCTTTAGCCAATTCGGCTCTCTAGGTGCGGGTACGGGTGGGACTACAGGTGGTGCAGGTGGTGCTCCTATCTGGATGCCTCCCATCTGGGCTAGCTGAGCGAAGACGGCGGCTACCGTCTCAGCCACGCCCACGGCTGGGGCCTCCGGAGGACCTCCTCCAGGCCCGCCGCCTCTTCCACCACCTCCTCTGCCTCTGCCAGCTGATCGTCTTCCGGAAGACATCTGAGGAATTAAGAATCAAAGTCAGCTCTTGGTATAAATACTGTACTTTTCCCTACCGTAACTTAACTCAAATCATTTACAACTATCTCCTTGGTACTGGTGTGTGAATAACCTAAGCTCACGGTACTTAAACTACCATCTCTTGTAATCAGAGTGGTACTCCGCTCTGATACCACTTTTGTAACACCCCTACTAATTCGGTTCCTAATAATCCTATAAATATCGCGCACAATAATATCTCGCAGCGGTAAATAATAAACTGTCGCCCTAATGGTGTCACTGTTATCACTCGCCCATACGGGTGATAACGATTTACCTGATAATCAACATGCGAAACGTATTCCCGCAGTGACCACAAGAGATAGATAGTAGAACTTAAACAATTTAAAAACAACTCCAACAACAATAATTATTACAGACCGTACTCGTGAGCATCTAACCAAATACTCCTCGGTTTATACAACCCGAGTCCAAAACGTCATCAGTATCAACCATACCAAATCTTAACCAACAATATATCACAAACGTCGCGCCCCGCGTCGACCCACCAGCTAATCACCTGAAATAAAAATTGTTTGTGGTATGGAATCAGCCCCTGCTGAGTATGTCATCACAAGCCCCGTCATGCCCCCAAAAACCCCTCATTATTTGATCGAGAGCATGAGATTCGTTTCATGCAATACCGTTTTAATGTTTAAAGCTGTAAATCAAATAACATTAATATCCATACAATAACACAACCATCAACACACAATACAATAACCACAAGTATAACCAATGAACAACAAAGCGAAACAACGAGAATAATAAACAAGTATTAAGTCTCGTCCATGGTATAGAAACCAATATTGCTCGCCACTGTACAAGTCTCAATTGTTTTAATTGTTCAGTTATACCTAGTGACAATGTCTCATATAAACGACATGTCCCTAGTTACCCATATATTATGGCGGGTCACCCACGACAGTAGCCACTCCAACGGTAGAGTCTCCGACCAACGAGCCATTCTAGCTCACGGGAAATTTTCTTGATACTTGCGGACCCGTACGCGGACATCCTGGTATCGTTTTTGTGATCACAGCGCGCACCAAGAGCCACATCCTCTTGGCTTTACTTTCCTTCATTAATTGATTAATTATTCCATCGCATCGCATTACCAAATTTTCCTAACACAGCAGACTAAGGTCATTAGTCCAATCCGGAGTCTGTAAACTCGGGATCCAGTGTTAGATACGAGAGCGGCGTATAGAAGGGCCGATGCTCCGTATAAAAGTCTCGGATAATATGTATATCTTATTATCTTAGTGCTACAACGTTTTTCTGATGATCCTTATATTTCATATAAGATAGCACCATAGCCGCTAGTTCGTTTTATATATATTGGTCCATATATACGAACCGGTACTGTTAACTCAACAACAGTAATAATAAGCAGCTATAAATATACAATTCATGCATATTAATTATCACATCCAGACAAACAATCTTATCACAGATCACACAGAAGTCTGAACTGAGGAAGCCCTCAGAGACAATCAGAGACACATAACAACATACCGTTCACCCTGATGTATTACGGTGGTATGAATCAGCAAGATCCTATGCTCCGTGTGTCGTCTCTATTAGTCTAAACAATACATAATGCTACTAATTAGCATACTGTATAACAACACAATCCTACGGTACCCCGTACCGTCACTAACAACTTCCGGTTAACCCCCCGTTATAAACTGTCAATGTTTGTCGGGCTTTCGATTTAACTCGAGATTGGAAAAGTGTTATATTACATGCGTAGTCTTGTCTTGTATATTAATACACTTATTGTTGAACTTATTATCGCATGTGACTTTAATGTATGTTTGTACAACATGTAGTTTGTTTCATTACTGCATGTGTGATTCTTTGTCATGCACTACGCATCTCGCCTTAGTATTTATTTTTCTAAGGTTGTCTCTCTCTCTTTTTTTTTTAAATTCAATGTGGTATAGTTCATATGTAAACAATACTTCCATTTACATGAATCCTTATTATCACATGTACACTCTCTTAACTTTAGAATCCCATATCCAATGTTTGTAATTCTTTTTCCTTTTATCATATGTCATTTTAATTATGAAAGTACATGGCCATTAAACCACATTATATTTTTCCATCATAACATATATGTATTTATGTGTATGCATTGTGGAACTATTTACTATATGGTAATTCTTATAATATATATTCATTCTTTTTAATGAATACCTCTTATATTATAAATGTTATAATTCTTATAACATCAAAACCATATTATAAATCCCGTTTTAAAATGTTAATATTTCCAAACAGCACCTATGTTCTTAAATATTTACAAAATCCACCACATAATTAATATAATGTTACATTATAGTTATATAACATATCTTCTGACATTTAAGTCATTAAAACAATTATAACCCATAGTTGTAAATTGTTTTAAAATACCAAACAGCCCGTAATATTTTCAGCTTTTACTATAACCACTAAACTTCTATAAAATCACAATTCAATCCCAATTTATAATACATAGTTTTCTAATTCCATTAAAACTATATATCATACATATATCTTTATAAAACCTTATATGTAATTCCAGAAATTACCAAACTATACCAAAAGGTTATAAATATTATTCCTAACCTTATACTTCCTTTAAATCTCGGTTTTACCACATATGTTTCATTTGTAACAATGTTATAAAATATCTTATATTATACTTATATAATTCATATGAACTCCAACTTTAACCAAATAAACTTCTAAAAATTCCTAACAACTTAAGGACTTTACTAAACTTCATTTAGTACCCCTAAGTCTCGGAAATTACATTACTACCCCAAGTCTTATAAATCTTTTACAATTTAATAAGTATCTTATTATAAGGTAGTATTTTAATTTCTTAAATTTTCCAAACTTGGTCAAAGTCTCCTATATAGTCAACTTTGACTCCTAATACCAAATGGAGACCAAATTTTCGGTAATTACCAATAACACCCTATACTTTTCTATTTTTACAATTTTGACACAAAACTTTATAAAATGTTATAATTTTTATTAAATTCATTTAAAAACCCTAAATTGCTCTAAATTAAGCCCACGGCTTTCTAATTTCCTAGTAATTATGATTTGTCCCCAATTTAACTATATAAGCATAAATTTAACTAAAAAAGCTTATAAACTTAAATTAAAATGGACTAATGACATGGCCTTATTACAACCTTGAACATGCAAAATAAATTACACAATAAATGTCTCAAATATAGCATATATTCTCGGCCTCACTTTGATTTAATTATTTTTCCACATAATGTCATAATTTGACCATTATGTTAATTAAATCTCTTAAATGACTAGCTTAATTTATCTTAGTCATTTTTTTCCATTTTTAGGTCAATATGACCCATATTTATAATTTCACTCTCGGCCATATATATATATATATATATATGCTTAGAAATTATAAAAATCATAAGTTTAAGGTGTTTATACATTGATTAATCCTTGTATGAGCTCGGTCACTTGTAGGGAAGTTCACCACACTATGTAGACATGTTTAATAAACCAAAATAAGATATGGTTATACTCCAAGCTTGAGCTTAACCATAAGGAATAATTAATGTAAGATTTAAGGCAAAAATCACCTTAAAAATGCAAGGAAACTTCTAGGTGGATTCGGCCTGAATCAAACACACCGCAAGGTGTTATATCCACCATATTGACATAGGAAATAGCTAGATCACAACAAGCTGCCTTGTTATTAGGTTTTACCTTGGAAAAATGCCTTAAAAGAGGGTATTTCTCTTGGATCTCGGCCACCCTTGCTCCAAATGGCTAACCAACTGAATGAACATGTAAATATGAAGATTATGAGTGTATAAACTCATAAAAAATCAAGGAAGAAAACCTCTTGGAGGATTGAGAGGCTTAACGTATGTTTTTACCTTAAAATGCAATTTTGAGCAACCTTGGTCCCCCTACTTGCCTCAACCGATTTTGGAAGTTGTTCTAACCTTAGAACACTGAGAATGAGCCATAGGAACAGATGAGCCACGAAATCTAAGTGTAGGTAGTGAAGAGATGAAGAAAAAGAGCTAAAAATGACCTTAAAACACTTACCTTAAGAGCTTAGGAGTTAGATCTGCCTTCCATGCTCAAGAACAAGGCTAGAGAGCTTCTAGGAAGGGAGGGAGCTCGGTTGGGAAGGCTGGAGTCAGACAAGGAGGAAGAGAATAACTGGATGAAGTTGAAATAATTGAAAAAGGTAAGTTTTTCAAAAGTAAATGGTGTAAGGTAGCTAATTGTCAATTAATGGTGGGTGTGCTGTCTTGCTGTCTCCCCTCCTCTTGCCTGCCGACTACCATGGTGTCAAATGGGTCAATTAATTGACCATTGACCAAACTTGGTCAATATTGACTCAAACGGGCCCTCTTGTGGGGTTTTATTAATATTTTAATATTAAATTTGTAAAAATTTGTAAATTTCTGGAATTAAATTCCTAATATGATATAATGTGATATATTATCATATTTAAAGGTAATTATAACCTTTAAGCCCATTAAAAACCAATTTAGAGGGCAATCTCACAAAAATGTGCTTTAAGGTGTTTTAGTGCACATTTTTGCGTCACAGGGTGTTCCTGAGCTTAGTTCTCCTTGAGAACGGTTTTGTTGTGTTCCTTACTTCATTATAATACTTAGGAGTCCACTTTGGATCCTATTTGAGGTCATATAATCTTTATGGTGCTTTAAAGCACATTTTGGCTTTATCGATCTTAAGGCGTGTTTTGCCTTGTTAAGATCTTTTAGATTGTTCCCCAATAACATTTAGATGTTTATTAATCAACTTAGATCATTAATAGATCATTTAATTATATTTTAAAGGTTAGGGGTATTTCACCAAACCACCAGGTCGTCGGTGCTCAAACTTGACCTTCTGGCAAGTGAGACACCTCAATACATAATCATTTACATCCTTTTTCATGCCAGTCCACCAAAAATAACGTTTTATACCCTTATACATTTTTGAAGCTCCGGGGTGAATCGAAGTCGTAGAACAGTGGGATTCACTCAGTATGCGCTCCTTTAGCTTAGCGCTACTCCTCGGAATACATAGTCGGCCATTAAGCCTAATCAGGTCATCATCGTGGAGTCGGAAGTCGTACTTCTGACCCTCGAATGTGCCATCAATAAGCTTCTGCTTGATCTCCAACATATACTGATCCGTCATCTGAGCACTCCGCACCTCTTCAACCAAGCCAGTATGAGAGACTAGCGAATGGAAAGAGTGTGCTCGGTGACTCAATGCGTCAGCTACCACATTTTCCTTACCCTCTTTGTACTGTAGATTAATGTCGTAGTCATTTAGAAACTCAACCCACCTTCTTTGCCTCATGTTCAACTCCTTCTGAGTGAACAAGTACTTTAGACTTTTATGGTCAGAATAAATTGTCACACTTATGCCATACAGATAATGTCGCCATATCTTCAATGCGAAGACAATGGCACCCAGTTCTAAATCGTGGGTAGGGTAGTTCTCTTCATGCTTCTTCAGCTGTCGGGAGGCGTAAGCTACGACCTTCCCATGTTGCATCAACACACAACCCATGCCTCTGCCTGATGCGTCGCAATAGACCTCAAAACCATCTGGACCGTCTGGTATAGTCAGGACTGGTGCATATGTCAGAGCATCCTTGAGACTATGGAAAGAACTCTCACAGTCGACTGTCCACTCGAATGGTGCATCCTTTTTCATCAAGGAAGTCATCGGCTTCGAGACACTGGAGAAGTCCTTTACAAACCTCCTGTAATAACCTGCCAGACCGAGGAAGCTCCTGATATCGGTAACTGTCTTCGGCCTAGGCCAGGTGCGCACTACATCAATCTTTGCCAGATCAACAGCGATCCCGGCCTCAGAAATCACATGACCAAGAAAGGATACTTGGTTCAACCAAAACTCACACTTTGAAAATTTAGCATACAACTGATTCTTCCTCAATGTTTGTAACATATTCCTCAGGTGGCTTTCATGCTCACCTCTCGATTTCGAGTACACAAGAATATCGTCGATGAAGACTACCACTGACTTGTCCAACTGATCTTGGAACAAGCGGTTCATTAAATCCATGAACTTCGCTGGTGCATTGGATAAACCAAACGGCATAACCGTAAACTCATAATGTCCATACCTTGTTCTGAATGCTGTCTTCACAATATCACTGTCACGAATAGCAATCTGATGGTATCCGGATCGTAGATCTATCTTGGAGAATACTGATGCTCCCTTCAACTGATCAAATAGGTCGTCGATGCGTGGTAAAGGGTAACGGTTCTTCACCGTAACTGCATTCAGCTCACGATAATCAATACACAGGCGGAGACTACCGTCCTTCTTCTTCACGAAGAGGACCGGCGCTCCCCATGGTGAAACGCTAGGGCGGATAAATCCCTTGTCGAGTAGGTCTCTCAGCTGCTCCTT
The DNA here is from genome assembly GCA_023374045.1 of Limonium bicolor. NCBI lineage: Eukaryota > Viridiplantae > Streptophyta > Magnoliopsida > Caryophyllales > Plumbaginaceae > Limonium > Limonium bicolor. The sequence continues at coordinate 183,028,972 of CM041778.1, read as the reverse complement.
GAGCTCTGTCATCTCTGCTGGAGCCATACGATAGGGCGCCTTCGCAATTGGTCCGGTGCCCGGAACCAAATCAATTTCAAACTCTACTTCCCGTGCTGGCGCCATGCCCGGCAGTTCCTTAGGAAATACATCAGGAAACTCCGACACTACCGGCACATCTGGGCTAAACTCTGGATCTCTCTCTATGTCCTGAACATAGCAGAGGTACACATCATTCCCTTGTCGTAGTTCGCGATACATAGCCATGGCGATGATGATCTGAGTCGAAGGCTCCCTGGGCCTCTGGCGGTAAGATATGGTAACCCCAGATGGACTCCGAAGAAGTAGACGATGCTCGGCACACATGATTCTGCCCTTGTACCGCTCCAACCAGTTCATCCCGACAATCACATCAAAACCAAGTCCGTCGAACTCTATCAAGTCGATCGGAAACTCTTCACCTCTGATTCGCACAACAACATCTCGGTGGTAGCGGGTACACCTGATCCGCTCTTTCGACGGGAGAGTGACTAGGAAGTCTGGCATCTCATCACCGTCTAAACCCCAGCCTATTCTTCAAAGGATAGCGAAATAAATGTATGAGCTCCGGAGTCGAACAAGATCGAAGCGTCCACGCCATTGACTGGAAAGGTACTAGTGAGGATTGTGCCGCTCTTCCTGGCTTCTGCCTCATTGCAGACACTCAGTGTACCTCCCGTTCCGAGAGCACAGCCTAATTCATTGGCAAACTAATAAGTATTGAGTAACAACACGGTTGATATACTTCAACAACTCCACTTTATTCATTAACACACTCTTCTTACATCATTCGTTGGTTTACACTGTTGACATAACTTAACACATATATAACATCCTTAACATACACTGGCTTAACACATTACATAATTATACAAGGCTTTAAAACTGTCTGAAGGTCAAATTCAAACGTCCGGGTTTCATGTGTGTGGCATTGATCACTGCCGACGGTGCGGTATTCAGTTTGATCTTCCTAATGTCATGATATAGCATCCTCGATTGCCCACCCATGATTAGTACATCTCCTGATTTTAGTACCAACTTCTTTGCGAGATCAGCACGCTTCTGCTCGCCATATATAAATACTGCGGTATCACCAATGGACCAAGACACCACGGGTACTCCCTTACTTAGAGACTCGGGTGACTCGTCCTTATCTTGGTGTAAACCTAACCGTCCACCTTTCTGGTAGAAGTTCACAATACACAAATCTGCTTTAACACTTGGAATTGAATCCGTTTCAACTTGTTGAGCAATTCCCACGGTGAAATACCCCGACCTTAAATATGGCGATTAAATTATCCTAATAGGTATTTAAGAGCCTAATAATGATTAAGAAATATTTGTAAGGGAAAATAAATCCAAAAGAAATAAAGAAACGCTTAAAAAGCGAAAAAACACTAAATAAGCGTTAAATTACCACAGGAGGTATGAGACCTCGGTTGGCGTATTATATGGATTCTAAAGGCTTAATTAAGTCTAAATAAATATTAGGGAACAAATCCCGAAGAAAATGGACCCTTAAAATGGGTTAAAAGCATAAACGAACCTTAAAGCGCGTTTTTCGAGGAAACCGGGAAAACGTGACTTTAAGCGGGTCGAATAGACTCGTAACAATTTTGGTCAACTAAATAGTCATTAATAAATATTAGTGAAGCCTTAGAACCAATAAAATTATTAAACGAGAAATTAAGAAAGGAAAACGGGGTAACCGGTTAGTCAAAACTGTAAAACCGGGAAGTGGGGGTAAGAATGCAATAAACAAAACTTAGTGTGTTCCACTTTGCAAATAAAAAGCAAAAAAATCTTCGTAGGGGGCATGTGTGTAGCCGATGGATCCTCCCCCAATCTCTTTATTTCTCTCTTATTAGCTAAAAGACAAAAGAAATAAGTAAAAAAGCAAAATAAAACTCTCTCTCATATCCCCACTCCTCTCTCTCACGATTCTCTCACTCTCTATTCTCTCTTTTCCTCCTTGGGCGATGGCTATGGGGATTGAAGAACCACCACACTCAAATCTCTCCTTCTCTCCTCTTTTGACCACTCAAAACCTCTCCAAATCTAATAAAAATTATACCATTGCAAACCCCTTGCAAAGGAGAACATTTTCATCCTTTCAAAATCGAAAACAACCCTTTCATTTCGGTGGGTATTCTCCATGTGAAGATCAAGTCCACCATTAGAAGCATCTTCACCTCCTTATCATCTTGAGGTAAAAAGAAATTCGAAAATCCATTAGTTCTAGCCCTTGTTTGCATTATAAGAAATTTCTGTTTTGAACTCTTTGTTCCTTGTTGCTTCAGCCGATTTTGGCTCATTGGGCTAGGAATATTGTTCTCTGTAGTCAAGAACTTCATCCATTCATTGGAAGGTAATAACCTTGTCTAAACCCTAAAAATTTAAGTTCTTAGGGTTAGAGTGAAAATGAATGTTAAATGGTATGTGTATTGTTATGGGTTGTAGCATTGGTGTGTGTGAACCTCATTGGGACCGAGAACAAAGGAGAAGAAAGGAAGAGAAGGAAAGGAAAAGAAAGAAAACTAGAAACACAAGGTAACCACCTTTACCTTGAGCTTGTTCGTATGTAGTAGTGTAACAGTTTTGGAGTAGTAAAATGAGTAACGAATTAAGGAATGAGTAGAAGCATATTGTGTATGATGAGTAATGAGATTGAACTGTTTTGAAGTTTTTAAATGAGTTTTAAAAGCTTGGGAAAAACATTGGGTATTGATTGAGTTATGTGCAGGAATTTTATTGTGTTGTAGTGATGTTGAGGTGTGGATATGATGATTGTATAAACAAGGTGTGAAGGAATGGAAATTGTGAGCTGAAATGGTGTTGTGAGCAAGTGGAAGAATTATAGGGGAGACTATGTCGAATTTTATCTAGGAATTTGAGGACTTAGAACATTTGGAATAGATTTGGAAAGTTAAAATGAGTGGTTTAGTAGCTGTAACAGATTTGGATATGAGGTTGGTAAATGGGATGGAATTAGGTTGTGAGTAATGTATTTTGGATGTAGGAGTAGCATTAGTTGAGGAAGTAATGGAGGTTAGAAGTTGAGTGATAAATTTGTAGCTGATAGTGGAAACCAAAATCTGTAGCATTAGTGTGAAGAAAAACTAATGTCAATGTTGTGAATGGAAATGATGAAAATGATGGGTTGTGTAAGTTGTGTAGGAAGGAGTAGTAGGTTTGGGAGATGAATTAAGTGATTATAGAGCATCAAAATGAGTGGTAATGTGGGAATGAGTTAGGAAAGGATTGGGGTGTGAATTGAGAGGTTTGTGAAGTTCAAAAAAGTAATTTAAAATGGGTACTGGGCTGGACCGACCCTTGACCGATCCTAGCAGGGTCGGTCGACCCGAAAAATCTGCAAACTCGGAAGTTTTGCATCGACCGACCCAGGGGACCGACCCTGCTTGGGTCGGTCGAGTAGAAATTTGTAGTCGGAAATGCTTCTGACATCCGACCGACCCAGGGGAACCGACTCTGCCTGGGTTGGTCGAGTGGAAATTGTGTAGTGGGATTTCTTCGTAACCGACCGACCCAATGGACCAACCCTGGCTGGGTCGGAGGACTGGAATTTTCAGTAATCGAACGTCTCTGCAGCCGACCGACCCATGGGGGACCCAGGGTGGGTCGGTCGAGCCAAAACTTACAAAAAAAATAATAATAAAAATAAATATAAGACTATGATTAGTTATATATATATAGTGTGTATATTATCCCCTCCTATACATGTGCATATATGTAAGATACCATTGTTAAGCAATGAAAAGTAAGTAAATAAAATGTAAGTATAGGAATGTAAAGACTTAGTAAGTATGAGTAGGGAAAGCGTAAGGATAATCGAATTAAATTAATGATAGTTAGATTATTATTCGATTGTATGTATATCATAGGATTTGATTGTGAACAGGAGGAACGTTGGGATATAAGTACGACGGTGAATGAAAGGTATGATTTCTTCTGCCCTGTATCCTAATCTGGTTACCCCGATTGTGTTGTGCTTATTTGATCACCTAAATAAGAGAAATGCAGAATCGGACTAATTGCATTACCTGTGCTTGGACTTATGTTGTTCTTGATATTTATTGTCTTGAGCACTAGTTGTATAATTCATGAAAAAATTTGAATGATGATGAATGGTATTCGAATCTTGTATTGTACTTAAGTATTGTATTGCATTTCGTATGAATGGGTATTGAGCAATGTATTTGTGTATGTGGCTTGTATGAATGACTTCTGCTAATTCCTAACTACCTAACTCCTAACTTAAGTGAGTAAACTGGAATGAGTAGAAGTCTGATATAGCTTCGGCCACGCGTGAGGATGCGGAGTCACAAGAGGTTGGCTGCAATTCCTGACTCTTAAACTGGTCCGCGGCCCAAATCCCTTAAATGGGTAGCATCCCGGATTGGTGAGTCAAGTAAATCCCGGAGGTGGGACGGAGTAGTCCCCAGGGCCGGAGATCCCGACGACTTAACATGAGTAAGAGTAAGAGTAAGAGTAAGTAAGTAAGTATGAGTATGAGTATGAGTATGTATGCGTATGTATGGAGTAACGAGTAAAAGAGTAATCTCCACCCGATTAACCCGGGTGGACCAACGAAGCTAACAAGAATTGTATATTGTGTATGTAATGAGTATGTGTATTTCGGAAGAAGGTAAGTATGTATTGGATGGTTATGCTGTATTCCTTGTATGTGATGAAATGTATGCATGTATGCCCGGTGTAAGTATTATTGTATTGTGTATAAGAGCATGTATGCATGTATGTTTGAATGAAAATGAACTGCATGTATTCGACCAAGTGGTCGGCGTACCCTCACTAGTACGCGGGGTATGCGGTTATCATGCGTAGCGAAAGCTGACCCCCTAGGGGTACGTTTTTAGTGTGCAGGTACCCGAAGCGGATGTGGTCAAGGTAAGAGACCGGCGGCACACCCTCGTATCTAGAAAGTAAGTAGTTGTGAGGAATGGGTAGTAAGTAGTCTCTTAGCGAGTATGTATGAACTTGGAAGAGGTATTATACTTGTACAAGGATCCTAGTAAACTCGGTATGTGGATTATATGTATTGAACTGGAGAATTGTATTGAACGAAGATGTAGCATTTGTTTAGTAAATGGTGTATGTGTTGTAGAGATGTAGTACTCGGGATTCCGGTCCATCAGACCGATGCTGTATGTAGAAGTAGTAGCCTTGTTAGTCATGTGGGTGACTAACGGCATTGTATCACCCTCATTATGTAAGTATGTATCCGCTGCGTGTATCTGAAAGTGTAAGGAGATTGGACGGTAAGCACAGCATTAATGGTAGGGGTGTTACACACGGCGTGGTTAACGACCGCAAGGAACTCCTCAGGTATCATCAGTACCGTTGCTCCATCTTCAGCTCGTACTTCTTGACATGTCTTGGTGTAAGGGTTCCAGTCCTTACCCATGCACATCATCTTCAGTTTCATTCTTGATCCACTCGGGTATTCGGGTGTGTAGAAACCTCCTGGTGTTGCTCCCAGTTCATTGCATCGTCTGATGATATGGATTTGTGCTTCCGGTGTCAGGTATCCATTTAAGAGTATCATACCTGGCTGGATAACCTGACATTGCTCTATTGGAAAGTCGGTGACGTTGATAGTGGTTTCTTCAGGGTTTGGTGTGGGTGGGATTGGATAACATATATTGAAGGTTCCTTTAAGTTTAGAGTTATCTAATTAGGTGACTTTCACACTATACTTTAACTCTTTACTCACATGGTAATACATTTGGACTCACTAACACATACATGCATGAAATGCGGTATGCTATCACTTATTTCATTCAACAATATAGGCGGTACCTGGTCTAGAAGAGGGCCCTGGCGCCTCAGACCGGTCCACCACATGCACGGTGGCCTTGCTAGGTCCCGACCCCTTCCCCTTCTGGGAATCAGTGCTCCTCTGATCTGTGGGTGGCTGGTTAGCCGTCTTCGGGCCATCGATGGTCGCTGTGGCCTTTCCCTTCCACTGCCCCTTGGGCTTGTTGACTCTGCTTTTGGGGTTCCGGTAACACTCATAGTCACGGTGACCCCACTTCTCGCAGTAACGACACTGCATGTCGTTTCCTTTGCAGTCCTTGCCGGGGTGGTCTCCGTTACACCACTTACAGTAGTAGTGGCGCTCCGGTCCGGAACCCGTGCTAGCTGCTATCATAGTACACAATCAATACTTACTTCATAACTTAACAACATACACTTCAACTTGTCACACATGATTAAATAATTACCCTTAGGTGGGTAAGAGCGTAGGGGTTTCGCCGCGTAAGCATATGTGAGCTTCAATGGCTCCTCAGCTGTGGTGGCCTGGGCTTGGCCCTTGTCACCCTGGTGCTGACTCTTCTGGGGCTGGGGATAAGGCTTCTTCTTCTTCTTTCCTCCCCCGTACCCCTGCGGACTCTGGCCCTCGCTCGTGGCCTTGCGCTTGTGCGCATTCTCCTCGTCCCTCAGACGGACGGTAATCTCGACCTTAGCAGCCGCATGATAGCACTCCTGGATTTAGGATGTCAGTCATGCCCCGCAAAACATACTCACAAACTCACATTAATACTCACTTATGGATTACACTTATTCACATCAAACTTCATTCAAATTACCTGCAAGGTAGTATACTCAGCTGGCCCCATCCCATAGCGAAGACGGTGGCTGAGACCATTGTAGAAACGGTTTACCAGCACCCAGTTCGAGTATCCCGGGTCCGGTAACAGGTGGATAAGACCGGTGAATGCAGTGTAGTACTCATCAACCGACATCTTGTCCCCCTGCCTCAGACTATCCAGCTCCAGGCGCTTAGCCTCTTGAACATGCACAGGGTAATACTTGGCTCGCAGTAGAGCTGTGTACTCCCTCCAACCAAACTGAGGATCCGCCATCCGGTCCTCTCTCACAAGCTTCCACCAACTCTGTGCCGAACCCTTCAGGTAGTAAGCGGCAAGACGGACCTTGGCCCCAGCAGGCACATCCAAGGTCTCGTAGGCGGTCTCCAACTCGGAGATGTACGCCTCCAGCTTACGTGGGTCGGTCTCCCCATGAAACGACGGGGGTCTCAAGTCTGCCAAAGCCTTGACCCAGTTGGTCTCTCGTGGCGGTGGCGGTGGTGGTTGAACTTCGGGTTGTTGCCCCTACTGAATTGCAGCTACTAGTTGTGGGACCATTTGGGCTACGGCGGCCGCTATAGCTTCGGCCATGGCTTGTGCCGTAGGGTTCTCTCCCTGGTTCCCAGTGTCTCCAATGCCGCCCCCGCGGCCTAGACCTCATGGTCTACCTGACATCTAAATTCACACAAACATTATTAGCATTGTGCTTACATACTTATCGGTTCCAACGGTTGTAACGTTTCCCGACATCAAGGTATCTCCACACTTAGTGGTTAACCTTTCCATATCTGCTCATTTAGGTAACTATGGTTAGGTTTCCTAACTCGGTATATTCCTAAGCTCGGTATTCTAGTCATCAGAGCGATACTTCGCTCTGATACCACTTTTTGTAACACCCCTGCATCGTACTTCACAACTAATTGAAATCGCAGCGGAAATAAACAACTAAACATTAACTAAATGCTTCGGTGCTACAACGCCGTCAACCACCCACGTGGTTAACAAGGCAGAATAAATACAAGTGTACCGGTCTGATGATCAGACTCCCGAGCATAGAACTAAAACCATAAATATCATATACAATACCGAGTATTTAATTACATTTCTTCACTGTAAACTGCCAATATACCGCCACAGTAGTATCAACGGAATCAAAATATAATGCCACGGGAGCACAGGCGCATCCCGGGCTCAACATCCAAAATAACCCAAAAGTACATCTGCAGCCTAGAACCTACAGCCACTCTGCTTCCTCGATCCTCACCTGCAGTAAAAATATGGAGCCCCCGAGGGGGTCAGCAACCCTTGGCTGGTATGGTTAACGCGCAGCCCATCGGCTACCGGGATACGCGCAACTAATTGTCATGATAACATGTCATTCATTTTAAACATAACATAACATAACATAACATGTGGCATAGCATTGTCATTGCATAGCACAACATCACATACACAGTGGATACTCTTTCCACAATCACAAACCAAGAAGGTTAAACAACATAAGAAGCCTAGAGAATGGTTCACTCTCATGTTAAGCTCGTTACACACTCATTACCGTTCTGTTATTCGAACGAGTAACTTAAGTCACAGATGGTTCGGATATTGTGACCCGAACACACCACACAAACACATGTTCCCACTAAACCGATCATAAGTCAGAATAGGTAAGCTTTGGAGGAAGCTAGCGGGAGATCGAACGCCAAATTAAGGAGAACAATCTTAACAACATAAGAGTCGAATCTGATTCAGATATCTACTCTTAAACTTACATGCATGACCGGACAACCGGATTCCTCACTTCCCAGTTAGCACTTGTTAGAAGTTCAACAGTGGAACTTAACAAACAATTCACAACAGGTGGTAAGTCATGTTAGACACACACAAGGGAAATGAGTCACATCACAGCATCACAATAATATAAACAACTGTAAACTCATTACATGATTAAGTCTTATAACGTCATAACACACAGAAAACAAACAAAACACACAAGCCGGTGTAAACCGGTAGGCAACAGACTGCAAGAAAACCATACCTTGGTCCTTGCTTCGATTGATTTCCACCGTAGGTCACTCCTATACATGTTTAAGAATGTCGGTTAATTACTTACTTAACTTCAGATTTACTAAATGTTTAACCATAATTATATGACATGTTTAAATGCCCAACTTAACCTTGGTTACCTCCATTATACCCCTAGGGTTAACTACATTAGCCACATTCTTCACTGTTTTTTTTTAAGTTTTGGTCTGTCCGACCCACCGTCCGACCCACCAACTGGGTCGGACCCTTCCAGTGACTCCCGGGTTGAAAAACTTTACTTGTCCGACCCATGTCCGACTCAATCGACTGGGTCGGACCATTCCAGAACATTTACGCCTTAGATACACACACGTCCGACCCATGTCCGACCCAAGCCCTCTGGGTCGGACCGTTCCAGAACCCTTACTGGCGTTTAACTGAGGCTGTCCGACCCAAACTTGGTTCGGACCCCTGGGTCGGACGCCACCAGAACTTGCCCAAACATTGTCAAATCTTCACCAAACTTCTCCTAAAGCCTCCTAATGTTTTCTAACATCATTTGGTACACTTACACCCTCATACAACATCCATGAAACTCATTTTCTATCTCCTTAAACACTTACTCATTTCATACCAAAATTCCTAACACTTATGATATTTTCTCCTTAGGTTTCTAAGTGGTGTTTCATACCTATGATAACCACTATGCCCATAATGTTTCCTCACCACCACAACATCATCTCCCAAGCATCTTTTCTTCCTAAACAACTCCTTGAACATCTTTACAAGTTTATAGCTTCCCATGCAACAATCACTTCATCCCTTTTTCACCAACAATACACAAGTCCCAAATACAATCTCACCATGATCTTGAAATGTCCCAAAACATTCTTTTGCATTCTTAATCCTCTAGAACATTGCCTAAGCCCTTTTTACATCTTTAAACACCTTAATGCATGTTTCTTCCACTAGTTGAGCACTTAACCATTCTAAACATTTCCTAGCTTACCAAACTCATTTTAAACCCTTAGAACTTCTTGTTTATTACCTAAATTTTGACATGAACTCTCCTAGAACATTACTAAACCAAAACACATTGTTTTCACCATTAAACAACCAAGAACACTAAAATCCATCAAACACATTATACACAAAACTTCACTCATTTAGCACTACATCACAAATAGTGCATAATTTAAATTGCATGGCACTTAGGCCCTTAAATAACATGGCTCTTAGGCCCTTAAGATGCATAAATCATAAACACTGAATTTCCCACATTATTTGCCTTTGACCTGCAAATACACTCAACAACACATATGCGTTTTACTAAGCCTTTGAGAACATTTTACTAAGTCATTCACCATTGGCTCCTTAGATCATTTTAACAAGCAATATAAGCTCATTTCTCCTAAGACTTTAAACCACATTAGGTTAGCACATTTACCTCTTTTCCTCACAACTTCTTTCTTGTTTCCTTGACTAAATCGGCAAGGATTTTAGTTGCTTGTCAACTTCTAAACATTATACAAACAAGATAAGATAATGAGTCTCAAGCTTTTAAGCTTCATCTCATTGTAAACCCTAGATTATACATTGTTTTAAAAACATTAAGATAGTTGTATTACCTTAGAACTTGAAGAGAGTTTGAATATATATCAAGAGAGGACTCCACCTAGTCCATGAAAGGTTGAAATGAAGCTAGAACAAGGCAAGGTAAGGGCACCATTAGTGGTGATTTTCGGACAACATAATAACATGAAGGAAGTGTTATTTTTCTTTGAGTTTCCTTACCTAGAAACAAAGGAGAACAACAATATGTGAAAAGATGAGCTCAAGCTCCTCCCATGGTGATTCCTCTTGGCACCGAAATGGAGCTCTTGGGATTTTGAGAAGATAGAATTGAAGAGCTTGATGAGAGGAAGAGAATGGTGGTCTTAGAATTTGATTTGGCAAAATAAGCTAGGAGATACAAGTGGTCAAAGATGGAGTTTTGGTGTGTACTATTGCAAACCGTGAATGGAGAGCAAGAAGAGATAGAAGAGAGCTTGAAGACGTGTGAATGAGGAGGGAAATGAGAGAATGAAGATTGGTTTTGCTTTTAGAAGATATTTATATCTTAAAGTAAATAGTAACCATTAGTCATCATTTGTTCACTTAATGAACTTACATGTGTGGTGACTCACTACAAAAACCGGGCCCCTTTATGTTACTAAGGGTATTTTAGTCTTAGTTTATCAATTTAATTACTTATACAAACATATGTTACAAACTAGCTTATTTTAGTTACCATTCACTAAAACAAGGCACATAGATGTGAAATTTTTGATTTCCCATTGATATAGACTTCCAAATGTGATACTATATAGTACACATGTTAATTAACGAGTAATGATGGACATTTAGCCATTCAAAACTCATTTACAAGACAATTTTTCAAAAATGTGCTTTAAGACTCCTTAAAGCACATTTTGTGTTTTAACTTGCTTTCAAGCTTGGTTTTCTTTGGTAATTGGTTTAATAAGTTCATTAGTATATAAATAAGGTCTTGGTAAGCTCATTAGGTCTTACCCAAGCTTATCCCAAGCTTAGACACATTTTAGCCCTAATTGACTTTAAGGCATTTATTTGTGTTTTCTATAGTTTAAATTGTTTACTAATGTTTCTAAGACTCTTTTTAGTCTTAATATACCATATTTAAATGTTTAAACAACATACTAAGGTTTGGGGTATTTCAGCATGAGTCCATTCTATTTTTCTTTTTTCCTTTCCTTTTCTTAATTAATCCATTTTCTATTGTCCCTCTTCTTTCGTTTGATCTTCAACTGCCTTCTACGCTTGTCTAATTCTACCATTTTCTTACCTAAACATAGAGTGTTGAACATACCTCACATCATGCTCTTCCTTCATACTGGTTTCATTTTCTTTCTTTTATTTCTTTTGTCGTTCCTTAGTCCTCAAATAGTTCTGGTCATTACCAGTTCCATTACCCATTCATTGAAAATGTTCTTCTTTACACTCTCACTAGGATCCTTACTCCTCACGATATCCTTTGTTGTGTTGAAGCAACTGACAATGATGAAATTAGGGTATTTTCTACACTCCTTATATTCTCTGGCATCTTCTTTGGCTCTCTTTTAGAAACAGTGAGGTTTCCTTAGACGCTTTGGATATCCAGTGTGTAATGAGTCGCAACTCTTTCACTCTCCTTTCCAATTTTCAGAACATTTCACCAAGCTCTTGATGATCTAGTGCCATTCCACCCATAAAAGAATCAAGGCTTTGATACCAAACGATAGAACCCATATTTATGTGTGTCAAACAATAGTAACCGAGCCTTCAATACTACCCGTATATTGAGGAAGACAAAGTGCCAAAGCTCAAAAGCTTATAAGTGAAATATAGGAACAACTAGACGAGGGAGAGGGTGGGAAAATAAGGATAGAATCAGGAGTAACTCTTGCTTAATCAGAGCAAGCTTTGCCTAAATCGCGCAACCCCGGCTATACACTAGAGTGACCAATGAGAGATACAAAATCCAATGATACCTATAACCCTAGTAATATGTTTCCTTAAATAGACAACAACAAGATATAAATATCTTGGATAAAGGGGAATAGTAGCTAAATCCCAAACTGCCCTTAGCTTACATACTTCTTACTACCTATTGGCCCAAAATGTTGTTTAGCCCATGGACCCCAAACACATAGTCTCATCACAAGTTAAATTTAGTTCCACCCATTACAAAACATAACTAAAAATATACTTTAATTTTCAATTAAAGTATAAAATATGTCTATTTTGAGAGTTAAAATTCTGACTTTGACATATCACATCATAATAAATGTGAAAAATTGTATTTTGAAATATAGACAAAAGAGTCATATATAGTCCGTTCATTCCATTTTGTCTACTAAAGATGAAAAAATGACCACCTCAAGCTCGTCTATTTAATTTTGTCAAAATGGATTTAGAAACAAAGACCATTTACAACTACAGTGGAGGAAAGCCAACTATAGTCTATAGCATATCATGCTCCCACTTCAATGGAAAATCTATCCTACTAAATGGTGAAACGAACTCGGTCGACCATGAGAGTCGTCGCCCTCCTCTAGCTTTTTTTATTCTTGTTTTGTTACTTTTCTTGGGAGGGCACCGCTCGTGTCCTTCTTTTGTGTTGTTTCTCTTTTTTCTTCTCCTTCTTCTTTCTTCGGTGCGATTGCCGGTGGGTTTTCTTTTGTTTCAATTTCTTGGATTATTCTCAGATCAGAATGGATGACTCCGCCATAGTTTCAAATTCGGTAAAGAAGCTGAGGAACTCGGGTGGCTTCGCCGAACAATCGCAGATGCAGTTATTGGCTAATGATTTGATTCAACCTAATTATCCCTCGTTTAAAGATATGTGTCTGGTTCGACTCTGATGGAGGAGCGAGATATGGCTAGCGAGTCACTAGACAAGGTCTCAAACGACGAACCTGAGGACATGGAAGACGAAGATCCTAAGTGCCCATCAATTTTCCTCACCAAGGAACAGAAACTGGAATTTAGGCGGCCATGGCACGATGCGATTATTGTGAAGCTCCTAGGTAAAAGTTTGCCAATGAACATCCTTTCGGACAAACTTAGAAACAGATGGAAACTAAAGGGTGACTTCAAGATGGATGATCTTTCGAATGGGGTTTTTAAGATCATTTTTGCCAACCGAGAAGATCTACAATTTGTTCTGTCTGAAGGTCCCTGGCCAATAATGGATCATTATCTGACGATTCGTTGGTGGAGTCCAAATTTTAACCCGTCTTCTGAGGCTCTATCTAGTTTAGAGGTTTTAGTCTGTTTCCTAGAGTTACCAAGTGAATATTATAATGAAGATTTCCTCACATTAGTTGGTTCAAAGGTTGGTAAGGTCAAGAGAGTTGCTCTATCCCCCTCTATGTTTGGTAAATCCAGATTGGCTAGGGTTGCAATTGAAGTCGATCTTACTAAGCCTTTACTGGTGAAGTACCGGTTTTGAAATACGATCATGAAAATAGAATACAAGGCCTACATCTGGTCTACTTCCATTGTGGGTGCTACGGTCAAAAGGACTTTTCATGTCCATTCAAGAATACTAAAAGCGAAACACGTCAAGAGTAGGGATAAAGTTAGTTCCTCCTGGGGATATTTCTCATATCTCTCATATCACAGATGATTACAGGGACTGGATGGTCCCAAAAAGGTGTAATACTTTCAAGGCAAATCTAAAATCGCCAACTGGAGTATCTGGTGGTCCTAAACCTAATTCTAGAGGCTCATGTTTTGAGGTCTTGAATGATAGCGCAAGGGAAGGGAACACAAAGGCACCTATCAAGATGAAATCACATCACTGACCCCTAACCCTAGTTCTCGAGAGAAGGGTAATGGTAAGGATGCACTGTGACTACCATTAGACCAAGTGAATCTATTCCAAATTGGGATTTGATTCGTGTTTTAAGGTTGATGCTAGCGGTTTTAGTGGGGGAATTTGGTTGTTATGGAGAAACACAATTAATGTTAACATTATCTGCCAGAATGACCAATACATTCACTACAAATTAATCTCAGATTGCTAGAGCTTCTCTTTTACTACTATTTATGCTAAACCTGATGCTGTCATTAGAAGAGAGCTTTGGTATCAACTAGATAGATTACAGGTTCCTTCTGGTTCTGCATGGATTTTGAGGGTGACTTTAATGCCACCCTCTATCCTCATGTTAGAAATCATTCTACTAATAACAATTTTGGGATAGATAAAGAATTCTTGAGTTGGTTCCATAGAAATAAACTTTTGGAATTAAAAGCTTTTGGGAACAGATTCACTTGGTCTAGGTGACAGAAATACATCTTATTTACACACTAAAGTTAATAGTAGGAGACAACGGAATAGAGTTCATAAGTTGATGGGTTGTGATGAGACTTGGGTCTCGGGGCCTGATGAACTTGGTAAGTTATTTGTAAATTTTTTCTCTAATCAATTTAGAAGTCTGATAAAGTTCTTGAATCTCTTAATTGTAATGAGTTTAGGCCTCTTACTCTAGAGAACTTTGAAGATTTAAATAGAGAGATTGAAGTGCATGAGGTTAGAGTTGCTCTCAAGGGCATGAAAGCTTTTAATGCTTCAGGAAAGGATGGATTCCCTGCTGGTTTTTACCAGCATTTTTAGAGTCTTGTGGGGAACAATATTGTTAAGTTTGTCAAAGAGGTGTTTTATAATCAGAAACTTGATCCTAGTCTGAATTAAACAATTCCCTAGGTCCTAAATTGGATCACCTTACCTTGGTCAGCCAGCTTCGCCCCATTTCCCCATGTAAAGTCCAATATAAGATTCTTGTTAAGACTATTGTTAATCGCATTGAGCCTTTTATACCTTTTTTGGTATTTGAAAATCAGTCCAGTTTTGCTCCCGACAGAAGTATATTTGAAAAATATTATTCTAGTTCAGAAAGCTATTTACTGTATACATAATTCCAAGGCAAAGGACAAATTTGTTGCTATAAAGGTAGATTTAGCTAAAACCAACGATTGTATGTCTTAGGATTTCATTAGGGAAACTCTTGAATGTATGGGTATCCTGCTAAACTTAAGAATGTCATTTTACTGTGCATCATTTCGGTTTCCTTCCAAATAACTGGAATGGGTACCTCTCTAGTTCTCTTATAGCTGGTAGGGGGATTCAACAGGGAGATCCCTTATCCCCATTCATCTTTGTTTTATGCATGGAGAGGTTTTCCCAGTTGATTCAAACTAGAGTTGACAGAAAGGAATGGTATCCCCTTTCCCTAGGTAAAAGAGACAACTTCATCTCTCATGTATTTTTTACGGATGACCTGGTTTTTTTGGTAGAGCAACCCCCAGGCAAGTGCGTGTTATACGTGACTGTTTGGAGGATTTTTTGTAGGGCTTCGGGGAAGGTAATTAGTTTTGATAAATCAACGCTTATTATCTTTAAGTATGTGAGCTTGGCAAAGGCTCGTATTCTGGAACTAGAGACGGGCATGCGGTCATCAAAAGATTTTGGAAAGTATTTGGGGGTTTACTTAAATCAAGGGAAGGCTAGCAAACAGGCTGGTAACCTGACTGTGGCTAGAATTCGAGAGCGCTTATCAGGTAGGAAACTCAAATCTCTCTCCTTGGCTGGCCACATCTGCTTGGTCAAAAGTGCGATTTCATCTATTCCTATTCATAGTATGCATTATGAATTAATTCTTGCTCATGTTTGTGATGGTATTGATCATCTTAGCCGGAACTTCATTTGGGGTCATGACTTGGGTAGTTGAGTGTTTCATGAAGTTGGTTGGGATAAGGTTTGCACATGCCTAAGGATGATGGGGGTTTAGGGATTAGAAAAGCTAGGGAAATGAATAAAGCATGTTTTGGTAAATTAGTTTGGAACTTAGTCACAAATCCAAGTAGCGTCTATTTGAAACTGCTCATGAGGCGTAATCCTAACCTAAATATTAACAGATGCTCTTCAATTTGGAAAGGAGTTAAAAAGTGTTCTGAGGTTGTTGAGTTAGGTGCCCGTTGGATAGTGAGTAATGGGTGCAGAATCAATTTTTGGTCTGACTTCTGGGTTGTTCAACCTTGTTTGTTTCACTGGAAATGTAATGATATTCTTGAGAGTTTCTGTAGGAAAATGTTGCTAGTTACTGGTGGCAAGCTTCTAGTTGGAAGTGGGAGAAAATCACTCATTTCTTGGCTCCCAGGGTATGTAACATTATCAAGAACTTTATAGTCTTTCTTGAAGGTGAGCCTGACTACCTTTCTTGGATGTATGATCGTAGTGGTAGTTATAGTGTGAGCTCTACACATAAACTGCTATCTGGCTGCTCTAGTCCGGTGACTAAGTCAAATAACAATTTACCCTTCAAGAAGATTTGGAAATTAAAAGTGCAAGAGAGGATCAAAGTGTTCTTATGGAAAGATGGCCTCGGAAGGATTATGACTAACTCTAGATGCTATCTACTAGGTTTTACTAGTGATAGTTCTTGTCACTTTTACAGTCAGGAGGAAACTATAATGCTTGTCTTGAGGGACTGCCCCATAGCAAGAAAAGTGTAGAACAAGGTCCTTGTCCCGAATTGTGCTTTTAAGTTCTATAATATGGACTTGTGTGACTAGATTTTTGATAACTTATAACTCTGCTAATTTCTTATATAGCGATGCAGTGAAAGCTCTTTTCCCTATTGTATGTTACTCTTTGTGGAATTGGAGAAACTCTAAGGTATTAGATAGGGAAAGCAAGATGTTTATACCTTTCACTCTGGTGACACTTGCCTTGGTCCAAAATAAAAGGGCGCGTCTGATGTGTAATGTTTCAGAAAGTTTGAACAATAGTGACGTAAGGGTCTAGGAAGTTTCTGTTTGGAACCTCCCTAGTTTAAATTGCTTTAAGTTTAATGTCGATGAGGCTCTTAATTCTATATCTGGTACTGCTTATGTAGGGGGATTATGTAGGAATCACTTAGGCCAGTGGATGATGGGATTTGTGGAGGTTTTTGCTAAGCAAGGAGCTCTTCATGCTTAGACTATGGCTGTTCTCAAAGCTGTTAGGATGATCAAAGACCTCAACCTCAATCATATGGAAATTTGCTTGGACTCTTCAGTTTTGGTGAACCTCCTTCAATGCTGCCTTCTGTTCCATCCATTGAAGCCACTAATCAATGAATGTAAAGGCTTGTTAATAAGCGGTGTCGACTGTAGGATCGTTTTCTCACCTAGAACGTGTAATTAGCCTACTTATTCTTTGGATAAGCTAGGATTAGGTTGGTCCTATGGGAGTCATATTTTAACTCATCCTCTAGATATTATATTCTTTCCCAGCTTTCTGAGGATGATTCTTTGAGTTCCAATCTATATAAATAGGGCATTCCTCCGTATTTCACAAAAAAAAAACCATTTACAACCGATTCATTTTTTATGTACATTGAAGGATGAAAAAAGGGTCCGCTTTAAACCCTGTCCACTTTTTTGTCCATAATGGATGGAAAAAAGATTGTCTCAAACTTGTCTTTCTCTTCCATACTTATAGACGTACTTGAAGAGCACGGCTCATATGCTGCCCGGCGAATGCACAGGACTGCTACAATAAACTTTAGAAAGAAAAAAATGACTACCTTTGACTGGTAAACAAAACACGACTTATGTCTAGGTCATCTTCCTCCTCCTCATCCTGATTCATGCTCTCACTTCTTCCTCCTCATTCCCGATTCAGGCTCTCACTAACCTTTCCTCCAAAATTTGTGAACCATGGTCAATTCCTTGTTCGAGCCAGCACTAATCTCACCCCGTTCTTCACCAATTCACGAAAGAACTAGTGGAAATCTGAAATACCCGTGAATTTTGGCATAGGATTAAATTAGCATATGGTCGGAAATGTTATTAACAGAATTATTAAGGGCCCAGAGAAGCAATATACATATATATATATTTACGTTCGTCTCAAACAACTTTATTATGTTTAAGAATACAAATTTGATTTTACTTCTTTCTAAAATATTTTCCTCTTCCTAACTTATTTATTCAGCTACTATGTATTTATTCTTTTATCTATTTATTTAGATAATTCTTCTCATTCTTTACTAACGATTAGTTAGTCCTTCTTCTATTTTTACTTTAACCAAATAATATTTATTTATCTCTCTAATCTTGAATCTAGATCCTTCCATGATTTTTAACATTATTGATTACTCAGTTTTCAGATTAATATTAGTGTGGTAATTATTTTACAAAATACTTCTCGATTCTCTCTCCTTTTAAATCAAGTGTATATATTAATTAATTACCACTTTATTTTGTTATTTAATCCCTATTTAACTCCACGATCTTCTTCATCTTCAATACGTCTCTACGCTTCTCTCTCTCTTCAAGCTCCCAACCTCTCTTAATTCACGTTCTTGTTTTCCCCGTCGCTGTTAGGCCGCTTATCTGGTGCCGGTTCTGGTAGAAGGGTAAGGGGAATCCATTGGTAAGGTTAGATAGTTAATTCTTTGGTATTTGAGTAGTTCCTGATTGTGTTTCTGCTTACAATTCTAGACACCGAATTCCCTGATGAACGCTACTGCTGATCTTGCTGATTAATTTTGTGGCGGTGAGCGTATCCAGGTAAATGTTGTGCTCAACATTCTTTACCTCTGTGTTTCGTGATTATCGATGGATTGGATTTACTGTGGTTTTGAGATTTGGAAGTTTGGGAATTATTTTCCCTTAAGTATTCTGATGAGTTGATTTGCGAAATGAATAACTGTTTTGGGAGACTTTCTTTGAATTGGTTATTGGAATGTTGGTACCTCTTGGTGCTCCGTGTAAATTTTTGGTGCCTTATGGCGCTCCGTGTAATTGTTGGTACTATGTACCCCGTGGATATTCTTATTACTTTTGCCTGCAGACATTACTTGCAGTTAAGCTCTAATGATCTACTCCTTTGGGTCATAAGTTACCTTCTGGGGGGTGTGCACACTTAAGGACGTAGAGTGAGGTGGGATTCTAATTATTGCGACCCGATTTGGGGGTCGTCCGTGTAAACCATTGATTTGATTCTTGGAAAGTTCTCCCCCGAAATGTTTTATTAATGGTGGTTTGGTGTTGGTGAAACTGGTTAAGATGTGGTGTGAGTTAATGTTTTGCAAATGAAAAAGGAGTTTCAAAATGTATTTTACAAGTTGAGGCAATGTTTACTCAGTTTTGCTGATTTGCGCGACCCCTTCGCGTTTTCTATTGTTTTATGGTCGCAGGTACTCATGGCTGAATTGGGGATTGGGACACGCAGCCACATAGCTTAGGATGACTGGATAATTACCACGCTTTATTTCGAGTTGAGTTATGTTTTGGAATTGTTATGTTTTACAAGTTTTGGAAACGTTTTGGTATTTGGTTAGTAGCTTAAAGCCTGAGCACTCTTGTTAGAGTGTGGCGGTAACGCCTTTTGGATTTTGCTATTCCGCTGCTATTAAGTTGAAGTGTTTTGTTGGTATTGTTCTCTAAGAAGTTTTGGTTATGATGGAGATTCACTTTTTGTATAAGAGATCTTTCGATAGTGTTCTTGTTGTTATTTGTGGTACTAAGTCATTGCAATGATTCTTCTTTGATTGCTAAGTTATTATGTTTACTTTTGGTGTTGATTTGGTACTGTTTTCGCTTGTAAAGATGCATATCAGGACCTGTCCGAACGTCCGTGGACATCCATGTTCGGACAGGCCCCGAGAGTTTAAGGTGTTTTCTCTTTTTGGTGTGTCCGAACTTCTGTCCGAACATTGAAGTTCGGACAGCATGCGAGGACGAGGCCGACTTACAAGTCTCGACCTATGTCCGAACTTGTAAGCTCGGACCAATGTTCGGACACGCCGCGTAAGAATTTTCGGACTTTGAAACTCGACTTGTGTCCGAACTTAGAAGTCCGGACACAAGTTCGGACGCCTTTGATTTTCAGACTTTTCAACTCTCGACTTGTGTCCGAGCTTCCCATGTCCGGACACAAGTTCGGACCAGGCTTGTTTTGCACTTTCAGACCTCGTTTGGGGTCCGTTTTCGAAGCCGTTTTCACCGTTGGTTTTGTAATTTAATAATCTATGTTTTAAGGCAAAATCCAGGGTGTTACAAGGTGGTATCAGAGCGTGTTTGGTAAATAAGATAAAATTTGGATTAAAAAGGAACTAAAATGTGGGGTAAGCCGTTTGGGGAATCGTAGTGCCTGCGATACTATGTATGTGATGTTATACTGTATGGATATTGAAGTTCATTCCGTTTGTGTATTACAATGATTGTGATGATGTTAGCATAACCGAATGAGTATTTGTACTGGTATTGGAGCTATTAGATGTGTTAGCTCCTAATATGGGGTAGAGACTTAATATATGGGGATATGGGTGGATGTTGCTTACCTTGCTTAGTACATGTAATCAGGAGTTCGCATAGAGCTCTAGGGAGTGCAGGACTGGCTGACAGACTGAGTTTTCCATACCACACCAGAAGTAGGAGTCGGAACTCAGATGGCCGCCAACGACCCCATGAGGCAGTTGCAGGAGTTGGCTCTCAACCTGGGACAGATAGTCCAGAGGCAGGCGCAGAGGGATAATGTGCCGGAGGACTACACTAAGAGAATTGCCCATCTGAAGCCCGCATCCTTCAAGGGAGAGGAGGACCCGGTGCTACTTGAGGACTGGATAAGAGAATTCGACAAGATTTTTGAGGCAGTCAATTGCCCAGCTGACCGAAGGGTAAACGCAGCAGTTTACTATTTCAAGAGTGAGGCAGACATCTGGTGGTCCGCCAACAGAGATGTGTTATTGGCTGGGCCTGATTTCGGTTGGGATGGCCTGAAGGAGGCCATGAGGAGGCGCTTCTACCCCGAGCATGTCAGGATGCAGAAGTATTTGGAGTTCTCAGAACTCAAGCAATCTTTGAGTGTCAAGGAGTACCATTCGAAGTTTCTGGAGCTGGCCAGGTTCGCGCCCACGATGGTTCCCGACGAGGCATCGAAGGTGCAGAGGTTTGTGGGTGGGCTAAACTGGAGTCTGCAGGAGGCCCTCAGTGTGCTGACAATCCCGACGCTCCAAGATGCGTACGGGAAAGCTGCTAACCTGTAGGGTGCAGCAGAAGAGGAAGGAGGTCCTGGCTGGTAATAAGAGGAAGATGGAGGGAGGAGATGACCCCGAGGACGAGAAGATCAGTCCCACAGACATCAGCAGGAGAAGAGGTGGAAGCCTTACTCGGACCGTAGAGACGGGAGGCCGAGACATGGGGGAGATCATAGGCGAGGTGACCAGCCCTAGCACCAGTCTCAGAGATGAGAGACCAGACAGGAGAGGCACTTTTACTGCAAGAGGTGCAACAAGGATCACCCGGGGAAAGACTGTGAGGGGAACTTGGTCACCTGCTTTCACTGTGGAAGCAGGCGGGGACACCGATTATTCGAGTGCTTTCAGAGTCCCTAGGGAGGCAGTCAGCAGAGGGGCTACAGTGGCGACCGCTCATTCAGGCAGTCCGACCAGCAGGGCAGAGGCCCGAATCAGAATCAGCGCGGGGACGCTCCTCAGCGTAGTAATGGAGAGGGCGGCAATGGTGGCAATAGAGGCCAAGGGGAGTACCGAGGCAACCAGCAGCGGGCCCCAGGGAAGATAAACGTGATGAGTCGGGCGAAGCCGAGGCCGAGGCAGACGTGTTGGCAGGTACCTTTACTGTTCTTGGTACTCCTGCACGCATTCTTTTTGATACTGGGGCTACTTATTCCTTCATATCTGATAGTCTAGTTGAGAAATTGGGGATAGAGATTTGTGAGACTTCTCCTATAGCTGTATCTATACCATCGGGACGGGTGATTACTTGTGAGAATGTAATGAAAGACGTAGGTATAGACATCAAAGGGGAGCAATTTGTAATAGATTTGATCCAGTTCGCCTTGACCGACTTTGATATAATCCTGGGGATGGATTGGCTGAGCAAGTACAAGGGAAGGATAGACTGCAGTGAACAGAAAATTATTCTCAGAGGGCCGTAGGGGACTAGTCTCATACAGAAATGAGGAGGAGAGCTCGGAGTGAAGCCTCGTATCAGCAATGACAATTCTCTCCCAAGTAAGAGAAAGGACAGCAAGCATACCTCTGCTATGTCCAAGACATGATCCAGGAGCCAGACGAGAAAGAAGGAGATTCGAGTAGTGAGCGATTCCCAGACGTTTCCCAGACGATATTTCCGGGTATGCGCCAGACCGAGAATTGGAATTCAGCATCACTCTGTGCCAGGGTCAGCGCGATTTCGAAGGCTCCTTACCGGATGGCACCCTTAGAGTTGAAAGAAGAAGACCTAGTTGGAGGATCTTTTGGATAAGGGATACATTCGCCCTAGTGTATCGCCTTGGGGAGCCCGGTCTTGTTTGTGAAAAGAAAGACGGGAGTATGAGGCTATACATCGACTATAGGGAGTTGAACCAGATCAGTGAAGAACAGATATCCCTTGCCAAGGATAGACGATCTTTTGACCAGCTGCAAGGGGCAGGGACCTTCGAAGATCGATTTGAGGTCAGGATACACCAGCTCAGAGTGGCAGAGAGGACATCCCGAAGACAGCCTTCCGGACTAGGTTGGCACTTTGAATTCTTGGTGATGCCCTTTGGACTTACCACGCCCCCACTGTCTTTATGGACCCATGAACCGTATCTTCCACCCCTACTTGGATCGTTCGTGTGGTTTTCATAGATGACATCCTCATATATCCAAGGATGAACGGGAGCATGAGTAGCATTTGAGACTAGTATTGCAACATTGAGAGGCGCGGCTGTACGCGAAGTTGTCCAAGTGTGACTTCTGGTTAGACCGGTGGCATTTCTCTTTCTGGGCCACGACATCACCAGAGAAGGCATCTCAGTAGATCCGTCGAAGATTCAGGCCGTAAAGAATGGCCAAGGCCCAGTAACTTGATTGAAGTGCGAAGCTTTCTGGGCTTGGCAGGGTATTACAGACGTTTCGTGAAGGACTTTTCGAAGATAGCGAGACCTCTCACCAACCTTATGAAGAAGTGATCAAATTCCAGTGGGACACGACTGTGAGAAGGCGTTCCAGACGTTGAAGGAGAGGTTGACCACAGCTCCAGTCCTGACCTTGCCTTCAGGGACGGACGGGTTTGAAGTTTTCAGCGACACTTCCAAATATGGCTTAAGGTGCGTCCTGATGCAGCATGGGAAGGTCATCGCCTATGCGTCGAGGCAGTTGAAAGAATATGAGACCAAATATCCACGCATGACCTGGAATTAGCAGTCGTGGTTTTGCACTCAAGATCTGGAGACACTACCTCTACGGTGTATCGTGCAAGATCTTCACACGACCACAAAAGCCTCAAGTATATTTTCACCCAGAAAGATTGAATATAGGCAGAGACGATGGTTAGAGCTGATTAAGGACTACGACCTTGATATTCTGTACCATGAAGGGAAGTCCAACTTGGTAGCAGACGCGTTAAGCAGGAAGAGGAGTCATTCAGTGAACTCCATGTGGGTCCTTCCTGATGAGCTAGCTCGTGAGTTCCAGAAGTTGAATTTAGAGGTGATGGAATCTGGAGGAGTAGAGCACGAGGTGAAGTTGTACCACATGAGTGTCTCTTCCGACATTTATGGAGAGATACTCAAAGGACAGCCTGGCGATGTTAAGCTGGAACGAATCAGGGAGAAGTTGGAGGAGGAGAAGGCAGAAGAGTTCGAGATCCACGACGATGGCAGTCTAGATTCAGAGGTCGTTGGTGCGTTCCTTAGAGTTGTGCATATGTGAAGGAGAGACTGATGAAGGAGGCTCATAATACTCCCTATTCAGTCACCCAGGCGGAGATAAATTGTACAAAGACCTGAAGAAGCTGTTCTGGTGGCCGATGAAGCGGAGGTGGCAGAGTTCGTGTCTAGATGCCTCACCTGTCAGAAGGTGAAGTTCGAGCATAAGAGGATGGGAGGTTGTTGCAGCCTTTGGAAGTACCCAAATGGATGAGACCTATTTCTATGGATTTCGTAGTCGGACTACCGCCGCGAAGGGTGGGGTCAACCAGATATGGGTGATCGTGGATCGACTCACAAGTCCACTCGATTCATACCTATGAAGAGCACTTGGTCTATGAGCCAGCTAGTGGATGCATACCTAGTATGTGGTCAGATACCATGGCGTGCCACAGACGATAGTATCTGATCGAGATTTGAGATTCTTAGCACATTTCTGGCAAGTTTTCAGAAGGCTATGGGTACTAAATTGAAGTTGAGCACTGCTTTCCATCTGGCGACAGATGGTCAGACGGAGAGAACCATCCAGACCTTAGAGGACATGCTTCAGGCATGTGTCATGGACTTTCAGGGGACCTGGGAAGACAGACTTCATCTGGTGGAGTTCTCATATAATAACAGTTACCACTCCAGCATTAAGATGGCTCCCTATGAAGCCTTGTATGGGAGGAAATGCAGAACCCCTTTATGTTGGAGCGACATTAGTGAGACAGTGATATTGGGACCCCAGCTGATAGAGGAGACGATGGAGCAGGTCCGAGTCATCCAGAGCCGAATGAAAGCGGCCCAGGACAGGCAGAAGTCCTACGCTGACTTAAAGAGGAGACCGGTTGAATTCGAAGTTGGTGATAGAGTCTTCCTGAAGGTGTCTCCTGTGAGAGGGGTAACCAGATTTGGGAAGAAGGGGAAATTGAGCCCAAATTCGTGGGTCCTTACGAGGTCCTGGAGAGAATTGGAGAGGTGGCCTACAGATTGGCCCTACCTGGTGAGCTGGAGAGAGTCCATAATGTTTTCCATGTCTCTCAGCTGAAGCGTTATGTTCCCGACTCATCCCACGTTCTATAGCCTGAGGTGCTGGAATTGGAGCAGAACCTATCGTACGAGGAATACCCCATTAAGGTACTGGACACCAAGACCAGAGAGATCGAAGTCCACCCGAATGGTCAAGGTGTTGTGGTCGAATCATGGGACTGAGGAGGCGACGTGGGAGGTCGAAGAGGAAATGAAGAATACGTACCCTCAGCTTTTCGAGCAGGTAACCGTTTAAGACTAATGTCAAGTTCAGTTGGATTCAGCTTTCAGAATCAGTTTTGGTTAGAGCATTGTCTAGGCTTAGCTTCGAGGGCGAAGCTTTCTTTTAAGGCGGATGAGATGAAATACCCGTGAATTTTGGCATAGGATTAAATTAGCATATGGTCGGGAATGTTATTAACAGAATTATTAAGGGCCCAGAGAAGCAATATACATATATATATATATACGTTCGTCTCAAATAACTTTATTATGTTTAAGAATACAAATTTGATTTTACTTCTTTCTAAAATATTTTCCTCTTCCTAACTTATTTATTCAGCTACTATATATTTATTCTTTTATCTATTTATTTAGATAATTCTTCTCATTCTTTACTAACGATTAGTTAGTCCTTCTTCTATTTTTACTTTAACCAAATAATATTTATTTATCTCTCTAATCTTGAATCTAGATCCTTCCATGATTTTTAACATTATTTGATTACTCAGTTTTCAGATTAATATTAGTGTGGTAATTATTTTACAAAATACTTCTCGATTCTCTCTCCTTTTAAATCAAGTGTATATATTAATTAATTACCACTTTATTTTGTTATTTAATCCCTATTTAACTCCATGATCTTCTTCATCTTCAATACGCCGTCTCTACGCTTCTCTCTCTCTTCAAGCTCCCAACCTCTCTTAATTCACGTTCTTGTTTTCCCCGTCGCTGTTAGGCCGCTTCTCTGGTGCCGGTTCTGGTAGAAGGGTAAGGGGAATCCATTGGTAAGGTTAGATAGTTAATTCTTTGGTATTTGAGTAGTTCCTGATTGTGTTTCTGCTTACAATTCTAGACACCGAATTCCCTGATGAACGCTACTGCTGATCTTGTTGAGTAATTTTGAGGCGGTGAGCGTATCCAGGTAAATGTTGTGCTCAACATTCTTTACCTCTGTGTTTCGTGATTATCGATGGATTGGATTTACTGTGGTTTTGAGATTTGGAAGTTTGGGAATTATTTTCCCTTGAGTATTCTGATGAGTTGTTTTGCGAAAGGGTTGAATAACTGTTTTGGAAGACTTTCTTTGAATTGGTTATTGGAATGTTGGTACCTCTTGGTGCTCCGTGTAAATTGTTGGTGCCTTATGGCGCTCCGTGTAATTGTTGGTACTATGTACCCCGTGGATATTCTTATTACTTTTTTCTGCAGACATTACTTGCAGTTAAGCTCTAATGATCTACTCCTTTGGGTCATAAGTTACCTTCTGGGGGGTGTGCACACTTAAGGACGTAGAGTGAGGTGGGATTCTAATTATTGCGACCCGATTTGGGGGTCGTCCGTGTAAACCATTGATTTGATTCTTGGAAAGTTCTCCCCCGAAATGTTTTATTAATGGTGGTTTGGTGTTGGTGAAACTGGTTAATGATGTGGTGTGAGTTAATGTTTTGCAAATGAAAAAGGGAGTTTCAAAATGTATTTTACAAGTTGAGGCAATGTTTACTCAGTTTTGCTGATTTGCGCGACCCCTTCGCGTTGTCTATTGTTGTTTTATGGTCGAAGGTACTCATGGCTGAATTGGGGATTGGGACACGCAGCCACATAGCTTAGGATGACTGGATAATTACCATGCTTTATTTCGAGTTGAGTTAAGTTTTGGAATTGTTATGTTTTACAAGTTTTGGAAACGTTTTGGTATTTGGTTTGTAGCTTAAAGCCTGAGCACTCTTCGTTAGAGTGTGGCGGTAACGCCTTTAGGATTTTGCTATTCCGCTGCTATTAAGTTGAAGTGTTTTGTTGGTATTGTTCTCTAAGAAGTTTTGGTTATGATGGAGATTCACTTTTTGTATAAGAGATTTTTCGATAGTGTTCTTGTTGTTATTTGTGGTACTAAGTCATTGCAATGATTCTTCTTTGATTGCTAAGTTATTATGTTTACTTTTGGTGTTGATTTGGTACTGTTTTCGCTTGTAAAGATGCATATCAGTACCTGTCCGAACGTCCGTCCGGACATCCATGTTCGAACAGGCCCCGAGAGAGTTTAAGGTGTTTTCTCTTTTTGGTGTGTCCGAACTTCTGTCCAAACATTGAAGTTCGGACAGCATGCGAGGACGAGGCCGACTTTCAAGTCTCGACCTATGTCCGAACTTGTAAGCTCGGACCAATGTTCGGACACGCCGCGTAAGAATTTTCAGACTTTGAAACTCGACTTGTGTCCGAACTTAGAAGTCTGGACACAAGTTCGGACGCCTTTGATTTTCAGACTTTTCAACTCTCGACTTGTGTCCGAGCTTCCCATGTCCGGACACAAGTTCGGACCAGGCTTGTTTTGCACTTTCAGACCTCATTTGGGGTCCGTTTTCGAAGCCGTTTTCACCGTTGGTTTTGTAATTTAATAATCTAGGTTTTAAGACAAAATCCAGGGTGTTACAAAATCGTTCATGAGCCTCGCAATAGTGAAGATACAAATAGAGGGAGCAGGGTAAGAGCGTGCGAGAACAATTAATCAGATAAATGTAAGTACCTTTTTGTATTTATCTTTTAATTTAGTAAAAACCAACCTAAATCCCTAATTCAGCTTGTCCTCAAATCCTGTTCTCTTTGTCGATTGTTTACACGCAATTTTAAAGGTTGAGCGTAACTGATAATTTTTTCACAGGTATGGGGATATGTTACATATTTTGTTATGTTCATAAATGATGTCACGTTGAAGAATAAAAGAGTGTTGTGTTCATCATTTGAATGGCTGTAAATTCCAATGGGGATATGTTCAATATTTAGTTGTTAATTCGTTAACCTGTCATTCTAAATTTGTTAACCTATCATTCTAAATGTGTTAACCTATCATTCTAAAAACGTTAACATGCCATTCTCAATCTTTTAACCTGCCATTCTAAATCCGTTAACCTGATACATTTTCTTTACATATGGTACCTTTATCCATGATTTGTTGAGTTCTGGCGATTTAAACAGATTGATTTGATCTACAAAGAGAGGAAGTATGAATGAAATTCAAGAGAATCAGGTAAAATTTCAAATTATTTATTCTCACGATAATGAATTAAATGTAATTTTACTATGATTTTATGAAATGAATAAATGTTGAATTTGGAGCTAACTAAATTTATTTCTTTTATAGGTCAAACGAAAAAGTATAAGATGTAGATGCATGGTAAAAAGATTGAATGAAATATCTGAAAAATTGGCTAAAGACCCTAGACAAAACAGCAAAAGAAATGCAATAAACAATGTGGGGTTTGGGGCATTCTTGGGGCTGCCAAAAATGTGCACATCCTACAAGAATTAGGCATGGTTATACAAAAATTTTGACAAAAATGAATCAACATTGAGGTTGGATAGAAACAGATGGCTAAGGGTGACAACAGATGATGTGGATAGAGTTTATGGGCTGCCTCGAGGAAATATACGGATAGAAAAACAAACAGAGAGAAAAGAAGATGTTGTGAAGTGCAAAAAAACAAGTTAAAAGGTTAGCTGGTGAGTACAAATCATATGGCAGTTAGTGTTGGAGCTATAAAAGTTATTTCTTGGTGAATCTTTGAGCTAAAGTTGGACATTGTTTGGATCGTGAAACCTCCAAAGAGATTACTATATATGATTGACATGGATTGGCTAATAGATTCTGTCAACGTTTGTAATGGTACAGATTGTGTTGTGTAATCATAATTGACATTGGTATCATGAATTAGTGTGGTACCCTTTGAATTAACAGGTCTAGTTTGTGGTGTTTTGGTAATACATTTTTACTTGTATATAAAAGCCAACATGTAAATTTGAAAAGAAGAAATGTTTTCTGCCAATCTTAAATCCTCATAAATGGTTAACCAGTGGCTTGAAAATCATTAACCTGCCACTTGAAAACTGTTAACATGTCACTGGTAAATGGTTAACTTGTCACTGGTAATGGTTAACCTGTAGCTTGAAAAACGTTAACCTGTCACTAGTAAATGGTTAACCTGTGGCTTGAAAAGCGTTAACCTGTCACTTGAAAACTGTTAACCTGTCGTTGGTAAATGGTTAACCTGTCACTGGTAAATGGTTAACCTGGGTTAACCTGTGGCTTGAAAATCATTAACCTGTTACTTAAAAACTGTTATCCTGACGCTAATAAATGGTTAACCTATCAAGCTTAAATGGTTAACCTGTCAATTGTAAATGGTTAACCTATTAGTAATAAATGGCTAACCTGTCACTTGAAAATTTCTAGCCTGTCAATCGTTAATGGTTAACCTATCGCATGTAAATGGGTAACCTGACAATCATAAATGGTTAATCTGTCAATCATAAATGGTTAACCTATTATTTGGAAAGTTAAAAGTGAATTGAGAAGGTTTTATATATTAATGATATAAAAACATGGCTAGTATTATGTAAATGTATGGCATATTTATTTTCG
Organism: Limonium bicolor; assembly: GCA_023374045.1. Taxonomy (NCBI): domain Eukaryota; kingdom Viridiplantae; phylum Streptophyta; class Magnoliopsida; order Caryophyllales; family Plumbaginaceae; genus Limonium; species Limonium bicolor. Next base: position 182,999,388 of record CM041778.1, on the reverse strand, counting down.
TATGAATGGCATATAATTTTGAAACTAATAAATAACAGATTGTAACTCATACATATACTCGAAAATATTACTCAATATATGCTAAATTTTTTGGGACATTATGCACTTAGTTTCATTCAAGGCAATTCATTTAATAATTTCAATAATTGATATCGAGTAGTTTTTATATACTGACAGTATACAACCATGGCTAATATTATATAAACCTTTGGCATATATACTTTCGTATGATTGACATAAAATTCTTGACATTTATGGCTAACATTGTGTGTATATAAAAACCACCATAGGTAAGGCTAAAAGACATCGAAGGCTTATTGTCTAGCCAGTTGTGAGATTATAAAGTATAGGACAAATACAAAAAATTATCCTTCACCACAAACCCACCCAAAAAACCACCCTAGGAAAGCTAAAAAACATCGAAGGCTTATTGGCAAGTCTGTTACGACATAATAAAGTATAGAAAGAGTTAAAAAAAAAGGATTACCTTACACCACAAAACCATCCCAAAAATCATCCTAGGAATTCTTAAAACGTTGAAGGCTTACTGTCGAGCCAGTCGCAACTTTATAAAGTATAGACTTAGTTACAAAAGATTACCCTACGCTACAAACCCACCCCAAAAACCACCCTACGAAATCTTAAAACGTCGAAGGCTTATTGTCAAGTTAGTTGCAACACTATAAAGTATAGACTTAGTTAAAAAAAAAGATTACCTACACCACAAACCCACCCCAAAAACCACCATAAGAAAACTTTAAACATCGAAGGCATTTTTGGGGTTTGTAGTGAAGAGATTGAGACCCTAATCCCTAAACCACAAACCTTAAAAAACTGTCGAGTCAGTTTCAACATTATCAAGAATAGAATGAATAAAAAAAGATTTCCTTACACCACAAACCCATCCAAAAAACCACCCCTAGGAAAGCTAAAAAACGTTGAAGGCTTATTTCTGAGTCAGTTGTGACATTATAAAGTATAGAAAGCCTTAAAAAAAGATTATCCTACACCATAAACCCACCTCAAAAACCACCCTAGGAAATCTTAAAATGTCGAAGGCTTATTATCGAGTTAGTTGCAACATTTTAAATTATAGACTTAGTTAAAAAAGATTACCCTACACCACAAACCGACCCCAAAAACTACCTTAGGAAATCTTAAACCATCGAATGCATTTTTAGGGTTTGTAGTGAAGAAATTAGGGTCTAAAAACCCTAATACCTAAACCATAAACCCTAAAAAACTGTCGAGTCAGTGTCGACATTATCAAGAATAGAATGAATAAAAAAAAGATTAACCTACACCACAAAACCACCGAAAAAGCCACCCTAGGAAAGCTAAACAAATGTCGAAGGCTTATTGCCAAGTCAATTGTGACATTATAGAGTATATAAAGCGTTAAGAAAAGATTACCCTACACCATAAACCCACCCTAGGAAATATTAAAGTGTCAAAGGCTTATTGTCAAGTCAGTTGCAACACTATAAAGTATAGACTTAGTTAAAAAAAGATTATCCTACACCACAAACCCACCCCAAAAACTACCCTAGGAAATCTTAAAACGTCGAAGGCCTTTTTAGGGTTTGTAGTGAAGGGATTAGGGTCTAACGACCCTAATCTCTAAACCATAACCCCTAAAAACTGTCGAGTCAGTGTCGACCTTATCAAGAATAGAGTGAATAAAAAAGATTACCCTACACCACAAACTCACCTAAAAAACCACCCTAGGAAAGCTAAAAAAACATCGAAGGCTTATTGCCGAGTTAGCCATGACATTGTAAAGTATAGAAAGAGTTAAAAAAAGATTACCCTACACCACATACCCACCCCAAAAACCACCCTAGGAAATATTAAAATGGCAAAGACTTATTGTCGAGTCAGTTGTGACATTATAAAGTATAGACTTATTTAAAAAAGATTACCCTACACCACAAACTCACCCCAAAACCACCCTAGGAAATATTGAAACGTCGAAGGCATTTTTAGGGTTTGCAGTGAAGGGATTAGGCCTAATCCCTAAACTACAAACCCTAAAAAACTATCAGGTTAGTGCCGACATTATAAAGAATAGAGTGAATAAAAAAAGATTACCCTTCACCACAGACCTACCCATTAAACCACCCTAGGAAAGTTAAAAAAAAGTCCAAGACTTATACCGAGTCAATTGTGACATTATAAAGTAAAAGAGTTAAAAAAATAACCCTACACCACAAACCCACCCCAAAACCACCCTAGGAAATCTTAAAACATCGAAGACATTTTTAGGGTCTATACCACAAACCATAAAAAACTGTCGAGTCAGTTTGGACGTTATAATGTATTGATTGTGAATGATTGGAACACGTGACTTTTGACAATTAACCAACTTGTAGCTGCCATTGTTCTTGGTGAAGAACAAAACTTCATCTACTTCTATTATAAAAATAGGTACCTATTGTGTATCTATATGCCATTGTTGCTATTCTGATTTTTTTTTATTGTTTTCACATTAAACTATGATTCCTTGTAGAAAATTTCCCACATATTGACTCAAAAAATTAAAAGTAATCATTGTAGAAGATAGATTTCAAGAAAAGTAATATTTTACGAGATTAGTATTTCGTTAACCTCTCATTCAAATTTCGTTAACCTATCATTCATTTTTTGTTAACCGGTCATTCATATTTTGTTAACCTAACATTCTCATGTGGTTAACCTGTCATTCTCATTTGATTAACCTGTCATTCTCATTTGCCTTACATTTAGATAACTTTTATCCCTGATTGGTTGATTTCTGATGATTTAAACCACATTGTATTTTGGGTTACAAAATAAACTAATTTGATCTACAAAGAAAGGTAGTATGAGTGAACATGAAGACAATCATGTAAAATTTCAAATTATTTATTCTCACAATAATGAATTATATGCAATGGTTTCATGAAATGAATAAATGTTGAATTTATGGGTAAATAAATTTTAATTTTTTATAGGTCAAACCAGAAAGTATAAGATGCATATGTATGGTAAAAATATTGAATGAAATATCTAAAAATTGGCAAAAGACCCCACATAAAATAACAAAAAAAATGCAATAAACAATGTGGGGGGGGGGGGTTGGGGCACTCTTGAGGCTGCCCAAAAATGTGCACATACTACAAGAATTAGACATCTGGTTATACAAAAATTTTGACAATAATGAATAAACACATACTAAAAGAACTCAAATAATCTTTTTCAACAACTTGAGAATTCTTTTCCCTTTGAGTTTGTCTACAACCTACTCTCAGCAAGACTTTTCACCCTTTTTCCTTGAACGGTTTGGATTTTCTCTAACCATCATTATTTTACCACGAAAATCTCGAGTTGTATCACCTACAAACAAAAGAGAAAAGAATAAAACTCATTAGTGAAAACAAAAAAAGGAAGTCACAATAATAATGAAATCAAAAAGGTAGATTTTTTTAAAAAAAAATATCTTTGAATAAGCAACACTGTAACTGTTTGAAGATGTGTTTTCATGAATCTTAGTCATCTCATTACATCAAATGGAAAGTGCATCAACTTCAGCTGCAAACTTATACATCAAATATGAACTAGTACATGCTCGACTAGTCATCATATCCAGCCTCCTACTAAGTACCTTATAAGCATTCTCCATGTTTAAAGACTCCGGTGCTAGCGGAGTAAAGAAATAAACATCATCAGCAGCTCTGGCACTTCTTGTTCATCTAGGAAGAACATGCTTAGATGCAATACTCCATAAAGATTTACAATCCATCATAGCTAGCCCATCCATCACACGCAAAATGTGACAATGGAGGATCCCGAAGCTCTCAAAAAGTAAACATGAACAATGCAATATCTTAGAATCAGAGTCAGAAGCATAAATACCCACTGAAACAATACGTTCATCCAAGTGAGAACCATCATCACATACTTTAAACACACAGAAGCGACGCAGCTGCTCATTGTCATTAGCATCCATCGAAATAAAGTTGTATGCAAAAATACGACTAAACTGATGTTTGAAGCATGCAAATATCCTAGGGGTATAGAGTTTAGCAGCGTGTGATGCAATCGAGCTGTGCATAAAAGAAGTATCTAGAACTTGGTTCATAGAATCAAAGTCAAGCTTCAATTCAATGTGTCTCTTTTCAGAAATCAGCCACTCAAAATGTGGAAAAAAACTGAACTAAGTTATAATCTGGTTGCAAGTAGCCTTGAATGAACCCATTAAAAGATTCACTGAGTTGGGTTGAACACATACCAGCTGTAAAATACCTCCTCATCCAAACAGAGGACCACTGATGCTTCTTGCTGTAGAGTCTTTGCAACCAAGGATGTCCATAAGGACGTTTACCAGGGAAATAAGTATCAACTAAAGAATTCCAAGCAATGTCAAATTCCTCCTCGGTCTCCATGCCATAAATCAACTGATTCAAAGATGTCTTGAATTCTTGAGTAAAATGAGATCTTAAAGATGAAAGAAAAACAATTCTAATTGTAGTAGCTATTAAAGAACATTGATCTGTCAAATACTCTTCGGAGCCTTATCAGACATACATCAAAGAAAGGTTCTACAAAGCCAAATAAAAGACTATTATCTCATCATACAACAGTGCAACACCAAACACACATGTCTTTCTATGGTGATTAAAGCCAACAAACACCGCTGCAATTTGTTTTTTAAAAACAAACAAATGTTAGCAGGAAAACTAATGAGTAATAACACAATGATAAAAAAAGAAGTAGTAAAGGTTATTAGAAACAGAGACACACATACCTAAAGGACAATATCCTAAATTATTCCTAAAAGTTGTATCAAAAGTAAGAGCATCACCAAAGTATGAATAATCAACCTGCATCCTCGCATCAGCCCAAAAAATGTTTGCAATCCTTTTCCTCATTATCAGCCTCAATTTCATAGAAAAATAGATAGTTTTGGGCAGCTTTTACCTTAAAGTACTCTTACAACTAAGTCGCCTCACCATGATGCATCACCTTCTCACGTTTTCTACCCAAGTGATTTTTCAAATCAACATTCATAAATCCTACACACTCCCTCCCTCCAGCAAGTCCACACATGAGATCAAAAGAAGAACGAAGTCCAATACCAGCTTCCTTGATAGACGTTAACATTTAAGATTGGGCATCACTTATTTGACGATTGGTTCTTAACATGTGCTCCATTTTGGGAGGCTTAAGAGAATGCTCATGGTTATCATTCCACTCTGTGATTTTATATACAGATTTGGCTTCATCAAAAAGAATGTAAATGGTTGCTTTATATCCCATCTGTGTCTCATATACAGTCGGAGACTTTTTTTGTCCTTGCTTCAACTTGGTCATGAAGAATATTCAAATTCTTCGGATCAATAACACTATTTTCTTAAACCCCTATTTATTGCAAAAATATCTAGCACAATGAACTTTAGAAGTAATGAGGTTTTTGGTCTGGTGCATAACCCTCACCGTGAAACCAACACAGATAGAATGATCCACATAGAATTTCCTCACTTCTTCAATAAAGGCAAACTCTAACCTCTTCCATGACTCTTCATCATCAGGGATTACAAAATATGCAAATTAAAAGTTGACTTATCAAACATAAACTAATTTAAATGTTAACCTAATAAGAACAAAATGTTAACCTAATAATAACAAAACGTTAACCTGATAAGAACAAATTGTTAACCTGACTAGAACAAAATGTTAACCTGATAAGAACAAGAGGTTAACCTGATGCATATGATGTAAGTTGCTTATATTGTGCATTTTCAATAGAGTTAACAGTGACAAGATCATTACCAACTAAGGGTGGAGATATATTTCCATCAAGAACAACAACATTAGAAGAAGATGGAGCACATTGTTCATAAACAATGACATAATTAGAAGAAGAGGGAGCATCCGGTTCAATCGCCACTATCGACCCCCATCTTCAACTAATTAATGAGCTAAGAAAATCAAAATAAGATTAGACATAGAGAATAAAAAGTAGCGTAAAAATTAAACAAAACTTAAGAGAACTTAATACAATAGAACTTTATATAAATGATGAATTTAATGAATATTGTTATCATTTTCTTCATCTTCAACAAGAGCCTCGTAGTTGAGATTGATTATGAACACCATTGATCCTAAAGAAAAGAAAAAAAACAGAAAACATACAAACTGGTGGAACTGTAGACCATGGACTTGTTTGAACAGCAAAAGAAAAAAATATATAAACAAGAATGTGCAACTGTAAGCGATGAAACATAAACTTTGATCTAAGTAAAAAAAATCAGGACACACTTAATGTAAGCAGTAAAAAAAATATAGACAATGTGAAATACCCCGAACTTAAATATGGTGATTAGAATATTTTAATATAGTATTTAAGGGCCTAATAGTGCCTAAGTAATTTTGGTAAGGAAAATAAATCCAAAAGAAATGAGAAAAACGCTTAGAAAGCGGAAAACGCTAAAACAAGCGTTAAATAACCATAGGAGGTACGAGACCTCGGTTATAGTATCGTAAGTATTCCTAAGGCATATTCATGCCTAATTAGTATACGGGAATGATTCCCGAAGAAACCGGAGCCAAATAAGGTATTAAAACGCTAATAGAGCTTTAGCGCACGTTTTTCGAGGAAACCCGAAAACGTGATTTTAAGTGGTCAAATGAACCCGTAAAAATTATAAATCATTAAATAACTATTATTAAGCATTAACGGAAGCTTAATAACCAATAAAAATAAAGAAACGAGAAAATTCCGGAAAACGGGCCCGGTTAGTGAATAGTATCCAAACCGGGTAAAATAACAAGCATTTTCTGTAAAAGACGAAAAACGCTCCAACTAGTAGTACTGTAGGGGGCCGGTTTTAACAGTTAAATAACCCCCTCTCACACACACACTAGCTAAATAAATAATGAGTCACAAAGCAAAAGAAGAATAAAAGGTAAAAGCAACTTACCTTTTCTCTCACCTCCCATTTCCTCATTTCTCTATTCTCTCACCTCCCTCCTCCTCTCCCAGCGATTTCTCTCTCCTCTCCATGGGGCTGGCGATTTTTGGAGAGCTTCAACAACAACAATGGCACCTCACTTTCTCCTTCATGCTCTAGCTCCATTTGAGCCCTAAATGTAAAATAAAACACATATTTGAACTCCCCTCCCTCCTCTACTGAAATACCCCGTAATTAGAAACAGTAATTAATTAGGCTAATAAATAATTTTAGAAGCTTAATTAAGTCTAAATAAATATTAGGGAACAAATCCTGAAGAAAACGGATCCTTAAAATGGATTAAAAACACTAACGAACCTTAAAGCGCGTTTTTCGAGGTAACCGGGAAAATGACTTTAAGCGGGTCAAATAGACTCGTAACAATTTTGGTCAACCAAATAATCATTAACAAATATTAGTGAAGCTTTAGAACCAATAAAATCAATAAAACGAGAGATTATTAAAAACTGTCAAAAACGGGAAGTTGTGGGGTAGAAACATAAATAACACAAACTTATGTGTCCAATAATGTAAAAAGAATTTTTAAAACCCTTGTGGGTCTGTGGGCTGTCGATTTTGTGCCCCCTCTCACACTCACCTATCCTCTCTATTTACAAAAGACAAAAGTAATTAAAAACCATAAAGTAAACTTACCTCTCACACACTCTCTCTCCCATTCTCATTTCTTTCTCACGTGTAGCAGCCTCACTCCCTCACTCTCTGAATTTTTTTTTCCTTCTTCTTCCCCAAGCATGCGACATTAATGGAGAAAGGAGCAACACACAAAAACTCTAGCTTCTCTCCTTTGTAACTCCCTCAAAACTCTTCAAAAATTATAAAAAGTATACCATTGTCTTCCTCTCATCAAGAGCAACAATTCCCTCTTTTCAAAATCCGGAAAGGAGCATTTTGTTTTCATGGGTATACCCCATTTGGAGCTTCAAGACTACCATTAGAAGGCCCTCCTTCTCCTTGTTCTTTTAAGGTAAAAACATTCTCAAAAACTCCATCTTTTTCTAGCCTCAAAGGCAAAACGAAATCTGAGCTAAAACTCTTGTTTACTCCTTGTGTTCTAGCCGATTTTTGCCTCATTGGTGGAGTTGGAATCTTGTTCTTGAGCCACTCCAAGCTTTATTTGCACCCTTGCAAGGTAATGAGGTTTCTAAACCCTAGAACTCACATTAAAGCTTAAATAATGTTAGGGTTAATTTTAGTATTGAAAGTGTGTGTATGTGTGGGTGATAATATTAGATTGGTTGAGGTGCTTGCACCAGATAGAGAAAGAGAGAGAGAAGAAGAAGAAGGAAGAAACAAGAAGAAGAAAGAAAACTAGAAGGAAAAACAAGGTAAGGATACTCACTTGTGTAGCTTGGTATATATATGTATGTAACAGATTTTTTTTAGAAGTGGAAATTAGTAATGAATATGGTATTGTGTAGTAGCGTAATGTGTAGGAGAATATAAGTAATTTGAACCCTTAAAAGACATTTAAAAACTGTTGCAACTAGTTTGGGAATGAGATGTTGTGCAGGAATATTTAAGAGTAATTTAGTGTTGTTTTGGGTATATGAGAGTTTGTGTATTGTTGTTGTATATAAACAGGTGAGATGATGTTAATGTGTGTATAAACAATGTGGTGAGAGTATAAAAATATAGGGGAGACTATGGCAAAATTTGCCTAGGATTAGAACACTTAGTGAATTAAAAACTAGGTGGAAAAACATCTTGTAACAGATTTTGTTAGAGTTGTTGATTGGAAGGTTTGGAGAGATCACTAGTGTGTTGTAAGTCTTAGAAATGACATTATAAGAGGGAGATAAAGATGTAGAAGATGAGAGTTAAAATCTGTAGCAAAATGCAACTTAGAAGAATGTTGTAAGTGCTGAAATGAAAATTTAAGAAAATGAGTGAGTGAATTAGTATAGAAGGGTGTAACAGATTAGTAGTGGATTTAAACATGTTTAGGCGACCAATTAGGAGCTAAAATATTTGGGATTAAGTGTAGGAACAATGGGGGATTAATATGACAAAGTTAAGAATGTAACAGACTTTGAAAATGTAAAATCGGTTGAATCTGTAGCAGGGTCCGGGACCTTCCCTCTGTACAAGGGCCCGGACCAGGGTAGTAAAAATGGTCGAGATTTACAGCAGGTGGTGGTCCGGGACTTAAGTCCCATACAAGGACCCGGACCACCCCTGTAAAATAGGCTGAAACTTGTCCAATGTTTGGGTCCGGGACTTGACCCCTGTACAAGGTCCCGGACCATACCATTAAAACATGCCGAGAGTTAGACCATGAGTTGGTCCGGGACTTAAGACCTGGACAAGGTCCCGGACCAACCTAAAAGTGTAAAAATAAGTACTTTAAATGTGTAATAAGGTATGGAAGTGAATGGTAATGATAGTATAAGATAATTAGGACTTAATGAAGGATGTTTAAAGGTCATTAAGAGTATAAACAAGTTTTAGAAATAACAAAGAGTAAGTAAACCATATGTAAGTATAATAATTGTAAAGGTATAGTAAGTATGAGTTAGGAAATGAAAGAGTAATCGAGTTTGGTTAATGATAGCTAGATTAATTACTCGGTTGTATGTATATCATAGGATTTGATTTGTGAACACCGGAGGAACGTCGGATACAAGTACAACGGTGAACGGTATGGATTCCTCATGCCCCGTATGCTATCTTGGTTACTCTGATTTGTGTGTTGTGTGCTAATTGATCACCAAATAAGATAAATGCACGAATCGGAGTTATCATGCTTACTTGTGAGTATGTAGTGTTGTATATTGTTCTTCAAATCTTAGTTTGTATAATTCATGAAATGTATGGATGTATATGAATGCTTGTATGAAGTTGCAATGTATTGTGACCGAGTGTGTTGACTTCGGACTTCTAACTTATTCCTAACAAGCTAACCATTCTAACTTAAATTGGTAATTAAATTGGAATGAGTAGAAGTCCGATATAGTTTCGGCCACGCGTGAGGATGCGGAGTCACGAGAGGTTGGCTCCAATTCCTGACTCTTAAACTGGTCCGCGGCCCAAATCCCTTAAGTGGGTAGCATCCCGGATTGGTGAGTCAAGTAAATCCCGGAGGTGGGATGGCGTAGTCCCCAGGGCCGGAGGTCCCGACGACTTAACTTGAGTATAAGTAAGTAAGTAAGAATGAGTAAGTAAAGTAAATGAAAGTAAGTAATTGTAAGTAAGAAAAGGTAAGTAATGAGTAAAAGAGTAAAAGCATTCCGATTAACCCGGATGCATAATTTGGCTAACCTTGTGAAGGTAAGTAAGATGTGTGCTATTACATTGTTGCCTTGGATTGTGTAATGAATTTTATTAGCATGTATGTTGAATGTAAAGCATGTATGTATGAAAATAATGAACTGCATGTTTAGTGGACGTCAAATAGTCGGCGTGCCCTAGCTAGCACGCGGTATATGCGGAGTTTATACGCAGCGTTTGCTGAGCCCCTTGGGGCACCATTTTTACTACACGCAGGTACTCGTGAAGGATGAAGATGCTGAGGACTTAACTCTATTTCTTGTCTTTCTTTTTGGATTGTAAACAGTGAATTTATGATTGGTGTACTGAGTAGTACATGGCTATAGCTTTTGATTAGCCGGTGTACCATGGGGTACACCTTTTTGGATTTGATAGGATGGGAATTGGTATAGATGAGTAGCCTTAGAAACTCATTCTTTTGGAACTTAGAAATGATGTAATGGAATACACTTAAATACTCGGTGATCCAATGATGTAAGTACTTGGTATATGGTATTTTGGTAAGTGATTTAGTAGCTCGGTACATTATGTTCATCAGACCGTGACTGTAAGTAAGGTAAGCCTAGCTAGCCGCATGGGCGGTTAGCGGCGTTGTACCACCCGCCGTAGTAAGTAGTAATATTTCCGCTGCGAACTCGTAGGATTAACAGGACAACTAGACGGTAAGTATAGGATTAGCGGTTGGGGTGTTACAAAAAGTGGTATCAGAGCGTAGTTACGCTCTGATGTCCATAGTACCGAGCATAGGGGATTACCGAGTTAGGATTTCAACCGCCTTAAGATGGATACTTAGGAACCTAACTAGGAACTACCGTTGTTAACAACGGATACCCTTAATGTTCTTGTGAACGATACCTTGTTTTAAATTCAAGACCCTTAGGTCATATCTTGCAAAGCCTAATGTGAATGTTAAATATTCAGATGTCAGGAAGAGGTCCAGGTCGCCCTAGAGGAGGGGGCAATGACGGACCGGGCACGCAGACGATAGCTGAGATCGTCGCTGCCACGGTAGCACAGATGCTACCACAAGTAATTCAAGCTATGCAACAGAATCAACAAAACCAGCAAACTCAAGCGGGGCCAATCCCTCCCCCTCCACCCAGAGAAGTAAACTGGGTAAAAGCTATCGCAGATCTCCGTCCTCCATGCTTTAGAGGCGAGAGCGGTCCTGCTAAGTTGGAGGCCTACATCTCCGAGATGGAGACGGCGTTTGAGACCCTCGAAGCTCCTGCTGGAGTTCGAGTGAGAGTAGCTGCCTACTACCTCAAGGATGCAGCCATGGATTGGTGGAAGCTAGTCAAACACGAGTATGTCGACGACCCCACCTTTGATTTGGAGTCCTTTGCCGCTATCCTCCGTTCCAAATACTACCCCGAGCATGTTAAGACTAAGAAAAGGCTAGAGCTGGATGCCTTGAAGATGACAGAGAAGATGTCTGTCGATGAGTACTACCGCACCTTCACCTCCATTCTCCGTCTTCTACCCGACCTTGGGTACACCGGCCAGGTGTTGGTCGATCGCTTCTATGGCGGTCTGAGCCATCGCCTTAGGTACGGTATGGGCTATACACGATTTACCTCCCTTCAGGTAAATACCCGTTTGACCCTTGGTACCATTTCAATTCCTTGAAATTCCTTAACTCTTTTCCTTATCTTCTCCTAAATAAGAATCCCGGCTAACACCTGAAATTTCAGGAGTGTTATCACGCGGCTTCTCGCGTTGAGATCACTTGCCAGCTAAGGGATGAAGAAACCACGCTGAAGCGCAAGGCTAACAACAAGAACACCAGTTCTGAGGAGCAGAACCAGGGTAAGTGCTGGAAAAAGAAGAAGGGAAGTTTCTTTCAGCAATCCCAGAAGAAATTCCCCAGTGAGAGCAGTGCCCATGCTGAGCAAGGCAAACCAGTTGAGCTTCTTCAGCTAGGTTCTTCTGCACCGGTGGCAGCTAAGCCACTGAGATCACACCCACCTAAGGGTAAACTTCTATTTCCAATTGTATTCATATAAGTATCATATCTAGTATATCCACGCACACATGTGCTAACCCTCTAAACCGTAGGTTCTGGCTCCGGTTTCACCAAAACCTTCTCCGATGGCCGCACATATGTGTGCAGGAAGTGCAACCAGGACCATCCCGGCAAGGACTGCTATGGGAGAGATATCAAATGCTACAATTGCCAGAAGCTGGGACACACAGCTAACAAGTGCCTAGAGAATGGGAAGCCAAAGGGGAACTTCCAAAACTACAAGCAAAGGGAAGGCAAGGAGGTTGCATCTGGCGATGCACCGGCCCAGCAGGCACCACAGGGACAGGGATCCCGAGGTCCTCAGAGGGGTGCGCCTCAGAGGCAGCCGGTCTTACATGTCATCGACCGTGATGGGTCCGGTTCTAAGTCCGGCCCAGGTAATTATCTAAACCTTGAATCCTTGAGAAGCATGTCTAAGTATTGAAGTAACTGTTTGAGTGAAAGCATGAGTAAATGAATTGAAGTATGTATTGAGCATGAATGAAGTAGTTGAAACTAGTACTCACCATAGATGAATTTGTAACCATAGGAAGCTTTAGTATCTGTTATCCAATACCATCGAAACCAAATCAAGAAGAGACCGACATCACCAGTCACTACTACACCAGTGAGCAGTGTTAGGTCATCCGACCAGGTATGATTTTATTAAAGGGATACCTGACACCCGAAGCACAGATTTCAATCATCAGGCGATGCAATGAACTAGGAGCGGGTCAAGGAGGATTTTATACACCCGAATTCCCCGGTGGAGCGAAGATGAGGCTGAAGATGATGTGCTTGGGAAAGGATTGGAATCCTTACACCAAGACATACCAAGAGACACGAACACAAGATGGAGCAACGCCACCGACAATACCTCTAGAATTTCAGACAGTTGTCACATAAGCAGTAGAAATTGCACAACAATGTGAATTTGATCCGATCCCCGCACTTGAAGCGGACCTTTGTATTGTCAAATTTTATGAGAAAGAAGGAAGACTTGGGTTACACCAAGACAAGGACGAGACAGCGGAATCTCTTGAACAAGGAGTGCCCGTAGTGTCTTGGTCCATTGGTGATGACGCCGTATTTATGTATAGTGAGCAGAAGCATGTGGACCTCGCACAGAAATTGGTATTGAGATCAGGAGATGTCCTAATCATGGGTGGAAACTCTAGAATGCTTTATCACGGGATCAACAAGATCAAGTTGAATACGGCACCACCGGCAATAATCAATGCCACACACATGAAACCAGGATGCCTGAACCTTACCTTTAGGAAGTATTAAATGCATAATATCATGTAATGTATTAGTAACGTGTATTAGAGATACGGTATGTATGATGGTTGGTTTATCAATAAAGAGCAGTGTTGATTTGAATTCCACTTGTGTCCACCATCATTACTTAACCACTTGTGAATTCAATAGGTTGTGGACTCGATACCGAAGGTATCCTGAGCATCCTCACCGAAGCACAAGCCGGCAAAAGCGGCACTATCTTGACGGGAACCTTCCAAGTGAATGGCATTGAAGCCAATGTGTTATTCGACTCCGGCGCCTCTCACACCTTCGTATCACCATCTTTTGTGAAGAGGTTGAAGCTAGATGCGGATGAGCTACCTAATTTCTTGGTTACTCTCCCATCGAAGGAGCGGGTACAGTGCACCAAGTATTACAAATCAGCCAAAATCCAAATCAAAAACGAAGTGTTTCCCATCTCCTTCATCGAATTCAATGGGTTGGGATTCGACTTGATAATCGGAATGAATTGGTTGGAGCGGCACAAGGGTAGAATCCTCTGCGCCGAGCATCGTTTGCTGCTCAAGAGTCCTTCTGAGGTTACAGTATCTTACCGCCAGAGACCTAGAGAGCCCTCGACCACAGTCATCTCTGCCATGGCCATGTACCGGGAACTCAGAAAGGGTAAAGAAGTATATTTGTGTTATGTACAAGACCTGGAGCGAGATCTAGAGTTCAGTGATGATGTACCGGTTGTATCTGAGTATCCTGATGTGTTTCCTAAGGAGTTACCCGGCACGCCACCTCAGAGAGCAGTAGAGTTTGAGATTGATCTTTTGCCAGGTACCGGTCCCATTGCTAGGGCACCGTACCGCATGGCACCTGCTGAAATGACAGAATTAAAAGAGCAGTTGCATGAGTTACTTGACAAAGGGTTTATACGCCCGAGCGTATCACCCTGGGGAGCACCGGTCCTCTTTGTGAAGAAAAAGGACGGTAGCCTACGACTTTGAATCGACTACCGCGAGCTGAATGCGGTTACAGTCAAGAATAAATACCCATTACCACGCATCGATGACCTATTTGATCAGCTGAAAGGGGCCTCAGTCTTCTCCAAGATCGACCTCCGTTCTGGGTATCATCAGATTGCTATCAGAGAGCAGGATATAGAGAAAACGGCATTCCGTACCAGATATGGCCACTATGAATTCACAGTCATGCCATTCGGTTTGTCAAATGCACCAGCAAAGTTCATGGATCTCATGAATCGACTATTCAGTGAGTAGTTGGATACTTCAGTTGTGGTATTTATTGATGACATCCTTGTGTACTCCAAATCAGCAGAAGAGCATGAATTTCATTTGAGGAAAGTACTTGAGACACTGCGCGAGAACCAGCTGTATGCGAAGTTCTCCAAATGCGAGTTCTGGCTAGATCAGGTATCATTCCTTGGTTATGTCATCTCGAGCGCAGGTATCTCAGTTGACCCTTCTAAGATTGAAGCCGTACGATCATGGCCTAGGCCCAAGACTGTTACCGACATTAGGAGCTTTCTTGGCCTAGCCGGTTATTACCGGAGATTTGTGAAGGACTTCTCGAAAGTCGCTAAGCCCATGACTACACTGATGAAGAAAGATGCACCATTTGTATGGACAGATGAGTGCGAGTTATCATTTCAGAAACTAAAAGACTCATTGACCTCAGCGCCCATCCTTACTCTTCCAGAGGGCACAGAGGGATTTGAGGTATATTGTGATGCATCAGGCAAGGGAATGGGGTGCGTGCTCATGCATCATGGCAAGGTTGTAGCTGATGCCTCCCGCCAGCTGAAAAAGCATGAGGAGAATTACCCGACACATGACTTAGAGTTAGGAGCCATTGTCTTCGCCTTGAATATATGGCGACACTATCTCTATGGGGTAAGCATCACCATCTACTCCGACCATAAGAGCTTACAGTATGTATTCACACAGAAAGAATTGAACTTGAGACAGAGAAGATGGATGGAGTTTCTTTCAGACTACGACATCGACTTACAGTATAAGGAAGGGAAGGCAAATGTTGTAGCCGACGCCCTGAGCCGTCGAGCACACTCGCTCCATTCGCTACTCGCTTCCTCTAGCTTGGTTGACGAGGAGCGAGACGCTCAGTTGAGCGACCCTTACATGACCGAAATCAGACAGAAGATCACAGATGGTACATTCGAGAAGAAGAAATATGATTTTCAGTTACATGAAGATGGTCTGATTCGGCTGAATGGCAGGTTATGTGTTCCCCGAAGCAATGCTGAGCTAAAGGATCGCATCCTGCGAGAGTCACACAGTTCCACATTATCAGTCCATCCAGGAGCCTCCAAGATGTACAAAGACATGAAGAGGTACTTCTGGTGGTCAGGAATGAAATCAGATGTGACAGAGTTTGTATTGAGATGCTTGACATGCCAGAAAGTAAAATTTGAACATCGTAGACCGGCGGAATGGTACAATCGATGCCAGTTCCGGAGTGGAAATTTCATGATATCTCCATGGATTTTGTTGTAGGACTCCCACCTGCTAGGGGAGGACTCAACATGATCTGGGTTGTAGTCGATCGCCTTACCAAGGTTGCCAGATTCATACCGATGAAGGACACCTGGAAGGTAGTAAAGCTAGTTGAGCTATTCGATAAGGAGATTATCAGACATCACGGAGTCCCTAAGACCATAGTATCTGACCGCGATACCAGATTTCTTTCGAGATACTGGAGAGCTACACGGGAAGCGTTGGGTACAGAATTGAAGTTGAGTACCGCCTTCCATCCTCAGACCGACGGTCAGACAGAAAGGACCATCCAGACACTAGAGGACATGCTTAGGGCATGTGCCTTAGACTTTCAGGGAAGTTGGTTAGATAAGCTTCATCTTATCGAGTTTTCTTACAATAATAGCTATCATGCCTCGATTAAGATGTCGCCTTTCCAAGCCCTATACGGTAGACCTTGCCGTACTCCCTTGTGTTGGGATGAGTCGAGTGAAGCGGTCATCATAGGACCGGAGTATCTTGAGCAAGTGCAAGCTGAAGTTCAGCAGATTAAAGCTAATATGAAGGCAGCCCAAGATAGACAGAAATCCTATGCGGATGTGAGACGGCGCGACCTTGAGTTCGCCGTGGGCGACCAAGTGTTCTTGCGCGTTTCACCTATGAAGGGTGTCTTCCGTTTTGGTCAGAAGGGCAAATTGAGCCCAAAGTTTGTAGGGCCGTATGCTATCACCGAGAGAGTTGGAGCTGTAGTCTACAGGTTAGCATTACCTGAGGACTTGGGACGTGTCCATGATGTATTTCATGTGTCACAACTCAAGAAGTATATTTCTGATCCTTCTCATGTCCTCGAGCCCAAGAGACTATTTATTGAGCCGACCATGAGGTATGTTGAGACCCCTGTGAGAATCTTGGTTAAAAAGACCAGAGACACTCGCCATAAGTCTATACGAATGGTGAAGGTCCTATGGTCTAACCATGATGTCGAAGAAGCAACATGGGAGTTGGAAGATGCCATGAAGGCTAAGTACCCACAGTTATTCATAGACTAGTTAGTCTAGTATGTAGTATACGGGTACGGGGCGTACCCCTTTTAAGGGGGGTAGAGCCTTTTTGCTTTAGCATTGCTTCGGGTTAGCATTGCTTAGTGTGTAGGCATTGTAGTAGGTTTTGATAGCACATGTAGTGCGGAGTGTATATGTAATGTGTGTGTGTATGGACGTGTATGTAAGATGTGTGATGTTTGTGTAATGTTTGTGTATTGTGAATGGTTATGTTGTATTGTGGAATGGTATGAATGGAAAATGATGGATTGTGCATGTGAATTGTGTATGATGCGTGAAGTGTGTATGCTTGCAATGTGGAAGGAAGTAAACACCTCATAGGTGTAGTAAGGCACATTAGAGCAATTGGTTTGCCTAATGAGTAGAATTACTTAAACCTTTAGTCTTGAGCAACTTTGAGGGCAAAGCTTCTTAAGGGGGGTAGATTGAAATACCCCGTAATTAGAAACAGTAATTAATTAGGCTAATAAATAATTTTAGAAGCTTAATTAAGTCTAAATAAATATTAGGGAACAAATCCCGAAGAAAACGGATCCTTAAAATGGATTGAAAACACTAACGAATCTTAAAGCGCGTTTTTCGAGGTAACCGGGAAAACGTGACTTTAAGCGGGTCAAATAGACTCGTAACAATTTTGGTCAACTAAATAATCATTAACAAATATTAGTGAAGCTTTAGAACCAATAAAATCAATAAAACGAGAGATTAGTAAAAACTGTCAAAAACGGGAAGTTGTGGGGTAGAAACATAAATAACACAAACTTATGTGTCCAATAATGTAAAAAGAATTTTTAAAACCCTTGTGGGTCTGTGGGCTGTCGATTTTGTGCCCCCTCTCACACTCACCTATCCTCTCTATTTACAAAAGACAAAAGTAATTAAAAACCATAAAGTAAACTTACCTCTCACACTCTTCTCTCCCATTCTCATTTCTTTCTCACGTGTAGCAGCCTCACTCCCTCACTCTCTGAATTTTTTTTCCTTCTTCTTCCCCAAGCATGCGACATTAATGGAGAAAGGAGCAAACACACAAAAACTCTAGCTTCTCTCCTTTGTAACTCCCTCAAAACTCTTCCAAAAATTATAAAAAGTATACCATTGTCTTCCTCTCATCAAGAGCAACAATTCCCTCTTTTCAAAATCCGGAAAGGAGCATTTTCGTTTTCATGGGTATACCCCATTTGGAGCTTCAAGACTACCATTAGAAGGCCCTCCTTCTCCTTATTCTTTTAAGGTAAAAACATTCTCAAAAACTCCATCTTTTTCTAGCCACAAAGGCAAAACGAAATCTGAGCTAAAACTCTTGTTTACTCCTTGTGTTCTAGCCGATTTTGGCCTCATTGGTGGAGTTGGAATCTTGTTCTTGAGCCACTCCAAGCTTTATTTGCACCCTTGCAAGGTAATGAGGTTTCTAAACCCTAGAACTCACATTAAAGCTTAAATAATGTTAGGGTTAATTTTAGTATTGAAAGTGTGTGTATGTGTGGGTGATAATATTAGATTGGTTGAGGTGCTTGCACCGATAGAGAAAGAGAGAGAGAAGGAAGAAGGAAGAAACAAGAAGAAGAAAGAAAACTAGAAGGAAAAACAAGGTAAGGATACTCACTTGTGTAGCTTGGTATATATATGTATGTAACAGATTTTTTTTAGAAGTGGAAATTAGTAATGAATATGGTATTGTGTAGTAGCGTAATGTGTAGGAGAATATAAGTAATTTGAACCCTTAAAAGACATTTAAAAACTGTTGCAACTAGTTTGGGAATGAGATGTTGTGCAGGAATATTTAAGAGTAATTTAGTGTTGTTTTGGGTATATGAGAGTTTGTGTATTGTTGTTGTATATAAACAGGTGAGATGATGTTAATGTGTGTATAAACAATGTGGTGAGAGTATAAAAATATAGGGGAGACTATGGCAAAATTTGCCTAGGATTAGAACACTTAGTGAATTAAAAACTAGGTGGAAAAACATCTTGTAACAGATTTTGTTAGAGTTGTTGATTGGAAGGTTTGGAGAGATCACTAGTGTGTTGTAAGTCTTAGAAATGACATTATAAGAGGGAGATAAAGATGTAGAAGATGAGAGTTAAAATCTGTAGCAAAATGCAACTTAGAAGAATGTTGTAAGTGCTGAAATGAAAATTTAAGAAAATGAGTGAGTGAATTAGTATAGAAGGGTGTAACAGATTAGTAGTGGATTTAAACATGTTTAGGCGACCAATTAGGAGCTAAAATATGTGGGATTAAGTGTAGGAACAATGGGGGATTAATATGACAAAGTTAAGAATGTAACAGACTTTGAAAATGTAAAATCGGTTGAATCTGTAGCAGGGTCCGGGACCTTCCCTCTGTACAAGGGCCCGGACCAGGGTAGTAAAAATGGTCGAGACTTACAGCAGGTGGTGGTCCGGGACTTAAGTCCCATACAAGGACCCGGACCACCCCTGTAAAATAGGCCGAGACTTGTCCAATGTTTGGGTCCGGGACTTGACCCCTGTACAAGGTCCCGGACCATACCATTAAAACATGCCGAGAGTTAGACCATGAGTTGGTCCGGGACTTAAGACCTGGACAAGGTCCCGGACCAACCTAAAAGTGTAAAAATAAGTACTTTAAATGTGTAATAAGGTATGGAAGTGAATGGTAATGATAGTATAAGATAATTAGGACTTAATGAAGGATGTTTAAAGGTCATTAAGAGTATAAACAAGTTTTAGAAATAACAAAGAGTAAGTAAACCATATGTAAGTATAATAATTGTAAAGGTATAGTAAGTATGAGTTAGGAAATGAAAGAGTAATCGAGTTTGGTTAATGATAGCTAGATTAATTACTCGGTTGTATGTATATCATAGGATTTGATTTGTGAACACCGGAGGAACGTCGGATACAAGTACAACGGTGAACGGTATGGATTCCTCATGCCCCGTATGCTATCTTGGTTACTCTGATTTGTGTGTTGTGTGATAATTGATCACCAAATAAGATAAATGCACGAATCGGAGTTATCATGCTTACTTGTGAGTATGTAGTGTTGTATATTGTTGTATATTGTTCTTCAAATCTTAGTTTGTATAATTCATGAAATGTATGGATGTATATGAATGCTTGTATGAAGTTGCAATGTATTGTGACCGAATGTGTTGACTTTGGACTTCTAACTTATTCCTAACAAGCTAACCATTCTAACTTAAATTGGTAATTAAATTGGAATGAGTAGAAGTCCGATATAGTTTCGGCCACGCGTGAGGATGCGGAGTCACGAGAGGTTGGCTCCAATTCCTGACTCTTAAACTGGTCCACGGCCCAAATCCCTTAAGTGGGTAGCATCCCGGATTGGTGAGTCAAGTAAATCCCGGAGGTGGGACGGCGTAGTCCCCAGGGCCGGAGGTCCCGACGACTTAACTTGAGTATAAGTAAGTAAGTAAGAATGAGTAAGTAAAGTAAATGAAAGTAAGTAATTGTAAGTAAGAAAAGGTAAGTAATGAGTAAAAGAGTAAAAGCATTCCGATTAACCCGGATGCATAATTTGGCTAACCTTGTGAAGGTAAGTAAGATGTGTGCTATTACATTGTTGCCTTGGATTGTGTAATGAATTGTATTAGCATGTATGTTGAATGTAAAGCATGTATGTATGAAAATAATGAACTGCATGTTTAGTGGACGTCAAATAGTCGGCGTGCCCTAGCTAGCACGCGGTATATGCGGAGTTTATACGCAGCGTTTGCTGAGCCCTTGGGGCACCATTTTACTACACGCAGGTACTCGTGAAGGATGAAGATGCTGAGGACTTAACTCTATTTCTTGTCTTTCTTTTTGGATTGTAAACAGTGAATTTATGATTGGTGTACTGAGTAGTACATGGCTATAGCTTTTGATTAGCCGGTGTACCATGGGGTACACCTTTTTGGATTTTGATAGGATGGGAATTGGTATAGATGAGTAGCCTTAGAAACTCATTCTTTTGGAACTTAGAAATGATGTAATGGAATACACTTAAATACTCGGTGATCCAATGATGTAAGTACTTGGTATATGGTATTTTGGTAAGTGATTTAGTAGCTCGGTACATTATGTTCATCAGACCGTGACTGTAAGTAAGGTAAGCCTAGCTAGCCGCATGGGCGGTTAGCGGCGTTGTACCACCCGCCGTAGTAAGTAGTAATATTTCCGCTGCGAACTCGTAGGATTAACAGGACAACTAGACGGTAAGTATAGGATTAGCGGTTGGGGTGTTACATCTACATTTCTATCTTTTCAAAATTCCAAATGGAGGAGTTTGACCTCCATGGGTTTTAGGCATTTGAAGAGTAAACCACATATTCTTGAAGCTTGGAGTCTCCTCTTCCACTTAAGGTAAAAAGATTCAAGAGAAAAACTCATTTTCTCCATTTCCATGCCTTGGCCGATTTTGGCTTCTTTTAATGCCTTGTTCTCTTGTTTTGGAGCATTGTCTCAACCCTCCAATGGTGGAGTAATCCCCTTCTTGATTCAAGGGTGAGAATCCCTCTCAAAGATCTCCAAAGGTAAAACCCTAACTTGTGCTCTAAGCCTTTATTTGAATTAGAATTCTTTAAGGGTTTAGAAGGATAATTAAAATGCATTTTTGTGTTCTTGGGTGTTGGGATGGAGTTGGACAACTCCACTCCCATTTGACCGATTGGTACAAGCAAGAGAGGGAGAAGAGAAATGGAAAAGAAAGAAGGAAAGTATAAGCTCAAGGTAAGAGCTCCTTCTTAATGCTTAATTTAATGCATTAGTGTAAAGGGAATGGGTAAACAAATAAAAGACCTAAACCATTGTATTAGTATCGTAGTTGTGGATGTTTGAGTATGGGTGAGCAAATGTGTGGATTTGTAGACCTTAGAGCCAATGAATGGTGTATGTGTATTAGTCTTGCTATTTGAGGAAGCAATGATGTGTTAGTGTTGTGATTTAAGAAGTATTGGTGTATTAAGATTTTGTATGAACCTTGTGTGCTGGTAGGACCCTTGTTGGGTGTGGCTAGCTCTAGGTTGAATTTGATGAGAGAATGTGTATTTGAGGATGTAAGGAAAAGTAGGTGAACTATGGCAAAATTTTGGTAGGAATTGAGCATTAAAGCATAACTTGGTGAATGGGAGAACCAAGGTGTGTATTGGGGTTAGTGGAGATGTTAATGACCATGGATTGGTAATTGGAGAATGAGGATGAAACATGTAAAAATCTGTAGCAAGAGGTATTGGATTTCATTGGAGGAATTAGGAAGAATGAGAGTACAAGACTTAGTAAAATGAATGTTGGACTTGGGTATAGGTATTGTGGTTTCTTGGAAAGGTATTTAGGATGCTAGGAATGGCATTGGTTGAGGAAGTATTGAATGGTATGAGAGGAAGTAAAAATTTGTAGCAATTGGAGGGAAGGAATTTGGCATGAGTGCTGAAATGTAGTGAAGGAAAATTGTGTATGTGAATTTAGAAATGAGTAAGGAATTTGGAGGATGAACTAAGGCAATTTGGAGGGCCTAAGTAGTGTTAAATCATGTGGGGAAATATTGGTAAACATTTGGGGAAACAATGGGCAAAGTATAGAACTGAAAACAGATTTTAAAACTGAAGTACTGGGCCGGACAGACTTGCGACCGGACTTGCAAGTTTGGTCGA
This sequence comes from Limonium bicolor, assembly GCA_023374045.1. NCBI lineage: Eukaryota > Viridiplantae > Streptophyta > Magnoliopsida > Caryophyllales > Plumbaginaceae > Limonium > Limonium bicolor. The sequence continues at coordinate 182,976,663 of CM041778.1, read as the reverse complement.
GCCCAGAATTACAAAGACGGGAAACCTTCTGGAACTTGGACCGGACATGCAAGTTCGGTCGGACCAGAAAATTCTCCCGTCAGAAACCTTCTGGAATGAACATGCGACCGGACTTGCAAGTTCGGTCGGCCAGAAAAATTCCGTAATGAAACCTTCTGGAATGGACCGGACTTGCGACCGGACATGCAAGTTCGGTCGGACCAGAAGATTTTCCCGTAAGTGAGCTACTGGAACCGACCGGACTTGCGACCGGACTTGCAAGTTCAGTCGAGTCAAAAAAAATAATAATAATAATATTTTTATTATATGATTATCATAATCATATGTATATATATATATGCCTATATACATATATGCATATATATGCAGTAGTACGCTATAAATGAAGTAGTAAAGGTAAGAAAGTAAGTATATGAGTAGGAAAACAAGTATAAAAAGTAACCAAGTAAGTTGAGAGTATGAGAACATTAAGTACATCGGGATAACGGGGTAAGTACGGGAGTAGTAATTATTTGTGTATCGTAAGAGTATAGTATTAATAATAATGTTGGAACATTATCAGTGGAACAAGTGTGAACCAAGGAACGAGGGAACACATGGTGGAGCTAACTCCGGTGAAAGGTATGATTTTCTCATGCCCCGTATGCTAACCGAGTTACGTTGATTTGTATGCTGTATGCCGGCTAATCAAGACTAAAGCATAAAAACGGTTTATTGTCTTTCATTGTATGTCTTGGTGTATGTTGTGTGAGCTAACCCTTCTTGATTGATTGTGTGGCTTCATTTGGTGCGTAGTACGACTCATAGATGAGTCTTGTTGTGCAGTGGCTCGTAGTAAGAGTCATGTTGTAAACTAGTGGAACTGTAGCAACGCACTTAACCAACGAATCAACAACCGATAACGCAACCCAACGAAACTCACTAAATTGTGAGAGAGTGTACGGGAGTAATCACCTTCCGATGACGGTAGGAGAACCGAATTGAATAATCCACAAACAAAAGTAGTGGAAGTATATAAGTAACCTCTAATGGAGGAATTAATCTTGGTGCAAGACATGAACCATGAGAGTAGTAAAGAATGATGAGGGATCTCCAAACCCCTTAGCAATTAGTCGACCCATTATGAGAGGACCCGACTGATGTAAGTATGTCCCGCACATGAGAGTATTCGATACGTTGGGGAAACCCTTAAATCTGAGGATACTAGTCGGTTGTAATTCCCTAAGCTAGTGGAGGTTATCATGAGAGATACTTCTAGGCTAATCCATGAGATTGTATTATACTCTGAGAGAAGAGTGTTGGAAATTTGAGTAGTCCGGTAAGAACGGACATTGAGTATTTGAGGAGCTAAGCGTATAGCCCTCGTATTGTAGGTCCGGCGGCGAGTCTTGTGTATGACTCCGCCCAGAGGCCCAGTAATGAGTATTGAGTATTGCGTACGTATGAGTAAAGTAATGAGTATTGAGTAAGAAGCGAGTATGAGTATGTAATGAGTACCGGGTATCGAGTATGTATGAGTAAGCAGTGAGTATTGAGTACGTATGAGTAAGTATGGAATATTGAGTAGGGAGTATGCACAAGTATAGTAACGAGTACAGGGTGAGGATCGTGTACAAATAAGGTATGGAACATGGAGTGATGAGTATGCAAGAGTAAGGAGTGAGTACGAGTAGGGTAACGAATAACGAACACAGTATGAGCAGAGCCGTGAGTAACGCAACGAAAGAGTAAGGAATAAATAACTAGTATGAACGGTGGACTATCGAATTGTCTTCCTTAGTAAGTATTGAGCCTTGTATGTGTATGTAGGTATTGTGAATGTATTGTTGTAGCATGAGTATGTATGTATGCTTGTAAAATGAACTCCATGTATATCCGACCCAAAGTAGTCGGCGTACCGCGGTTAGCACGCGGTGTATGCGAATTTCATATGCAGCGTAAGCTGACCCCCTAGGGGGACCGTTTTTAGTGTGCAGGTACTCGAAGCTGACCGCCGTCCGAGAGAGAGTAGGACGGGGACTGCTATGTAAGCATGGGTAGTTGTATAAAGGGGATTGAACTTGTAATGTATTGAGAAATGTGGAAGTTCAACTGTATCGGTAATATGAGGACTGTAGTATACTCGGTATAGTAATGAAATGAAGTTGTAACTGAATTATGGATGAGTAAGCAATGGGAAGTATTGTATTATGTAGAGTACTCGGTATGTTCATATTCATCAGACCGATAGTATGTAGAATTGTAACTCGCCTTGCTAGTCACGTGGGTGACTAACGGCATTGTACACCCGCCGTTGAGTAAGTAATATCCGCTGCGAAGGTAAGTATGGTACAGTAATGACGGTATTAGCGGTAGGGGTGTTACACAATGATCCATAGATCTCCACAAAACTATAAACAAAAAAACTAACTGAACAACATAATCATCTGTATAATGTTAATATGTGCGTTGAGTTTCATATACTCAGGATATGCACATCGACGACCAGGCTGAGGAAAGAAAGTTGTGTGTTGAGTTGGCTATCTTCAATTGAATATACTGGATCGACTAGATTGCTATAATAGAAGAGTGTTGAGCGTAAATTCATAGATCTCACGCACATTGCCTAGCAATAAGTGAAAACGGCTCCATCCAGAAGGGGGAAAGTGCTACTAATATCTATCCTCAGTTGGATATAATTGATCGATCAGATTTGAGGAAAAATTCTGTTTTGTTCAGAATCAATTTGTGAACCAAATTGGGGAAAATAAAATAGCTTGACGAGTGTGTTACCTTGTGTTGAGCATTGATCGATCAGCGTCAGTGAAGAGAATGATCACCGTCTCTGCGTCAGTGAGGAGAATGATCAATGTCTTTGTGTCAGCGAGGAGAACTATCAGTGAGGAGAACTCTGTTAAGATGGAGGTGATTAGTATTCCTTTACTGCCGAATGCAAAACTTACAAAAACTCACCGTTTTGATTAGTGCAGCAGTACTGCAAATGAAAGCCTACAGTTAGAGCTGATCATGATGTGACCGGCCCGGCAGCCCGGCCCGATCCGGCCCGTAAAAAAGCCCAACAGACCCGAGTCCGATTGGACTTCCGGGCGGGCCTGAACACAAAATCAGGCCCGAATAAAAAAACCGGCCCAGGCCGCGGCACAATTTTGAGCCGGGGAACCCGTCCGGGCCCGACTTTATATTATTTATTATTATTTTTTAAAAAATATAATATATACATATAATTTTCATATAATATATACATATTTAATTTTCGTATAATATATACTAAAATTATATATAACATATACATTTTAAATCATTTATATATATAATATATAAATTTTAAATAAGTTATATATAATATATAAATCTATATCAAAATATATTAATTTGAATTTTTTTATTAATTTATATAAAAAATATAAAAAATCGGGCCGGGCTTCGGCAAAATCTGGAAATAACTGGGTCTAGCCCGGCCCGAACATATAAAATACCGGGTTTGGTTTTCTTAAATAGGTCCAACGGGTCTAAAATTTTCCTCTAGCCCGACCCGAATCCGGTCCACCCGCCCAAATGATCACCTCTACCTGCAGTATATCAGCCGGTTCCCGTACTTGAAGCGGTGCGGTTTTTTCATCTTTTATGGACAAAAAAGGGGACCTCATTCAGATCCTTCGTTTTCTTATTCGTAAAAGTATGAAAAAACGGACGGTTTTTAGATGAAAAATGAACCTTCAAAAGATGATCCACTGGAATTCCACCGGAAAGCTAAAAACAATCAGTTTTTATGCTAATGAATGAGTTCTAAACAATTTATTTTTTTTCTTTTAGATTACAGTTTTTGATTTTCTTATCAATATTTTTTATTATAATTTATAAGTTTATTTTATATTAGATACTTTTGAAATAATTATTAACTAATAATATTAAAAATAAATATTTGTAATAATAATTGTACCACTTTTGATTCTAAAATACTAACTTCAAAACCAAATATCCAAGCTCTGCCCGGCCGTGTAATCGTCCACCAGCCATGGACCGTCGCACAGAGACATTTTTATCATAGACTAGTTTAATTGTAATTAGAATTAAAAAGTGTGAGATTAAAAATAATGATACTTTATTACAAAAATCACTAAAAGCATGTTCACACGTATCATAATTTATAAAATATTAAGATATTTATGTTTAGAAAAGTCAAATTTATATTAAAAAATGATAAGTCATAAATATTAAGTTAAGCTTTCACATGATATTTCATTTTTCTTACTATAATCAACAATTGCCTTAAATAAGGTCATAGCCATATATGATGTTTGAATGTGTAGGTATCCATCTCCTAGGGTGAGTATTTAGTGCATCTACAATGGTGTGGTTTCCACCATCTTGTGTCAAGAAAAAATAAAAATGTTGGTGTAGTGTAGGGATGGCAATGGGTCGGGTTTGGGTCGGGTGGACCATCACCCACACCCGTCACCCGACTTCACCTGCTCCACCCATACCTGACCCGTCACCCGTTATGTATCACCCATCACCCGTTTCACCCGTCACCCGTGGGTGAAGCGGGTGAACCCGTTTACCTGTTTGTTTTTTTTTTCCTTGTTCGCCAGTTAGGTTTGCAAATTACTGTGAATTGAGAGAAAATAGAGACGCAAAGCATGTATGTTCTATGTTCACCGGTTAGGGTTTACGAAATTTACTTCAGAGAAAATAATGAAATATTGCACAGCATGTATGTTCCATGTTCGCCAATTGTGGTTGCAAAATTACCATGAGTGAAGAGAGAAAATAGAGGTGCAGAGAATGTATGCTCAAGTCAATGTTCGCCTGTTAGGATTACGAAATTACCTTCAGTGAAGAGAATGAAAACTTCACAGAGCATGTAAGTTATTTGTTTTTTTAGGGTTTCAAAATTACCAAGAGTGAAGAAAGAAAATAGAGGCACGGAGCATCTTTGTTCCATGTTTGCCGGTTAGGGTTGCAATTACCTTCAGTGAAGAGAATTTAAAACTACGCAGATCAAGTATGTTAGGGTTACAAAAGTGGTGAGAATAAAAAATGGCGCAGTCACCCAGAGCATGAATGTTCCTTGTTTACTAGTTAGGGTTACAAAAATCGTGACTGAAGGAGAATGAATAATAAGTTACAATTTAACATAATATATATCTATGCGGGTGAATTTTCACCCATCACCCAACCCGCACCAGTACCCGTTCCACCCGTCACCCGTTTTTCACCCATTTTTTATGCGGGTTTTTCACCCGGTTTAGCGGGTCGGGTGACCGGGTGACATGGGTACCCACGGACCCATTGCCATCCCTAGTGTAGTGGTGTAGAATCCACCCATTTTCTCTCTCATCGTTGCTTAATTAAGCAACACTGTGAAAATAAATATCATTGGTTGCATCTCTGCAACAATAGTAAAAAAATTAAAAAATCCTAATTGGATACTACGGTAAAAATAGAGGATAAAAGGAGTGAAAAAAAATAAAAAGTCATAATTGAATGCTATGGTAAAAATAGCGGATATAGGAGGAGTGAGAATGTTAGCATACTCCACCATTGTAGACATTGATAGATTATTAGAGTGTCTTACGTAATAAAATATTATATTTTGGTTACATGACATCTAGAAATGTGCTAAGTAACTAAGCAACATTATGGATGCCTTTAAGTTAATTCCATTAACGGTAAAGAAATTCAGTTTTTGGTTGAAATTCGAATTAACTTAACCACAATTGAATTAACAGTTATCTAAAATAATTAAAAACCAAAATTTTTAAGTGTATAGTTGATGAGCAAATTAAAAATTGATTTTTAAGAGTATAACAATAGTGGTGAGTTTCTTACCAGATTTTAGTTTTTAGCATTCTCACCCCTCTTACCGATCACTTTAACTTTCTATTATGACTTTTTTTAATAAACTGAATTAGTTAAAGTGATAACTAAAAACTGAACCAAATAATAATTTGGTTACCAGAATTTTAAAACGGTTAGATAATTCGATTAAGAGTCCAACTTTTTTTTTGTCTGGATATTTCAGTTTTCGGTTAAAACCATAATACCTAGACATCAACATTTAGTTGGGATATTTTAGATTTATCCAAAATCCGGAGTAACAGTTTTTTTTAGATTTTCAACCGAATATTGTAACTGAATTAAAAATTCCAGTTAACTAAAATTTAGATTTTGGTTCGGTTTTTGTTTTTTCACCCAAAAGTTTTTCAGATTGATTCTAGATGATTTGGATAGCAGTTAATTAAGTTTCAATCAAAATTTGGATAAATAATTTTAGTTAACCGAATTATTTCAGTCGAAATAATATCTCGAACAAGATGTCGCCCATACTAAACATTTTTTTAATCATTCATGACAATTTTTCTAGAATAGAAATAAAAGATTAAAAAACAATAAAATTATTTAATGTAAGTAAAAGAATAAAAATAAATATCATGAAAATTCATTTTTAATAAAAAATTTATGTATAATAATATAATTTAATCATTTTTTTTTTACTTTATATTGGATGCAATTTAATTTTTCCTTTTGAATAACATAGGTTCTTCGGAGTTTTTTAAGGTAGTTGTTTATATAAGAAATCCTGGTTACATTTTTTCACCTAAAATATTTTTCCCGTTCAAACGACATCGATCCAAATAGTAAACAGGACGGTTAATTCAGGACGGAGGGAGTATTAATAAGAGGATTCCTTATAAGATTACAGGTTTTTTGATATTCGTAGGTTAACGACTATGCATTTAGGATTATCCCGCTGCTCCAAAACATCTTACGGCCTCTGTTGAAATGCTCCTCTCAGTCTCAGCGGCCACCAAAAGTTTGTTCTTTCATTCTTAACTTACTACTCGAGAAATGCTGTACCCGCCGGCGAATCCACCTGCCATGGACGATGGCATCATTTCGCATAGTAGCTGGGTACCGATGACCCCATTCAAGAGCAACCACCACGATAGCAGTAGCATCAATCTCCTTGACCAAGGATTTACTGACCAAACAACAACCGTTTTTGTTCCGGGAATTCTGTTGCACAATTCCACAGCAACTATTCTTACTCCGCAGTTCGCCACTGAGCAATTCTCTGTTCCGAATTCAGACTTCAATTTCTCCTCGTCTTCTATGTGCCGTCAAAGTGGATCCAGTTTTCAGTATAATCTAAACATAGTTCAAGATCTCACCCGGCCGCCGGCAACACCATGTCCATGTCCGGTTGGCATCATATCGGTTACTGATCAGATGGCAGCAGCAAAACAGACAACGAATAAATGTGAGTGATGAGTGTCATTCAGTATTAATTCTTGATTTCATGGTAATGAATACTACTTGTCTGCAATCTCAAACTGAAAACATTAATTCATCTCTTTCTGTCACTGTCATTTCCAATTCCTTGGCACCCAAGCATAAGCTACAATTATCGAGATAGCACGACTTCCGATATCTTTTGTGCAGGTACCATTCCAGTTGTAAATGGGGCCACCACCACCGGCGATGCAGTTGAAAAGAAGCAGCGGAGGCCGAAAAAACAGAACTCAAATTCAAAGCCGAAGAAACCGAAAACAAAGGTTCACAGACCAAAAATTCTGAACTTTGACGAAATATTAACTAAGAAAAAGAAGTCCGTGGATCCCAAAACTCCTAACCTGCTGCCGGTTACCCGCAAGCGATCAACTCCTCCTACAAAAATCAGATCCAATAAGAGGAAATCCATTAAGAAGAAGGGAGTAACTGAAAGTTCTTTTTCCTTGTCATCCACCCAGGATAGCACACAACAACAGAAAGCAACTGCTGATAATCAGGTTAAAAGAAAATCGAGCAAACGGGTGTTGAAATTTGACTTGAACTCCACTCCTCCAGAGAAGAACGATGCTGTATCGTCAGAATTCCCTGAACCACTTAGTGTTTGCCCTGAACCAATTAGTGTCTGCCCTGACTTTCACGACTGTGACGACAACACGGTGAAGAAATCAACAGATAATGATAAAAAACAACGTCAGCAGATCACCGCCACTAAGCATCAAGTAGTTGATGAAAATGATTGTGGACACAGGCCTGCTAAAAGAAGAGGTTTACGATCACATAAGTGTCTTGTATGTATCATCCAGTCACTGCTGTCACCGAATGTCAAACAATTTAAAAGATTGAGGACGGTAAAGTACAGGATGTCAAAATCAATTGCTAAGGCTTATGAACGGCTCAGTTTTGCGAAGAAATGGATGCTTCTACCTAACAAGATGCAGACACATACATTGCTGAAGAATCTTGAACCGTTCAAATGTGTTTTAGCGATGATCGAACCGTTATGTGGAGGCAAGAAGAAGAGAAGTAGAAGAAGGGTGACGGTGCATTCAGATGATGAGAATTGTTCACTGCCGCCTCCTGATGAAGTAGTTTCTATGCCGGATCAAGTGGTGTCTGTACTAAATGAGGAGAATAAAAGTAAGATATTCACCATTTTGATGATGCTGAGAAATAATGTTCCCACATGGTTTTGATTCCCCTACCCCTTAAATGTAGGTGCAGAATGCATTTCTCCAGAAGAGAAACCAAAAAAACCAGCAAAGAAGAGAGGACCACCAAAACTTACAGGTAACTATTTAAAGGCTTGTCAAAAGAAGAATTTATATTTCAATAGGATTCTACTCAGCAAGTCTAGGAATTGTCTTACTGATATGTATATATATGATACGCCCTAATCCATTTGTTTTCACAACTGCAGGTCGAAATGCAGTCAGCTTAGAGGATATGATGGAGTATCTCATCAAGACACTAAGTTCGTTGTATATCACTCCCACTGCCCTTGTGTTGTATAAGGAGACTAAGATGCAAGTTGATTTAGACCCAGAGACTGAACAAGTATACTATCTATTGAAGGATAAACCTGAGGGTTATGACCCTGTTCAAGAAGCCAAGGAAGAAAAGAAGAAGTGGTGGGAAGAGGAAAGAAGAAAATTGACACAGAAGGTGGACTACTTCACTTCTGTCATGCATGCTGTTCTAGGTAATTATATATACCTTCATTTTTTATACTAATTAGTTCACAATATGTATATTATAAGTAGTGTTGATTCCCGATAGGAAATTAAAAAGCTACGATTTTGCAGGAGATAGGAGTTTTTCACCATGGAAAGGCTCCATTCTTGATTCTGTGGTTGGTGTTTATCTAACACAAAATGTTAGTGATCATTTATCAAGGTACTAGCAAAAAAAAACTCTACTTATTCTATTGCTTAACATATACTACTAATTTAAAATGACATATAATGTGTATCTGCAGCTCTGCATTTATGTCAATGGCATCTAAGTTTCCTGTAAGATCACCAAGCAAAACTTTGGAAGGCTGTGAAGAACCGATTGTGATGAATGAACAACAATCTTCCAAGCACATTGAGAAGTTGACACATCCTAATGGTGTCTTGTCTAGTCAGGAACTACATGTTGATGAAACTGAAAAGAGAGATGTACATACAACTGTTGAAGATATAGGTCACATGAAATCACCAGAAGTAGTAGAACCCTCTTCTAGTCAAAGTCCTGATAAGGTGTACTATATACAATAGTTTTTCACGGTATATATGGTTGTTTGTGTTTCTAGTGTACTAACATATTCTAGACTCAGGGAGATACAAGCAAAGAGAAGCAGAAGATGAAAGGAAAAAAGGGCGGTGGAACTGATGATATCAATTGGGATGATTTGAGAACCAGTTATTCAAAGTTAGTGAAAAGTAGTCCCGAAACAATGGACTCCGTGGATTGGGAAGCAGTTCGAACAGCTGATCTTAAAAAGATTTCAGATTGTATTGCAAAGAGAGGACAACAAAATATCATGGCTCGAAGTATTAAAGTACTCAAAGTCAAAAGGAATGCTTTATTATGAGTCCAATCTTTTCTTTTCTTTTTTTATCACTACTAATTAATTATTGTTAATTTCTTCTTTAGGATTTTCTAAACCGAATGGTCAAAGATCATGGTAGTACTGATCTCGAGTGGCTAAGAAATGTGCCACCTGAAAAGGCCAAGTAAGTTCATTTTTTGTCCACTCATATTGGTGTACATATTTATACATTATCGTAAACAAATTGAAACTAGGTTGTTAACGATAATGTGTCTTGCAGAGAATATCTGTTATCCATTCGTGGACTTGGGTTGAAAAGTGTAGAATGTATAAGACTTTTGACTCTTCATCACCATGCTTTCCCGGTAATTAAGCACTAATTTAACATTTTATTGTTACTATATATGTAAAGGCCGGTATACATGAGTATGACAGCAACTAGTATTAATTTATATTTCTAGAAATTAATACTAACTTGGTTTCCCTTTATTTGAATAAGGTTGACATTAACGTTGGTCGTATAGTAGTACGCCTAGGTTGGGTTCCTCTACAACCATTGCCTGAAGAAGTTGAAATACATCTTCTTAACAAGTAAGTTTTGTTTGATAAGTGGCTGAAAGTTCAGCTTAAGAGCGATACTGAGATTCTAAATGAATCTTTTCTCGCAATACGATAGTGGTGAGTTGGTCAACTTAATTAAACATATAACTATAAGATTATGTGTGTTTCTAATGTTTATTTGTTTTACAGTTATCCTATTATGGACAAGATACAAGCTTATCTATGGCCTAGACTATGCCATTTAGACCAACCAACACTGTTAGTGATATCATATCATGATAAATTAATTATCTGTAACATTAATTTCATGTTTATAGCGATTTCATGCATTATATATAATCAACTAATAAACAATATTCCTTTTCTTTCCTAATCAGTTATCGGCTACACTATCTTATGATTACCTTTGGAAAGGTACGTAAGACATATGTCTCCTCCTTCCAACTAAATCAAATGTTTATATAAAAAGAATTTGAAAAACAATTAATCCTCTTCTTGATCATCACATAGGTTTTTTGCATTAAGAAAAAACCAAATTGTGGTCCATGTCCATTAAAAGCACAATGTCGTCACTATGCAAGTGCATGGGCAAGGTACACGTCTCACTTTAATCTTTTAATTTTATTTTTCAAAGAAATGTAAAAATGATATATACTTTAATTATCTCTATGAACGAGTATAAGTTACAATTAGAATTATCGTTATTAGAGTCTGAACATTCAATTTCCATGTACTATTGCTTTAGTAGTAAGATATCTTAAATATCGATGGAGGGATATATATGTATATACTATTACTAACACACAGCCAGCCATGACCTAAAAATGGTGAACAGTTCAAGGCGTGCCCTGACAGGACCACCAGATAAAAGGAAGGGCAATAACAAAGCTCCTAAGAAAGCAGTGAGGGATCCTTTTGACTTCAAGCATGCACTAACTCTCCCCTTTGATAATCTGTTCTCTAAATTAGCAAAGTCTCGGGATCATGAACCAATCATTGAGTATCCACCTTCACCAGAACCAGAGTTGGAGCATATAGCATCTTCAGAAGATAATTATACATTACCAGATCTTGAGGATTACTTCTCTGATGATCCAGATGCAATTCCTGTACTTAATCTTACAGATCAAGCCTTCAAAGAAAATGTACAAAAGTGCTTAAACCAGTGGAATTTAGCACTTCAACATGGAGATGGAGTATCATCTTCATCAATTGTTTCGTTACAACCTCATCGTACATTTATGACTCCTCCAAAGTGGAAGCTATTTGTTCGGTTGCGAACAGAGCATCAAGTGTAAGTAACAAGCAAAAATGGTAAAAGAGGTGGGAATTAAATTGATAGTAAAGTTTCAAAGCTTGCACGCAAAATACGGATAGAGCTTTTGGTATTATATGACAAATAAGTCATGTTACCACATAATTCTACTCCATCCTATTTAACATATATGTCGTTTTATAGATGAATCCGAACAGATTTAAATCTAGATACATCTCTAGAACGACATATATTTTGAATATGATCAAATATTTTCTTAGAGTCAATAAATGTTGTGTAATGTTTTGCAGTTATGAGCTTCCAGATTCTCATCCTCTTCTCTATGGGGTAAGTTGTTATGTTACAACCTCTATAGTTCTCATGGATGTTATTGTTAGTAAAAATAAAACTTGTTTTTTTTTTTGTATTCTGGCTCTTTGATTGTTTCAGTTGGATAAACGAGAAAATGGTGACCCTTGTCCATATCTTATTGCTATATGGACAAAAGGTACGTGAAATAAAAGATGACATGCCTCTATCATTAAATAATACTACATTCAACCCAATATGTTGATTAGCTATCTAGCTTCCAAATAGACACATTCATAATATATATTCCCTCATGTTCTAATTAACTGATTTTCTAGCTATGGGCGCAAAGATTAAGGGAAAAAAATTATCATTTTGCTCTTACTTGAGAATTGAAACAATTTAAAAAGTAGAATTGTAAAATTAAGATATAATTGGAAAATAAATGATAAAAAACACTAAAATATGTTATATTTTGAAAGAACATTGAAATAAATAGATACAAAATATACATAACCTTAAATATATAACAGCAGTTTTTTTTTTTTTTTTTGGAAAAAGTATAACATTTGTCTCTGCATAATTAGGTATCTTTTAATATTCTTTTGGCACGGAATGGAAGTGCGGTAAGCACATCTGGCTAAAATAATATCTCTGATGCAGATATTTGCAAGTGTGAGAGAAAAGAGCCGAAAACACTTGAAAAAAGTGAAAGTTTCTCATGTCATATATGCGAGGCTACTGACCCTAATATTCATGTTCGAGGAACGTTATTGGTAATAATCTTGATTAACCAAGATATCATTTTATATGATTCTTAGTTTTAACTTATACCAATAAGCCTTCATATTATTATCTTGCTAGATACCTTGTCGAACCGCATTGAGAGGTAGTTTCCCACTCAATGGAACATACTTCCAGATAAACGAGGTGAATCACTTGTACAACCCATGTACAATTTTAAGTTTAGTTAAAATTTATGGTTTCTCTTACCTTGTTGTGACTTTAGGTATTTGCTGATCACGAATCTAGTAAAAATCCTATCGAGGTTCCAAGATCATGGTTATGGAATCTTCGAAGGCGAACCTTATATTGTGGAAGCTCCATATCTTCCATAATGAGAGGTAATGACTTTTTTTTTTTTTTGGATCTTTTATTAATTTTAGAGGATTTATGAAATACTAGATATATGATACTCATATGGCTGTAATTGATGTAGATGCTTCCATTGACGAGGTTCAAAAGTGTTTTTGGGAAGGTAAAGATTCAAAAGAAATCATTTACTAGAACTATTATACCAAGGATTTATTTTTATTATAACATGTACCATTCGAATGTGCAATTCTGAGAAAGCATATGATTTTAAACTTTGCAGGGTTTATTTGTGTGAGAGCGTTTAACCGTACAACAAGAGGTCCTGAAGATTTAGATTTGATATTCCATGAAGGAAAAAGAAGTAAGCCCAAAAAATAAAGGAAGGGAATACACAAGCACTTACCACCCTGCAAAGCTCCCACCCTTATTGACCTTAATTAACATAAGTGGGCAAGTTTAGCATCCTACTTACAAGGAATGCACAGACAGAGAGGGGAATGAGTGATGGTCTACTCATGTCATGGGACAAGAAGTAAAGTTGTTGATGTAATCTTAAATAGACTTTAAAGGATTGCAACTTGTTTTCTCATTTCAATTGTTCCTCGAAGAGAACTGCTCATTTTGGATGGTCAATAACATGTATGTTCGTACATCATCATTGTACAACTTTTGCGGTAGAAAAGTTTTAATCTGTAGCTTAAGACTCCCTGTTTTTAATGTGGCTTACTTAACCATGTATAATAAATGGATATCATGTGCAAAAAAACACTGGACCAATAAGCTGGCTGCTCTAAACCTAATCATTCGTTCATCAACCTACCTAAGGGCTATTACGTTCAAACAGCCCAAAAATTGAAGCAATAAACATTGCGCATCCAGGGAATCAAACCCTGGTCAATACCGTGGGAGGGTACCATGATACCCCTACAACAGATGCGCTCACTGCTTCCCCACATCACAATTCAAACGGCAGCGAGCATTGAGGAATATTAATAATGAAACAAGCTCACAAAGACGGAGGAAAGATTTTCAACCTCAATGGAATAATGATTGAGATCAAATGTTCTCAAAATAATAATTAAAAAATCAATCTGTTCTAAAATCAGGAAACAAACACTTCATATTATGTTTAAAAAAACTCCGCTTAAACTCTTTGGGTCCGTTCGATCAGGAGCGGTTGTTTTTGAAGAAGATTATGGGTGCGTTCTCAGTTATAAACAAAAAGCTTGGTTTTGAAGCTTTTTGATTAATGTCACCATGGTTAACCAATGAGAGTAGAGTATTTTAGTTCTGGTGGGGTCAAGAGGTAAAAATAACCTAATAAATAAGTGACACATGTCACATTAATCTAAAAAGAAACAAAAAGCTCTCACAGCAAAAGCCCACATTAATGGTGTGTTAGGATTTGGGTCGTTCGATTGGGGTGGTTGAAGGATTGGGTAAAGGCCCATACATATTTCCATTTTTGCCCCTGATAGAACGTATCTCCCACTATTCTGCATGAAGAGAGACATCACTGGCGTTGTTCATTTCCAAAAAAAAAAGTCGCTGCTTCTTCTTCAAAGACCGGTGCGCTTCCTTGGTTTTTCCTGCTAGGTTGGTCGAACTCCATCCCTTCTCCTCTTTTATCTGCTTCTTCTCCAAAAATCGGTGCGCTTCCTCTTGCTAGGTTGGTCGAACTCCATCCCTTCTCCTTTAGCTCTGTTTGAAAAATGAGAAATTTCTATTGATGTTTGTTTTTCCTATTTCACAGCTTCTTCTAGAGGCACTTCGTACAGACCAAAAACATCATGAACTCATAGAGGAGCGTAAGAATTCTGGACTATCGCCCAAAGTAGTACTGCACCTGTGATATGCCGAGCTTTTTCAATTTTGAATGAGATTTCTACCATTTGTTGTCTTTTGTGTTGGCGCTAGAGCTGATCAAATGGCCGGGCGGGCCGGGTTTGGGCTGGGCCGACATTGAATTCTAGGCCCGAACGGGCCTATATTTTTGTCCAATCCCGTTTTAAAATTTTTCGGGTCTGGCCGGGCAGGCCCGGACTTATTTTAATCTTTGTCATTGCCCGGCCCGCCTGGCCCGGTTTTATAATTTAGGAAAAATTCACGAGATACACCTGTTTTCTTTTGTAATTCACAATATACCCTTGTGATTTTAGTAATTTAACTTTAAACATGCTTAAATGTTGTCCAAAATTGATGAAACTTTACATGGACGATGCTAAAGTGTTATATTTTGGTCCTGTTATAACCCAAGATTTGGTTATAATTTTATTTCGTTACTATGGTTCATTAAGATGGTCTATTCTGAATTTAGGACACAGAAGTCTTTATTAGAGAAGCCGGGGACGAGGAGGTCTTTTCCCATCCGTTCTATTTCATGGTGAGTTAACCTCATATTAAATTCCTTAACCTATTTTATTCCATATTCTTAATTCACCTATTTTCTAAACACGTTCTCACGATCGTTTACGCTCCTCTTCTCTCAGTTGGAAACCCTCAACCCTTCTCTTTTCTCTCTCTCAAAACCTCGTTCTGTTCAATCCCTTCTAGTTTGGCTGTTTGTGGTTCTTCATCGATTCTCGCTGAAGATTGTGTGCTGTGGCGGAATCAGGTTCTGAGTAAGGTAATCCCCGTTGTTCAATCTTCGATTCTGAATTTGGGAAGTTCTTCTTGTCTGAATCCTTCTCTACAATCTGATTAGGAATCCGATTGTGTTCCGTTGCCCCGTCAATTTCTTCTACTGTTGACGTGCTCTGCAATCTGTAGACCGATTCAGGTGAGGGGTTCAATCCTGTTCTTCGTTTCAGTTTCAGCATTGGTGTTGTTATCAGTTTCTGATTGAGGGTTGTTCTTCTGCGTTGTTATGAGAATTCAGTGGCTGTTGGGTTTGCATTTCGGGTCTGCGTTACTGCTGTGTCGGGGTTGGATCGTCTGCTATTCGGATTCAGAAACTTCTCTGCTGTAATTGAGGTAGGTGGCTTATGGATTCGACTTGTGTGTTCGACCTTGGGGAGTTTCATTCCGGTTTGAGTTTAAATGTGTTTTGTCTTGCAATTGTGGTTGCGATTTGTCTGTTTGATGGTGTTTTAATGCTTACAAACCCCCAAGGTTGTTTTCTGAAAACCTATATTGTTTTGACAGTGTTTTGATGCTTCTGTTCTGTGTGAAAATCGCCTCTGTTCTCTGTATTTTTCGGCATGTCCGAACTTCTGTCCGACCGTTGAAGTTCGGACATGCCCTTCTGCGCTTAAACTTTCTGAAGTTTTCGCTGTGTCCGAACTTCTGTCCGAGCTTTGAAGTTCGGACACAGCCTTCTGCATTCTCTGATTTTGGCTTCGACTTGTGTCCGAACATTGATGTCCGGACACAAGTTCGGACTCTCCACGTTCTGTTTTCCGAAGAATGTCCGAACATCCGTCCGAACTTGGATGTTCGGACACCTCTGACTCTCCATCTGTTTTAAGGTTCGACTTGTGTCCGAACTTTGAAGTCCGGACACAAGTTCGGACATCCGTCTGGTTTTGCCTTCTGAGTCTCGACTTGTGTCCGAACATTGATGTCCGGACACAAGTTCGGACAGGCTACTGTTTTGACCATAACTTGCTCGTTTGAGCTCCGTTTTGACTTCTGTTTGCGGGGTTGGATTCCCCTTCTGATTTCCAAGCTATCTATGGGCTTTCTGGTGCCTTTGGTGCACATACGCTTATCTGTATTTAAGCTTCTGTTTTGGGACCTAGTTATCTCTGTGTCTGAGCCTTTGGATGGCTGGTTACGCTGTCTCGTAGCGCGCTATGTAGGATCCTTCTGTTCACGGGTGATGTTCCCCGTTCTGTTCACGGGTGTTTACCTGTTCTGTTTACGAGTGAGGTTTCCTCGTTCTGTTCACGAGCTGGTTGCTCGTTCTGTCTGTATGCTGTGATCACTAGTGTCCCACTCTGTTTTCTGCTTCTGTCAACTTCTGCTCTGTTTAGTCCCTTAATGATTGGACTTCTGTTTCTGATTTCTGATATATTTGTGGGCTCTTGACTCCTTCTGATTTGTAACATTCTGTAAATGTTTTGAGCATGCTGGTTGATGAAGTTGGTCATCTACTGGGCATAGTTGTGTGCTCATTCCCCTACTTCTAACGCTTTTGCAGATTGATTAGCGAGGATCGTCTCCCCTCACCTTCTGGAGTTTTGTTGCTTTGTTTTGAGTTTCTCTTGAGACTTTGTATTTAGATTTGAGCCTTTGGGCCTCTTTGTTAGTTTCCGCTTCTGATATTAGTTTGGTGGGTTCTGTAATGACTTTTGGGGATGTTTTAACATCTCTTGTTTTATACTTTATTTAAGTATTCCGTTTGGGCCTTATTTGACTATCTGTTTAAGTTCGTTTATTAGAGCCTTGCGTTATTATGTAATAATACGCGGCGTGTAATACCCCTAACTCCTAGGCCAGTGTTTGGGGGTGTTACATTTAGTGGTATCAGAGCTCTGGGTTCTAATCTGCTGGGATTTTAAGTTAGCCAGTCAGTCAGAAATGTCAGTGTTAGTGTCGGAGTCTAACTGTCTGCTGTTGGACTTTCAGAATGCCGCCAAGGAGAGCGAATAACCCTCCAGGGAATGTTGCTGATGCTGTTCAGCAATTCATGACGCAGCTCATGCAGACCATGGCTGCAGGGGGCGGTCCAGCTGGAGGAGGACCAGCTGGCGGAGCAGGCCCGGCTGGGGCAGATGCTGGAGGGAGGAATGTGAAGGCGCTTCAGGAGTTCATGAAGCTGAAGCCGCCATCGTTCGATGGGGCAGGAGATCCCCAGGAGGCCAGCCACTGGTTGTCAGAGGTGGAGGATTTACTTCGGGTGATGGGCTCTGAGGAGGAGCAGAAGGTCGACTTCGCCACCTTTCTGTTCAAGGCCGAAGCCAAGGAGTGGTGGAGGTCAGTGATGGGGAAGTTCCCACAGCCTTGGACGTGGGAGCAGTTCACTGGGGAGTTCAACAAACAGTTCTACCCCGACGTCTACAAGGATCAGCGCATCCTGGAGTATAACCGGCTACGCCAGGGCCGGGACATGAGCGTTGAGGAGTACGTCCGCAAGTTTATCAGCCTGTCTAAGTTTGCACCTGAGCCTGACGAGCATAGGAAGGCCAGGAAGTTTGAGAGTGGCCTGAGGCCGGACATCCGATCTGCTGTGACGCCGCTGCGTCACAAGACCTTCAGGGACGTTGCTGATGTCGCCCTGCTGGTAGAGGCCGACTTGAGAGGTCGCCAGTCTGGAGGGAAGGACCAGAAGAGGAAGCAGAGGTCCGATGACAGTGATAGGAGGGATCAGTCTGCTTCTCAGAAGAAGCAGTCTACTGGAGACCGCTCTGGGGACCGTTCGCGAGACAGAGGTGGTTCGTCTTCATCAGCTCCCGCTCCGAAGTGCCAGGTCTGTGGCAAGTTTCACAGAGGTCAGGACTGCTACAGGAAGTCTGGAGCCTGCTTCAAGTGTGGGTCCATGGGCATAGGATTGCTGATTGCCCTCAGGCTGAGAGGAGCAGAGGTAGCTCTGGAGGTGGAGCTGGAGGATCTACATCTGGGTCTAGAGATCGAGACCGTGAGCAGAAGAAGCCCCAGGCCAGGCCAGAGTGTACGCGATGGCTGGAGAGAGAGACCGATCGACTGACAGAGTTGTCACAGGTATTCTCCAGCTGTCATCTCGTTCTGTTTTCTGTTTGTTTGACTCTGGAGCCACCCACTCTTTTATTTCTGCTGAGTTAGTGGGTGAGCTCGGTTTGCCTGTTGTGCCTCTGGGTGTTGAGTTATGTGTGCATAGTCCATTAGTTAGGGACTCTTCTATGCTGTTGAATTCTGTTTGCAAAGATAGTCCTGTGTTAGTCAGAGATAGGACTCTGTGTGCTAACCTCATCCCGATGGAGATGACTTCTTTTGATGTGATTCTGGGCATGGATTGGCTTGCTGCGCACCATGCCCATATTGATTGTGCTGCTTCGAGAGTCACTTTTGAGGAGCCGGGTCAGCCCCGTCTAGTTGTAGCAGGGAATGGACTCCCGTGCTCGCCGCCAGTCATATCTGCGATGCAGGCGTTCCGTTTTCTGAGGAAGGGATGCCAGGGATATCTGTGCTACATCCCTGAGGTTCGCAAGGATGCGAAGTTGGAGGAGATTCCAGTGGTCAGAGACTTCCCCGATGTGTTCCAGGATGATGTACCTGGGCTTCCCCCTGTCAGAGAGGTGGAGTTCTCGATCGAGCTCGCACCTGAGACTCAGCCGATTTCGAAGGCCCCATACCGGATGGCGCCTGCTGAGCTCAAGGAGTTGAAGGTCCAGTTGCAGGAGCTGCTGGATAAGGGCTTCATTCGCCCGAGTGTGTCGCCTTGGGGAGCGCCAGTGCTATTTGTAAAGAAGAAGGACGGTAGTATGCGGTTGTGCATTGACTACAGGGAGCTCAACAAGGTTACCATTAAGAATAGGTATCCTCTCCCGCGCATAGACGACTTGTTCGACCAGTTAGCAGGAGCTAAGGTGTTTTCGAAGATCGATCTGAGGTCGGGATATCATCAGCTGAGGATTAAGGCAGATGACGTGCCTAAGTCCGCTTTCAGGACTCGTTATGGACACTACGAGTTCCTAGTGATGCCATTCGGGTTGACGAATGCGCCGTCAGTATTTATGGATATGATGAACAGAGTCTTCAAGCCGTTTTTGGACCAGTTCGTTGTAGTTTTCATCGATGACATCTTGGTGTATTCCAAGAGTGCTGAGGAGCACGAGGAGCATTTGAGGACCGTTCTCCAGACTCTGAGGGAGAACGAGTTGTATGCGAAGCTGAAGAAGTGCGAGTTCTGGCTAGATCAGGTGGTATTCTTGGGACATGTGGTCTCCAAGGATGGTATCTCCGTGGACCCGGAGAAGATTCGAGCTATTACTGAGTGGGCCAGGCCTACTAATGTCGGAGATATTCGTAGCTTCCTTGGACTAGCGGGCTACTATCGTAAGTTTGTGGAGGGCTTCTCCAAGTTGGTGATTCCGTTGACTCGTCTGCTGCAGAAGGAGGTGAAGTTCGAGTGGAGCGATGCCTGTGAGCAGTGTTTTCTGGAGCTGAAGAAGAGGTTGACTACTGCGCCGATCTTGACTCTTCCGGAGGGGACCGAGGGTCTTGAGGTTTTCTGTGATGCGTCCCATAGGGGACTTGGATGTGTTCTGATGCAGCAGGGGAAGGTAGTTGCATATGGCTCTCGTCAGCTTAAGCCATATGAGAAGAACTATCCGACCCACGATCTGGAGCTGGCTGCGGTGGTCTTTGCGTTGAAGATTTGGAGGCACTACTTGTATGGGGCAGCGTGCAAGGTGTATACGGACCATAAGAGCCTCAAGTATCTGTTCACTCAGAAGGAGTTGAACTTGAGGCAGAGGAGATGGCTGGAGTTGTTGCACGATTATGATTTAGAGATCCTCTACCATCCGGGTAGGGCGAATGTGGTTGCTGATGCGCTCAGTAGGAGGGGTCCGTCTGGGACTGTTTGTGCCTTGTCCGGTGTGGAGAGGTCTGCTCAGGAGTTGCAGCGCATGGGTATCTGGGTTGTCCGTCCAGAGAGGTCTGGGATGTTAGCAGCACTGCAGGTTCAGCCTACCTTGATCGACCGGATCAAGGCCAGTCAGGAGCTTGATGTCAGTCTGTGTAAGATCAGAGAGAGTTGGTCTGCTGGTCAGGAGTCCGAGTTCCGGGTTGCAGAGGATGGCTGCCTGAGGTTCAGAGGCCGTGTTTGTGTGCCGGCAGACGATGCGTTGAGGCGTGAGATCATGCAGGAGGCCCATGGAGCTCCTTACTCGGACCCAGGAGGGGTGAAGATGTACCGGGATCTGCGGGAGACTTTCTGGTGGAGCAATATGAAGAGGGACATCTCCGACTTTGTATCCAGATGTAGGACCTGTCAGCAGGTCAAGGCCGAGCATCAGAGACCAGCTGGTTTGCTTCAGCCTCTTCCCGTTCCGGAGTGGAAGTGGGAGAGCGTCGGTATGGACTTTGTTATGGGACTGCCTAAGACTCCGAGGGGTTTCGATGCAGTTTGGGTCATTGTGGACCGGCTCACGAAGAGCGCTCACTTCTTGCCTGTCAGGAAGACTTTCAGTTTGCACCGTTTAGCCCAGTTGTACATTGATGAGATAGTACGTCTGCATGGGGTTCCGGCTTCGATTGTGTCTGACAGAGATCCGAGGTTTGTGTCCAGGTTCTGGCAGAGTTTGCATCAGGCTTTGGGGACGAAGTTGTCTTTCAGTTCAGCTTACCATCCTCAGTCAGACGGGCAGACAGAGAGGACGAATCAGTCCTAGAGGACATGCTCAGGGCATGTGTGCTCGACTTTGGGGGCAGCTGGGATCATCACGTGGCACTGATAGAGTTCGCGTACAATAACAGCTTTCAGACCAGTATCGGGATGGCTCCCTTTGAGGCCTTGTATGGCAGGAGGTGCAGATCACCCATCTGTTGGGATGATCTGAAGGAGAGAGCTGTGATTGGTCCAGACTTGGTTCAGGATGCTGTGGGCAAGATTCAGTCTATCAGAGAGCGTCTGCTTGTGGCTCAGAGTCGTCAGAAGAGTTACGCCGATCAGAGGAGACGACCTCTAGAGTTTGAGGTGGGCGACCATGTGTATCTGAAGGTTTCTCCTGTGCGAGGAGTCGTTCGTTTTGGGAAGAGAGGCAAGCTTAGCCCTCGTTTTGTGGGTCCTTTTGAGATCCTAGAGAGGATCGGACCGGTTGCCTATCGCTTGGCTCTGCCTCCGTCTTTAGCAGCAGTGCACAGTGTTTTCCATGTTTCGATGCTGAGGAAGTACATTCCGGACCCATCTCATGTGATCGACTTCAGTCCGCTTCAGTTGAGGGAGGACTTCACGTTTGAGGCAGTTCCTTCGAGGATTCTAGCCCGAGATGTTCGTAAGCTCAGGAGTAAGACCATGCCCTTGGTGAAGGTGCAGTGGTCGGGTCAGTCAGAGGAAGAGGCGACCTGGGAGGTCGAAAGTGATGTGCGTTCTAAGTTTCCCGCCCTTTTCGAGCAGTAGGTATGTTTTAATTTCGAGGACGAAATTCTTTTAAGGGGGAGGTGATGTTATAACCCAAGATTTGGTTATAATTTTATTTCGTTACTATGGTTCATTAAGATGGTCTATTCTGAATTTAGGACACAGAAGTCTTTATTAGAGAAGCCGGGGACGAGGAGGTCTTTTCCCATCCGTTCTATTTTATGGTGAGTTAACCTCATATTAAATTCCTTAACCTATTTTATTCCATATTCTTAATTCACCTATTTTCTAAACACGTTCTCACGATCGTTTACGCTCCTCTTCTCTCAGTTGGAAACCCTCAACCCTTCTCTTTTCTCTCTCTCAAAACCTCGTTCTGTTCATCCCTTCTAGTTTGGCTTTTGTGGTTCTTCATCGATTCTCGCTGAAGATTGTGTGCTGTACGGAATCAGGTTCTGAGTAAGGTAATCCCCGTTGTTCAATCTCGATTCTGAATTGGAAGTTCTTCTTGTCTGAATCCTTCTCTACAATCTGATAGGAATCCGATGTGTTCCGTTGCCCCGTCAATTTCTTCTGCTGTTGACGTGCTCTGCAATCTGTAGACCGATTCAGGTGAGGGGTTCAATCCTGTTCTTCGTTTCAGTTTCAGCATTGGTGTTGTATCAGTTTCTGATTGAGGGTTGTTCTTCTGCTTGTTATGAGAATTCAGTGGCTGTTGGGTTTGCATTTCGCTGGTTACTGCTGTGTCGGGGTTGGATCGTCTGCTTTCAGATTCAAAAACTTCTCTGCTGTAATTGAGGTAGGTGGCTTATTGTTCGACTTGTGTTCGACCTTGGGGAGTTTCATTCGGTTCTGAGTTTAAATGTGTTTAGTCTTGCAATTGTGGTTGCGATTTGTCTGTTTGATGGTGTTTTAATGCTTACAAACCCCAAGGTTGTTTCTGAAAACCTATATTGTTTTGATAGTGTTTGATGCTTCTGTTCTGTGTGAAAATCGCCTCTGTTCTCTGTATTTTTCGGCATGTCCAACTTCTGTCCGACCGTTGAAGTTCGGATGCCCTGCTGCTTAAACTTTCTGAAGTTTTCGCTGTGTCCGAACTTCTGTCCGAGCTTTGAAGTTCGGATACAGCCTTCTGCATTCTCTGATTTTGGCTTCGGCTTGTGTCCGAACATTGATGTCCGGACACAAGTTCGGACTCTCCACGTTCTGTTTCCGAAGAATGTCCGAACATCCGTCCGAACTTGGATGTTCGGACACCTCTGACTCCCATCTGTTTTAAGGTTCGACTGTGTCCGAACTTTGAAGTCCGGACACAAGTTCGGACATCCGTCTGGTTTTGCCTTCTGAGTCTCGACTTGTGTCCGAACATTGAGTCCGGACACAAGTTCGGACAGGCTACTGTTTTGACCATAACTTGCTCGTTTGAGCTCCGTTTTGACTTCTGTTTGCGGGTTGGATTCCCCTTCTGATTTCCAAGCTATCTATGGGCTTTCTGGTGCCTTTGGTGCACATACGCTTATCTGTATTTAAGCTTCTGTTTTGGGACCTAGTTATCTCTGTGTCTGAGCCTTTGGATGGCTGGTTACGCTGTCTCGTAGCGCGCTATGTAGGATCCTTCTGTTCACGGGTGATGTTCCCCGTTCTGTTCACGGGTGTTTACGCCTGTTCTGTTTACGAGTGAGGTTTCCTCGTTCTGTTCACGAGCTGGTTGCTCGTTCTGTCTGTATGCTGTGATCGCTAGTGTCCCACTCTGTTTTCTGCTTCTGTCAGCTTCTGCTCTGTTTAGTCCTTTAATGTTTGGACTTCTGTTTCTGATTTCTGATATATTTGTGGGCTCTTTGACTCCTTCTGATTTGATAACATTCTGTCAATGTTTTGAGCATGCTGGTTGATGAAGTTGGTCATCTACTGGGCATGGTTGTGTGCTCATTCCCCTACTTCTAACGCTTTTGCAGATTGATTAGCGAGGATCGTCTCCCCTCAGCTTCTGGAGTTTTGTTGCTTTGTTTTTAGTTTCTCTTGAGACTTTGTATTTAGATTTGAGCCTTTGGGCCTCTTTGCTAGTTTCCGCTTCTGATATTAGTTTGGTGGGTTCTGTAATGACTTTTGGGGATGTTTTAACATCTCTTGTTTTATACTTTATTTAAGTATTCCGTTTGGGCCTTATTTGACTATCTGTTTAAGTTCGTTTATTAGAGCCTTGCGTTATTATGTAATAATACGCGGCGTGTAATACCCCTAACTCCTAGGCCAGTGTTTGGGGGTGTTACAGGTCCAATATCAAATTTGAAGTTTTTTAAGCTCACATGTGACCTGTGGGACCCAATGAACAGTCACATATTCATTGAATCCCACAGGTCACATGTGAGCTTAAAAAGCTTCAAAATTGATATTGGACCAAAATATAACACTTTAGCATCGTCCATGTAAAGTTTCATCAATTTTGGACAACATTTAAGCATGTTTAAAGTTGAATTACTAAAATCACAGGGGTATATTGTGAATTACGAAAGAAAACAGGGGTATCTCGTGAATTTTCCCTATAATTTATTTTATAATATTGTTAGTTTTTTTGAAAAAATATATAGACTATATATAATACTAAATATAATATGAATATATGTTGTATGTAATATTAATAGATATTATATATAATTTAAATAAATAATACAAGGTATTATATAAATTAATTTAAATATATACTTCCTCCCATTTTCAGTACTTTATTTTCTAACTCTAGGCATAAGAATTAAAGAGGAAAAATTTAGACTATTTTACCCTTATCTTTTGCATTGAGAATTGAAATAATTTGAAAATTAGAGTTGTAAAATAAAAGATGGAAGGGTAGAATTGGAAAGCAGATCACAAAAAAGGGTAGAACATCTTCTATTTTGAAACTAGTGAAAGAATTAAACAAATTATATACTGAAACAAGTGGAGTATTATATTATATTTATAATATATTATAATAATTATAAACCGGGCAGGGCCGGGCTTAGTTGCGGGCCTAAAATTTTGCTGACGCCCGGCCCGGTTTTTTATTCGGGCTTGATTTGTTGTCTAAACCCACCCGGAATTTTTTTTGGACAGGCTTTATTTCCGGGCCGGGCTGGGTTGGGCCGCCGGGCCGGGTCAATGTTGATCAGCTCAAGTTGGCGCCTAATTGATTGCTTCCATAAGACAAGAATCTATGCACAAATATTGTAGTTGTCCCTGTCTTCCATGCCTAGCTGTGTCTGCGATATCACTCCTGGATTGTCTGTGTGCTGCGTGATATCAATGTTCGTTTAGCCAACACTGTTGTCACTACTAGAAAATATGTAATTAGCGACGGATTTAGCGACAAACAACATTCCGTCGCAAATTTGCGACGGATTAGCAATGGACTAGCGACGGACTTATTGGCGACAGACTGGCAACGGAATGGCGACGGAATTCCGCTCGGTCCGGTCGCGCCAAATTTTTGGGTCTGGCGTTTATTTTCACGACGGCTTAGCGACAATCCACCATTCTGTCGCTATGTTTTTTTTTAAAAAAAAAAGAAAAACCAAAACTTACGCCTGTTGTAACTCCCCTGGTTTAAATTTACTTACTAAAACGACGACGTTTTTTCTATATATAGCGACCGACTTGCGACGCTAAAAAATTAAGTAAAATCAGATGTCGCGCACGACCTTCTTCTTCCTTCTTCATTCTTTCCCAATTTTCACGCGAACCAGGCGACCAGAAGACGATCGGTGACCATTGTTGCAGTATATTTCTGGCGACTGAAGACCACCGGCGACCACCAAAGACTACCGGCGACTACCGGAGACACCAGGCGAACTACAGATGACAGAAATCGCATCAGGTTTGTGTCTGAAACCCTAGCTTTCTGATTTCGAAAATTGAATTGGAGAAATTGAAATTCTGCATGTTTAATTCCGAAATTAACTGTGTTTGGTTACTAATTTATGCTTAGAACTGCTAGTTACTGTGGGTTCTAGGACTTGGATTCTAATATGCACTGAATCTGTGGATTTGATAAATCCTTCAGAAGTGGTGCCCGTGAAAACTGTTTTTCAACACAAAAAATAATCCAATCTTCTCAAACTAGTTAGATTAATTAATTATCACATTACATATTATATACTAACTTCATTTGATTAAAAAAATTAGTGGGTTTAGTACCCACCTGCAAAGAGGAACTATCTTATCCTCAATTTCACGAGTGCAAAGCACTAATAGGATGGACCGCATGTGCTCTTTTAATCGTGTCTGCACTAGCCTCAGACAGTCCAACATATTTGATTTTGCCTTCTTCAACTAGTTAGCATGTGCATCTTTGGGGCAATGTAATTCGAAGATCTTCTAGATGTTAGCATGTGGTAGCTTAGATGAGGGCTTGTCACTATATTCGTATGGTATGGATGGTCCAAATTGCGGTAGTTCGGAGCCTTTCGGTGCTTATTGTTTTTTTTTAAGGAAACGATGATTATAGTGACAGTTACATAAGAGGGAAACAGTTACAAACAAGATAGATACATAGGGGGCCTATGTATCTGACAACTAAAAGGGCTCAACGCGCCTAAGAGGATGGTGCTAAGCAAACCTCCTAGGCACTAAACAAAGAAGCTGTAACACCCCTACCGTTAATCCTATGCTTACCGTCCAATCATCCCTTTAATTCTATCAGTTCGCAGCGGAAGACTACTACTACTGCTACTACGGTTGGTGGTACAACGCCGCTAACCGCCCATACGGCTAGCTAGGCTTACCTTACTTACAGTCACGGTCTGATGACCTAGTATACCGAGCTACTACATTACTTACCAATTACCGAATATCAAATACTTACATTAATGGATTACCGAGTGCCAAAGTATATTCAATTACATCATTTCCAAGTTACCAAAAATAATGAGTTTCTACCATCTACTCATCTATAACCAATTCCAATACTTCCACTATCCAAAAGGGTGTACCCCATGGTACACCGGCTAACTAAAAAACCTACAGCCGTGTACTACTTAGTACACCTTCCACAATTCATTGTTTATAGACAAAAAGAAATCTATCTAAGTCTTCATCATCTTCACCCTTCTCGTGTACCTGCGTGTAGTAAAAACATCGCCCCAAGGGGCTCAACAAAAGCTGCGCATAAACTCCGCATATACCGCATGCTAGCTAGGGCACGCCGACTATTTAAGGTCGAATAGGCATGCGGTTCATTTATTTCACACATACATGCTTTTCATACATCATACATTCATGCTCAACACCATACATAATCCAAGACAACAATACAGTAGCATACACAATCCTTACCTTCACAAGGGTTAGCCAAATTACGCATCTGGTTTAATCGGAATGCTTTTTACTCTTTTACTCATTACACATTACTTACTCTTACTTACACTTACTTACTTTTCCATACTTATTACTCATTCTTACTTACTTACTTACTTTTACTCATGTTAAGTCGGTATGACATCCAGCCCGGGGACTACTCCGTCCCACCACCGGGATTTACTCGACTCGCTAATCCGGGATGCTACCCATTTAAGGGGTTTAGGCCGCGGACCAGTTTAAGAGTCAGGAATCGGATCCAACCTCTTGTGTCTCCTCATCCTCATGCGTGGCCGAAACTATATCGAACTTCTACTCATTCCAATTTAATTACCAATTTAAGTTAGATTGGTTAGCTTGTTAGGAATCAGTTAGAAGTCCAATCACAATCACGTTCGGTCACAGTACAATGCATCATACATACACACACTCATATTCATTCATACATTTCATGAATTATACAAACTATGATTTAAAGACAATGTCCAACAAGATGCAACACTACATTTTCACAAGTAAGCATAATAACTCCGATTCGTGCATTTATCTTATTTTGTGATCAATTAGCACACAACACACAAATCAGAGTAACCAAGATAGCATACGGGGCATGAGGAATTCATACCGTTCACCGTTGTACTTGTATCCCAACTTTCCTTCGGTGCTCACAAATCAAGTCCTATAGTACACATGTAATCGAGTGATTAATTATATATAATTAACTTAACTCGTATTCCTATTATGTTTCCTAACTCATACTTACTATGTCCTTACACTTCTTACACTTACACATTACTTACTTACTCTTCATTACTTCAAGTTCATTTACTTACTTAACAATGGTATACTTATATATGTACATATATATATGTAGGTATACATGTATATATATACTTATTGTAATTATTATTATTATATATATATATATTATTTTTTTGTGACTCGACCGACCTTACCCAGGGTCGGTCCCATGGTCGGTCGAAGTCAGTAGGGTAATACGCTGGAAAATTTCAGGGCCGACTGACCTTGCAAGTCCGGTCCCAAGGTCGGTCAATTCCAGTGAGTTACGTGACGGAGAATTCTTGCCCGACCGACCTTGCAAGTCTGGTCGCAAGGTCGGTCCGTTCCAGTAAGTTACATGACGGAAAATTTTTGAGTCAACCGACCTTGCAAGTTCGGTCGCAAGGTCGGTCCATTCTAGTAGGTTACATTACGGGGAATTCTTCTGGCCGACCGACCTTGCATGTCCGGTCCCAAGGTCGGGCCATTCCAGAAGGTTTCCGCCCTTTGTAAATCTGGGCTCGACCGACCTTGTAAGTCCGGTCCCAAGGTCGGTCCGGCCCAGTATTTGCATTTTTATTTCTGTTTTCAGTCCTTTCCTTTACCCATTACTTCCCTATTGTTCCTACACTTAATTCCACATGTTTTAACACTAATTAAACCTCCTAATACACTTTAGTTCATCCATTAACTCCTTACTCATCTCTATGCTAATTTACACACTTGTTTTCTAAATTCATTTCAGCACTTATACTATCTTCCCTTAGTTGCATTTGCTACAGATTTTTATTCTAACTCTCTCCATCTATGACTCCCTCTTCTAATGTCATTTCTAAAACTTACAATGCATTAGACACCTCTCCTAACTTACCCTCTAACTATCTCAAATCAAAATCTGTTACAAGCCTATGTTTTTCACCTAGCTTCTAGTTTCTTAAGTGTTCTAGTCCTAGGTAAATTTTGACATAACCTCCCCTAAATTCTTACATTCTCACCATATCATTCGCTCATATTTTGTTACCTCATTCACCTGTTTTCAATAACATTAATATACAAAGCTCCCATACATAAACACTAACCATTAAGCACTCCTAAAATTCCTGCACACAACATGTAACTCCCATCTAGGTTTTGACAGTTTTTAAATGTCTTTCAAGCTTCAATAATAGTTTGGTTCTTCTTCCACATTACACTATCACCCATTACTATTTTACAATACACATTTACACTACTAAAATCTGTTACATTATACATTGCTAAACTACACAAAAGATGAGTGTAATTACCTTGTTTCCTTTACTAGCTTCTCCTTTTCTCCTTCCTTCTTCTTCCTCCTTCCTTCTCTCTCTCTCTCCACCGGTACAGCACTTCAAATTCTCTAAGGCTACAGCCCATTAACATACACATTTCAATACTAAAGCTAACCCTAACCATTCTTAAAAGCTTAAGGCACATTTTAGGGTTTAGGAATTCATTACCTTGCAAATGATGAGATGGAGTTTAGAATAGCTCAAGAACAATATTTCCACTCCTCCAAAGAAGCCAAAATTGGCTAGAGTACAAAGAACAACAAGGGTTTAGTTTCCAAATTTCGTTTTGCCCACAAGGGGTAGAAAAGGTAAGCTTTCAAGAAGATTTTTACCTCAAAATGATAAGGAGAAGGAGGTGGTTCTAATGGTGGTCTTGAAGCTCCAAATGCTACACACCCATGGAGATGAAAGTTCTTGTTTTCGAATTTTGAAAGGAGGGATGTGTTCTCCTTGGTGTGGGGATTTCAATGGTATAATTTTAATTTTTGATGGAGGTTCAAGGGGTTAACAAGAGGAGAGAAGTTGAGTTTTTGTGAGTTTGCTCATTTCTCCATTGTTGTCCGGTTGAGGAAGAAGAAAATAGAGAGGAGGGAGATGGGTCTGTTCGAGAATGAAGGAATGAGGGGATAGGAGAGAGAGTAAGTGAGTGAGGTAAGTAAAGTAGTTTACTTTTTTATTTTTATTTGTTTTGTCCTTTTGTACATAAGAAGAGAATTAAGGTGTGTGAGTGGGGCTCAAAATCGGACACACACACAGCCCATATGGGTTTGTAAAATTTTTTTACAATATTGGACACACTAGTTTGGGTTATTTATGTTTCTACCCCACAACTTCCCGTTTTTGACAGTTTTTACTATTTTCTCCTTTTATCGATTTTATTGGTTCTAAAGCTTCACTAATATTTATTAATGACTATTTAGTTGACCAAAATTGTTACGAGTCTATTTGACCCGCTTATAGTCATGTTTTCCCGGTTTCCTCGAAAAAAACGTGCTTTAAGGTTCGTTAGCGTTTTTAATCTGTTTTAAGGATCCGTTTTCTTCGGGATTTGTTCCCTCATGATTATTTATGCATAATTAAGCCTCTAAATTACTTATTAGCCTAATTAATCAGTGTTTCTAATTACGGGGTATTTCAGAAGCGAAACACTGGCAAGAAGTTCCCTAGGCCAACAGTTTATCAACAAAACTCAGAGAAATAAAAAAAGGGACACCAACATAAAAGAAGCTCCTAAGAGCAGAGGATTCTATCCAGCCAGTCAAAATCTGTGCTAGTTGTGTGCATCATCGTCCATATGATGGCTTTCATGGCTGCCTTGATGTCAGCAATAATGAGAGAGGGGTCTCTGGCTTGATTGGCCATGGCTCGTTTGCATCATTCAATCTAGAGATGATAAACAATGTTAGAGACAACTGCTCTCTTCACTAGGTCAATTGGGTGCCGTCTCTTACAGTATCGGTTGATCCAGGCTGAGCAGCTATAGAGACTACTCCTGTTTGCAGGGATTCCCAGCCAGTCACAAGTGCTCCACCAAACTCTGCTCGAGTACCTGCAATGGAAAAGAGGTGGTTGCTAGTCTCCTGAGCACGCTCACAGAGCCAGCATCTGTTAGCAAGACAAATGCCCCACGATTGAAGCTTATCACAGGTTTTAAGTCTACCCATAAGAGCAACCCATAAGATAAATTTAGCCTTGGGGACAACCAGGTGTTCCAGCAGACATTGAACCATTGCAATACCCCAAACCTTAGTATGTTGTTTAAACATTGAAACATGATTTATTAAGACAAGAAAATGTCTTAGAAACATTAGTAAAACAATTTAAACCTTAAAGAACACAATTAAATACTTAAGGTAATAAGGGCTAAATGTGCTCTAAGCTGGATATAAGCTTGGGTAAGACCTAATGAACTTACCAAGACCTATTTATATGTTAATGAACATATTAAATCAATTACCAAAGAAAACCAAGCTTGAAAACAAGTTAAAACACAAAATGTGCTTTAAGAAGTCTTAAAGCACATTTTTGAAAAATGTCTTGTAAAGAGTTTTGAGTGGCTAAATATCCATCATTACTCTTAAATATATGTGTGTACTATATAATATCACATTTGGGTGGCTATATCAATGGGAATCAAAATTTCACTTCTAAGTGCCTGTTTTGGTGAATAGTGATTTTTATAAGCTAGTTGTAACATGTGTGTTTAAGTAATTAAATTGACAAACCAAAGACTAAAATACCCTCATTATATTATAGGGGGCGGTTTTCTAAGTGTGGTGACTCACCACTCTCTAGTTAATATAATAAGTAAATAAAGAAAACTAATAAGCTACTTTTACTTTATAAGAACAAATATCTTCTAAAAGTAAGTTTTATCTCATTTCTCATTTCCCTCCTCCATTTCACAGGGTTCCAACTTCTTCTTCCTCTTCTTGCTGTGCTCTCACGGTAATTCACCACCACCATTAAAACTCAAGCTTTGACTCTTGTAAATCCAAGCTCATAACCAAATCAAAAAACAAAAACCACCAATCTCTTCCTCTCATCAAGCTCTTCATTCCTATCTTCTCAAAACTTCAAGAGCCCCATTTCGGTGCCATGGAGTTCCACCATTGAAGGAGCTTGAGCTTGTATTCTACAATTATTGATCTCCTTTGTTCTAGGTAGGAATCTCAAAGAAAAATCAAGTTTCCTTCATGTTTTTGCCTTGACCGAAAATGTACATTGATGGAGCTCTTTGTGTGACTTTGTTCTAGCTTCATTCCAACCTTTCATGGACTAGGTGGAGTCCTCTCTTGATATATATCAAACTCTCTTCAAAGATCAAGGTAAAAAACTACATTAATGTTTTTGAAACAATGTAAAATTAGGGTTACAATGAGATGAAGCTTAAAGCTTGAATACTCATTAGATGTTTGTATATTGTTTAGAACTTGACAAGGAATCAAATACCTTACCGGTTTTATAAGGAAACAAGAAAGAAGTTGTTTGGAAAAGAGGTAAATATACTAACCTAATGTTTTTTAATGCCTTAGGAGAAATGAGCTTATAATGCTTGTTAAAACTGCCTAAAGAGCAAAAGGTGAATGACCTAGTAAATGTTCTCAAGGAGACTAGTAAAAGAACATATGTCTTGTTGTATGTATTTGCAGGTCAAAGGCTATATATTGTGGAAATTCAGTGTTTTGATTTAAGCACTTTAAGGGCCTAAGAGCCATGCATTTTAAGGGCCTAAGTGCCATGCAATTTAAAGTTATGCATTATATTTTAATGTAGTGGATTTGAGTGAAGTTTTGTGTATGAGAGTGTTCTTGGTGTTCTTAGTGTTCTTGGGTGTTTAAAGGTGAAACCAATGCGCTTTGGTGTAACAAAATGCTAGGAAAACCTATGTCGAAATTTAGGAAATGCATAAGGAGTTCAAGATGTTTTAAAGGAATTTTGATGAGCTAGGAAGTGCTAGAGTGTAACAAGGACTTAGGCATGATCTTGAGGTTTTAGTATGTACCAAAGTCATTTTGGACTTAGGTAAAGACTTAGGCAAACTTTGGTAAAATAAGGAGAAAGTGTGAACTTGAAAAAAGGATTTCAAGAAATGACATAAGGAGTTGATGGTAAGAAATGATGCTTGAAAGATGATGTCAAAATGAAGAGAAAGTATTTGAGATGTAGTTATCATAGGTATGAAACACCACTAGGAGACTAGGAGAAAACATTGTAAGTGTTAGGAATTTTGTGAAGATATAAGTAAAGGCTTAAGGAATTAGAAAATGAGTTTTATGAGTGTTTAAGGAGTCTTAAGGTGTGTTTGAAGTGCCCAAATGAGGTTAGGGGGTACTAGGTTATATGGGGTGAAGTTTGAGTTGAATGTAAAAAGGAAACAAGGGTCTGGGGCAGACCGAACTTGCGACCGAACTTGCAAGTTCGGTCGAGCCCAGTTTACCCTGCGAGAATTGGCTTCTGGAATGGACCGACCTTGGGGACCGGACTTGCAAGGTCGGTCGGGCTTGTATTTTGTGTACGGATTGAGTTACTGGAATCGACCGAACATGGGACCGGACTTGGCAAGTTCGGTCGGGCTAAATTTTCAAAGGGGAAGAAACTCTTGGGAATAGACCGAACATGCGACGAACTTACAAGGTCGGTCGGAGTAGAAAATTTGACGGAAATGTGTTCTGGAATCGACCGAACTTGGGTAAGTTCGGTCGGTAAGGTCGGTCGGACCAAAACTTGTAAAGAAAAAAAAACAGAAAAGAATATGACTTAGTAGTTAACCCTAGGGGGTAAATGAAGGTAACCTAGGGTAAGTTAGACATTAAAAACATGTCATACAATCATGTTAAATACTTAGTAAGTTTGAAGTTAAATAAATAATTAACCGACGTTACTAATGTGTTTAGGATTCTCTCAAGGTGGAAACGAAACGAGGCAAGGACCAAGGTATGGTTTTCTTGCAGTCTGTTGTCTACCGGTTTACACCGGCTTGGGTTGTTTGCTTTTCTGAGTGTTATGACCTTATAAGACTTAAGGCATGAAAAGAGTTTACAGTTGTTATACATTATGATGTTGTAATGTTGTGACTCCTTTCCCTTGGTGTGTCTAACAAGACCTGAATATTGCTGGTATGTGACTTAACAAAATATTGTGTGATCACTAACAAGTGCTAACGGGGGAGGGGAGGAGTCCGGTATGTTCCGGCCACGCGTGTGAGGACGGGAGTCGATGTCATATCCGGTTCGGCTCTCTTGGTGTATGTATAGGTTGTATTCCAATTTGGTTTCAACCTTCCCTTAGCTTATCCAAAGCTAGTTTACTGACTCACGTCGGGCCACAGGGGCATACAAATGTTATTTCGGTGTGCTTGGGATTACTATATCCGACACACCTTGGGTATAAGTTAACCGTTCGATATAACTGGACGGTAACGAGGTTGGTAACGAGCTTTGCATGAGATTGGCAATAATCTCTAGGCTCACTATGTATACTAACTATGGTGGAAGGTTCCTTGTGAGAACCGATTTTATGGTGTTCTGTATTGTGGTTGTGCTATGCAATTTCCCTTGCTATGCTATGGTATGTATATGTTGGATGTTTAAAATGAATGCCATGTTATCATGACAATTGGTTGCGCGTATCCCGGTAGCCGATGGGCTGCGCGTTAACCATACCAGCAAAGGTTGCTGACCCCCTCGGGGGCTCCATATTTACTGCAGGAGGATCAGGAAGAAGAAGCGGAGTGGCTCTAGATCCTAGGTCATTGATGTACTTTTGGTTATTTTGGTTGTTGAGCCCGGGATGCGCCTGTGCTCCCGAGGCAATACATTTTGGTACCGTTGTTAAACAGTGGTGGATGTTTACAGTTGGTAGTTGTGATGTAAATTAAATACTCGGTATTGTTGGTTATATATATATGGATGTTAGGATCTATGCTCGGGAGTCTGATCATCAGACCGATACACTTGTATTTATTCTGCCTAGTTAACCACGTGGGTGGTTAACGGCGTTGTAACACCCAAGCGTTAAGTTATTGTTTGGTTGGTTATTTCCGCTGCGATTTCAGTAGTTGGTAGGGGCGTTGTAGGGGTGTTACAAAAAGTGGTAGCAGAGCGAAGTATCGCTCTGATGACTAGAATACCGAGCTTAGGAATATACCGAGTTAGGAAACCTAACTACAGTTACCTAAGTGAACATTATGGAAAGGTTAACCACTAACTAAGTGTGGAGATACCTTATTATCGGGAAGCGTTACAATCGTTGGACCGATAAATGTGCAAGCACAATGCTAATGAAATGTTCATATGAATTCAGATGTCAGGTAGACCACGAGGTAGAGGCCGCGGGCGCGGTACTGGAGGTACGGGTGACCAGGGCGATGATACTACGGCACAGACCATGGCTGAGGTAGTAGCAGCCGCCGTAGCCCAAATGGTACCCCAGATGATTGCTGCATTACAGCAAGGGCAACAGCCCGGAGTTCAGCCACCACCACCACCGCCACGAGAGACCAATTGGGTCAAGGCGTTGGCTGACTTGAGACCGCCGTCATTCAATGGGGAGACCGACCCTCGCAAGCTGGAGGCGTACATCTCCGAACTGGAGACCGCCTACGAGACCTTGGCAGTACCTGCTGAAGCTATGGTCCGTCTTGCCGCTTACTACTTGAAGGGTTCGGCACAGAGTTGGTGGAGTTGGTGAGAGAGGACAAGATAGCTGATCCTGAGTTTGGTTGGAGGGAGTACACGGCTCTACTGCGAGCCAAGTATTACCCTGTGCATGTGCAGGAGGCCAAGCGCCTCGAGCTGGATAGTCTGAGACAGGGGGATAAGATGTCGGTTGACGACTACTATACCGCATTCACCGGCCTTATCCACCTGTTACCAGACCTTGGGTACTCGAACCGAGTGTTGGTGAACCGGTTCTACAATGGTCTTAGCCACCGTCTCCGCTACGGGATGGGGCCAGCTGAGTATACTACCTTGCAGGTAACTAGAATACCATGTTGTGAATCGGTTTATACCGTTAGTGAATGTTAATGTGAGTTGGTGAGTTTTGTTTTGCGGGGCATGACTGACATCCTAAATTCAGGAGTGCTATCATGCCGCTGCTAAGGTTGAGATCACCGTCCGTCTGAGGGACAAGGAAAATACGCACAAGCGCAAGGCCACGAATGAGGGCCAGAGTCAGCAAGCTTATGGGGAGGAGAAAAAGAAAAACACTACCCTCAGTCCCAGAAGAGTCAGTACCAGGGTGACAAGGGCCAAGCCCAGACCACTACAGCTGAAGAGCCACTGAAGCTCACATATGCGTATGCGGCGAAGCCTCTACGCTCCCACCCGCCTAAGGGTAATTACTAAATCATGTGTATCTAGTTGAGGTGTATGTTGTTAAGATGAGAAGTGAGTATTGATTGTGTGTTGTTATAGCGGCTAGCGCGGGTTCTGGACCGGAGCGCCACTTTTACTGTAAGTGGTGCAACGGAGACCACCCCGGCAAGGACTGCAAGGGAAATGACGTGCGGTGTCGTTACTGCCAGAAGATGGGGCACCGCGAGTTTGAGTGTTGGACGAACCCCAACAGCAGGAACTATAAGCCAAAGGGGCAGTGGAAGGGTAATACTACCGCGACCACCGAAAGCCCGAAGGCGATCATCCAGCAGTCTTCTGACAAGAAGTACACTGAATCCCAGAAGGGGAAGGGTACGGGGTCCGGCAAGGCAGCCCTGAATGTGGTGGACCGGTCTGAGGCACCAGGATCCTCTTCGAGACCAGGTACCGCCTAAACTGTTAGATGAAAAAGTGATTGCTTACCGCATTTCATGCATGAGTGTTGTATTAGTGAGTCTAATGTAAAACCACCTAAGTAATGAGTTAAAGAATAATGTGAGAGACACCTAAATTAGACAATGTGGAAAACTTAGGAACCTTCAATATCTGTTATCCAATCCCGCCCACACCAAACCCTGAAGAGACCACCATCAGCATCACCGAATTCCCACTGGAGCAATGTCAGGTTATCCAACCAGGTATGATACTCTTAAATGGATACCTGACACCGGAAGCACAAATCCACATCATCAGGCGTTGCAACGAACTTGGAGCAGCACCAGGAGGTTTCTACACACCCGAATACCCGAGCGGTTCGAAGATGAAGCTGAAGATGATGTGCATGGGTAAGGACTGGAATCCCTACACCAAGTCATATCAGGATGTGCGAGCTGAAGACGGAGCAACTGTACCAGGCATACCTGAGGAGTTCCTTGCGGTTGTTAACCACACCGTGGGAATTGCTCAGCAACTTGAATCGGAACCGATTCCGAACGTGGAAGCAGACTTATGCATTGTGAACTTCTACCAGAAAGGTGGACGGTTAGGGTTACACCAAGATAAGGACGAGTCACCCGAGTCTCTAAGTAAGGGAGTACCCGTGGTGTCTTGGTCCATTGGTGATACCGCTGTGTTTATGTACGGCGAGCAGAAGCGTGGTGATCTCGCAAAGAAGCTAGTGTTGAAGTCAGGTGATGTATTAATCATGGGAGGACAATCAAGGATGTTGTACCACGGTATCAAGAAGATCAAACTGAATACCGCACCATCGACAGTGGTAAATGCCACACATCTGAAACCCGGACGTTTGAATTTGACTTTCAGGCAGTTTTGAGCCTTGTGTAACCATGTAATGTAATAAGCCAGTTGTATGTTAAGGAAGTTGTCTATAGCCATGTCTGCAATGTAACCCACTTATGGTGTAAAGACTGTGTTAATGAATAAAGAGATGTTGTTTTGGAGTGTATCAACGTGTTACTACCGTATACTTATGAGTTTGCCAATGAATTAGGCTGTGCACTCGGAACGGGAGGTATACTGAGTGTCTGCAATAAGGCAGAAGCCGGCAAGAGCGGCACAATCCTCACCGGTACCTTTCCAGTGAATGGCATGGATGCATCGATCTTGTTCGACTCTGGAGCCTCACACACATTCATTTCGCTATTATTTGCGAAGAGGCTGGGGTTAGACGGTGAAGAGATGCCAGACTTCGTGGTCACTCTCCCGTCGAAAGAGCGGATCAGGTGTACCCGCTACTACCGAGATGCTGTTATTCGAATCATGGATGAGGAGTTTCCGATCGACTTGATAGAGTTCGACGGACTAGGTTTTGATGTGATTGTCGGGATGAACTGGTTGGAGCGGTACAAGGGTAGAATCCTATGTGCCGAGCATCGACTGCTTCTTCGGAGTCCATCTGGGGTTACTATATCATACCGCCAGAGGCCCAGGGAGCCTTCGACACAGATCATCACCGCCATGGCCATGTATCGTGAGTTACGAGAGGAAATGATGTATACCTCTGCTATGTCCAGGACATAGAGAGAGACCCTGAGTTTAGCCCAGATGTGCCGGTAGTGTCGGAGTTTCCTGATGTATTTCCTAAGGAACTGCCAGGCATGCCGCCAGCACGAGAGGTTGAGTTTGAAATAGATTTGATTCCGGGCACCGGACCCATTGCGAAAGCACCTTATCGTATGGCTCCAGCAGAGATGACAGAGCTCAAGGAGCAGCTGAGAGACATACTCGACAAGGGCTTTATCCGCCCTAGTGTTTCACCATGGGGAGCGCCGGTCCTCTTAGTGAAGAAGAAGGACGGTAGCCTCCGCCTGTGTATTGATTATCGGGAGCTGAATGCTGTTACGGTGAAGAACCGTTACCCTTTACCACGCATCGACGATCTATTTGATCAGCTGAGGGGAGCATCAGTATTCTCCAAGATAGACCTACGTTCCGGATACCACCAGATTGCCATCCGTGACAGTGATATCGAAAAGACAGCATTCAGAACTAGGTATGGGCATTATGAGTTCACAGTTATGCCGTTTGGCTTGTCAAATGCACCAGCAAAGTTCATGGACTTAATGAACCGTTTGTTCCAAGATCAGTTGGACAAATCAGTGGTAGTCTTCATCGACGACATACTTGTGTATTCGAAATCGAGAGGTGAGCATGAAAGCCACCTGAGAGATGTGTTGCAAACATTGAGGAAGAATCAGCTGTATGCTAAATTTTCTAAGTGTGAGTTTTGGTTGAACCAAGTGTCCTTTCTTGGACATGTGATTTCTGAGGCCGGGATCGCTGTTGATCCGGCAAAGATAGATGTAGTGCGCACCTGGCCTAGGCAGAAGACAGTTACCGACATCAGAAGCTTCCTCGGTCTGGCAGGTTATTATAGGAGGTTTGTGAAGGACTTCTCCAGTGTCTCGAAGCCGATGACTTCCTTGATGAAGAAGGATGCTCCATTCGAGTGGACAGTCGACTGTGAGAGTTCTTTTCAGAGACTCAAGGATGCTCTGACATCTGCACCGGTCCTGACTATACCAGACGGTCCAGATGGTTTTGAGGTCTATTGCGACGCATCAGGCAGGGGTATGGGTTGTGTGTTGATGCAACACGGGAAGGTCGTAGCTTACGCCTCCCGACAGCTGAAGAAGCATGAGGAGAACTACCCTACCCACGACTTAGAATTGGGGCCATTGTCTTCGCACTGAAGATATGGCGACATCACTTGTATGGGGTAAGTGTGACAATCTATTCCGACCACAAGAGTTTGAAATACTTGTTCACTCAGAAAGAGTTGAACATGAGGCAAAGAAGGTGGGTCGAATTCTTAAATGATTATGACATCAATTTACAGTATAAGGAGGGTAAGGCGAATGTGGTAGCTGACGCATTGAGTCGCCGAGCACACTTCTCCATTCGCTAGTCTCTCATACTAGCTTGGTTGAAGAGGTGCGGAGTGCTCAGATGACGGATCAGTATATGGTGGAGATTAGACAGAAGCTTATTGATGGCACATTCGAGGGTCAGAAGTACGACTTCAGACTCCACGATGATGACCTGATTAGGCTTAATGGCCGGCTGTGTTTACCGAGGAGTAGCGCTGAGCTGAAGGAGCGCATATTGAGTGAATCCCATTGTTCTACGACATCGATTCACCCCGGAGCTTCAAAGATGTATAAGGGTATGAAACGTTATTTCTGGTGGGCTGGAATGAAAAAGGATGTAAATGATTATGTGTTGAGGTGTCTCACTTGTCAGAAGGTCAAGTTTGAACACCGACGGCCTGGTGGTATGGTACAACCAATGCCAGTGCCTGAGTGGAAGTTCCATGACATATCTATGGACTTCGTGGTAGGGCTTCCGCCTACAAGGGGAGGTCTGAATATGATTTGGGTGATTGTAGACCGACTGACCAAGGTGGCTCGATTCATACCGATGAAGGACACCTGGAAAGTGGCTAAGCTTGCAGAGCTCTTCGACAAAGAGATTGTTAGACATCATGGGGTGCCAAAGACGATTGTATCCGATAGAGATACAAGATTCTTATCGAGGTATTGGAGATCCACACGAGAAGCACTGGGTACTGAACTGAAATTGAGCACAGCGTTTCACCCACAGACAGATGGTCAGAGTGAGCGCACCATCCAGACACTTGAGGATATGTTACGTGCATGTGCACTTGACTTTCAGACCAGCTGGATTGATAAGTTACATCTGATCGAGTTTAGTTACAACAACAGTTACCATGCTTCGATCAAGATGTCTCCCTTCCAGGCATTGTACGGTAGACCATGCCGCACGCCTTTATGCTGGGATGAGTCGAGTGAGACGGTCATTATAGGACCAGAGTATCTGGAACAGGTTCAGGCAGAAGTTCGCCAGATCAGGGCTAATATGAAAGCAGCTCAGGATAGGCAGAAGTCGTACGCTGACGTGCGCAGACGTGACCTGGAGTTCGCTGTAGGCGATCAGCTATTTCTTAGGGTATCCCCCATGAAGGGAGTATTTCGTTTTGGCCAGAAGGGCAAGTTGAGCCCGAAATATGTGGGACCTTATGCTATGACGGAGCGGATCGGCCCGGTAGCTTACAACTTGATTTACCCGCCGAGCTGGGCAAGGTACATGATGTATTTCATGTGTCCCAGTTGAAGAAGTATATGTCTCATCCGTCTCACGTGCTTCAGCCTGAGAGGCTAACCTTAGAGCCGGCCATGCGATCAGTGGAGACTCCGGTACGGATTCTGGATACTAAGACTCGAGACACTCGCCATAAGTCTGTAAGATTGGTGAAGGTCCTCTAGTCTAACCAGGACGTTGAGGAGGCCACATGGGAGCTGGAAGATTAAATGAAGGCGAAGTACCCGTCATTGTTTACTTCTTAGTGTTTATATGTATAGGGTACGGGGCGTACCCCTTTTAAGGGGGGTAGAGCCGTTTCGGTTATGGTATGTGCGACATGTATATGTATACATTGTCTATGTTATGTTACAGACCGTTGTGTCTGAATGGTATTATGTGGTTTGGACCTTGAGTCCATTGTGGTGTAAGTATGATGGTAGTGTTGGTAATGATGTTTTGGAGGTATTGTGTTATAAGATTTTCCCCGTGTTCTAATATTAAGATATGTGGGAAGTGTGAACTTTGGGGACAAAGTTCTTTTAAGGGGGGTAGATTGAAATACCCCAAACCTTAGTATGTTGTTTAAACATTGAAACATTATTTATTAAGACAAGAAAATGTCTTAGAAACATTAGTAAACAATTTAAACCTTAAAGAACACAATTAAATACCTTAAGGTCAATAAGGGCTAAAATGTGCTCTAAGCTTGGGTAAGACCTAATGAACTTACCAAGACCTTATTTATATGTTAATGAACATATTAAATCAATTACCAAAGAAAACCAAGCTTGAAAACAAGTTAAAACACAAAATGTGCTTTAAGAAGTCTTAAAGCACATTTTTGAAAAATTGTCTTGTAAATGAGTTTTGAGTGGCTAAATATCCATCATTACTCTTAAATATATGTGTGTACTATATAATATCACATTTGGGTGGCTATATCAATGGGAAATCAAAAATTTCACTTCTAAGTGCCTTGTTTTGGTGAATAGTGATTTTTATAAGCTAGTTTGTAACATGTGTTGTCATAAGTAATTAAATTGACAAACAAAGACTAAAATACCCTCATTATATATAGGGGGCCGGTTTTCTAAGTGTGGTGACTCACCACTCTCTAGTTAATATAATAAGTAAATAAAGAAAACTAATTAAGCTACTTTTTACTTTATAAGAACAAATATCTTCTAAAAGTAAGTTTTATCTCATTCTCTCATTTCCCTCCTCCATTTCACATGGTTCCAACTTCTTCTTCCTCCCTTCTTGCTGTTCTCTCACGGTAATATCACCACCACCATTAAAACTCAAG
The DNA here is from genome assembly GCA_023374045.1 of Limonium bicolor. Lineage (NCBI taxonomy): Eukaryota > Viridiplantae > Streptophyta > Magnoliopsida > Caryophyllales > Plumbaginaceae > Limonium > Limonium bicolor. The sequence continues at coordinate 182,934,442 of CM041778.1, read as the reverse complement.
CTTTGACCTCTTGTAAATCCAAGCTCACATAACCAAATCAAAAACAAACACCATCAATCTCTTCCTCTCATCAAGCTCTTCATTCCTATCTTCTCAAAACTTCAAGAGCCCCATTTCGGTGCCATGGAGTTCCACCATTGAAGGAGCTTGAGCTTGTATTTCTACATATTATTGATCTCCTTTGCTTCTAGGTAAGGAATCTCAAAGAAAAATCAAGTTTCCTTCATGTTTTTGCCTTGACCGAAAATGTACATTGATGGAGCTCTTTGTGTGACTTTGTTCTAGCTTCATTCCAACCTTTCATGGACTAGGTGGAGTCCTCTCTTGATATATACTCAAACTCTCTTCAAAGATCAAGGTAAAACAACTACATTAATGTTTTTGAAACAATGTAAAATTAGGGTTTACAATGAGATGAAGCTTAAAGCTTGAATACTCATTATGATGTTTGTATATTGTTTAGAACTTGACAAGGAATCAAATACCTTACCGGTTTTATAAGGAAACAAGAAAGAAGTTGTTTGGAAAAGAGGTAAATATACTAACCTAATGTTATTTTAATGCCTTAGGAGAAATGAGCTTATAATGCTTGTTAAAACTGCCTAAAGAGCAAAAGGTGAATGACCTAGTAAATGTTCTCAAGGAGACTAGTAAAAGAACATATGTCTTGTTGTATGTATTTGCAGGTCAAAGGCATATATATTGTGGAAATTCAGTGTTTATGATTTAAGCACTTTAAGGGCCTAAGAGCCATGCATTTTAAGGGCCTAAGTGCCATGCAATTTAAAGTTATGCATTATATTTTAATGTAGTGGGATTTGAGTGAAGTTTTGTGTATGAGAGTGTTCTTTGTTCTTAGTGTTCTTGGGTGTTTAAAGGTGAAACCAATGCGCTTTGGTGTAACAAAATGCTAGGAAAACCTATGTCGAAATTTAGGAAATGCATAAGGAGTTCAAGATGTTTTAAAGGAATTTTGATGAGCTAGGAAGTGCTCTAGAGTGTAACAAGGACTTAGGCATGATCTTGAGGTTTTAGTATGTACCAAAGTCATTTTGGACTTAGGTAAAGACTTAGGCAAACTTTGGTAAAATAAGGAGAAAGTGTGAACTTGAAAAAAGGATTTCAAGAAATGACATAAGGAGTTGATGGTAAGAAATGATGCTTGAAAGATGATGTCAAAATGAAGAGAAAGTATTTTGAGATTGTAGTTATCATAGGTATGAAACACCACTAGGAGACTAGGAGAAAACATTGTAAGTGTTAGGAATTTTGTGAAGATATAAGTAAAGGCTTAAGGAATTAGAAAATGAGTTTTATGAGTGTTTAAGGATGTCTTAAGGTGTGTTTGAAGTGCCCAAATGAGGTTAGGGGGTACTAGGTTATATGGGGTGAAGTTTGGAGTTGAATGTAAAAAGGAAAACAAGGGTCTGGGGCAGACCGAACTTGCGACCGAACTTGCAAGTTCGGTCGAGCCCAGTTTACCCTGCGAGAATTGGCTTCTGGAATGGACCGACCTTGGGGACCGGACTTGCAAGGTCGGTCGGGCTTGTATTTTGTGTACGGATTGAGTTACTGGAATCGACCGAACATGGGACCGGACTTGGCAAGTTCAGTCGGGCTAAATTTTCAAAGGGAAGAAACTCTCGGGAATAGACCGAACATGCGACCGAACTTACAAGGTCGGTCGGAGTAGAAAATTTTGACGGAAATGTGTTCTGGAATCGACCGAACTTGGGTAAGTTCGGTCGGTAAGGTCGGTCGGACCAAAACTTGTAAAGAAAAAAAACATAAAAGAATATGACTTATGTAGTTAACCCTAGGGGGTATAATGAAGGTAACCTAGGGTAAGTTAGACATTAAAAACATGTCATACAATAATGTTAAATACTTAGTAAGTTTGAAGTTAAATAAATAATTAACCGACGTTACTAATGTGTTTAGGATTCTCTCAAGGTGGAAACGAAACGAGGCAAGGACCAAGGTATGGTTTTCTTGCAGTCTGTTGTCTACCGGTTTACACCGGATTGGGTGTTGTTTGCTTTTCTGAGTGTTATGACCTTATAAGACTTAAGGCATGAAAAGAGTTTACAGTTGTTATACATTATGATGTTGTAATGTTGTGACTCCTTTCCCTTGGTGTGTCTAACAAGACCTGAATATTGCTGGTATGTGACTTAACAAAATATTGTGTGATCACTAACAAGTGCTAATCGGGGGGAGTGAGGAGTCCGGTATGTTCCGGCCACGCGTGTGGAGGACGGGAGTCGATGTCATATCCGGTTCGGCTCTCTTGGTGTATGTATAGGTTGTATTCCAATTTGGTTTCAACCTTCCCTTAGCTTATCCAAAGCTAGTTTACTGACTCACGTCGGGCCACAGGGGCATACAAATGTTATTTCGGTGTGCTTGGGATTACTATATCCGACGCACCTTGGGTATAAGTTAACCGTTCGAATAACTGGACGGTAACGAGGTTGGTAACGAGCTTTGCATGAGATTGGCAATAATCTCTAGGCTCACTATGTATACTAACTATGGTGGAAGGTTCCTTGTGAGAACCGATTTATGGTGTTCTGTATTGTGGTTGTGCTATGCAATTTCCCTTACTAGCTATGGTATGTATATGTTGGATGTTTAAAATGAATGCCATGTTATCATGACAATTGGTTGCGCGTATCCCTAGCCGATGGGCTGCGCGTTAACCATACCAGCAAAGGTTGCTGACCCCCTCGGGGGCTCCATATTTTACTGCAGGATGAGGATCGAAGAAGCGGAGTGGCTCTAGATCCTAGGTCATTGATGTACTTTTGGTTATTTTGGTTGTTGAGCCCGGGATGCGCCTGTGCTCCCGAGGCAATACATTTTGGTACCGTTGTTAAACAGTGGTGGATGTTTACAGTTGGTAGTTGTGATGTAAATTAAATACTCGGTATTGTTGGTTATATATATGTGGATGTTAGTCTATGCTCGGGTCTGATCATCAGACCGATACACTTGTATTTATTCTGCCTAGTTAACCACGTGGGTGGTTAACGGCGTTGTAACACCCAAGCGTTTAGTTATTGTTTGGTTGGTTATTTCCGCTGCGATTTCAGTAGTTGGTAGGGGCGTTGTAGGGGTGTTACAACCAGGGATAGGTGCGGGGAGGGAAAGTGATATCATTGTAGAACGAGCTGACCCTGGGGCGGCTAGGATAGGAGTGGAAGAGGGAATGGGCATCATTGGATGACCCACATTGCTCAATCCACGAGTCCCTAGCATGAAGGATAGCTTTCCAGGTCCAAGGATCATTCCCTTTAGCGACAGCCTCCCATATGGTAAGATTAGCCAGGAAGAGCTTATGGATCTATTGGATCCAGAGGCGCTCTTGGTCACTGACAATTGCTGATATAGTTTTGCGTATGAAGCACATGTTCCAAATGTGGATGTCTTTCAGCCCTAGATGAAATACCCCAAATTTTTATTATCTTAATTAATAAGGATCAATTTAAATCATGAGCAATAATTGCTATAAATATCATTGTAAAATATAGTCCAAAATGGACATTAAACATACACTAAATCTTTAACCAAAGAGATAATATTATTAAGGAGAAATCAACTCCTAAATTTAATATTACACGTAACATACTAGTACATGTATTAAATATCATAAATACCACTCATTAAACTACATAAATATTTTATATAGTCAAAACAATTGTAAGTGCTATATACTTATATATATACACATTAAAAGCATGATAAAACAAGTTACCACGTAATATATAACAAGTCAATTATACACATTGATGTACAAAAATCAAGAAACTCTCCCTCCACTAACTATAATCTCGGCACACATACATATCAAAAAAGGAAGAAGAAAATTGAAAACAACCAAAATTGGAAAGATAAACAAGTATAAATTTAAAGCATAAAATATGAATTCACATGTATTTTCCCCATCTTCTTCCTACATTCTAGGCTAACATCCTTCCAACTTCTATTTCTTTCTATTGTTATTAATAAAAGAAGAAAAATTGAAAAGCAAATTGTCAAAAGAGAAATAAGTGTACATATGTGTTATAATATTAAGAGATGAAAATTTTCAAACTCCCTCCAAGGTACTCCATTGTCGGCTGCATATACAGGAACAAGGAACCAAAAAAAAAGAGAGCATGAGTAGAATTAAACAACAAATAAAGTACATGCTAGACTTACCCTCTAATACCCTTTTCTTTCCGGAGCGGCTCAGGTGACATCGATAAAATTGATGTCCCCGTGACATCCCTATTCTTGGCCATTAGATCAAAGTGTAAATTAATAATGACCACTGGATTGATTGTAACTTAAAAGGGAACACCATAAGTTATCGAATACATCTCAAGGTTAAATTTGTCCATCTCTTTTCTCTTACTTTAAGCACGTGAGTCTGATGACCCCCTCCTCCCTGTTGAGAGGGTTTATTAAAAACAATAAACCCAATCCTCCCCCCTAGATTTCTCTCGTTTCTTCAGCACGATTAATCCCGCGCGCTGCTCTTTCTCTCAAATTTCCTCCTAAAATCGCCATCTCCAACCAAGTTCGTAAGGCGACCAACGTAGGCATATATGGCTATTCGTAGTTGGCGAAGTTAGGGGACTTTGGAGACGATGAAGAATTCGTGATGCCTTCCATGGGATTTGGCGAATGAACGGCGACGCCAACGAGGCAACAACAGTCACGACACCAGTGTTACTATCTTTTTCAAATGGCTTCCGGTGAAAACGCCACAATAGCCACCGAAGTGGACTTAGATTCGGACGAGTGGGAGCACGTCGAGGGCGATGGCTTTGTATACAGGCGGAAGAGGCGCCGCCTCGACCCGGCGGCACGAGCCTCAGATCCAGCTCCGGATCCTGGGGAGGAAAAGAGGCGTAAGAGGTACGAGAAGCAGCTTGCTCTATGTGAGCACTTAACGGGTAAGGTAAGAACGATGGAACAGAGCGCCAACGATAAGCTGGAGGAGCGACATAAGCGGGTGCCGGAGCTTGCGGCGGTGAACGGCGGAGATGAGATGGCGGGTTATGGAGATGGGAATTTTTCGGGCGTTGACGAGATTGTTTTAGGTAAGTATTTGAGGATAATTTTCTATTTTTGGGCGTTGACGAGCCCTTTGCAGTGACCACCGGTACCCGGGAACTCGAGTCCTACCGGTAATGGGAGCACCACTCCTCCCTTCCATTTCCGTACCAAAAAAAGATTGTTATTATTGAGAAATCAGATGTGCCCAAGGTTACCCTACTTTGTCTTTCATTTCGAGCAAGCTCTCAGGTTAGACTTTGAAATGACTGCCCAGCTTCAATTTTGTATTCAGTTCCATCCGAGCATAGATAAGTTTTGGTCTATGGATAATAATTATTTGTGATGTTACATAAAAAATGGCTAGCTGAGCTCCATTCTTAGAATTCAGAGTTTCTCCAGTCACATGGTTCATAAGATTATTGCAGGCTCTCATATTTTTACCAGTTAACTCATGAGTTTAGGCTATAGTGTTCAATTCCCACTTCTTCTTAGAAACAAGCAATTCTTGTGGTTGCTAGTTTATGTGTAATCAGTTTAGAGTTTGTTGTTGAAATTTCATTGTGTCAGGCCATGGTTGACTCTTGGAGCACACCCTTTCAAAATGCTTTCCGAAGTTCCAAGAATATCCAGCTGTATGAGGTACCCAATTACAGTAAACTGTTTCTGGTGTATTATGTAGTTCATTATGAATTTGTTTTGAACATGCGTTAAAACATGCTTGGGTATCTGAATGTTGTGGAGGGCATTGCTGCATAGGCTTTAGACTTTGTTTGTTTGTCATTGGAGCCAGGTTAGGTTTTTTAAAGGCCACCTCTGAGATTATGACCAAAGCTGTCTATCCTTTTTCATTTAAGAGATCACCTGTTGGGTGATATGTATATGTATTTTATCTCCTAATGGATTGATCAATCTTCAATCCTGGGCTTGAACGTCAACTAAACTGGACAAAAGTATAATGTTCTCTTTCTTTCAACACGGGGTACATATGAATGTTTTTTTTCTTTTTTTTTTGTTCAATCGACTGGAGGATAATGTCATGCTGCAAGTTACTCATGATTCAAGGTTTGTATCTCACAGGTCTCTTTCATTGATTCGTGGTTGTTATCACGGGGACCTGTTAAGAGACTACTCCTGCGGGTGATGAAGAAATCAAATGCTGGTGATGCTAAGGATGATTCTCTACAAAGACAAGTAGCCTATTCATTTGGAGACCACTACTATTTCTGGAAGGAGCTCAAAATACTTGATCTTCTTACTGGGTAATGAAATCCTGTTTAGTATCAGCTGTTAAATTGATTCTTGAGTGCATAGTGCTGACTGGATTTGCAGCATCCTTCACCTTCTCTACTCTAAAATGCCTCCAATGGTATATGTATGTAATTTTGGCTGGTGTTATTTGCAATGTGCAGGTATATATTCTTGGTGGACAAGTCTGGGAGAATAAGATGGTAAGGATCTGGAACTGCTACAGAGGAGGAAGTCCAATCCCTTCTAACTTGCTCATCACTTCTTCTTGAAGAGAAATGAACTTTGATCAATACAGAGTGTGATAAAAAAACATGTTCATTTTTTGTTCTAAAAGTGCAAGGATCTTTCATCATTTTTTTTAATGTCTAGGATAGGATTCAGAAGCTCTGTTTTTCCCTGTAAGCATAAATGTGCATTTAGTTTTTCCTGCTCTTCACCCGCTGTTCATAGCAAACAGGCATTCAGGTTGAAAGTTTCTAACATGGAAGTGTACTTGTCCGAGCCCATCAAACAACTTCCGTTGATACAGTTTATTAAAGGTAGGAATAAAGCATCTCCTACTTTATACACTTCATTTTGTTTGCCCAGAATTTTGTTACGATGTGACAGTTGTCAAGCTTAGTGGGTGATAAGGTCCGACTTAGCATCATAATTGCTTTTTTAAATTCATTGCCTAATATCTTGTCTGTTGCAAATAGTTAGCAATCAGATAGAGAGGGGTATAAGACAAATCATATGTCACTCTTTGATATTTGCGTGTGTGAACGATGAACCATAAAGCCAGGATGGTGGACTGATGGTATTACTTTGATCAATTATGTGCGCAAAAAAGTAAGCAATTATGCTAGTTTGCTGTATAATCTTAACAATAACTGCATAGTCCGTACTGATCGCTTTTGGTTGTACATAGGCTCCTAAAATTGATGACGAAGTGATAAAAAATTGAAGATTTGTGTAAAAATTATTGATTTGATGTCGGAATTTGGTGAGCTGATCAAACAAAATCAATAACGATTTCTTTAAAACATCTCATTCCTATTAATTAACTTTTTAAAGGCAATTTCTTTTGGCCATATCGCCCAAATTGGAGAATGATCCTATTTGGTAGTGGCGGATTTTGTTAACTAATGGAAGTTGTTTGAAAATTAAAGAATTGAACAAAAAATAGTTCATATGGTGTTCTCTTCTTTTTCTAACTTATTAGTTAATAACTTATGTCAAAAAATAAAAATAAACTTGAATTCAGCTAGTTCATATGGTGTTCTCTTCGTACGTTGAATAAATTTCTACAACCATTGACTAAATGTAGCCAACAAGGTACTAAAATTTAATCCCTCAAGTGCCAAAGTCGAAGGATCATTTCGTTTAGTCATCATAGTATAGTTACAATTTAAAAAAAAATCCAACTGATCAAGTAAAATGAGGGTAAGCTACAGTGAGCGCGAACTGACTTTACAAAGTTAAGACGAATAATTTTCTACAACCACTGACTAAATGAAACGAAAGAGATGAAGTTGGAGGATTGTTTCGTTTAGTCGTGGGAGTACAGAGTTACAATTCGCAAAAAAAAAAAACAATCGTTCAGGTAAGAAGAGGATAAGCAGCAGGTAACCGCGGACATCCACTGGATTTTTAAAATTAATACGTTGAATAAATTTCCACAACTATTGACTAAATGAGATGAACGAGGTACTAAATATAATCCCTCATGTGATATAGTCGATGGATCATTTAGCTTAGTCGTCGGAGTACAGTGTTACTGTTCAAAAAAAAATTCAACCGTTCAGATAAATGTTGCAGGTAAGCGCGAATATCAACTGACTTAACAAGGTTTCCCCTGTTCATCAGCTCCAACCCACATAGAAGAGTTCAGAAACTCTATGGATAAAAAAATAACATCCATTAGGTGTTTAGGATAACTTTATTATTCCTAGTAATGATGAAGTTTTGCCCACTTCAGGAAAGTACCATAATGCGGTTTGATTCGATTAGGTTTGAATTTTCGAGTCATATTTCAAGTCACGTCATTCGGTTTAAAATTGGGTTCGGATCGGGTTGGTTTTTCGGGTTCATGTTAACAAACGTTATATTTAACTGGTTTAAAATATCTACCAAGTAATTAAAAGTAATATTATATAAAGTCGAAGTTCAAGAATAAAATAGCTAATTCCATTTTTAAAATTTCAAACGTTACATTTAACTGGTTTAAAATATTTACCAAGTAATTAAAAGTAATATTATATAAAGTTATAGTTCAAGAATAAAATAGCTAATTCCATTTTTAAAATTTTAAATACTAATATATATATTAATATAATGGTTATAGTGACAGAATAATTGTGAATACTTTATTTGAGTATATACAAAATTTTGTCTATTTGCTCATATTATATGGTTTGTTACTGGTTAAATTTTAATCAAACACAATTGTTATTTAGTTAACATGAAGTATAACTTCGGTCTATACATCATGATGACTGAATATTATATTCGATTGATCAAAGTTCTGTTGGTAAATAAGACCTATATTTTGCTGATAAAAATTGAAGTAAAGTAAACTAAAGTTATAGTGCAAGTAAATTGAAGTAATAACACAGATACAAGAAAAATAAATTAGTGTAGCCTGAGCAAAACTTAGATTTGAAAAGAGCGGAATTTTATAGAAAAGAAGTGTGGATTCTATTAAAGTATATTATAGTATATAGTAGTATAATCTAATCTCATCTTCCTCTGTATATATCTATTATATACACCGACTTAAATTTTGTTGTCGGAATGTATATATAATGAACTGTACGAGAATAGGATAGACAGAAATACACAATGTACAGGGTTGTTCTTTAGAACTAATGTACTATGAGGTCTTTACACCAAAACTATACAAGTGTGGACGATTTTCATAATATCGACTACATGGATACATCATCATCTGATAGCAACTCAGAAAATATTTCATATTCAAATCCAACAATCTTGTGCTGATAGCAGTATCCAACTCTCTATGATTCTTGTGAAGTTCAAGCACTACTACACCTGCTATAGAAATCGCATGACGAACAGATAATGTCATAGTATAGTAGAATATAAGGATGATAACAACTCATCATCTGTTGTAAGACAACAGGAAAGCACTACCTCTTCAGACATTTTTATCGAGTGTCCTCATCAGCTGAACCGCTGTGCGGACCATTTTGCAAGCAGAAAACCTGAAGCATCACCAATAGAACAAGTTGCTGGTTCACACGTATATATTGGTGATTTAAATACAACAAGGAGAGGAGTTGCTTTGTTTGGAAGTATATTACTTCATTTGAGTAGAGTAACTTCAGTTGAGTTACACTTGAATCCTCTCTGCTTCTTGCTTCCAATGCGATTGATGTTCATAGCATTGCACAATACGGCTCAAAGTAAGCTAATAAGAGTTATCTATGGCCACATAGATATTCGACAGACAGTCGATACATTTTGAATCAGCATATAGAAGTCATATCCATCAGTAAGATATATCCAAAATCAACATAAATAAGAGCATGCGTCTTTCTGAATTTTCTTTAGGTCAAGGATAGAACACAAGTTTCACAAACTTAAACAGAGTTCTTACATGCGTATTCCTCAATCATTGGACCGTCTACAGTTTCACAAATGCAAAACAACAATGTTTTGAGGTACTTCTTCTGCAAGCGTCATAAACTCCTATGGACAAAAGCCAGAGGATTACATGTATTAGAACTGCTGTAACATAACTACGTGTAAACGGAGGCAAACCCATAAAACATTTCAGGTCATTTGGTGCCAGTGTTGAACCTAATTTCACGGTTTTAGGTGTCATCTACATAAAAAAATATTGACTTCAGTTACCAATCTAGCAGACAAGAAACACCTGTTTGTCAAGTAGAAAAGAGAAAATAAATGCAAAACAAATGCATGACATACTTGAATGAAGCTATAGACTAATTAGACTACACAAAACAAACTTCTCTAGCAAGTACCACATAAATGCAACAGAAGATAGTAAATATTTATGATGCATTTGTATCAATGATTTAAACTTGTGTATTGAAGTCATTGTAGTTCAAAAAGAAAATCTCGTGATAACTTTGTCACAAAAGATAGTAGTTTGACCTGCTTGTATAGCAATAATTCAATCTGATGCGCAAAGAGTCTTAGAGTAATACTTCAGCCACCTCTCTACTTTCTACATTCACATCAAGTGAATCTATACCAAAAGAGAATCCACTATAACAAAGCTTACATGTCAACTTGTTTTAGGAATACTTCAGCCACCTCTTCATCATCTGCTACAATGCAATCAGTATGGGCACTGCAAGCAAGCAGAGAGAACATAAATCATCCCAATACAGATTCATTGACATAGAACAATCAGATGAGAGAATGAAATTACAAGTCATTTACCATCAAATCATACCTTCCATGCTTGTGAATGTGATCAATGGCATCATAGACATCGTCGACAATTTCAACAGTACAAGCTCGTCCGCTGTATTCATGGTGAAATGACTCTGCTGTTGCATTTGTCATACTCAGACCATCCAATGACGTTACTCTTGGACCACCATAAATCGTAACACCTGTGCACCACATACATACCCGATGATTTTATTCGCCAATATCATACACACACATACGACTGATGAGAAGAAGCAGAGCAAAGGAGTTTGAGAAGTCTCTTTCGGTTTTATTACCTTCAGCGCCAAGCTCTAAACAGTTTCATCACATAAACAGGAGTTTGAGATTATACCAGTTTCAAAAAGTGGTGTGCAAAATTCACAAAAAGCCTGATCATCGTCTTCCACTTTATCAGCCGGTGATCAATAGTACTACAAGTACTACATACCTAGCAAGTGTTACTATAGCTACTCTCACAAAAGGAAATTCAAAAGAGACTTTGTGAGATCAATAACAAATTAAGATGGCACTCACTATTTACGTCAGTGTCCCTGAGGGAAGAACTGATAGTACATATATATTCAAAGCCCAAAGGCGAACAAATCAGATCCTAGCAGCTAAAAAAACACATGCAATACCTTAGCTGAATTCCAAAAATATGAACACTTGGATACAAGTGTATTCTGTCAGATATCAAAATCTGTAACATTAAGACTCATTTAGGTACTCAGGATGAACTTCTAGAATAACCATCTGTAGATGTACACTGAAATTAGAGATTATCACTATTGTTGGATGAGTATTTGACCAGCCACATTGTAAGTATTTGCACAGTAGAAAACTGAAATCAAGAAGCGGTAATTAAGCTCGCTGGTCTTTTCAAGCACAACTCACCACAGCCACAAATCCAGAGAAGAAGAGGCAGACCTACCACAAATCCAAAGAAGAAGTTAACCCATGAAAATGTCAGAGTATGCGCAGTCATAAAGAAAAGAGTCATACAAAGTAAAAAATCAACGCAAGCAAGATAAAAAAAGAAGGGATAAATCAAGTCAATTTGCCTGGGGTATAATCATTGACAGATTTTTCTCTTCATATCCATAGCCATGTGGGATCAGAGAACATCTGCGCCTGAGCATTTTGAGCCTGACCCTTGGGAACATGTTGGAGCCTATTTTCGTGCGCACATCCGCTCAAATATTTATAAATAAAGCAAAAAAAAACATATCAGAAAATAAAATTGTTTGAACAGAAGCATTAGAAATAGTCACTAATGGAGCAAATACTTTGCAGTCACAACTCGTGAAATCAACGGACGTGAAATCAATGGAACAGATAGTCGCTGAAATCCTCCTCTCTTTACTATCTTTGTTTGGGTGAAAGAGATATCGGTCAACCTAAGCAAGAAAGAAATAGGATAGCTATCCACTTGATTAATATACATCTATGACAGACTGAATGAAATCTACCTATTTTTCTTTAAAGGGGTGGAACTTACCTGGGACATAAAGCCTTTAATCATGCGATTAAAAGCTTGAGCCTCTCTACATCATTGACAGTTGCAGCACTTTAATACATCATCACTTCACTGAACAACATCAGCAGTTAAGACAACAACAAAATGTCCCGAATCAATCTGAGCAAATATTCACAAAACTGAAATAAGGAAATCGAACAAAACATCAAAAGGGAATAGGGTTAGTGTTTGTACGAATGAAGAGTAACGAGGCAACAGAAGATAGAAAATCCTCAGTCCAGCGCGGTGAAATGTTCGTGCTCCTGCTCCTGCTCCCGCTCCATCAGTTCGGGTGTAGACAGATTTTGCTGGAGATTGAAAATATTGAAGATAGTAGAAGATGGGAGTTCGTAAGTTGCAGCGAAAAAAAGGGGCGGTGAATTCTGTAGTACCTCCCGCGACAAGTTTGGAAAGAAAGGTGGGAAGGGAGAATAAAATTAGGGATTTGGTGTCGGTTTTCTATAAAACCGTCATCTTAGATTTTTTTTTTTTTTGAACAAACTGTCGTCTTAGATGTTACTATGACATTTGCATAAAAAAATCTGACGCCTTATAAATTGTAATTTAACAAGGAAAATTTCCCGCCACCATACTCCATCATTTTTTTATTTTTTTAAGCCTATAGTTTCACTTTAACATAAAATCGTGGCCTTAGATTATTTTGTGTGACATCTTCTTAAAAACCAATGCTATAAGCTTGACACTATACGTGTTTTTTCTACTATTGATGTATATCTAAAAACATATTGAAACAAATTATAAACATAGTTTACAAAAGATATCATACAACAATATTGATAATATTTAAAAAATATCTAAAAACTAAATATTGTAAATAATATAAATTTTTTAAAACATAATATTACTTAAAATAAAATGTAAAATTTGAGAAACCTAAGTAGTGATGTGATGATGCACATTAAAACCATTGTCAAATGTAGGCATATAAACATCAATCTTGAGTAATATATGTCTCAACTGAAAATTTCAGGTTTTATATATAATTGAAACTTCATCAACATTCAAACCATCCCAAATTCTAAAAATAAAGAAATCTAAGTTTGTAAATATATAAAGTAATATAAAAAAGTAATGATATACACATTACTTTTTGTTATAAAACATTTTAAAGCAAAAAATATATTGTTAGTAGTATGGCTACTAAACTATTGATTTTCTTTTAGTTAGTGAATTAATCTAAATATGAGTTATCAACTAAACTAGTGTGCTTAGTTGACTCGCAACATAAATTTACTTCATGTGGTTTGTTGGGTTTATCTAGGATGTGACGTTAAGTGATGTGTTAGTTTTGTTATCTTTATTCTTTTGTTAGGGTCAGCCTTTGGGTTATTTGGTTTTTTCTGATTATGGGTCAAATTTGTGGGAGTTATTCAGGTTAGGTTTGGTTAACAAAAATTTTAAAGTACGAAGATAAGCAACATTTGTGCTTGTATTGATTTCCGTATCTGCTTCGAATTCTCTTAATATAGTGTTACCCTTGATTAAATTCAAAGAGTGCTATTTTGGTTATAAATAGTCAAATTAGAGGACAACTTTTGTATATGAATTTTTAACTATAGAAGTGTGCTTAGATGAATCGCAACGTAAAGTTATTTCGTGTGGTTTGTTGGATTTATCTAGCATGTGTCGTTAAGTGATGTGTTACGTAATATTTTGGAGTAAATTGTAAAGTTTAGAAAACTTATGGGTCCAAACTGTAATTTTGGAAAAATTAGGTGTATATAGTAGGAATTCGGTAAACCTAGATGTACTTAGGATTTTGACCAAGTGAGAAAAACAAATATTGAAAAAGTGAACTTAGGAATCCAAAGTTTTACTATTATTCATATGAATTAAATATGAATACTTAGCATATTGTTGGAATTATATAATAAGGTTTGGGAATGTAATCATGGATGAGAATGATTATGGAATAAACCTAAAGATGGAACATTTATAAGGAGGGAACAACTCCTAATGTTAATGTAACATGATACATTAATACATGATTTAAGATCATAAATCATAAGAAGAAATTAAGTAACAATATTGTTACAATGAATAGTAAAGTTTACCAATATACTAAAAAATACAAAGAATACACAAGGAATGCACAATAGGACAATGTAACAACATATGTTATAACATAACACATGAAACAAGTCCATGTGTACAACATTCAAGTCTTTAACATTATACGGAGGAAGATGAGATTAGATTAGTAGCTAACATGGTTGTATAGTTTTCTACAATCTTTAGGATTAAGTCCTTATCCCTTTTATCTCCTTTCAATCATATGTATACACTCACATTGATTTAGTTTACTACATGACATGGACTTTAATTTGACCCTAAGTATAGATGGTCTTAGGCCTTGTAATTCTTATCCACTTCAATGAATTGGTCAGCTTGACCCCTAGGTCTACTTAGTTGGTTTGTCAATGTGGTCAACACTAATGTGGTCAACGTTTTCACTAGGTCAAAGTTGATATAGTCAACTTGTTTCTATTGACCTTAGGAATACTCTTAGTTACTTAATCTCCTTAAACAAAACCTAACCATTTATGTAATGTTTTAAGTATACCCTTAACCATTCTACTAATAACTTAGGTTTTCTCCCCTAAGCATACTTATCCCACAATTAAATTCCAACACCTTAATGATCATACAATTCTAAGTATTCACATTAAACACTAAAGATTACAAAATCCCTAAGCTCACAGTAACCTTAAACACTCTTAATGTAATATAATCTAATCATTAAAATTATCCTAACCTTTACTCTTACCTTTCATAATTCACAGTTATAATTCCATTACCATAAATTTCATCAAATATACAAACACTAGTGGAAAAAATGTTTTTAATGACGGTTATTTTGCCTATATACCACGGTTAGAAACCGTGGTTTATACTGGCGTCGCATATAGCTAAAACCTATATACCACGGTTCAAAAACCGTCGTTTAAAAGGGATTTTATACCACGGTTCCTTTGAACCGTCGTTTAAGACCCTTTTTTCCCCATGAGATCATTGACTTTATACCACGGTTTTAAGCTCGAACCGTGGTATAAAGTGATTATTAATGACGGTTATTGTGTAAAACCGTGGTATTTAGGTTATAAAATGAACTAATAAACCACGGTTATTCGTAAAACCGTGGTTTATAGTTTTTTTTTCCAAAAAACGCCGGCGATTTTAGCGCCGCCTTCAACTAATTCAACAGAGCTCAAACACTGCAGAATGCAGAACATGTATGTTCCTTGTATGCGAATTAGGATTGCAAAATAAATGAGTGAATGTTGTATTCCTTGTTCGTCGGTGGGTTACAAAATTACCGTGTTCGTCGGTGGGCTACAAAATTACCGTCTGTTCGCCGGTTGGGTTGCAAAAATTACAATGAAGATGAAGAAGAGCATTGTTCCTTGTTCGCAAATATTACCGTGAAGAAGAGGCGCAGAGCATTTGTTACTTGTTCGCAAAAATTACCGTCAAGAAGAGGCGCAGAGCATGAAGAAGAGTCGCATGTGTTCCTTGTTTTCCAGTTCGCCGGTGGGTTGCAAAGTTGAAGAAGAAGAGGCGCAGAGCATGAAGAAGAGGTGCATTTGTTCCATGTTCGCCGGTGAGTTGCAAAAAAAAAATGCGAAGTTGAAGAGAAGAAGAGTTGAGAGCATGTTCGATTTGTTCGACAATGTTGGTTGTAAAACAGTGAGAGCAATATATCTAATTGGAGAAGGGGAAAGAGCCGCGTTAATTTTCGCCGAAAATTTGAATTCCCGCTTAGACTATATACCACGGTTCTACCAAGAAACCATCATTTAAAGTTTTTTTCCATGACTAAAAACGACGGTTGTCACAAAACCGTGGTATATAATGCAAGGGGTCAAAGTATATATGACGGTTCGACCGAAACCGTGGTATATAATAAATCGCGTAACTATATATGACGGTTCTGTCAGAACCGTGGTATATAAAGTGCTATATACGACGGTTCTAAGTGGAACCGTGGTATAAAATCTCGCGCCGACACTTTATGTGACGGTTATGATCATAACCGTGGTATAAAGTTTTTAAATGACGGTTATGAGTATAACCGTGGTTTAAAGTGCGTCATTTAAAATGTTTTTTCTACTAGTGAAATATACCACAAATTACTTTCCCAAATGTACAATTTTCCACCCAATTCTAACTATCTCCTATTTCAACTTTTCACTAATCATCTCAAAGTTTCAAAATCAATTCTCCAAAATTCTAAACAGACCCTAATCTAACATTTTAGATTTTCACCCACCCTAATTTTCTCAAAATTTTCAGATTCCCCCTCAAATTTTCCTAAATTTTCAAATCTACAACTAACTCTTCCCAAATTCAAATTCCAACATTTCTTTCTTACTTTTGGTCAAAACTCCTAGTCCACTTAGGTTTGACCGTATTCCTCCTACCCCCACATAATTTTTCAGAAATTACCTTTTGACCCATAACTTTTCTAAAGTTTACATTTTGCACCTAAACCTTACTAAACTTAAATCATTCACTTTTAACCCACATAAACTTAAACTTTGGCCCTACTTATATTTTCCACTCTAACCCTTATCCTTTAGCAATCTCCAACTTAACCCTTTAGTCTTGTAATTACCAACACCTCTTTAAAACTCCTAATTACACTTAAACCCTAATTTGTCTCAAACTTCATCAAAACCAATCCTAATTTTTGTAAGTAGTGCGAGTCTCGGTTTTTGAACCTCATCCTATGTTGATTAGGTTGATTAGGATCTGATCAGGCTATAGGTCAACTTATAACCTAAGTTTAATATGTTATGACAATAATTATTAAAAATCTAAGCTAGCTCACTGGAACCTATTACAACTCGCCACCTAATTTAACCTATATTAAATTAAAAATCTAACCTATAGCTCACTGGAACCTATTACACTAGCATAATAACACATACAATCACAAATATCATCTTATTAATAAATTTACATATATCCGAACCCAAGGTTATCCTCGGGAATAATCGGATCACACAACAACATACGGTGCACCGACGAGAGAGGCTAGCGTTTAGTTCCGCGCCCGTCCTCTAATTCCTTAGCTCTGGAATATGACGTTAAATATTAATACTATATAAACAATCAAACCATTTTGGTATTTTTTGTAATGAAATTAACCCCATGTTTATTATTCTTTGTATTCTGGTTACCACTTAAAGTATATGGATTCCAGGTTAGTAATTAATCCTTCCCCGTTGATAGCAACTAACATTGTCATACTTCCTACAATTTTAGGATTAAATCCTTATCACATTACCTTCTTTTAAACCTTATGTATATACATATACTTACATGGTGTAATAATAAGATCTTTAAATTCGCATCCAGTTTAATGAGTTGGTCAACTTGACCCCATTGGTCAACTAAATTGATTAGATCAATGTGGTCAACCTATTAATTCAGTCAGTGCAGTCAACACACTAAATGGTCAACGCGGTCAAGATCAACATAGTTAACATATTCTGAATGACCTTATCAATTCCTAGGTTTAACAACCTCTCTAATTAAAAAATCTTCTAACCATTTATGTAATGGTTGTTAACAACTTTAAATCTCATAATAATGACTTAGGTTTATTCCATAATCATTCTCATCCATGATTACATTCCCAAACCTTATTATATAATTCCAACAATATGCTAAGTATTCATATTTAATTCATATGAATTATAAAACTTTGGATTCCTAAGTTCACATTTTCAATATTTGTTTTTCTCACTTGGTCAAAATCCTAAGTACATCTAGGTTTACCGAATTCCTACTGCATACACCTAATTTTTCCAAAATTACAGTTTGGACCCATAAGTTTTCTAAACTTTACAATTTACTCCAAAATATTACGTAACACATCACTTAACGACACATGCTAGATAAATCCAACAAACCACACGAAATAACTTTATGTTGCGATTCATCTAAGCACACTTCTATAGTTAAAAATTCATATACAAAAGATGTCCTCTAATTTGACTATTTATAACCAAAATAGCACTCTTTGAATTTAATCAAGGGTAACACTATATTAAGAGAATTTGAAGCAATACGGAAATCAATACAAGTACAAATGTTGCTTATCTTCGTACTTTAAAATTTTTGTTAACCAAACCTAACCTGAATAACTCCCACAAATTTGACCTATAATAAGAAAAAATCAAATAACCCAAAGGCCAACCCCAACAAAAGAATAAAGATAACAAAACTAACACATCACTTAACGTCACATCCTAGATAAACCCAACAAACCACATGAAGTAAATTTACGTTGCGAGTCAACTAAGCACACTAGTTTATTGATAACTCATATTTAGATTAATTCACTAACTAAAGGAAAATCAATCGTTTAGTAGCCATACTACTAACAATATATTTTTGTATTAAAATGTTGTATAACAAAAAGTAATGTGTATATCATTACTATTTTATATTACTTTATATATTTACAAACTTAGATTTCTTTATATTTAGAATTTGGGATGGTTGAATGTTGATGAAGTTTCAATTATAAAACCTGAAATTTTCAGTTGAGACATATATTACAAGATTGATGTTTATATGCCTACATTTGGCAATGGTTTTAATGTGCATCATCACATCACTACTTAGGTTTCTCAAATTTTACATTTTATTTTAAGTATATTATGTTTAAAAAAATTTATATCCTATCTACAATAATTAGTTTTTAGATATTTTTTAAATATTATCAATATTTTGTATGATATCTTTTGTAAACTATGTTTTACAATGTTTATAATTTGTTTCAATATGTTTTTAGATATACATCACTAGTAGAAAAAACACGTATAGTGTCGAGCCTATAGCATCGGTTTTTAAGAAGACGTCACACAAAATAATCTAAGGCCACGAATTTATGTTAAAGTGAAACTATATGCTTAAAAAATAAAAAATTGATGGAGTATGGTGGCGGGAAATTTTCCCAGTTAAATTCCCATTTATAAGGCGTTAGATTTTTTATGCAAATGTCACAGTACAACAAAAAAACATCTAAGGTGACGGTTTTATAGACAACCGACACCAAATCCCTCACAGTAGAACATCTAAGGCGACGGTTTTATAGACAACCGACACCAAATCCCTAATTTTATTCTCCCTTCCCACCTTTCTTTCCAAACTTGTCGCTCTACAGAATTCACCGCGCCCCGTTCGCTGCAACTTACGAACTCCCATCTACTATCTTCAATATTTTCAATCTCCAGCAAAATCTGTCTACACCCGAACTGATGGAGCGGGAGCAGGAGCACGAACATTTCACCGCGCTGGACTGAGGATTTTCTATCTTCTGTTGGCCGCTTCGATCTCCAGTGGAATCTGTCTTCTAGCATCACAAAAAATTTCAATCTACAACAGGTAATTTCTGATAGTCCAATCTCATAATCATCTAGGTTTTTATGCTCCCAACCTTCGATTTATTATGCTCACTAAGCTTCGATTATTTTTGCTCACAAACCTTCGGTTTATTTTGCTCACAAACCTTTGGTTTATTTTTCTCACAAACCTTCGACTAGTGTTGCATTTATAATTCCAAGCCTTGCACCTACAAAATAAAGCGTGCGTACAATGATACAAACTGAATCTAACCGGTAAAAAAAAGAAGACCTCAAGCGTAGTTGTTCTGACTGTTGAAGATTTCTAGAGTACTATTTTCATTTCTCAGGTTGTAAGCTGCAAATACATGATTTATAACTCTCAATATGCTTTCGTATATGTTCACGTACATATCTCACTAACTGGCTGGAAAGTTGTGTTCTGCAGAGGCTTTAGATTCTCTAGTGTGCTGCGATAGCTAAGGAGGGGAATTGGATAAATTGGGTCAGCGAATCTAAGGACTCTGAAATCGACTAGCTAGCCAACAGTCAACATATTAATATAATTCTTAAGGGCTTTCAAAATTTCATGATGAACTGATTGATTTTTAAGGAACAACTTTAAAAGTAATGTTCAGTTGTAGAAAGTGAAAACCAGATGCAAGATGGATAAACAAAAGATCCCATCCCAGAAATAGATGAGATTTGTTGTTTTTCTTCTTACCCACTAGTTTCTTTACTCTCTGTCTCTATCTGTCTCTGGTACATACATATACCTCTTCTCTTCAACGTAGCACACACACATATGACTTCTACAACTCTCTAACTAGATCTACTGCAACTGGAAAGAAAAAGTGCAGAGCCTAAGTAGATGATAGCAGTATTATTTGAATTTTATATTTCTATTGTGAAGAAGTCATTTAAGATGGGTCTGAAGTGAGTGAGAGTGAAATGTTCCATAATTTGAGTCTAGTTTAGCACTGATTACAAAAAAAGTGGGAGACCAGCTTTCCTTCTTTGATGATTTTATACCAAAAATTATATATAACTCGAGTATGACGAAGCAAGGGAAGCGAGAGAGAAAGGAGCTGCTAGCTGTTGTCTTCACAATTATTTCTTTAGTAGTTTTCAATGCTACTACTACGTCTACGCAATATGGACAAATTAGACTTTATCTACTCCATAGAGTGCTCATATAGGAAACTCGGTCAGCCTTTATGATAGAAAGATTGAGATTTTCAATGGAAAAGTAGTTTTATGTTGTCTTTTTTTCCCTTTAAATTGCTTATGTAGATAGACTTGAATATAAACTATACTATGACATTTTTTGTTTGTTTAATATTTATTTTTTGTGATTTCTATAACTGTTGTGTGGTAGTGCTTGAACTTCACATGAATCATAGAAAGTTGGATATTCAATGAAGGCTTGCTATCAGCACAAGATTGTTGGATATGAATATGAAATTTTTAGAGTTGCTATCAGATGATTATGTATCTATGTAGTTGATATTATGAAAATCATCCACGTTTGTGTAGTTTTGGTGTGAAGACCTCACATATATTAGTTTTGGAGTAAACAATGTCACGATGAAGAAAAAAAGTGGTGTGTTCATTATTTGAATGGCTGTAAATTCCAGTGGGAATATGTTCAATATTTTGTTAACTCGTTAAGTTGTAAAATAGTTAACCTTTTCCTTCATTAACGAACCTGTCATTCAAAATCTTTTAACCTGTGAATGTGACATGTAATTCGTTAACCTGTAACTTATAATCCGTTAACCTGTCATTCTAAATCCATTAACCTGTCATTATAAATATGTTAACATCCGTTAACCTGTCATTCTAAATCCATTAACCTGTCATTCTAAAACTGTTAACCTATCATTCTAAATCCATTAACCTGTCATTCTAAATCCGTTAACCTGTCACCTTTTTCCTTACATTTGGTACCTTTATCCATGATTTGTTGATTTCTGGTGATTTAAACAGATGATATGATCTACAAAGAAAGGTAGTATGAGTGAACATCAAGACAATCAGGTAAAAATTCAAATTATTTATTCTCACAGTAATGAAATATATGTAATGGTTTTATGAAATGAATAAATGTTGAATTTGTAGCTAACTAATTTTTTTATAGGTCAAACCAGAAAGTATAAGATGCAGATGCATGGTTAGAAGATTGAATGAAATATCTGAAAAATTGGCTAAAAACCCCAGACAAAACAACAAAAGAAATACAATAAACAATGTGGGGTTTGGGGCATTCCTAGGGCTGCCCAAAAATGTTCACGTGCTACATGAACTAGGCCTTTGGTTATACAAAAATTTTGACAACAATGAATCAGCATTGAGGTTGGATAGAAACAGATGGCTAAGGGTGACAACAGATGATGTGCATAGAGTTTATGGGCTGCCTCGAGGAAATTTAAGGATAGAAAAACAAATAGAGAGAAAAGAAGATGGTGTGAAGTGCAAAGAACAAGTTAAAAGGCTAGCTGATGAGTTGGGAATTAAAGTAACACAAGCTGCACATGTAAAGATTGAAGAGCTGATGGATAAAATTTTGAAGTGCAAAGATGTAGTGATCTTTGTAAAGCTCTTCATACTGATTGTGATTGGCTCTCTGCTGAAGCCAAATTCCAGTTATAGAGTTGATCTTAGCGTTTTCGCTTTTGCACTAAGAACAATGGAAACAGTGGTTGAATTTGATTGGTGCCGGTTTGTGTATGACACTCTAATTCTAGCATTTGGAAGCATTGACAAAAAAACATGGTTTGAAGGAGATGCTTACTTCTTACAGGTGCGTAAAATAAAGAGTTAATTTGATTAACCTATTATGTTTTATCTGGTTAACCTGTTATGGTTTATTTGGTTAACCTGTTATGTTTTATTTGGTTAACCTGTTATGTTTTATTTGGTTAACTTGTTATATCATAAATGGTTAACCTGATATGATATGAATGGTTAACCTGATATGTTTTGAATGGTTAACCTGATAAGTTCTGAATGGTTAACCTGATATGTTCTGAATGGTTAACCTGATATGTTCTGAATTGTTAACCTGTTAAATTAAATGCAGATCCATGTAATGGACAGCTTTGCATATGATGATAAAAACATATGTTTGAAGAAGCCAACTTGTACACTGTGGACCAGTTCGATGATTGGGGAAAAATACAAATGGCTTAAACTGAAAGGATTGTCAGAGGCATTGCTGTTAACAGAGGTTGAAGAAGACCAAAATCAAGAAGGAAGGGATGAAAGCAGAGTAGAAACACTTGAGGAGGTAATGAAAAATTTAAATTTTAACTTAATGTTCTGAATTACAACTATTTGTGTGGTAGTTTTGCTTTTTGTGACAGCTGTTGAAGGAACGAGATGAACTACAAATGAAGCTCAATATTGTGAATACAAAAATTGAGAAAATTCAGAAACAGCGTGAAACCGATGACGAAGAATATGGATGCGAGGAAGGAGAAAATGCTTCAGCAGCTACATCTCAAGAAGAAATACATCGAGAACAAAATGTGATGGGTGTAGATGATATTGTGATGGTTTGCATTAATGATTTGAATACCATGATTGAAGGTACTATTTTTTTTCAAGTTAATGATACAAATTGAATTTATTCTAAATTGTTATAACTAACATTAGTTGTTTGATCAGATAATGAAGAAAATGCAGCTGAAGAAGAAATTCACAGAGAACAAAATGTGATGGGCAACGATGATGTTATGATGGATTGCATTAATGAAGGTACTATTTTTTTCAAGTTAATGATACAAATTGAATTTATTCTAAATTGTTATAACTAACATTAGTTGTATGATCAGATAATGAAGAAAATGCAGCTGAAGAAGAAATGCACGGAGAACAAAATGTGATGGGCGAAGATGATATTGTGATGGATTGCATTAATGAAGGTACTATTTTTTCAATAAAAATTGAATTTATACTAAATTATTATAAACTAAAATTAGTTTGTATGATCAGTTGTTAAAGAAAATGTTGATGAGGAGCGAAATGAGCCAAATATGGGAGTAGAAAGCAACAGTGAGGAGGTACAAGAGCAGAGCTACATGAATATTGTACAAGAGAAAAAACTAAGAGGAAAAGATAAAGAAAAGGAAACCACTAGGCCTGAAACAGCTGAAAAACCTTCTTTGAAGAGAAAGAGGAGAAAGAAACTGGCAGAAAAGAATAGGTTTATGGAATCATCCTATAAACCAAATGATATGTTGGATGAAGAAGAGAATATCATCTTCCAATATGTTATGAGTACAAAATTTGACAAGTAAGAACCTATAGAACTTTTTATTTGTTTATTTTATTCCATAATTAACAAAACTTATTCATTGTGATTTAATTATTAGATACGTTGTATCATTTCATTTAAATTGGATATAATAAATTTTGTGCATATATTTGGTTAACCTGTCCTTCATATTTGGTTAACCTGTCCTTCATATTTGGTTAACCTGGCTTTCACATTTGGTTAACCTGGCCTTCATATTTGGTTAACCTGGCCTTCATATTTGGTTAACCTGTCCTTCATATTTGGTTAACCTGTCCTTCATATTTGGTTAACCTGTCCTTCATATTTGGTTAACCTGTCCTTCATGTTTGGTTAACCCGTCCTTCATTTGGTTAACCGTCCTTCATGTTTGGTTAACCCGTCCTTCATGTTTGGTTAACCCGTCCTTCATGTTTGGTTAACCTGTCCTTCATCTTTGGTTAACCCGTCCTTCATCTTTGGTTAACCCGTCCTTCATCTTTGGTTAACCGGTCCTTCATCTTTGGTTAATCTGTCATTCATCTTTGGTTAACCTATCCTTCATCTTTGGTTAACCTGTCCTTCATCTTTGGTTAACCTGTCATTCATATTTGGTTAATCTGTCCTTCATATTCGGTTAACCTGTCCTTCATATTCGGTTAACCTGGCCTTCATATGTTAACCTGGCCTTCACATTTGGTTAACCTGTCCTTCATATTCGGTTAACCTGTCTTTCATATTCGGTTAACCTGTCTTTCATATTCGGTTAACCTGTCCTTCATATTCGGTTAACCTGTCCTTCATATTTGGTTAACCTGTCCTTCATATTTGGTTAACCCGTCCTTCATATTTGGTTAACCTGTCCTTCATATTTGGTTAACCTGTCCTTCACATTTGGTTAACCTGTCATCCATATTTGGTTATCATTATAATGTAATTAATTGAAATGTTATGCATATTTTAGGGATGAAATATTGGTTGATGATGGAGTTAACAAGATCTTGAGGAAGAATCTACTGAAACTAAAAGGAAAGGGGAAGATGGGAAGTGACATTGTAGATGCTTATATCAATGTTCACAACAAGCGCAACATCAAATGGGAGACAAAAGTCAAATTTCCATCAAGCATAGCAACAAATGCTTCGAACGAAGGTGGAAACAACTTGATTAAAGAGTATCTTGAGAACAAGGAGTTGTTTGGAAATATCCCCATTGACATAAAAGATTATAAACAAGTAAGTTACCTACAATTCTCTAAATTTACATGACATTATATTAAGATTCTAACAAATCTTTGCCTTTTTTTATATATAAAAAAATCAGTTTTACTTTTCAATGGTAAAAGATGGAAAATGGTGTTGCTTTATGGTGAATAAAGGCCTACAAAAGGTTATTTGCATTAAACTGATGGCAACCACCAATGAAGATGATATGTTGGCTACTGGAAATTGTTGTGTAAGTTTTATTATCATATTTGGAAGTTTCCCATTATAATTGAACATGATGAAAGTTCAAATTACTATAGATTACATAATATGTAAATTTCTGTGTAGGTTAATATGCTTCAAAGTTATCTTGACAACTTTAATGTCAGTTATAACATCAAGAACTACTCTTGGGTGGTGGAGGATTTTCCACCGCATGAGAATGAGTGGTTATCTGCAGAGATTGTGTGTATGTTGATGACTGAATGGGATGGTCACTTAGCAGAAAGTTTAATTAGAAAAGCAACGTGCACAAGCTATATGATTGCATACAGAAACTCGATCGTTGCTGAGCTGCTATGTCGTGATTCAGAGACAAACGAAACTGCAGAAATTATAAAAAAACTGGCATATGAGTATGCTAGCAGCAGTGAAAAGCAGAAAGCAAGTATTTCAACAAGACAAAAGACAACTTCAAAGAAGAAAACCTCCTCACACTTTGGAAATTATGAGTTGCTGGATGTTGAAAAAGATTTGCTTGATTATGCATGGGATGAAAGTTTGGAGAGGTAAAGAATTGTTACAATTTATTTTTTTACAACAAAGTTAATACTTAGTGATTAACTATACAAATAGTTTGATTATTGAATTATTGTGACTGAATTTCAGAACCGAGTTGTTGGTTTTTGATGGGGATGCACATTTGACGAGGGAGCATCTTCTAGAATTAAAAAGTGTTAACTGTCAAATGAGCACAGAGTTACTGGATGCCTTTGTCAACGTGCTTAATCGAAATGATATGTCTATCGCACAACACAACAGAGCACCTGAAAAATTCAGATTTCCATCGTCAATGGCTGTAAGTAATAAATCATTGCATTTGATTGAAATGCTATCAACTTTACTATTAATTTTAGTAAAAGCTAATATATTGACATGTATGAGTAAACAATGCAGAGCTGTTGGAAGTTGTTAGACAAAACCAATATCATCAAGGAGTTCATTGAAAATGATGCTTACTATGGTGCATGCAACCTTGATCTCTCAAAATGCAAATTGGTAAAAATATTTATTAGATTAGTAACAAATAGTTATCAACTTCACACATATGATGTATTCACATTTTTTAATTTTTACATGTTGCAGTTTTACTTCCCACACATCAGAGATGGAGAATGGATGTGTTTTGTGCTGGATATGGAAAAACAAAAGTTGGAATATCTTAATCCAAGTGATAAGAATTCATTTTTGGAAGTCAAACACATTGGAGGGCATTGTGTGAGTTGATGAAACTTTCTTTATCATTATATTTATATTTGTTTTGTCTTATCTTGACTTGATTTTGATGTATCACACTTTACACTATAATTAATTATTCTTATACAGGCTGAGTTAATTCAAGAATATTTGCAAAGTTTGGGTGTAGATCTGAATGTTAAGAACCACTGACCAAATACAGAAGGCAACACCAGACTTTAGCAGCGGGCTGAATTTGTGTGTGCTAATGGAGTGTTGGCATGTAGGTGACAAAGTGATTGAGGATAGCAAGAAGTTTAAGGATTTCTACAGAAAGCGTATTGCTGCACGCTTGGTGTATCAAGATGGGGATCTTATCGAGTTTTCAGAAAAACTGACAGAGAAGGCATTACTTTACATTAAAGAAAAGCGGAGATGCAAGAGACAAAAGAGAGAGGCCAAAAAATGAAGAAAATGATTAACTTTCATTGTATATGTCTCTTGACCATGACTGCTGCTGTCTGAGAGGCTGGTGCTAGACAATTCTAGTTGTCGGGTGTGCTATATTACCGTAGTAGCTTGTTAGGCTGTTGGTTATGCTATTTTGTCGTTTATATTTTCGTCATTAGCTATTTAAGGAAGGAACAGTAGCCTAGTGTGGGGTATGACTTGATTTGTATTCGTTGGCCACTCTATGGATTGGCAGGCTCTGCCTGATTTTACCTCTTTTGGCAGAGCACTGCTCTGAGTTACTATCCTTTTCTGTCCACCCTTTACCCAAACTATCAATGAAGAAGATGACCGTTTATTAATGACCTTTGTTTGCATGCTGTGCTATTTAGTGTGGTTTCATCAGATTGACATTGATATTATGAATTAGTGTGGTTCCCTTTGAATTAACAAATTCAGTTTGTGGTGTATTGATATTGCATTTTAAGTGGTATATGAAAGACAACATATAAATTTGAAAAGAAATGCTTTCTGTCAATCTTTAATGCTGGCAAATGGTTAATCTGTGGATTGAAAAGCGTTAACCTGTCATTCATATTTGGTTAACCTGTCATTCATATTTGGTTAACCTGTCACCCGAAAATGGTTAACCTGTCAAGCTTAAATGGTTAACCTGTGGCTTGAAAAGCATTAACCTGTCGTATTTAAATGGTTAACCTGTAGCATATAAATGGTGTCACTCGAAAATGGTTAACCTGTCAATCGAGAATGGTTAACCTGTCACTCGAAAATGGTTAACCTGTCAAGCTTAAATGGTTAACCTGTCACTTGAATGTAACAGGTTAACCATTTAAGCTTGACGGGTTAACCATTTAAGCTTGACAGGTTAACCATTTAAGCTTGACAGGTTAACCATTTAACCATTTTAGAAAAATGAAGTGAAGACACAGAAAGTTGAAAATATAGTAGAGTTAAACAAAAAAAGTGTATGATCTACAATCAATGAAAGAATATATCCCAAAGAAAAAGTGTATGATTTACAAGTGCGCGGGAGGGGGGGGACTATGTTAAAGAACTCAAAAAATCTTTTTCAACAGCTTGAGAATTCTTTTTCCCCTTTGAGTTTTTTTGCAACCTACTTTCAGCAAGACTTTTCATCCTTTTCCTTGAACGGTTTGGATTTTCTTTAACCTTCATTGTTTTACCAGGGAAATCTCGAGTAGTATCACCTACAAACAGGAGAGAAAATAATAAAACTCATTAGTGAAACAAAAAAGGTAGTCACAAAAATAATAACATCAAAAGGTAGAATTTATAAAAGAACCTGTCTCTGAATTAGCAACACTACAACTGTTTGAAGCTGTGTTTTCATGAATCTTAGTCATCTCATTAAATCGGATGGAAAGCGCATCAACTTCAGCTGCAAACTTATACATCAAATCTGAACTAGTACATGCTTGACTAGTCATCATATTCAGCCTCCTACTAAGTACCATATAGGCATTCTCCAAGTTTAAAGACTCCGGTGCTAGCGGAGTGGATAAATAAACATCATCAGCTGCTCTGGCACTTCTTGTCCATCTAGGAAGAACATACTTAGATGGAATACTCCGTAAAGATTTACAATTCATGATAGCGAGTACATCCATTACCAGGATGAGAGAGAAAAAAATTGAGTAGTGGGAAGAGGGAGAGAAAAAGAAAAATGGTAATTAACTATATACAAATTTATTATATTTTTTTATATACTTAAAAAAGTAGTTAATTTATTCAACTATAATAAATTTTTAAAAATGAGTTGATGTTTGCATTTACCTACAACTTACTCTCGTATACGTGATGGTTGAAAAGTTTATTTTATGAATTGTAACAACGTTCTCGGACGGCTAAACAAAATGATACTTCAACTTTATCACACGAGCAATTAGATTTAGTAAATGAACGGCCTCATGTAGTCAATAGTTATGAAAATTTATTCAATATCTTAACTTTGTAAAAGGTCAGTTGAAGTTTGCGTTTATCTGCAGCTTACCGTCGTATTACATGAACAGTTGGGAAGTATTTAGTTTGAACTATAATATTATCCTCCGATGACTAATAGAAATGATACTTCAACTTTATCACGCGAGCGATTAGATTTAGTAACTGAATCGCCTCATGTAGTCAATAGTTGTAGAAATTTATTCAATATCTTAACTTTGTAAAAAGTCAGTTGATGTTCACGTTTACCTGCAACTTACCGTCGTATTACATGAACAATTGGGAAGTTTTTGGTTTGAACTATAACATTATCCTTCGATGACTAATAAGAATGAAGCTTCAACTTTATCACGCGAGCGATTAGATTTAGTAACTGAATCGCCTCATGTAGTCAATAGTTGTAGAAATTTATTCAATATCTTAACTTTGTAAAAAATATGTTGATGTTTGCATTTACTTGCAGCTTACCGCCGTATTACATGAACATTTGGGAAATTTTTGGTTTGAACTATAACATTATCATCCGATGACTAATATAAATGATACTTCAACTTTATCACAAGCGATTAGATTTATTCAATGGTTGTAAAATTTTATTCAAACGTCTTGATGTCTACATTTACCTACATCTTACCGTAATATTACCTGTACGACTAAAAAGATTTTTTTTACAAACTGTAACAATGTATTTGAGCAACTACACGAAACGCTACTCCAACTTTATCACTCATGCGATAAGACTTAGTAAATTGTTCTCCTCATTCAGTCAATGATTCTAGAAATTTAATAGAGAGAATAAACAAATGGTCAGAAACTAATTTACTGTATACCAATAAAACTAATCAAACCAAAATCAGTCGAAACCTAGTTTGAGTTCCCTAGAAGCTTGAATTAATAGGACCAAACAGATGGATTATACAATGGAAAGTTCAACAAAAAAAGATAGCTACAATCTTCATAGAACTCCAAAGAAAAAGCAATGGTGTACCACATTGTGTATGCTCGTGATCTAGACCATACTCTCTAGAAATTCATCCTGTGCACTTTATAGGATGGCGGCAATTGTCTCCGATATTCTTTGCCTCTTTCATAATCAATGACCTGAACATCCAGAACCGTTTAAGACTTCAACTTTAGATCATTCAGAATAGCATAACCATAATCGAAATGTTCGCTTTTTTAGTTCCATTGCTTTCTAGCAAGTTTAGCAGTATAATTTTCACTCGTCATTAGGGAAACAGAGAAATTGAAGACTGGAATTAACAAACATTGATGAGATTACCATCTCACTTATGCATGAGCTGCTACAAATAGATAATCCCGCAAAAATCAGATATTGAGAGGCAAACTTACAGCAATAACGGGATGATTGAGACTAACTTGCGATTTCCAATCGAAATCCATTTGAAGCCCTTCTATCAGCTCAAGCTCTGTGAAATTTAATTAAAGAAGCCAGAGGATGTGAGAGTGAGATGGGATTACGAGCAACACCGTCGCGAAGAAGGAGATGAGAAGATTTGAGGAGGAGAGGAAGATGAAGGTGAATCTGGCTGATTTTTGTCCTCGGATGGCTGCAATTTGAGGGGACCGAGCTTGCACTAATGAGAAACCCCTATGTTGCTCTGCAGAGATCAATTAAAAGAAAAAAGATGAGAAAATAATCTAACAATCTCCTTTATGATACATCATCATCTGATAGTAACTCAGAAAAAATTTCATATTCAAATCCAACAATCTTGAGCTGATAGCAATATCCAACTCTCTGTGATTCTTGTGAAGTTCAAGCACTACTACACCTGTTATAGAAATCACAAAAAGAAATAGTAAACAAACAGATAATGTCATAGCATAATAGAGTTCATATGGGCACATTTACATTCAAGTCAAGTTGTTTCCTATTAAGCTATTTTCTAATCACCAGGAAAATACAGATAGATAAATCCACAGAAAAAGCTTACCTTCAGCAAGGCATAAACAGGGTTTGGGGTAGAGATCAATGGAAACAATCACTAAAAACTGTCAGAGGATAGAGAGAATGCACAAATGGTCAGAAAATAGTTTACTGTACAACAAGAAAACTGATCAAATCAAAATCAGTACAAACCTAGTTTAAGTTCCCCAGAAGCTTGAATTAATAGGACCAAATGGAGGGATTATACAACGGAAAGTTCAAACAAAATAAGATAGCTACAATCTTCATATAACTCCAAAGAAAAAAGCAACCAGAATGTGTACACGAAGTCATTTTTAAGCCATTATGGAGATAGTATCAAAAATTACCTAAAACTGGGTTATGAATGACATATAAGTACTTGACAAGATCACTTTTAGGCAAACGAAAGATGGAAAAACACCTGGACAGTGAGTTCCTAAAACTTAATGTAATTCTGTTAGTTTATCTTGATTCGCTAGTTGCATATTATTCTACTACCAACAGGGGATAAGTATTATAAATGAAAAAAGTAGAGTGGTTGGAACACAATATTTTCTGACAAAATTCCATCCATTTTAGCAGCTAACATATGTTACCTTCATCACCACTACAGAGAGATACTCATCATCCAATTTTGAGTGTCGTTGAGCCTGAAATCATACAAAAATGAAGACTTAGTGCAAAGTTGTATTTGCAAATATCGAGTATAAATAATTGAGTTAAAACCATGATAACAGATTGAATACCTTCTTTGTTCGAAGACTAAAGACAACTAATGTTACATCACTACTTTGACTCAAAATAAACCATCAAGAATATACATAAAACAACAAACCACTTGCTATTGAAGAGAACCATATCATGTGAACTTTAAGGAGCAAAAGATATCATGTGAACTTCTGGCTGCAAAATGTAGTTTCAATGATGGATGATTTTTGTAAACAACAAAGAAAGCGAATAGGGATGCAGAATAAAAGAACAGACAAGGAACTATGTTTGAATCACAAAAGCGAATATAAGGATGATAACAACTCATCATCTGCTGTAAGACAACAGGAAAGCACTACCTCTTCAGACATTTTATCGAGTGTCCTCATCAGCTGAACCAGTGTGCGGACCATTTTGCAAGCAGAAAACCTGAAGCATCACCAATAGAACAAGTTGTTGGTTCGCACATATATATTGGTGACTTAAATACAACAAGGAGAGGAGTTGCTTTGTTTGGAAGTATATTACTTCATTTGAGCAGGAGTAACTTCAGTTGAGTTACACTTGAATCCTCTCTGCTTCTTGCTTCCAGTGCGATTGATGTCATAGCATTGCACAATACGGCTCAAAGTAAGCTAATAGGAGTTATCTATGTCCACATAGATATTTGACAGACAGTAGATACATTTTGAATCAGCATATAGAAGTCATATCCATCGGTAAGATATATCCAAAATCAACATAAATAAGAGCATGCGTCTTTCTGAATTTTCTTTAGGTTAAGGATAGAACATAAGTTCCACTAAAAAGTTGTTGCAAGTTTCACAAACTTAAACAGAGTTCTTACATGCGTATTCCTCAATCATTGGACCGTCTACGGTTTCACAAATAAAAAACAACAATTTTTTGAGGTACTTCTTATGCAACGCGTCATAAACTCCTATGGACAAAAGCCAGAGGATTACATGTATTAGAACTGCTGTAACATAACTACGTGTAAATGGAGGCAAACCCATAAAACGTTTCAGGTCATTTGGTGCCAGTGTTGAACCTAATTTCACGGTTTTAGGTGTCATCTACATAAAAAAATATTGACTTCAGTTACCAATCTAGCAGACAAGAAACACCTGTTTGTCAAGTAGAAAAGAGAAAATAAATGCAAAACAAATGCATGACATACTTGAATGAAGCTATAGACTAATTAGACTACACAAAACAAACTTCTCTAGCAAGTACCACATAAATGCAACAGAAGATAGTAAAATTTATGATGCATTTGTATCAATGATTTAAACTTGTGTATTGAAGTCATTGTAGTTCAAAAAGAAAATCTCATGATAACTTTGCCAACAGAAGATAGTAGTTTGACCTACTTGTATAGCAATAATTCAATCTGATGCGCAAAGAGTCTTAGAGTAATACTTCAGCCACCTCTCTACTTTCTACATTCACATCAAGTGAATCTATACCAAAAGAGAATCCACTATAAAAAAGCTTACATGTCAACTTGTTTTAGGAATACTTCAGCCACCTCTTCATCATCTGCTACAATGCAATCACTATGGGCACTGCAAGCAAGTAGAGAGAACATAAATCATCCCAATACAGATTCATTGACATAGAACAATCAGATGAGAGAATGAAATTACAAGTCATTTACCGTCAAATCATACCTTCCATGCTTGTGAATGTGATCAATGGCAGCATAGACATCGTCAACAATTTCAACAATACAAGCTCGTCCGCTGTATTCATGGTGAAAAGACTCTGCTGTTGCATTTGTCATACTCAGACCATCCAATGACGTTACTCTTGGCCTTGGACCACCATAAATCGTAACACCTGCGCACCACATACATACCCGATGATTTTATTCGCCAATATCATACACACACATACGACTGATGAGAAGAAGCAGAGCAAAGGAGTTTGAGAAGTCTCTTTCGGTTTTATTACCTTCAGCGCCAAGCTCTAAACAGTTTCATCACATAAACAGGAGTTTGAGATTATACCAGTTTCAAAAAGTGGTGTGCTAAATTCACAAAAAGCCTGATCATCGTCTTCCACTTTATCAGCCGGTGATCAATAGTACTACAAGTACTACATACCTAGCAAGTGTTACTATAGCTACTTTCACAAAAGGAAATTCAAAAGAGACTTTGTGAGATCAATAACAAATTAAGATGGCACTCACTATTTACGTCAGTGTCCCTGAGGGAAGAACTGATAGTACATATATATTCAAAGCCCAAAGGTGAACAGATCAGATCCTTGCAGCTAAAAAAACACATGCAATACCTTAGCTAAATTCCAAAAATATGAACACTAGGATACAAGTGTATTCCGTCAGATATCAAAATCTGTAACATTAAGACTCATTTAGGTACTCAGGATGAACTTCTAGAATAACCATCTGTAGATGTACACTGAAATTAGAGATTATCACTATTGTTGGACGAGTATTTGACCAGGCACATTGTAAGTATTTGCACAGTAGAAAACTGAAATCAAGAAGCGATAATGAAGCTCGCTGGTCTTTTCAAGCACAACTCACCATAGCCACAAATCCAGAGAAGAAGAAGCAGACCTGCCACAAATCCAAAGAAGAAGAAGTTAACCCATGCAAATGTCAGAGTCTGCGCAGTCATAAAGAAAAGAGTCATACAAAGTAAAAAATCAACGCAAGCAAGATAAAAAAAGAAGGGATAATCAAGTCAATTTGCCTGGGGTATAATCATTGACAAAATTTTCTCATCATATCCATAGCCATGTGGGATCAGAGAACATCTGCGCCTGAGCATTTTGAGCCTGACCCTTGGGAACATGTTGGAGCCTATTTTCGTGCGCACATCCGCTCAAATATTTATAAATAAAGCTTAAAGAAAAAACATATCAGAAAATAAAATTGTTTGAACAGAAAGCATTAGAAATAGTCACTAATGGAGCAAATACTTTGCAGTCGTAACTCGTGAAATCAACGGACATGAAATCAAAGGAACTGATAGTCGCTGAAATCCTCCTCTCTTTACTATCTTTGTTTGGGTGAAAGAGCTATCAGTCAACCTAAGCAAGAAACAAATAGGATAGCTAGCCACTTGATTAATATACATCTATGACAGACTGAATGAATCTACCTATTTTTCTTTTAAAGGGTGGAACATACATGGGACATAAAGCCTTTAATCATGCGATTAAAAGCTTGAGCCTCTCTACATCATTGACAGTTGCAGCACTTCAATACATCATCACTTCACTGAACAACATCAGCAGTTAAGACAACAACAAATTGAATAAGCAGTATCCTCCCATCGACACAACAGCAAGAAATTTGATCAAGCAAAGCACCTAACTTGAAACTGAGAAGGATGTAAAATTGTTTTAAAGAAAAACTGATGTGAAAAACTTGAATCATCCGAATACAAATTAGTTTGTAGCTCCTTTTCTTAATAATTTCTCATAGCATCTAGCAAAGCCAGCGAAAAAAAGGCATATATATCAGCCAAGGTTTGATTGCAAAAGAAAGATTCTCTTGAAACTGTTTGTCAAACAAATCTATTTGATGAAAGAAGTAAATCCCGTAAATGCAGGTTAAATAACTCTTCCTGATGAATCCAACATTTTTAAATCAAAAACCATGAATAACCATAAGCTATGAACTAAAATAATTTTGCATACAGAGATATTAGACGCAACGATTTAAATGGGAAGTTTTGATTTTTCAAATCTGCCGCTAATACTAATGGATAAATTGTACTCACCGAATAATCTCCAAAGTATCCTTAACAACTATTAGCAGAGATAAATAATACAAAGAATAAAGCATGTAGAAAAAAAAAGAACTAGGAAACATAACACAGTACTTTAAAAAACTAAAGTATATAAAAGTAACTATGGAATGTAAGACCAGAACTATAGCAATTATTTACGACACATACAGAACTATAGCAAGCCATTGCTGTAAACAAGATCCGCATACCTCTCGCGTCGCTTGGACGTAAAGATACTAGGGTCACTATCCTCTACCGCCACATCATAATTCCGACGCACATCGTGCCTTCCTTTCCCGCTTCGATCCACAAGCGTGAGCTCAAACAGAGCCCTAACATTCGTAACGTTGCTAGCCAGAACTAGGTAGACCGAAGCAAAGATTGAATTGCTTTCTTCCCCGTCAGGGAGGAAGTCAATCTTCCACCCATAACCACCAACGTTAAACAATTCGCTAGACAAACCGGCAGTGAGTAGGGAGATTTGAGCGAGGAAGGAGCGGCAACCTAGTTTTTCCGAAAGAACTACCAGCGGGAGGGAGTGCGGGAGTGGAAGAACTTTTTTTCCCGAAAGAATTGGCAGTAGGAGTTTGGGGTAGGACTTTTGGAGTTTGGAGAAGGACCGTACATTTTTTGTGTAAAGGGGGCAAAAGATAAAAAGCAAAAGAATATAGAGGGGGCAAAAGAGAAATAAAAAAAGATGGGGCACATGAGTAACGTAAAAAAATTGCTAAGTTTACTAATATAACCCTCAAAAAGCTCTACATGCATTTGGACCACGAGATCAATTTTTCACATGTCAGAGCCAAATTAGTACCAGATCAAACGGTCCAAATTGCAGATGGCACCGGGACATCAAATTTAGAGATGGCACGGGAGCCGGACCCTTTTCTTTCTTCAATTTTCCTCCATGCTCTCGGTATTCCTATAGAAGACAGCTTTTTCTCCTTTCTTTTTTTTTTCCTTACGGTGCAGCAGTCCCTCCCTTCCCAGCAACTATGACAGCAGTAACCCCCACTCTCCCTTCCTTTCACACAGTAGAAGCAGTGACAGAAAAAAGGTACTGCCTTCTACCTCTTGTGCTTACGACCTCTTCCTTTTTTTTTCTTTCTCTCTTTATACAAATCACACTAATCTTCTTCCTCTTTTCCAAGACAACAACATTCCATTTTCTTTCCCTCCTTACTCTCGGTTAGAGCAGCAGGAAACAAGTAGTAAATCTCCCATATCTGCATTTTCTTCCAGCCTTACCACTGCTGTTTGACGCATGAAACAAGGAATGCCATCTCTCCTTCTCCTGTTTCTTTTCCTCTTCCCATCCCCATACTGTAACAGCAAGAATATCACCAAGAAGCAAGCACTCCCCATCTCCCTTCTTAATCCCAAGCGGCAATAACAAATAACAACAAGAGCAGGCTCATCTTCCCCTCTTCACGGTCTATTCCCCAGCTCCAACTCCACCGGTTGTAGTGAATAAAACGAGGTATAAAACCCACGCTGAAGACTTCCAAAACGGACTGGAAAGATCCAAAGGCTAGGAGACTCGTTGGACATACAAGGTGAGAAAAAATGCTATAAACCAACGTCTCTTCCTTAATCTTTAAATCTGAAAATGACTTATTCGTACACTTCCTACCTGTTTTTGCAACCGTATGGGAGCTGTTTCCCAGCCCTTTCATGGAGCCTAGAAGCTGCCCCAAAAAACAACCATTAAAGGGGGTCCAAACTGAGGTAATAACCAAGAACCTCCATGGCTGATTCAAACCTTATTCACTGTTTTCTACAAAAAAAAAAAAACTGAAGTTATCCTCCCTCACTTAGGTGACCGAGAGTACCCAGTAAATCTCTCCTAATCTGAAGGTGAGAGCCCCTCTTTAAGTTTAAAATCATGCTCTAAAGTTACCTAAACTGACTATGTAATTAATCCACTAACTTAGCTTGTTTTCCAATGTTGTATATGGTCACCAAATGAGACTTAATCAACCCATACTGCCGTGAACTTAACGGCTGGTTTCCAAGTGGAAAAAATAGCAAGATGTAACTTGCCTAGGCATATGTCCCAATAAACTAACTTAATGAACAAAAAAAAACTAACTTAAGGCTGTCTTACACAGTGCCGAGAAGAAGATACATGTGCTGGGTGATCCTTCTTGTGGCTAAAACAAGGTAAGAGATTCTAAACCATGCTTAAATACCGTAAACTGATTTTTTTTGGTGATATAGACTATAACCGAACATATATGCTTGTAAATGTGCTGTTAAATCCTCATTAAATGGAGAAAATTAAGGGTTAAGTATTTGACTATTAAGACTAGTTGCTAATGGCCTATTAACGTATATTTCATAAATTATTAATGGGAGCAAAATGGTTAAAGAAAATTAACTATGACTTGAACAAACCGAGAGAGAGTAGGTGCTAGTATGCATACTAATTAAATCCTAAATATGTGGAGAAAATTAATGGGTAAATATTTGATGAGGGAGACTAGGTACTAATGACTTGTTAAAGTCAAAATTATAAGCTAATAATGAAAGAAAATGATTAATGGTGTTAATATAAAAGCGGTATAAAACCGAGAACTATGGTGTTGTTTGAGACATTCTAATGTAATTTTATAGTTAGCAATGTGTTATGTTTAAAGCCACGAGATTAGGCTATTTTATTAGATTATTTAAAACTTTAAATAATTATTATTGAGTTTTTAGAGTAATTTAAGTAGTTATATAAAATACTGGTGTAATAATGTGATTTTAGTGAACAAGATCATTTAGGAATGCTATAGATGGATATTAGTGATTTTAGGTGTTATATAAATTAAGTATAAGGTTATAATGTGATTTAAACAAATTAAAACCATATAAGTGTTTAAATAAACAAAAGAATTAGTTATGGGGTTAAAGTGTAATTAAGTAAAAATATAAGGTACTAAAGTTATTTAAAACCGAGATGTATTATTTTAAGAGTTATAGAAACATAAAATAATTTTTATGGAATTAAAGTGTTATGTGTAAAACTAGAGGAATTAATGGGGCATTTTCGCAATGATAGTAAATAATGGTCAAAGAGATATTTGGGAGATCAAACTTGACCACATATGATGTTTGACCAAGTTAGGAAAAAAATGAATAAATTTATTTAGTAATTTAATGAAGTATTAAGTTAAAAATGGAATTTATAAACCATCTGTGGTGTTTATGTAATTACCGAATAATATAGGTGTTGGAATATGAATATTAGGACCTTAGGGGTCTTTTTGTAAATTAAAAGAATT
This sequence comes from Limonium bicolor, assembly GCA_023374045.1. Lineage (NCBI taxonomy): Eukaryota > Viridiplantae > Streptophyta > Magnoliopsida > Caryophyllales > Plumbaginaceae > Limonium > Limonium bicolor. The sequence goes on along the minus strand of CM041778.1, from coordinate 182,895,806 downwards.
TTTGGGTTAGTTTTCAATGATTTAATGAATTAAGGATTATAGTATATGGTTTAAATATTAAATTGTAACAATTATGAAACTTATGGGGCTATATGGTAATTACCAAAAACTATGAGTTGAAAATGGGATTTAATAAAGTTAAAGGGTTGTTCGGTATTTTAGAAGATTATTATGGGAGTTTTTGAAATTAAATAAGCTAATATGTATAATATAAAGGTTTAAGTATTAAATTGTAAATTTATGAAATAAAGAGGGGTAAAATGTAATAAAGAGAAAGTGTGGAGAATTAGAATAAAATCTTGACAGAATGTGGGCTGCTGTTCGAAATTTAATAAACAAGTATGTGGTTAACAATGTTTGAAAACCTTTGATTATAAATTAATAAGGTTAATAATGTAACAAATATAATATATGGGATAGTTTTGTAAATGATCAGAACTATGTAGGGGAAGTATTGAGATTTCTGAAAATATGTGTACGGTTCGAAATTGTATATATATGTTATATATGGATATGATAATGTTTGAAAACTTTAGGTTATAAATTAAATAAGGGTTGAAATGTAGCGAATATAATATTTGGGTTGATATTGTAATTAATCAAAATTAAATGGGGAGGATATATAGCTTCCGAATTATAATGGGATGGTTAGAAATTAATATATAATATATATATATATAGGCAACTTATATTATAAAGTTGAAGAGGATATCATGTGACATTTTATTAAAGTGTAAGAGAATATATCATTAAGGAATTAACATGGTATAAATCCACCTTGTAAACAGTTACATAAAATGATGAGCCTAAATTGAGAATCATAGAGAGTATTAAACATAATATAAACCTTATATTATAAGGACCATGACAATGTATAAAAGTATATTGTATAATCGTGAAATCAGGTTTCAAAAAGAAACGTAAGAAATAATGACACAAATGAAAAATATACACTTTACAGGGAATGGAGAAGAAATTTAGTATGAACAACTATATAACTCATACAATATGGAATCTTGATATGGAATGGAAAAATAATATGTGATGTTGTAAATACATATGTACCTATAGATTGTATGTAATATATGTGAGGAGGAAATATAACCAAGGACGTATATCATAATGTGACTTGAACTGTAGTGAACGCAACTACGGAAACGTATAAGTGTCACGCGCATGTGCACGCATAGACGTACAAAAATCGGGTATAGACAATAACGTTGATCGTTATCATCATGTAACTGCTAACAGAGATTTTAGTAGGAAAAACTATATACAAAATGGATAAAATAAATAATTAAACCTACACTCTACTACGGGTAGCAAATAAAACCCGGTCGGAATATAGCATGAGCAAATTACGACCAAGAGTATCGAACCCAAGGGACTTATAGAAAATTAGTCCTAATCCGGTAATAACCTATTCTAAAGCAAGGGGGGAAATTGAATGTAATTCTAAACCTAATTAAAACTAACTAAACTACATGGTAATTACAATGAATTTATTCTTGATTAAAGGAGTAAAACCATCTAAGCATCAATGTGAACTCGAAACATAAACACAAGCCTTCGAATTAACTAACACTGAATACGCCGGGTGTCCTGCCGGATACCACTTGCACGGCATATTCAAAGACATTGAATATGCCGGACATTGGCCACCCGGCAGTGCATCCGGCAGAGTCATAATGCATATTATTTTTCCAGTTTCCGAGAAGAAAAAGAAAACTCATTACCTATTAACAATCCGAGCATATATCATGCCACAAAATGAACAAAGTAATGGGAAATGTGGGTTAATTCTCACTCTCACTACTAACTTCTTAATTCATAAAAAGGGAGTAGAAAGATCATTAAGAGAGTCTAACCTATCTTACTTTTGGCTTTTTCTTCCTCGAGTAAAATTTGCATTAAGAGAAAAAGAGATCAACCTATTCTCTTTCAAAAAGAACCATACTCTTAATAAACTTGAAAAATCATATTAGAAGATCATGTTGTTTTACAAAGAGAGTTTCATTTCCTAACCAAAGAACAAACAAGGAATTACTACTCCACCATCCACACAAATCGAGAGAGAGAATACACAGGAGATAAGAATATTGGATGTAGCCTTAACCCGCCATGGATTCTTCTCTCCGCGTGGAAAGTTGCATAGAATATCCTTGGACACCAACACCTTGGAGGAGGGCGGAAATGGTGATGTGAATGGAGTGTATAGGGGTGTTGAAGTGTCTCAAATGACCACATGGGTAGGGTATTTATAGGGTGTTGGAAGTGATTATATGGAAAGACATATCTTAAATGATATCTTTCCATAAAGATACACCTTCAAGACATGTCTTTAGCAAAAAGTACCTTTTATACTAGTTGTATTGGTATGGAAAGACACATCACCAAATGATGTCTTTCCATAGTATCTTTTCATCCAAAAGATATCTTTCCAACTAAAAGACATCTCTTCACCATGAGACACCTTTTCACCATGAGACACCTTTTCGCCAAAAGACACCTTTTTGCCAAGAGACACCTTTTCGCCAAGAGACATCTTTTCACCATGAGACACCTTTTCGCCAAAAGACACCTTTTGCCAAGAGACACCTTTCGCCAAAGACACCTTTCATCAAAAGCACCTCTTCATCAAAGACACCTCTTCATCAAAAGACACCCTTCATCAAAAGGAACCTCTTCATGTACTGCTAACTTCTGGTGAACTGAGGACTTTTTACTTGTGCCGGCTAGGATGTACCCGGCACATCCGGCATAGCACCTTTTCTGCTCCACGCTTGTGCCGTGCAGGAGTTAACCGGCCTTATGTCCGGCATTTTGGTCAAAAGTGTTTCCTTGCATGAAAAACATATAAAAACATAAGACTGAACAAATAATACACTTTAATACATAATATAACATAAATATTAACTATTTCACCTTATTTAGATAAATATAATCCTAAATCTAATACATAAAATATGATAAGTCAGCGGCTTATCAAGGCCCTACACTTACCTTTTGCTAGTCCTCGAGCAAAATTAGATTAGGAAGGAGTAATTACTTATGCACAAAACAGATAGACTTTAGAATGACAATTAGATAAATATTCTCAACTATATGACTCTAATCCACAAGTATCACTTAAACCTCCTTATTCCATCAGAAACATACGAATGGGTATAAAAGCAAAGAATTTTCAAAACCGATCAAAAACTTTTGGGCTATTTTGCATAAGGGATTTTTGTAATCTCTCCTTTTCCGGTTTCCATCATTCAGCTCTATTTTTCAAGAGTTTCTGAATGTGGCCAAGACACCATCGATGGTTTTATATTCAGCCCTATTTTGCAAGGGTTCTGAATCAACCATGATTTTTTTTTTCTGCATTAAAGAGCGGGGAATTTAGGAGAAAAATAAAAGGAAAAACTCTCGTTTCTTGCTTTTATTCTGAGGCACTTTTTTGCAACCTCAAGGAATATAATTTTTCCTTTGGAAGAAGATTTTTTTCTCTTTTTTTTCTTTTTTTTCTTCTTCTTTCTTTTTCACAAAAACCCTTTCTTAAGATTTTCACCCAAAAGAATTCTCACCATTTGAAAAGAGAAAAGAAACAGAAAATATACCCAGAAGTAAATAAGAGATAGAAATAGGAGTAAGGTCATATACTCATGTTAATAAAGAGAATCAAAAAGTTAAAAACAAGGATCTACAAGTCATTAGAAAGGTTACCTCTTGAGAGAACAAGTTTACATTCTAATCTCATCTTAATCAAAAACACGCAAAAAGTTTAGTAAAACATGATAAAACTCTAAACTTATTATATCAAATGTACTAGTAGTGATTATTTTCTATAAAATATATAAATTTAAAAATAAAATTTTTTTTAAGGGGGACCCTGCCCTACACTGGCAGGAACACTGTCCCACAGTGTTTAAAAGAAAAAGAAAAAAAAAAAGAAATAAGGAAAGGAAGTGACTCCCCTGCGGAAAAAGAAGACCGGATGCGTGGGGCTGCCCTACATTAGCCTTTGGCTACTTGGCCGAGTGATCAGAGATCTCGATAGAAACGAAGATCGATCTCGCATACTCCTGTCGATCAATTTAGTGTTGGAGACGGGAGTTGACCAAGTGGTCATAGTTGAGCAAAAAGTTGTTGTATTTGCAACTGCATCGACTTATGCTCCATGCGAATGATCGATGTTTCTGCAAGTTCCGCTTCCTCAGGTGGTTAAAATCTGGCAATTCGGAGCATTGGGCATGTGGTCGTGCAATTTTCCACATTCGCCTGCTAAGGAGGGAGAGGTTATTGCCATTCGCCTGTGGTATTTGATTATTTGTGTAGGGAGTGTGCTTGAAGTGCATTCACCTGATTTTCTTTGGAGGAGTAACACACAAACAATAAATGTTTTGTAAAAAAAAAATAATAATAATAAATAATAATAATAATATTAAATACATAAAAGAATTTAAACTAATAATAATTAAAAATGGTCCTAAAAAAAAGACAAGGTAAATAATAAAATTTACAAAGCAAAAAAAAAAAAAAACAAAAAAAAAATTGATCGTGCCGGGCATCATGCCGGGTGTAGACTACCCGGCATTGGACTTCCTCCATACATGCCAGGTTATATTTACCCGGCGCCAAGCCCGACCTAATCAATACGAAAGCAAAAATAAGAGGATCAACGAATCGGGAGTATTATGAGCGAGTAAAGAAAACAAAGAGAATTATAAAGAACTTTAACACTTAACGAAAAATAAATATAAAAAAAAAAAATCTTGAACGTGCCGGACATGGTACCGAGCATTGCGTATCCGCAGTGGACTTCCTCACTAATGTCGGGTTGGATTTACCCGGCATATTACCCGGCGTGTTCAAACTTGAAAAGAAAAGGAAATGAATATTTACAGATAAATCAAAGATTGTTAAAGGAAAAAAATGCAAAAATAAAAGTTGAGATTAAATGCCAGATTGTGCGCGGATGAATCCCGTCCGGCTTAAGACTTCTTCCATGATGCCGGACGTGTTTTATCCGGCCTGTTGCACGGCATACTCAACTTAGCGAACAAAAACAAACAGAATTAAAGGAAAAATGTTGAATGTGTCGGGTACTAGATATCCGGCCTGGCACCCGGCATATTCAACCGAACTAAAATATGTACAAATTTAAATCAATAAATCAAGGAATCAAAAAAAAATAATGAATAAAGAATAGGGCGTATTACCGAATTTAGGACTTGGACTAATTCCAAGTCCCCGGCAACGGCGCCAATTTGCTAAACGAGAAATTGTTAGGATAAACTATATACAAAAGAACAAAATAATACACTAAACCTACAACTCTACTACGGGTAGCAAAATAAAACCCGGTCGGAGTATAGTGTAAATATATTACGACCGAGAGTATCGAACCCAAGGGACTTATAGAAAACTAGTCCTAATCCGGTAATAACCTATTCTATAACAAGGGGGGAAAAGTAAATGTGATTCTAAACTAATTAAAACTAACTAAACTAAGTGGTAATTACAATGAAATTATTCTTGACTCAGGGCTTAAAACCATCTAAGTATCAATATGAACTCGAAACATAACACAAGCCTTCGAATTAACCAACAATTGAATGCGCCGGACATCCTGCCGGACACCAGATACACGGCATATTCAAAGACATTGAATATGCCGGGCATTGGCCACCCGGCAGTGCGTCCGGCATAGTCATAATGCATATTCTTTCTCCAGTTTCCGAGTAGAAAACAGAAAACTCACTACCTATTAACAATCCGAGCATATATCATGCCACGAAATGAACAAAGTAATGGGAAATGTGGGTTAATCTTCACTCTCACTACTAACTCTTAATTCATAAGAAGAGAGTAGAAAGACCATTAAGAGAGTCTAACCTATCTTACTTGGGACTTGTCTTCCACAAGTAAGAATTGCATGAAGAGAAAAAGAGATCAACCTATTCTCTTTCAATAAGAACCTTACTCAAAATAAACTTGAAATTATATTAAGAAGAACACATTATTTTACAAGGAGAGTTTCATTCCCTAACCAAAGAATAAACAAGGATTTCCTACTCCACCATCCACACAAATCGAGAGAGAGAATACACAGGAGATAAGAAGATTGGATGTAGCCTTAACCCGCCATGGATTCTTCTCTTCGCGTGGAAAGTTGCATAGAACTTCCTTGGACACCAACACCTTGGAAGAGTGCGGAAATGGAGTAATGAATGGAGTGTAATATGATGTTGAAGTGTGTCCTCAAATGACCACATGGGAAGGGTATTTATAGGTGTTGGAAGTGATTCTATGGAAAGACATATCTTAAATGATGTCTTTCCATAAAGATACACCTACAAGACATGTCTTTAGCAAAAAGATACCTTTTACAATAGTTGTATTGGTATGGAAAGACACATCACCAAATGATGTCTTTCTATAGTGTCTTCTCATCCAAAAGACATCTTTCCAACTAAAAGACACCTCTTCACCATAAGACACCTTTTCACCATGAGACACCTCTTCACCATGAGACACCTCTTCACCAAAAGACACCTTTTTGCCAAGAGACACCTCTTCATCAAAAGACACCTCTTCATCAAAAGACATCTCTTTATCAAGAGACACCTCTTCATCAAAAGACATCCCTTCATCAAAAGGAACCTCTTCATGTACTGCTAACTTCTGGTGAACTGAGGCAACTTTTTACTTGTGCCGGCTAGGATGTACCCGGCAACATACCCGGCATAGCACCTCTTTCTGCTCCACGCTCGCCAATTTGCTAACAGAGATTTTAGTAGGAAAAACTATATACAAAATGGATAAAATAAATAATTAAACCTACACTCTACTACGGGTAGCAATAAAACCCGGTCGGAATATAGCATGAGCAAATTACGACCAAGAGTATCGAACCCAAGGGACTTATAGAAAATTAGTCCTAATCCGGTAATAACCTATTCTAAAACAAGGGGGGAAATTGAATGTAATTCTAAACCTAATTAAACTAACTAAACTACATGGTAATTACAATGAATTTATTCTTGATTAAAGGAGTAAAACCATCTAAGCATCAATGTGAACTCGAAACATAAACACAAGCCTTCGAATTAACCAACACTGAATACGCCGGGTGTCCTGCCGGATACCACTTGCACGGCATATTCAAAGACATTGAATATGCCGTACATTGGCCACCGGCAGTGCATCCGGCAGAGTCATAATGCATATTATTTTTCCAGTTTCCGAGAAGAAAACAGAAAACTCATTACCTATTAACAATCCGAGCATATATCATGCCACGAAATGAAAAAGTAATGGGAAATGTGGGTTAATTCTCACTCTCACTACTAACTTCTTAATTCATAAAAAGGGAGTAGAAAGATCATTAAGAGAGTCAACCTATCTTACTTTTGGCTTTTCTTCCTCGAGTAAAATTTGCATTAAGAGAAAAAGAGATCAACCTATTCTCTTTCAAAAAGAACCATACTCTTAATAAACTTGAAAAATCATATTAGAAGATCATGTTGTTTTACAAAGAGAGTTTCATTTCCTAACCAAAGAACAAACAAGGAATTACTACTCCACCATCCACACAAATCGAGAGAGAGAATACACAGGAGATAAGAATATTGGATGTAGCCTTAACCCGCCATGGATTCTTCTCTCCGCGTGGAAAGTTGCATAGAATATCCTTGGACACCAACACCTTGGAGGAGGGCGGAAATGGTGATGTGAATGGAGTGTATAGGGGTGTTGAAGTGTGTTCTCAAATGACCACATGGGTAGGGTATTTATAGGTGTTGGAAGTGATTATATGGAAAGACATATCTTAAATGATATCTTTCCATAAAGATACACCTTCAAGACATGTCTTTAGCAAAAAGATACCTTTTATACTAGTTGTATTGGTATGGAAAGACACATCACCAAATGATGTCTTTCCATAGTATCTTTTCATCCAAAAGATATCTTTCCAACTAAAAGACATCTCTTCACCATGAGACACCTTTTCACCATGAGACACCTTTTCGCCAAAAGACACCTTTTTGCCAAGAGACACCTTTTCGCCAAAAGACACCTTTTTGCCAAGAGACACCTTTTCGCCAAGAGACACCTTTTCACCATGAGACACCTTTTCGCCAAAAGACACCTTTTTGCCAAGAGACACCTTTTCGCCAAGAGACACCTTTTCATCAAAAGGCACCTCTTCATCAAAAGACACCTCTTCATCAAAAGACACCTCTTCATCAAAAGACACCTCTTCATCAAAAGGAACCTCTTCATGTACTTCTAACTTCTGGTAAACTGAGGTGACTTTTTACTTGTGCCGGCTAGGATTTACCCGGCATTGCATCCGGCATAGCTCCTTTTTCTGCTCCACGCTTGTGCCGTGCAGGAGTTAACCGGCCTTATGTCCGGCATTTTGGTCAAAAGTGTTTCCTTGCATGAAAAACATATAAAAACATAAGACTGAACAAATAATACACTTTAATACATAATATAACATAAATATTAACTATTTCACCTTATTTAGATAAATATAATCCTAAATCTAATACATAAAATATGATAAGTCAGCGGCTTATCAGTAACGCATAACAATATGACGATGAGTATTACATATACGTACGTACGAGTCTATAAACATACATAAATATAGATATGTATATATAAACATGTGAGTATTAATACATACACGTAAATGTAAATATATGTAAATTATACGAGAACAAATAACCGAGTTGGATAACATGATAACCGAGAATCCAACCTTCACGTAGTGAATAAAATACGGTATTGGGTAATACGTATTCGTAAGTTAAACCGTACGACAAACTATAAATCCGAAGACGTGGATACTGATAGTAGTTACATTTCTCAGTAGATCGGGTTGCGGGATTCGACCTCCAGGAACGTAGAGGATAGACGTGCGCTCTTTCCGCTAGCTTTGCTCGTCGGTGTACGGTATGTGAATGTGTGGTCTGAAAACTCCGAGGGTTTCCTTGGGTTCCGGACGTAACTGTGTGCTTGCATGTCAGATAAATAATGTTATGCATGTGATTGTATGTGTTTACGTTTTCCATTCGCCAAAGCGTTTATTAATTTTGCGCGTACGTTGTTCGGACATGTGATACTGATTATCACCCTAACTGTGTATGAACCTTCGGGAGAGACTCTAGATACTACCTTGTGAGAGTAAACAACTCCTAACACACTAAGTGAGGAACTTAGTTTAGAGACCCGGTATTAACCGTCTCTAGGGCGATGACTCGACCTTTGAACATCACCTAGCAGACTTCTTAGTTGCGTGCAAGACCCGACAGAGCATCCAATAAAAATGTGTTTTCTCTAATAACGAGATTGAACCTCCAGGAGACTAATTTAAAATACGCTAACTTATGAGAGTGTGATAAGTAATTAATGAAACAATATTTAATAAATTCTGGTCTGCATTCATTCCAGCAGGTTGCGCATAGTGAGTTTTCGTACCCGGTTAGGGTCTACTCTTGTTTATCTAACGAGCCGGATACGATCGTTAGTCGGAATGTGCTACCGTTGGCACCATACCAAGGCTTCGGCCTAATGGACATCTACCACTGTAGATAACTGAGTCCATTTACCCACTGTAGATGGCACCGGACTATTGTCCAAAATATTAATGTGTGAGGTTAAACGGGGAATTGTCCTTAACATGACACCCGTATGTTTATGTGACACTGTTGGAAGCGGGGCTTCATGTGATGAAAATAAACAATGAGACTAACTGGACTTCAACTAACTCTTACCTTACCGTCGATTCGAATTTAATTGTTCAATCATAAAGGTCGTAATAGCATGTCTTGATGTGTTAATGTTTGAATACCTGTTGTGTGTTTTAATTTCGTATTTACAGTTATGTTATTAAGCATGTAAACGGTACAGCATGAAACGAACCCCATGTTAATCAAGATGGCTAAAACGACCTAAGTGTCCTAAAGGGTCTAGGATCACATTTAGCATACCAGCAGTTGGCTGAGCCTTTATGACACCACATTACAGGGCTTGATCGAGCTATGAAGCCGGAGTGCGGGATTTCGGGGTAGTCAACGATGTCATTTATTTATCGCACCTTTATAATTAATTTATATTTAGTACGATGTAAATATGCGGATTACCTTAGATGCTCACTTACCTTATGTATTAGTTTAAACTTAGGATGATGTAGTATATATCTCGTTCATCACTGCGGTTAATTATTGTTGTTATTTTATTATTATTTCTTTTATGCTTCTTTACTCGCATGGGCGAGTAATGGACATGTGACACCCGAGTGAGAATTATTAGTGTTTAACTTCCGCTGTAAGACGTCTTTAATTATGCCACGAGAGTTATTATTACGCGTTTAATGTGAGGGGTGTTACAAAAGTGGTATCAGAGTGGAGTACCGCTCTGATGACGAGATATTAGGACTAAGACAGTGAGCTTAGGATTATGGGAATACGGGAAACGTTTGTGAGGTACGAAACGTCTGGTCTTGAACGAACCAGTGTCTTAGTAACGCTAAATGCATAACTATATTAGCCTTAATGGCATATTTGTGTTATTGACTACTATACGGTAAATTACTGAGTAATGATAGGACATAGCATATTACGGGTGTCGAGAAGAGGCATGTCGGGGGTGACGGAAGTCCTGCAAGCCCGAATAGCATTGAGACGGTAGTCGCCGCACTAGCTTGATGGAAGAACATCCCGAGAAACAGCAGTGATACCCCACCCGCCGCTGCGCACACCTCGAGTATCACCTATAGAGGCAATGTAATGGATGGCGCCAAGGAGACAGAAGAATTCCTCCTATTTAGAAGACCGATGCGGTTGCTGTAGTCACTATGACATCAAGACAGACAAAAGAGCTTGTGATACAATGAATCATTAAGGACCGGGGGTCCCGATAGTTACGTACCATCTAGAAGCGTACTTATACGCAGTGAAGAATATACATTAAACCTTACGTTGAAGAAGGATAAGAATCCATAGGACGAGCGGGTCAGCTTGTAATTAGACACCGAAACCCTGTCCAGTTAACCCGAGGAAAGCACGCACAGGTGCACCTGAAGATCGAAAGATAGAAAAACGAGTTTTAGATGACTATCAAAATGCATAACATGCGGAACCAAGGACTGCATGGAAGTCTCTCCCAAAAAGGGAATAACTTCAACCGGATGCAACCTAGAAGGCTCATTAAAACCTGATCTACAATCACAATAACCATATAGGCTTACGAGCTGAACTCCTAAAATTACTACAACACAACGCTCAAGAAGAGGAATGTCGTACCAAGGACAACTAGAGTACTTCATCTGCTGAACTTGAAGCACCACGAGGTAGCCACGTGGAACAGGATACCCCAAATTTGGTGGGAACCTTAGGCGCTAGTACTAGTACTCAGCGCGATCTATGTAACCGCACATCCTTAACTTACTGAATTGACTGCATGAACAGGCGCCAGAAACCTTCTCCTACCATGAAGGAGTTTAAAAACAAAACTCAGAAAGAGCCTAACTTAGAGGGCCTAGAAAATAGAACTACCTTAGAAAGCTTATCATACCTTAACAAACCGAAATAACTCCAATATTACCCTTTTCAAGACAAATCATCTAAACTATACTCAAACGACCAAAGTGTCAGTGAAACAAACAATTCCGGAAACCAATGACTCAACCTGCATGGCGCGCTTTCTACAGCAAGCACTAGAATAAGCAATATACTAACAATTCCTTCTACCTCGCGCACTTGCTACAACAAGTGCTGCAACTATAACTGTAACTGTAACTATGATTGCAACTGCAACTACAACCATGACTGCAAACTATAACTACAACTGTAATTATAACGACAAATGCAATTGAATTCTACGAACCGTGCAGGCCACAGGTACAACACCATGGCTACCAGTAACCACCGAATATTCGTACAATTTATGTACAAAATTTGTAACTACAACTTGTCACCATAGGGTCACAAAACCCTTAAAATACGAGGACCAAAACCACGGAAGGACCCGTTGAGTCCGATCATTACAACTAAAGGGCATACACCAGCCCATAACAAACTACAACCATTAAACAAAATTAATCAATAAAATCGGCTTATGAGCCAAACACCATAACATACTTATTAAATTATTTAATGGTTCAAAATTGACGTGGGAGGTGGAACTTGATCCGGTACAGGTCAAGGGAAGCTGAACACAAATTGGGGTGGAGGGATAGTTCAACACTGATACTGATCACAACAGGGTTGGATGATTCCTGAAACTCTCTACAAGTGGCCACAATTAATCACATTAGGAATAGACAAAGAACCGAAGCATAACAACTGCAAACAGCTAAAACACATGCAACCTAACTAGTAAGGTAACAAATATGAATACTTGTGAATAACAACACTCCGATATATATATATATATATATATATATAGGAGATAGTGGTGGAACATGACCATGTAACAATCAGGGCCGATGCTACGCCCATAATGGCATACACCAACATATAATAATTACTGGAAAAACATGTTAGTCCTCAAAAAGGACCAAGAGTGAATATATCATACCGCAACACGGTTATTACTTAAACCAATCGCAACCATAAACGTGAATCGATGTTGAACCCTCAAATAATTAACACTCGAGGCACTATCCTCACCAAGGAGTGCCATAACCAACAAAGGATGAACAGATGTCAAGATATAATCATGCATTGTTATTCTATTCGATCACACCGATCGTTGGACAAAGTTCCAAGGAAAAAAAATGGCTACCGCCAGTCAATAAGTGACAAAAAAAGGGTACGTGTTTAGGACCTGTTGTCTACCAACAGGACGACGATCAATGATAATGACTATACGAGTTAAACTGTAACACCCCACTCGTAATCACGTAATAATCACTCACATAGCATTTAATTAATAACGTCTCACAACGGAAGTCTCACATTACTAAAACTCTCTTGGGTGTCACATGCCATTACTCGCCCATACGAGTAAAGAAGCAGAAACAAATAAACTAAGAAATAACACTGTTATTACAAATACAACCGCAGTGATAACGAGATACTAACCTATACATCATTCTAACCAAGAGTAACTTTAACGACAAGTGAGCATCTAGGTATTTCCGACTATATGTATCGTTACTAATACATTAACTAACATCCATCCTATTCATTACAAAGTCTTGTACTGTAATTAACTAACTACCCGGGTCCCGCTCTTCGGCTTCGACGGTATTCATCACCTGCACGTAATGCCATAAAGGCTCAGCGATAAACGCTGAGTAACGCCAGGCCTGGACCCTATTGGTCACTTAATAGTCATGGTCGCCATTATTAAGTTCGTTACATGCTTTACCGGTGTACAGGTATTTAAAGCAGTAAACACATGGATGGCGGTAATTTAAACAAGTAAGACAGTCACTACATTTCACACAATCACACACAACACAACACAAGCAGTATTAACATTAACACGTGCAGCTGTTAGTAACGGTCAGGTTATTTAGTTAATCACACGACCCCCTGGGTCCCCACATACCTTACACATCTTTGTTAGCACTGTCGGGAGTCAAGATAGGACATCCCGAGGTAACCTCACCTGGAACAGTAGTCCCATTTGCACACGAGGTGCCCATTCACTTTGCCTTTTTAAAAGCGTCCATATATTGCCCTTTTAAAGGCGCCCATGTTATCACCAAACCTGTCGATCTATCTAGGCTCGATCAGGTCAAATCAGAGTATGCCCGATCCGGGTTAACTCAAGAGATCTCAACGCGCGACCAGTAGCCGATGACTAACTGGATTAAGATAACCATCATACTCATCCACATCCATCCACACTCGTTCACACTCCATTGTTAGACTTCGTTAGTCGGTTACCCAAGTACAGTTTTAGGTATGGAGTACATCACTTATTTGTTGGCTGCCCTATGGGTCTTATGCATGCCTAGAATCATCTAGGTAATATTCATGATCGAGTCAAAGCTCTAGAGACCGACGATGTCGTGTCTCGTTTCCTAAATATTTTATATAGGTTAATACATACTTATTTATAACATCAAGTGTGTTATGATAAGTAACCACATTCACATCACACTAAACGTATATGTGTTTTATATAAGTCGATCTATAGTCGACGTAATATTAGTCCCGAAGGACGTTCGCGCACAATTAAATGATGCGGGAATTTAAACAATTAACATCCCATAACACACATATCCATACATGCATACATACATGCATCACACTCGTTATACAACACACATATCCAAGCCCGAGGAAGTCCTCAGGACATCTCGGATCAGACCCCTTTACGTACCGTTCACCAAGACCTAGGTTGCGCAGTAGACCACTAGTTCGTCGAGCGCCTTCGTCGGTGATATGATCTAAATAACAAACATAACATAAGTCAATTCACATGACCTAGTTAAGTTCGGTAAATCCGAACATAAATAATCCCGACCTTTCATCCCCGGATTTCAACTGTTATTTTGGTTCGGGTTCTTCGTATGTTCGGGTTTAATTAAATTAGTCAGTCGCACTACATAAGCTCATAGCTTGTTAATTCTCGACTGTTGGATTTAATCCATTAAAACTTGCAATATTTCTTTACGGTCTAGTATCTTATTGATACTCATACCAAACTATTGTATATCGTAGTCATACATATATATATATATACATGTTTATAGCCACTTGTATAATATGATCGTATATATATATGTGTATATATACATAGTATAGCATATGATATATTCATATGTTATTGTTTGTCATGTATAACAATTACTCCTTAAACTCTCATTATATATATGAGTTGTCAACTTGACTTCTTCGGTCAAACTAGTTGACTCGGTCAAGCATGTTGACCTGATTAATTCATTTATATGCATTAGTTACAACATTCATTATAATACATTATATTATACAATTCATGTACTTTGTAATGTGTTACTCCTAATTGTAAAATTTTAGTTTATCAACTTTATTCATTCATAACATTCATCATGAAACATTATATGGTTCCCAACCATATAATATACACATCCTATATATATATATATATAGTTCACGCCAACATATATATGTTGGTATAAATGAATTATAAAATTCTTTTATCAAATGTTACATTTCATCATTTTATGTAAGATGATTATACTAACAAGTTTGTATTATATTATACAACTTATATTAAGGTTCTTATCTTAATATTATGTAACCTTTATTTAATACCATAACAACTTCTAAAGTTTGTTTAATATACACTTTAGTTTATAAATCCCATTATTAACTATTACTCACATTTATTTCATGTGAATTTCCTTACTTATATTAGTTCCATTTAAATCACATTAATACTATATAATTGTTATAACATTTTTAACATGGTAGACCATAATCAAAAATTCATTTTCTAACAGTTATATTTGCGCAACAGCAATGTATTTCCCATTTATTACATTTTGACCACATAACAATTTATAATGTTATAATTATATACTTATATCATATTAGAATTGGAAGAAGTAATCATCGAAAAATATATCAGCACTTCAACATTAACCTATAATTCAATCCTCACCATGTTTATAATATGTATTTTAAATATATCGTAGCACAAACTAAATAGTGCAGCAAGCATATACTCATTTATCTATGATATCTTGCTAACGATACTACAATAGCACATCAGGAGATGTTTCACACCTAATTGATCTATACTCTTTTAAATCCTAAACAACATTTCAATGTAGTTAATTCATTGCCCGTAAGACAACTTAAACCGGAAAATTTAGCAAGAGATGCTATTGCTTACATGCATATTATTGGTGCGGCAGGAGCTCATACTGTTGTAAATGACAGTAGCCTCTACTTACTTATATTGTCTTATGTTTCATATTGTGAGACAGCACTTTACATTTTAGTAGCAGCAGCGTAAACTACTGCTGATATGCTTATCTGCTCACATCTTCCTCATTATGCAACAGAAACAACACCATCCATTTTCTTTAAGTAGTTGAAGCTCAATGTATTATGTAAAAGACTAAGCAACTAAACAACTCCCATGTGAGTATGTACGTGGAAATCCTTGCTAGGAAGGACTAGGATGGAACACAACATACACTTGGAAAGTAGTACAATTTAGTGCGCAGGAACGGAATAGGTGGCAACCATCTGAAAGTAAATTAACAGAATCCATCCTGGTAGCTTATATAGTATACAATAACAATACAATTTTGGATTATTAGGCAGACCACACGTGGTGGTAAATTTGGAGCTTTTAACGTGGCTCCTTTATTTTTGATGGTGAGAAGAATTATATACAGAATCCCATTTACTACATCCAGGTGGTCGTCTTCTTCCCCTCTTAAACAAAGAGATGCCTTTCTTTAAACCATTCACCACCAACTCATCATTATCACAAGCCATCACTTTAGATACAAGACCCACGACGAGAATACAGATGAGTTGTCTTTATTTATCAAAACTATTAAGATTATATATATAGTTTATATCCCGTATGTATATGTCATATTACTACCCCCATACTATATTCTTCCCTTCTGTTACGTTGTTATATTATTCCCCTCTGTACCAGTTTCACATATAAATACCACACTGTAGCAGCACTCTCATACTATAACATAATACAGAGAGTCGTCTTTCTCTCTACATCAATAATAGAAACAGTTTACCTTTCTTTCTTCTTCCTCTGTAAAGCCTTTACGATTCTCAAAGCTCAACAAAAACACACGGCCATGGTTTATTAACATGTCAGTACTTTCATCGATTATTCCACACAACAACAGATGAATGAAAAAAAAAAGTTACAGACAGAGATGGCACTGTCAAGCAAGGACTAGAAATTCCCTGCTGTGGGAAATGTCAAACTATGGTCTAAAGATAGCAATCTGAAGCAGACCAAAGTGGACCACCGCTCACCTAAAGGTATGTAAAAGCAGAAACCATTTACCGAGTAGTTAATCCAACCACATCACATGCCAATCTCCTTTTCATTTTGGTAACAAGATTATTATTATTTTGTTTTTAAATCCATGGTTGTCATAGTAGTAGGATTCTTAAAATAAGCCACGTATAATACGGTCAATTTGGCAAACCAATCTCCAAAAGTATGCCAGCCTAGCCAAGCTAAGCTAGCTACAAGCACAACATTAATTTTTTTGTTTATGTTAGATTTGTATTATTAACCTTAGCAGTATCCCCACCGGTACCAGAATTTGCAATTGCTATCCTATATGAGGATGTTAACGGCAAGCAAACATTCTCTACATACTTCCCCCAAACATAACCTCCCGATGAAATGAATTTAATCGATCAAATCTAAATCTCCACTAGCTTGCTCATCCCAATAGCATCCTGTGTTTGGAAAGTAACGATAACCAATAGTTGTACTTATAGAATTGTCTAGTTTTGATTGTTTCAGTTTCCTTCAAGTGGCTTCAATTACACCGTTGAGTAGGGAAACCCCTAACAGTTTTGTTAAATGAGATGCTAGATAAGATAGAAGGAGAGATTAATAATGAGGGAGAACAGTTCAGTATATTACCGGTTTTGGGATGAAATGTTTTTCTGTTCTGCTTCAATCTGTTATGTTGAGCAGTTGTTCCAGAAAATTAGCACATCAAAGGCGTTGACCTAAGAAGAGAACTAAAGAGTTTAAGAAGTGAGTGAAGAGAGGTGAAACATGTATGTTCCTTGTTTTTTTGTTGAGGGTTGTAAAATTACCGTAAGGGAATGGAACCAGGCGCAGCATATTCTCTTGTTTGCTGTTCAGGTTTGTTTCAGAATACTCTTCAAAGGTGCAAATACAAGAACTGAATAAAGATGACGTATGTTTGGATGTTCCTTGCACGCCGGTTGAACTCAAGAATGAAGATAGACAGTGCAAAACATGTAAGCTAATTTAGGGTTTGTGAATACAGAGAGTAAAAGAAGAGAAACAAAGAAATTAAGAAGTGAGGCGGCAGAGCATGTATTTGCTGAGAGAATTGAGAGAAAAGGGGAATGAAGTAAGGCGGCTAATATGAGGGTTTGACGGGTGTTGAAATCAGAGGAAATGAAATTAGTGTATAGTTACTTTATAATTAGTTAAAAGTTAAGAATCTAATTAAATATGGGTTGCCTAAATAATCTTATGAGCTTAAATAGTCCATATTTTTCTCTTTTAACCTTATGTATTATAAGTTACACCATTTTAATTACCTAATATTCTCTTCCAGTATATTATACTTTACGGGCACCATTAAATTAATTAACCTTTATAATATAACCCTTTTTTTTAAATTATCCATGATGCTTAAAGATATATTGAACCTTTTCAAACCTTCGTTGATATTTATTACTGCATGTGATTGCGGATCCTTTTATATATATATATAAGTGCATGCCTATTTGATACATCACTCTCTTGTTAAGGTTGATAACATTTCTTTTTTTTTTGTTTAACAATTCTCTTTTTAACTTACACATATGTGTTATAAATTTACATTTATGATTAGGTAAACTCTTTTTAACCTCCTTAAGATCATTTATATTATATTGTTCTTTTTTTTACATATTTAAGGATATTTAACCCTTTTATTAATCACCGTCATTTGATTAATTTACTATTAAATAGGGTAATTAGTATTTGGGATATTTCAATCTACCCCCCTTAAAGGACTTCGTCCCGAAGTCATTTCCTTTAAATAGGTATATATTACTACCCATGATTCCCATCATGTATATTATTTGATATGCATTTACACATAATATATATTGTGCTTATATAGCAAGTGGCCAACACTGTGGCGTTAATTTGTTCATATATGGATACAGGTGATCCATAAGCACCATAGTTCCTATCTGTTCTAATCATCTTGACAACCTCCCCGAGGTGTCCACATCATTCAACATTCCACATTCCATCTCTATGATTCAATCAGTATCTAAGTGATACTAAGTTCGGTATCTAAATGATACCACATGAACTGAATTCATAAGAAAGCACAAGTATATGTATATCATCAAACAAGTTCATACATTCATACACCAACGAGTATCTCATAGGATACATACAAACACATACGTTCCCAAGTGTGTAATGCACATACAATCAAAAACACATGCCCCGCACAGCCAACAAACGGCCAAACGGCCAAACAACGAACAACAATTTATTGTATGCCCCGCATACGACTCGTTAAACTTAGTGCACACACTGTGCACGGCCAAGAGGCTCTACCCCCCTTAAAAGGGTTACGCCCCCGTACCCCGCAAGTATACAGTCGCTAATCGAATAGCGCTGGATACTTGGGTCTCATGGAGTTCTTGTATTTGAAACTTCGGAGTAGAGTCTTCTCATATTGAGAGACGGGTTGATCTTAGCCATTAGATTCAAAAGGAGATTATGTGAAAGATGAGGCGCGTACATTTCCGGCCAAAGGCGTGGAGTAATTTGTGTGCCTTCTCAACCACGTTACTATTGGGCCCACTCGCTCTGTATTGAGGTGCAAACCCACAGATATAGGGCTTAGTGCGCCCTTCGTTTCTATTGTTATCTTAGATGATTTGTTGGCATCAGTTTATTGCTGACCTCGTATATCGAAGTTTTAAATCAGTAACGCGGAATATAGTTTGCGATGTTACTTCCTTCACTCGTGGATGTAATGTTGAGATGAAGTGTGATATCAATTATTGTTTGTATTTAGTGTCGTTTTGTACTAGTCTTGATAATTTCTGTAAGACATATCGTTAATAATGCACGAGGATAATTCTTGTAATCCCGTGTCTCCCGATTGTTTTGTTCTAGAGTAAGGTATTTGTTTGTAATATCTGTTATGTATTTCTCATTGTTATATATAGTGCTTTTCGTGTGTCGGTTTTGTAACATTTATTGAATGGTTCATCCCGTTTATTAGGGGAAACCCATTGTTATAATTACATGGTGGCCTGCACTGTTTAACCTCTCGTGGGGGTACGTTTGGCAGTTGAGGTATTTCCCTCTGGTATTTTTGTATCTTTGTACTCTCACATTGTTCACAAGGAATATAATTGTATATTTATGAGTTCTTGTGTGAGTTATAGTTTGAACTCAGTATTTATTTAGGAACGTGTCCTTTAACAGTCTAGGTTGTTGTGTAGCCCGACATCCATTTATTGGTCATCTTTGTGTTTTTTACTCGTCTGTGTTTGCGAATGTATTCATTGAAATAGTTGTTTGTAATGGTCGCTTCCGCACGCACCATATTTCAGGCGATTCGACGGTTATATTTATTGTGGTATTTTACCTTAAGGTTCAAGCATCTGCTAGTGTACTAGCTTCGCCTTTATTGTATATTAGGTAATAATGTACTTGTGTTCAACCTCTTGTCGGTTATGAACGTACCACTGTCCTTACTTTGAACATTTGTCTACGTGTATGGGGTACCCTAGTGATACATTACTACTTACTCGAATAACTTATGAATAAGTCTGTCAAGCCCACAAGCTCCCATGGAGTGTGGTCGTCCCATAACTCGTATATAACTTGTAGTGTCCGTCATAAGCTCGTGAAGTATGCTGTTGTCAATCTCCTCTCTTATTGGTATTGAGGGTGTCCCGAGGGAATGTTTAGTTCCATAGGTTCCCTGCCCAATGGGTATGGGTTCGTGTATTTGTATTGGCAGATGCTCATTATATTTATCCTAATGTTGGCGCTGTAATCACAAGAGATGTTTTTTTTTTCTCCCCTTTGTTATTGAGTATATTGTTAATATTGGTTCACTGATATCTTTAAGGAAAATCCACGACTTTTCGTATTTGTAAGCTATTGTTATTTATTATTTAGTGATTTCTTTGTTGGGGTTATTTGTATACTTGGTCTAAGCTACTATCATTCAGATTCCATGTGCGTGGTTTAGCTCTTGTTAATTAATTGTTGTGTTATTCGTGTGGCTTACGGTATGTACCGTAGCTCTCCTAACCTTATTATATTTCCTGGGTCATATCTTTTGGCGTATTACCGGACTCCATGGCAAAGATGTATGTATCCTTCCGTTATGGAAGTCCTTATGATAGTTTGGTTCTAAACGCTTCTTGTTATCTGTTATACTAATTGTAGGCATTGTTATCTTAGTAATATACATTGAAAGCTCATGTAGGCTGTTCCACGCCTGAATTTTGGAACATGACAAGGGTGTTAAAAACACCACACAACTTAGTATATTAACCGGTAGTAACTAGGTGAGAAAATGGTGAGGATTACCTTGTTAACATTTCCGAAAATGGAGTGTAGATATATTGACTTATAAATCACTTTAGCTTTACTTCCTCTTCTTTTTGATTTTCCAGCTGTAGAACCCTCTCACTCGAAGATGGGTGTTTTTTATGTGAATGGAGAAGGAAATGGAGAGCTGGCTGGAAACTGGAAGAATACGGATGGGAAGGGTGGAATGAAAGAGAAAAATAATCTTGCCTTTTAAAGTAATTAATGTCACAAAGGGAATAGTGCTAGGTGAGTCATGTTTAGATATTTTTGTAGTTTGCTTAGGCACGAGGAAAGCCTCTTATGCAGGCGCAGCAGGTGGAAACGGTCAAGGGTCAATGGTTGACCATTGACTAGATTAAGTAATTAGGTGTTATTCAAGCACTATTCACCCAAATTTATCCATTTTGATTTTATTTGTAAGCTTTGAATTAAAACTTCTAATGTGGTACATCATGACACATCAGTTTAATAATGAATGTAATCTAGTCCTTAATTTAAGGCACATTTTGTGTTAAAGCTTGTTTTTAAGCTTGGTTTTCCTTGGTAATTGTTTAATTACATTCATTATATGATAACTAAACTTAGAAATCCAATTTGGAATCCAATGGAGGTCACAAAACCTTTAAGGTTTCTTAGAGCACATTTTTGTCCTAAGTGACTTTTAAGCATGATAATGCTAGCTCTTTGATGTTGGAGTGTTGTCCAATAGTTTTATTACGTTCATTTATGAGTTAATATGCTTAGGCGGTATTCCTGTTCTCCTGGGCTTACGCCCGTTTACTAGTACGTTAAGTACTTACTTAAACTTACGCCATTTAGCGTTTAGTTTAGGTATTTCATATCATTGGTTACACTTGGATGTTTGTATTATTGTTTAGACGATTTGCCGTTATCTATTTCACATATTCATCATTACTGATAGTCGTACTAGTCGTAGACGACATGTCTTTTATATAAACACATAATTATTGGTTTTTACATGGTGGAACGCCAATGTCGGTAGCCACCCTTTTACTTGGGACTTGTCCCTTGATCAGTATGCTCGTGATAATACACATAAGATTTAATCTCGACGTCTATTCATTCATATTTGTACATAAGCGTACATGGCACTCCTTGGTAAAGGTAGTGCTAAGGGTGGTAGTTATTCACGCGTTCAATATAGATTCGTGTTTATTGTTGCGACTGATACTGGTGGTAACCGTATTACGGTATAATTGTTCTTTTCAATTTTGGTCCATCTGTGGACTGATATGTTTTTGGTGTTCGTCACAAGCTGGCGTCAGCCGTTACGGCTAACGTTGGTATTGTTCGTTAAGTGTTCGTATTTTCGTCACAATTTCCTATACATATCATACGGGAGTGAGTTATTACTCACTGGTAATTTCATTTAATACTGTATGGTTGAATTATTGCTAGCTGTTTTTAGCTAGAATTTTGCAATTTTTGTTTTAATTTACTGTATGATTCGTTATATACAAGTATGAGCTGTTGGTCACAAGTATTCCTATTTAATGCCTTATACTAAATTGTCGCTAGTTGTTTGTAACTAGTACTGTAGTTTGGTTTATCCTGATTGTAATTAGTTGTGGCAACTAGTGAAGAGTCTCAGGAGTCATTCGACCCTGGTGTGATCAGCACCAGTGTTGAACTATCCTTCCACCCCAATTTGCGTTCAGCTTCCCTTGACCTGTACCGGGTCAAGTTCCACCTCCCATGTCCACATCACGCCATTAAATAATTTACAATTTTGTCATAGTACTTGGTTCGTAAGCCGTTATTACTGTTAAATGAAGGTAGTTTGTTATGGGCTGATGTATGCCCCTTTTTTTTATGATTAGTCGGACTCATCGGTCCTTCCGAGGTTATAAGCCTCGTATCTTGGCGGTTTCGTAGCTTTAAGGTGATACATTGTGGTTAAGTCGTTGTATTCGAATCGTACGAAGGTTTAGCGGTTATTGGTAGCCAGGGTGTTGTACAACTGGTCTACACAGTTTATAGAATTCGTTTGTAACGATAATAGTAATTGTAACCACGGTCGTAGTTGTTTGCAGCAGTTGCAGTAGCAAGTGTGCGAGGTAGACGAAATTATTAGCGAATGTCTAACTTAGCGCTTGCCTTAGCAAGTGCGCCAGGCAGGTTGAGTTGTCGGTTTCAGACTTGTCCGTCTTCTACCGCTTTGGTTGTTCAAGTACGGTTAGAACGATTGTTCCTAAGAAGGATGTTAATCTGGTTGGAAAATTTTCCTTTCTACTTCGTCATTAGAATGTCTAAGTTTCACCTCACATTGGACTCACGGTAGCATAAACGCTTGGAATTTTGTTTCTCCAAAGGTGTCGTTACGACAAGGTTCTAGTGTTACAGTAATGTGTGTACACAAGATTAGGTCTGGAATTTGAATATGACAGGACGTGTGAACTTTTACAAAATCCTCCACGCTCAAAATAGTTTCAGTTTACAGTTTGGTATTACAATTCAATTGCATGGTAGTTAGAGATCCCTATTAATGGCAACGGTCTCGCGGAGCTCAGGATACTCCCGATCCGCTTGCCCTGGTGTCTTAGTTGATCCTTTCCACGACGTTTACCGTAGCAATGGCGCTCGCCCCCGGCGGTGCCTATCACTAACGCTTGGTCATTTTGTTTCCCATTTTAACAGAAGGTAGGGTATTGAATTTTATTAATGTTACAGGAGTAGGAATTTATTCATTCAGTGCCAAAGCGTTTAGACGGTTTATTGGGCTTGGTAGCCCTCTTCCCTATATTCGGGGATTGTATTCCTCAGTTGTATTGTACTCATTGGGTTGTGGCGGGAGGGGTACTGTCAGCGGTAGTCCATACTGGACTTCCACATGAAAGTGGACTGTCGCCAATGTACTCACGACGTTCGTATATCTCCTCCTGACTGAGCTCCCAGCTGGTCCATAACAGGGGAATATTCCCGGGCCTTTCTGTCCTTGGCCAGCTTCTTGACTCACACCACCACTAGACGTCGGTATTACCGTTCGTCTTCTCGTTACTTGATAACTCTCCACATTACAATCTACTCGTTTGTGCGCCTCAAGGGCTAACACTTACAAGCCAAAGGTTTTGCTACCACTCTAATTCATCCAAGCGACGGCATTTCGTACCTCACAAACGTTTCCCGTATTCCCAAATCCTAGGCTCACTGTCTTAAATCCTATTATCTCGTCATCAGAGCGGTACTCCGCTCTGATACCACTTTTGTAACACCCCACTCGTAATCACGTAATAATCACTCACATAGCATTTAATTAATAACGTCTCACAACGGAAGTCTCACATTACTAAAACTCTCTTGGGTGTCACATGCCATTACTCGCCCATACGAGTAAAGAAGCAGAAACAAATAAACTAAGAAATAACACTGTTATTACAAATACAACCGCAGTGATAACGAGATACTAACCTATACATCATTCTAACCAAGAGTAACTTTAACGACAAGTGAGCATCTAGGTATTTCCGACTATATGTATCGTTACTAATACATTAACTAACATCCATCCTATTCATTACAAAGTCTTGTACTGTAATTAACTAACTACCCGGGTCCCGCTCTTCGGCTTCGACGGTATTCATCACCTGCACGTAATGCCATAAAGGCTCAGCGATAAACGCTGAGTAACGCCAGGCCTGGACCCTATTGGTCACTTAATAGTCATGGTCGCCATTATTAAGTTCGTTACATGCTTTACCGGTGTACAGGTATTTAAAGCAGTAAACACATGGATGGCGGTAATTTAAACAAGTAAGACAGTCACTACATTTCACGCAATCACACAACACAACACAAGCAGTATTAACATTAACACGTGCAGCTGTTAGTAACGGTCAGGTTATTTAGTTAATCACACGACCCCCTGGGTCCCCACATACCTTACACATCTTTGTTAGCACTGTCGGGAGTCAAGATAGGACATCCCGAGGTAACCTCACCTGGAACAGTAGTCCCATTTGCACACGAGGTGCCCATTCACTTTGCCTTTTTAAAAGCGTCCATATATTGCCCTTTTAAAGGCGCCCATGTTATCACCAAACCTGTCGATCTATCTAGGCTCGATCAGGTCAAATCAGAGTATGCCCGATCCGGGTTAACTCAAGAGATCTCAACGCGCGACCAGTAGCCGATGACTAACTGGATTAAGATAACCATCATACTCATCCACATCCATCCACACTCGTTCACACTCCATTGTTAGACTTCGTTAGTCGGTTACCCAAGTACAGTTTTAGGTATGGAGTACATCACTTATTTGTTGGCTGCCCTATGGGTCTTATGCAAGCCTAGAATCATCTAGGTAATATTCATGATCGAGTCAAAGCTCTAGAGACCGACGATGTCGTGTCTCGTTTCCTAAATATTTTATATAGGTTAATACATACTTATTTATAACATCAAGTGTGTTATGATAAGTAACCACATTCACATCACACTAAACGTATATGTGTTTTATATAAGTCGATCTATAGTCGACGTAATATTAGTCCCGAAGGACGTTCGCGCACAATTAAATGATGCGGGAATTTAAACAATTAACATCCCATAACACACATATCCATACATGCATACATACATGCATCACACTCGTTATACAACACACATATCCAAGCCCGAGGAAGTCCTCAGGACATCTCGGATCAGACCCCTTTACGTACCGTTCACCAAGACCTAGGTTGCGCAGTAGACCACTAGTTCGTCGAGCGCCTTCGTCGGTGATATGATCTAAATAACAAACATAACATAAGTCAATCCACATGACCTAGTTAAGTTCGGTAAATCCGAACATAAATAATCCCGACCTTTCATCCCCGGATTTCAACTGTTATTTTGGTTCGGGTTCTTCGTATGTTCGGGTTTAATTAAATTAGTCAGTCGCACTACATAAGCTCATAGCTTGTTAATTCTCGACTGTTGGATTTAATCCATTAAAACTTGCAATATTTCTTTACGGTCTAGTATCTTATTGATACTCATACCAAACTATTGTATATCGTAGTCATACATATATATATATATATATACATGTTTATAGCCACTTGTATAATATGATCGTATATATATGTGTATATATACATAGTATAGCATATGATCGTATATTCATATGTTATTGTTTGTCATGTATAACAATTACTCCTTAAACTCTCATTATATATATGAGTTGTCAACTTGACTTCTTCGGTCAAACTAGTTGACTCGGTCAAGCATGTTGACCTGATTAATTCATTTATATGCATTAGTTACAACATTCATTATAATACATTATATTATACAATTCATGTACTTTGTAATGTGTTACTCCTAATTGTAAAATTTTAGTTTATCAACTTTATTCATTCATAACATTCATCATGAAACATTATATGGTTCCCAACCATATAATATACACATCCTATATATATATATATATATAGTTCACGCCAACATATATATGTTGGTATAAATGAATTATAAAATTCTTTTATCAAATGTTACATTTCATCATTTTATGTAAGATGATTATACTAACAAGTTTGTATTATATTATACAACTTATATTAAGGTTCTTATCTTAATATTATGTAACCTTTATTTAATACCATAACAACTTCTAAAGTTTGTTTAATATACACTTTAGTTTATAAATCCCATTATTAACTATTATTCACATTTATTTCATGTGAATTTCCTTACTTATATTAGTTCCATTTAAATCACATTAATACTATATAATTGTTATAACATTTTTAACATGGTAGACCATAATCAAAAATTCATTTTCTAACAGTTATATTTGCGCAACAGCAATGTATTTCCCATTTATTACATTTTGACCACATAACAATTTATAATGTTATAATTATAACTTATATCATATTAGAATTGGAAGAAGTAATCATCGAAAAATATATCAGCACTTCAACATTAACCTATAATTCAATCCTCACCATGTTTATAATATGTATTTTAAATATATCGTAGCACAAACTAAATAGTGCAGCAAGCATATACTCATTTATCTATGATATCTTGCTAACGATACTACAATAGCACATTCGGAGATGTTTCACACCTAATTGATCTATACTCTTTTAAATCCTAAACAACATTTCAATGTAGTTAATTCATTGCCCGTAAGACAACTTAAACCGGAAAATTTAGCAAGAGATGCTATTGCTTACATGCATATTATTGGTGCGGCAGGAGCTCATACTGTTGTAAATGACAGTAGCCTCTACTTACTTATATTGTCTTATGTTTCATATTGTGAGACAGCACTTTACATTTTAGTAGCAGCAGCGTAAACTACTGCTGATATGCTTATCTGCTCACATCTTCCTCATTATGCAACAGAAACAACACCATCCATTTTCTTTAAGTAGTTGAAGCTCAATGTATTATGTAAAAGACTAAGCAACTAAACAACTCCCATGTGAGTATGTACGTGGAAATCCTTGCTAGGAAGGACTAGGATGGAACACAACATACACTTGGAAAGTAGTACAATTTAGTGCGCAGGAACGGAATAGGTGGCAACCATCTGAAAGTAAATTAACAGAATCCATCCTGGTAGCTTATATAGTATACAATAACAATACAATTTTGGATTATTAGGCAGACCACACGTGGTGGTAAATTTGGAGCTTTTAACGTGGCTCCTTTATTTTTGATGGTGAGAAGAATTATATACAGAATCCCATTTACTACATCCAGGTGGTCGTCTTCTTCCCCTCTTAAACAAAGAGATGCCTTTCTTTAAACCATTCACCACCAACTCATCATTATCACAAGCCATCACTTTAGATACAAGACCCACGACGAGAATACAGATGAGTTGTCTTTATTTATCAAAACTATTAAGATTATAGTATATATCTGTTTATATCCCGTATGTATATGTCATATTACTACCCCCATACTATATTCTTCCCTTCTGTTACGTTGTTATATTATTCCCCTCTGTACCAGTTTCACATATAAATACCACACTGTAGCAGCACTCTCATACTATAACATAATACAGAGAGTCGTCTTTCTCTCTACATCAATAATAGAAACAGTTTACCTTTCTTTCTTCTTCCTCTGTAAAGCCTTTACGATTCTCAAAGCTCAACAAAAACACACGGCCATGGTTTATTAACATGTCAGTACTTTCATCGATTATTCCACACAACAACAGATGAATGTAAAAAAAAGTTACAGACAGAGATGGCACTGTCAAGCAAGGACTAGAAATTCCCTGCTGTGGGAAATGTCAAACTATGGTCTAAAGATAGCAATCTGAAGCAGACCAAAGTGGACCACCGCTCACCTAAAGGTATGTAAAAGCAGAAACCATTTACCGAGTAGTTAATCCAACCACATCACATGCCAATCTCCTTTTCATTTTGGTAACAAGATTATTATTATTTTGTTTTTAAATCCATGGTTGTCATAGTAGTAGGATTCTTAAAATAAGCCACGTATAATACGGTCAATTTGGCAAACCAATCTCCAAAAGTATGCCAGCCTAGCCAAGCTAAGCTAGCTACAAGCACAACATTAATTTTTTTGTTTATGTTAGATTTGTATTATTAACCTTAGCAGTATCCCCACCGGTACCAGAATTTGCAATTGCTATCCTATATGAGGATGTTAACGGCAAGCAAACATTCTCTACATACTTCCCCCAAACATAACCTCCCGATGAAATGAATTTAATCGATCAAATCTAAATCTCCACTAGCTTGCTCATCCCAATAGCATCCTGTGTTTGGAAAGTAACGATAACCAATAGTTGTACTTATAGAATTGTCTAGTTTTGATTGTTTCAGTTTCCTTCAAGTGGCTTCAATTACACCGTTGAGTAGGGAAACCCCTAACAGTTTTGTTAAATGAGATGCTAGATAAGATAGAAGGAGAGATTAATAATGAGGGAGAACAGTTCAGTATATTACCGGTTTTGGGATGAAATGTTTTTCTGTTCTGCTTCAATCTGTTATGTTGAGCAGTTGTTCCAGAAAATTAGCACATCAAAGGCGTTGACCTAAGAAGAGAACTAAAGAGTTTAAGAAGTGAGTGAAGAGAGGTGAAACATGTATGTTCCTTGTTTTTTTGTTGAGGGTTGTAAAATTACCGTAAGGGAATGGAACCAGGCGCAGCATATTCTCTTGTTTGCTGTTCAGGTTTGTTTCAGAATACTCTTCAAAGGTGCAAATACAAGAACTGAATAAAGATGACGTATGTTTGGATGTTCCTTGCACGCCGGTTGAACTCAAGAATGAAGATAGACAGTGCAAAACATGTAAGCTAATTTAGGGTTTGTGAATACAGAGAGTAAAAGAAGAGAAACAAAGAAATTAAGAAGTGAGGCGGCAGAGCATGTATTTGCTGAGAGAATTGAGAGAAAAGGGGGAATGAAGTAAGGCGGCTAATATGAGGGTTTGACGGGTGTTGAAATCAGAGGAAATGAAATTAGTGTATAGTTACTTTATAATTAGTTAAAAGTTAAGAATCTAATTAAATATGGGTTGCCTAAATAATCTTATGAGCTTAAATAGTCCATTTTTTCTCTTTTAACCTTATGTATTATAAGTTACACCATTTTAATTACCTAATATTCTCTTCCAGTATATTATACTTTACGGGCACCATTAAATTAATTAACCTTTATAATATAACCCTTTTTTTTAAATTATCCATGATGCTTAAAGATATATTGAACCTTTTCAAACCTTCGTTGATATTTATTACTGCATGTGATTGCGGATCCTTTTATATATATATATAAGTGCATGCCTATTTGATACATCACTCTCTTGTTAAGGTTGATAACATTTCTTTTTTTTTTGTTTAACAATTCTCTTTTTAACTTACACATATGTTTATATAAATTTACATTTATGATTAGGTAAACTCTTTTTAACCTCCTTAAGATCATTTATATTATATTGTTCTTTTTTTTACATATTTAAGGATATTTAACCCTTTTATTAATCACCGTCATTTGATTAATTTACTATTAAATAGGGTAATTAGTATTTGGGATATTTCATAAACAATGACAAATAGCCTAAACAGTAATACAAGACGACAAGGCTAAACGCTATAAAACACAAGTCTAAGTAAATTTACTCGATGTACCATAGGAACACACAAGTCTAGGAGAGCGAAAATACCGCATCCGACTACCTTCCAATATATACCAGTTGAACAATAACATCTAAAATGACAAGTCAGGTAATGAAAACTGATTAAAACCATACCACAATAAAGATCTCCATAAAAAGAAGAGAACATGAGTCTTCGCCATGAAGTCAGGAATTACACCAAGTGAGGTAACCCAAAGATAGGGTAAAGTTAGGAAAACTATAATATACACCGTAAATAACGTGCAAACTTACTAACTAATGAACAAAAGTAAGAAGCAACTACAAGCGCCAAACCGTGTACATGGGAAATCAGATAACAGTAATTTGAGACCAACACATAAGTAGTTTCGACGAAGAACTTACTAAGCAATAGAACAACAATAACTTGTTAGTACGAGGGGATCGTAAAAAAATTTAAACATCAGTGAACTCATGTCAATAATGAAAACATTGCAGATTAGAAGGACCACTCGTACCATTCAAAAGTAAACCCCACCAGTAGTGCAAAATATCGCAAACACCTGTTGATTGAAGATGTGTGATCATACCCATTAGACAGGGGACCGGAGAACCGAAGAATTCCCTCGGGACACACCCAATACCAAGTAAAATGGAGATTGACAACATAATACTTCACGAACAGTGACGGACACTACGAGTATACACAACGAGATATGGGACGACCGCACTCCATAGAAGCTTGTGGGCTTGACAGACTTATTTATAAGTTAGTCAAGTAGTTAGCAATGTACCAGTAAGGTACCCCATACATGTAGACAAGTATTGTAAGAAACACAAGAAGTAGTCAACTCCATACCAAGGTCAAATATGCAAATCCAGACCAGTGCAAATAACTACCTCGTAAATTAACGAGAAGAGTTCCAATTAAACCAACGAGATTACCGGAACCAAACCTTGAAAATAACACAACTAAGTCGTAACGCCGCAAAGGAACGTTTAACACAATAACAAAAAAACCTCTCTAAGGAGGAGAGAGTTGATAGTCACCTAATGACAAGCATGTAAAACCCATTGAATGAGCGAATAAACATAAGTAAAACCCTCATAGGGTTCAATAACTACTTACATTAACACAATACTTAGCACCCAAAAGAAACTACTTAATAATGGAAATCGCCACCCGTAGGAGGGACATAAAGAGAGTTACTCTCCAATAGAACACAAGACAATATCGAATGATGTAACAATCTCATATGCCCACATTAAAACAACAATACGTTTTCACCCGGAAAGGGCTGAATATAAATACACAATATACAATAAAAGAAAGGAAAGCTAGCACGCTAGCAGATGCCCAAGCTATAATCAAATATCACAATAACTTATAACTGTCGAATTGACTAAAATATGGTGCGCATGGAAGCGATCACTATAACAGCCATTAGGATGAACACATTGGCAAACACAAATGAGTGAAACTCGTGTAGAACTCAAATGGTGAGAAACAAAAATTGAAGGTAGGCTACACAATAGCCTAGACCGTCCAAGGACACACTCAAAAATAAATAAGGCGTTAAACGTATAATCCACCCAGGAACTCGTAAACATACAATTACATTCCTGGTAAACAACACGAAAAATGGAAGAGATATATAATATACCAGAGGAAAATTCCTCAACTACCGAGAACATACCCATAAGGGATGTCGCAAGATGCAAGGCTCAATATGAAAACGATAATGAATTTCTAGCAAAAGCGGGGTGAACCATATAAATATTGGCGTGAGACTAATACAAAAAAAATACAATATACAACAACACGAAGTACATAACACGAGTTACAAATAATGTATTACTCCGGAACAAAACAACCTGGAGACACGGGATAACAAGAATTACCTTTGTCAAATTATGAGCTAATACATCCAAAATTTCAGAGACTAGTGCAAAAAGCACTATAATAAACGATAGCCAATGTTATACTTCACTTCAACTACAAACAAATGAGTAAAGATAATAACAATCCAAAGCATATTCTGCGCTAGTAATCCAGAACATCTGGTTATGATTTAGACCTAATCGTGTGCACGTACAATTAACGATACACACCGATTAAGATACCTCTGTTCCAAATTACAAAAGATCGTGAATGACACTGTCATATTGGAACGAGGTCAGCAATAACTTGCTGCTAACCAATCATCTATAATATGTCCTTAGGAATAAAAAGGGCAAACCAAGCCCTATGTACGTGGTTTGCACCTCATTATGGAGCGAGAAGTGTGGTGGGCCCAATAGAACGTGTTTGGAGAGTGCACAAATATTCTACGCCTTGACCAAAAGAATCGCGCCTTACCCTTCGCATATTCTCTTTTAGAGCTGAACGGCTAGAGATCGACCCGTCTCTCAAATATGAGAAAACTCCACTCCGAAATTCTAATACGAAATAAGAGAGACCAGAAACAAGACCATTAAAAGAGTCGAAGTCCGTTGGTCGAACCACAAGACGAGAAAGGCCGAATGGGAGTTGGAGAACTCCATGAGAGTTAAGTATCCAGCGCTTTTCTCATTGCGACTGTTAGATACTTTTGGGGGTCACGGGGCGTAACCCTTTTTAAGGGGGGTAGAGCCTCTTGGCATATTTAATTGTTGTGTTGTCTTTGTTGTGTTTATGTTGCTCTTGTAGCTTGTATGTGCTTTATGCACTGGTAATATGTCATTGTATGCACGTGCTTTGAGCACTTGTGATGTGCTGTGACACACTTGTGATGCGCTTTGATTAGGGTATGTTCCTGAAGCACTTGTGAGATATTCTGATTATGTGGATGTGTTTTAAGCACTAGAACGATATGTACTTATGCCCTTCGGGACGTGCGATATATATGTTGATTTGGATTGGAAATAATTGTGGATGAATGGAACTGATAACACTTCGGGAAGTGTCGAGACCTTAATTGATAGGCAAGATTGATAGTCATTATCGAGATTACATTGGGTAGTTATGTTACTATTTGATTTAGGTGACTTCGGATGAAGTCCTTTTAAGGGGGTAGACTGAAATACCCCAATATTTATTACCTTAATTAATAAGGATCAATTTAAATCATGAGCAATAATTGCTATAAATATCATTGTATAATATATAGTCTAAAATGGACATTAAACTATACACTAAATCTCTAACCAAAGAGATAATATTATTAAGGAGAAATCAACTCCTAAATTTAATATTACACGTAACATACTAGTACATGTATTAAATATCATAAATACCACTCATTAACTACATAAAATATTTTATATAGTCAAAACAAATTGTAAGTGCTATATACACTTATATATATACACATTAAAAGCATGAAATAAAACATGTTACCACGTAATATATAAACAGTCAATTATACACATTGATGTACAAAAATCAAGAAACTCTCCCTCCACTAACTATAATCTCGGCACACATACATATACAAAAAAGGAAGAAGAAAATTGAAAACAACCAAAAATTGGAAAGATAAACAAGTATAAATTTAAAGCATAAAAATATGAATTCATTGTATTTCCCCATCTTCTTCCTACATTCTAGGCTAACATCCATCCAACTTCTATTTTCTTTCTATTGTTATTAATAAAAGAAGAAAAATTGAAAAGCAAATTGTCAAAAGAGAAACAAGTGTACAAATGTGTTATAATATTAAAAGATGAAAATTTTCAACTCCCTCCAAGGTACTCCATTGCCGGCTGCATATACTGGAACAAGGAACCAAAAAAAAAGAGAGCATGATTAGAATTAAACAACAATAAAGTACATACAAGTACATGCTAGACTTACCCTCTAATACCCTTTCTTTCTTCAATTTTCCTCCATGCTCTCGGTATTCCTATAGAAGACAGCTCTTTCTCCTTTTTTTTTTTTTTTTCCTTACGGTACAGCAGTCCCTCCCTTCCCAGCACCTATGACAGCAGTAACCCCCCACTCTCCCTTCCTTTCACACAGTAGAAGCAGTGACAGAAAACAGAGAAGAGAAGGTACTGCCTTCTAGCTTACATCCTCTTCCTTTTTTTTTCTTTCTCTCTTTATACAAATCACACTAATCTTCTTCCTCTTTTCCAAGACAACAGCATTCCATTTTCTTTCCCTCCTCACTCTCGGTTAGAGCAGCAGGAAACAAGTAGTAAATCTCTCCATATCTTCATTTTTCTTCCAGCCTTACCACTGCTGTTTGACGCATGAAACAAGGAGAATGCCATCTCTCCTTCTCCTGTTTCTTTTCCTCTTCCCATCCCCATACTGTAACAGCAAGAATATCACCAAGAAGCAAGCACTCCCCATCTCCCTTCTTAATCCCAAGCGGCAATAACAAATAACAACAAGAGCAGGCTCATCTTCCCCTCTTCACGGTCTATTCCCCAGCTCCAACTCCACCGGTTGTAGTGAATAAAACGAGGTATAAAACCCACGCTGAAGACTTCCAAAACGGACTGGAAAGATCCAAAGGCTAGGAGACTCGTTGGACATACAAGGTGAGAAAAATGCTATAAACCAACGTCCTTTCCTTAATCTTTGAATCTGAAAATGACTTATTCGTACACTTCCTACCTGTTTTTGCAACTGTATGGGAGCTGTTTCCCAGCCCTTTCATGGAGCCTAGAAGCTGCCCCAAAAACAACCATTAAAGGGGGTCCAAACTGAGGTAATAACCAAGAACCTCCATGGCTGATTCAAACCTTATTCACTGTTTTCTACAAAAAAAAAAAAAAACTGAAGTTATCCTCCCTCACTTAGGTGACCGAGAGTACCCAGTAAATGTCTCCTAATCTGAAGGTGAGAGCCCCTCTTTTAAGTTTAAAATCATGCTCTAAAGTTACCTAAACTGACTATGTAATTAATCCACTAACTTAGCTTGTTTTCCAATGTTGTATATAGTCACCAAATGATACTTAATCAACCCATACTGCCGTGAACTTAACGGCTGGTTTCCAAGTGGAAAAAAATAGCAAGTACAAGATGTAACTTGCCTAGGCATATGTCCCAATAAACTAACTTAATGAACAAAAAAAAAACTAACTTAAGGCTGTCTTACACAGTGCCGAGAAGAAGATACATGTGCTGGGTGATCCTTCTTGTGGCTAAAACAAGGTAAGAGATTCTAAACCATGCTTAAATACCGTAAACTGATTTTTTTTGGTGATATAAACTATAACGGAACATATATGCTTGTAAATGTGCTGTTAAATCCTCATTAAATGGAGAAAATTAAGGGTTAAGTATTTGACTATTAAGACTAGTTGCTAATGGCCTATTAACGTATCTTTCATAAATTATTAATGGGAGGAAAATGGTTTAAGAAAATTAACTATGACTTGAACAAACCGAGAGAGAGTAGGTGCTAGTATGCATACTAATTAAATCCTAAATATGTGGAGAAAATTAATGGGTAAATATTTGAGGAGGGAGACTAGATACTAATGACTTGTTAAAGTCAAAATTATAAGCTAATAATGGAAAAAAAATGATTAATGGTGTTAATATAAAAGCGGTATAAAACCGAGAACTATGGTGTTGTTTGAGACATTCTAATGTAATTTTATAGTTAGCAATGTGTTATGTTTAAAGCCACGAGATTAGGCTATTTTATTAGGTTATTTAAAACTTTAAATAATTATTATTGAGTTTTTAGAGTAATTTAAGTAGTTATATAAAATACTGGTGTAATAATGTGATTTTAGTGAACAAGATCATTTAGGAATGCTATAGATGGATATTAGTGATTTTAGGTGTTATATAAATTAAGTATAAGGTTATAATGTGATTTAAACAAATTATAAACCATATAAGTGTTTAAATAAACAAAAGAATTAGTTATGGGGTTAAAGTGTAATTAAGTAAAAATATAAGGTACTAAAGTTATTTAAAACCGAGATGTATTATTTTTAAGAGTTATAGAAACAAAATATGATTTTTATGGAATTAAAGTGTTATGTGTAAAACTAGAGGAATTAATGGGGCATTTTCGCAATGATAGTAAATAATGGTCAAAGAGATATTTGGGAGGTCAAACTTGACCACATATGATGTTTGACCAAGTTAGGAAAAAATGAATAAATTTATTTAGTAATTTAATGAAGTATTAAGTTAAAAATGAAATTTAATTAACCATCTGTGTAACACCCCTACTACGCACTTAACAACTAACCTTAATCGCAGCGGAAATAAACAACTAAACAATAACTAAATGGATTGGTGTTACACGTCGTTAACCACCCTCGTGGCTAACAAGGCAGAATAAATACAAGTTGTACCGGTCTGATGGACAGACTCCCGAGCAAAGAACTAAAACCATAAATACATATTATACAATACCGAGTATTTAATTACAACATCACCATAAACTGTCATGGATCTGTAACCGTTATCCAAATTATAATGCCACAGGTGCACAAGCGCATCCCGGGCTCAACATCCAAAATATCCAAAAGTATTTCATGACCTAAGGCCTAAAGCCATTCCGCTTCTTCGATCCTCATCCTGCAAATAAATATGGAGCCCCTGAGGGGGTCAGCAACCCTTGGCTGGTATGGTTAACGTACAGCCCATCGGCTACCGGGATACGCGCAACTATTTGTCGTGATAACATGGCATTGATTTTAAACAAACAACATAAATAGCATAGCAAGAATATTGCATAGCAACAACATCACATGTAACATACAAGAACGATTCCTTTTAGGAACCGAACCAACATAGTTAGATCACATGGAGAGCCTAGAGATTGTTGCCAACTCATGCTAAGCTCGTTACATAACTCGTTACCGCCCTGTTAGATTGAACGGATAACTTATTCCCAAGGTGCGTCGGATATAGTGATCCAAGCACACCGAACAAACATAGTATGCCCCTGTGGCCCGACGTGAGTCAGTAAAATAGCCTTGGTTAAGCTAAAGGGTAGGTTGGAAACCAAAATGGAAACAACCATAACATACAAAGAGAATCGAACCGGTTATGACATCGACTCCAATACTCACACGCGTAGCCGGAACTACCGGACTCCTCACTTCCCCGGTTAGCACTTGTTAGAAGTCCCATTATTGAAACTTAAACAACGAATTCACAACAAGCATTTAGGTCAAGTTAGACACACACACAAGGGAAATGAGACACCTCTTACCGATACAATGGTTTAACAACTGTAAACTCATTACATGACTTAATCTTACAAAGTCGTAAACACACAGAAAAACAAACAACACACAAGCCGGTGTAAACCGGTAGGCAACAGACTGCAAGAAAACCATACCTTGGTCCTTGCTGCTTTTGTTTTCCTCCATAGGCAACTCCTATACACATTTAGTAACGTCGGTTATTTATCTTATTTAACTCCCAAACTACTAAGTATTTTACATGATTATATGACATATTTTAATACCCAAACTTACCCTTGATTACCTTCATTATACCCCCTAGGGTTAACTATTAAAACCACATTTAGTTTGTTTTTTTATATGTTTTGGTTAGACCGACCCACCGACCGACCCAACCCCTTGGGTCGGTCCACTCCAGTAATTCTCGGGTTTCAAAAATTCCACTTCGACCGACCCACGTCCGACCCAAGTCCTCTGGGTCGGTCCCTTCCAGAAATTTTTCCGTCTTTTAAAAACTACCCGACCGACCCAACACCATTCCGACCGACCCATAGCCATCTGGGTCGGTCCATTACAGAACTTATTTTGTTCTTTGTTTTTAGCTCGGCCGACCCACGACCGACCCAACCCCTTGGGTCGGTCCACTCCAGAGACTCATCCGGCTGGTTTAACAGAGGCCGACCGACCCAGCCAAGGGTCGGTCCCCTGGGTCGGTCCGCCACAGAACTTGCCTGAAACTTGTCAAATCTTCTCCAAACTTTTCCTCAACCCTACTAACATGTTCCAACACCATTTGGCACACTTAAACCTTTATACAACAACCACAAAACACATTTCCTAACCCCTTGAACACTTACTCTTTTTCTTACAAACTTACCAACACTTGTAATATTTCTTACTAGGTTTCTAAGTGGTGTTTCACACCTATGATAACCACCATCCCAAAATGCTTTCTCACCACTATAACATCATCTCCCAAGCATCTTTTCTTACTAACCAAAACTCCTTATTTCCTCATTGTTTACCAAAACTTGTATAAATCCTAAATACAATCTTACCATGATCTTGAAGTATCCCAAAACACTTATTTGCATTCTAAATCCTCCAAGATAATGCCTAGGTCCTTTTTGCATTCTAGAACACCTTAATACATGGTTCTTTCTCTAGTAAAATACTTATTCATTTCTAACATTTCCTAGTTCACAAAACTCATTTAAAACACTCATACTTCTTATACATTATCCAAATTTTGACATGGGTTCCCTTAGCACTTTACTATACCAAAACACATCATTTTCACCATTGATCATTCAAGAATACCTAAATTCAAAAACATTCTCACACACAAAACTTCAACCATTTAACACTACATCACAATATAGTGCTTAATTTAAATTGCTTGGCACTTAGGCCCTTAAATAACATGGCTCTTAGGCCCTTAAATTGCATAAACCATAAACATTGAATTTCCACATTATATTTGCCTTTGACCTGCAAATACACTCATCATAAAAATATGCCCTTAATAATCTCTTTGAGGGCTTTTACTATCTCATTCACCATTGGCTCTTTAGGTAGTTTCATTAAGCAACATAAGCTCATTTTTTTCCTAAGGCATTATTAGCTACATTAGGTTAGTCATTTACCTCTTCTTTCAAAGTTTCTTTCCTTGTTTCCTTGTACCGAAAATCGACAAGGAGTTTGATCACTTGTCAACTTTCTAGTCAATGTACAAGCAAGGTAGTGAGTATACAAGTTTCATGCTTAAGCACACTTATAAACCCTAAGTTTTACATTGTCTTAAAACATTAAGATAGTTTTTTACCTTGGTAATGGAAGAGAGTTTGAATATGTAGCAAGAGAGGACTCCACCTAGTCCTTGAAAGATTGAAATGGAGCTAGAACAAAGCAAGGTAAAGACACCATTAGCGGTGTTTTTCGGCCTACACCAAACATGAAGGAAATTGAGTTTTCTTTGGTTTTTCCTTACCTTGAAGCAAAAGTGATCAACAAAGCATGAAAATATAAGCTCAAGCTCCTCCCATGGAAGTTCTCCTTGGCACCGAAATGGTTGTTTTGGAGTTTTGAAAGGATGAAGTTGAAGAGCTTTATGAGACTAAGAAAATGGTGGTCTTAGAATTTGATTTGGCAAAGGGAGCTAGGAATTACAAGAGTTTAAAGATGGAGAATGGTGTGTGAGCTGTAGCAAAACCGTGAATGGAGGAAGAAGAGAGGTTGGAGACGTGGGAAATGAAGAAGGAAGGAAGAGAATGAAGGTAAGTAGCTAGTTTTGATATTTAAGTAAAAGTAAATAGTAACTTGCTTATTTCTTTACTTATCTTATTAAGCTAGTAAGGGGATGACTCACCCTTATAAAAACTGGCCCCCATTATGTAATAAGGGGTATTTTAGTCTTTGTTGACCAATTAACTCACTTATATTGACTTTTGTTATAAACTTGCTTAATTTAGTTATTATTCACAAAACAAGGCACATAATTGTGAAAATTTTGATTTCCCATTGATTTAGACCTCCTAATGTGATACTAAGTAGTACACATGTTAATTAAAGAGTAATGATGGACATTTAGCCACTCAAAACTCATTTACAAGACAATTTTTCAAAAATGTGCTTTAAAACTCCTTAAAGCACATTTTGTGTTTTAACTTGTTTTCAAGCTTGGTTTTCTTTGGTAATTGGTTTAATATATTCATTAACATATAAATAAGGTCTTGGTAAGCTTATTAGGTCTTAACCAAACTTATCGCATGCTTAGAGCACATTTTCGCCCATATTGACTTTAAGGTATTTAATTGTGTTTACTATGGTTTAAATTGTTCACTAATGTTTCTAAGGCACTTTTTAGCCTTATTATACCATAGTTTAATGTTTAAACAACATACCAAGGTTTGGGTTATTTCAATCTACCCTCCTTAAAAGAACTTTGTCCCCAAAGTTCACACTTCCCACATATCTTTAATATTAGAACACGGGGAATACTTATAAAACAATACTTCCATAACAGCATTAACAATATACTTACATAACATCGGACACTAGGTCCAAACAACACAACATCATTCAGACACAACGGTCTGTGACATAACAAGATAACAACATAACATAGACAATGTATTTCAATACATGTCGTACACACATAACCGAAACGGCTCTACCCCCCTTAAAATAGGGGTATGCCCCGTACCCTATACATACAAACACTAAGAAGTAAACAACGACGGGTACTTCGCCTTCATCTTATCTTCCAGCTCCCAAGTGGCCTCCTCGAAGTCCTGGTTAGACCAGAGGACCTTCACCAGTCTCACAGACTTATGGCGAGTGTCTCGAGTCTTAGTGTCCAGAATCCGTACGGGGGTCTCCACTGATCGCATGGTCGGCTCTAAGGTTAGCCTTTCAGGCTGAAGTACATGAGACGGATGAGACATATATTTCTTCAACTGGGACACATGAAATACATCATGTACCTTGTCCAGCTCAGCAGGTAGATCAAGTCTGTAAGCTACCGGGCCTATCCGCTCCGTCACAACATAAGGCCCCACATATTTCAAGCTCAACTTGCCTTTCTGGCCAAAACGAAACACTCCCTTCATGGGGGATACTCTAAGAAATACCTGGTTGCCCACGGTGAACTCCAGGTCACGTCTGCGCATATCGGCGTATGCTTTCTGCCTATCCTGAGCTGCCTTCATGTTAGCCCGGATCTGGCGTACTTCTGACTGTACTTGCTCCAGATACTCTGGTCCTATAATGACCGTCTCACTCGACTCATCCCAGCATAATGGCGTGCGGCATGGTCTACCGTACAAAGCCTGAAAGGGAGACATCTTGATCAAAGCATGGTAACTGTTGTTGTAGCTAAACTCAATCAGATGTAACTTATCAATCCAGCTGGTCTGAAAGTCAAGTGCACATGCACGTAACATATCCTCTAGCGTCTAGATGGTGCGCTCCCTCTGACCATCAGTCTGCTGGTGGAACGCCGTACTCAGCTTCAGCTCGGTACCTAGCGCTTCTCGTGTGGATTTCCAGTACCTCGAGAGGAACCTGGTATCCCTATCAGACACAATCGTCTTCGGTACCCCATGATGTCTTACAATCTCTCGGTCAAAGAGTTCCGCAAGCTTTGCCACTTTCTAGGTGTCCTTCATCGGTATGAATCGAGCCACCTTGGTCAGTCGGTCAACAACAACCCAAATCATATTCAGACCTCCCCTTATAGGCGGAATCCCTACTACAAAGTCCATAGAAATGTCATGAAACTTCCACTCAGGCACTAGCATTGGCTGTACCATACCACCAGGCCGTCGGTGCTCAAACTTGACCTTCTGACAAGTGAGACACCTCAACACAAAATCATTCACATCCTTTTTCATGCCTGTCCACCAAAAATAACGTTTCATATCCTTGTACATCTTTGAAGCTCCGGGGTGAACCGAAGTCTTAGAACAATGGAATTCACTCAGTATGCGCTCTTTCAACTCAGCGCTACTCCTCGGAATACACAGTCGGCCCTTAAGCCTAATAAGGTTATCATTGTGGAGTCGGAAGTCGTACTTCTGACCCTCGAATGTGCCATCAATAAGCTTCTGCCTGATCTCCAACATATACTGATCCGACATCTGAGCACTCTGCACCTCTACAACCAAACTAGTATGAGAGACTAGCGAATGGAGAGAGTGTGCTCGGTGACTCAGTGCGTCAGCTACTACATTTGCTTTTCCCTCCTTGTACTGTAAATTGATGTCGTAGTCGTTTAAGAACTCGACCCACCTTCTTTATCTCATGTTCAACTCCTTCTGAGTGAACAAGTACTTCAAACTTTTGTGGTCCGAATAGATTGTCACGCTTACCCCATACAAATGATGTCGCCATATCTTCAAAGCGAAGACAATGGCACCCAATTCTAAATCGTGGGTAGGGTAGTTCTCTTCATGCTTCTTTAGCTGTCGGGAGGCGTATGCTACGACCTTCCCGTGTTGCATCAACACACAACCCATACCTCTGCCTGATGTGTCGCAATAGACCTCAAAACCATCTGAACCGTCTGGTATAGTCAGGACTGGTGCAGATGTCAGAGCATCCTTAGACTCTGGAAAGAACTCTCACAGTCGACTGTCCACTCGAATGGTGCATCCTTCTTCATTAAGGAAGTCATCGGCTTCGAGACACTGGAGAAGTCCTTCACAAACCTCCTATAATATCCTGCCAGACCGAGGAAGCTCCGGATATCGGTAACTGTCTTCGGCCTAGGCCAGGTGCGCACTGCATCTATCTTTGCCGGATCAACAGCGATCCTGGCCTCAGAAATCACATGACCAAGAAAGGATACTTGGTTCAACCAAAACTCACACTTAGAAAATTTTGTATACAACTGATTCTTTCTCAACGTTTGCAACACACTTCTCAAGTGGCTTTCATGCTCACCCCTGGATTTCGAATACACAAGTATATCGTCGATGAAGACTACCACTGACTTGTCCAACTGATCTTGGAACAAGCGGTTCATTAAGTCCATAAACTTAGCTGGTGCATTGGATAAACCAAACGGCATAACCGTAAACTCATAATGTTCATATCTGCTCCTGAATGCGGTCTTCTCAGTGTCACTTTCCTGGATAGCAATCTGATGGTAACCGGATCGTAAGTCTATCTTGGAGAATACTGATGCTCCTTTCAACTGATCAAATAAGTCGTCGATGCGTGGTAAAGGATAACGGTTCTTTACCGTAACTGCATTCAGCTCTCGATAGTCGATGCAGAGGCGGAGGCTACCGTCCTTCTTCTTCACAAAGAGACCGGCGCTCCCCATGGTGAAACGCTCGGGCGGATGAATCCCCTTGTCGAGTAGGTCTCTCAGCTGCTCCTTGAGCTCTGTCATCTCTGCTGGAGCCATACGATATGGCGCCTTCGCAATTGGTCCGGTGCCCGGAATCAAATCAATCTCAAACTCCACTGCCCGTGCTGGCGGCATGCCCAGCAATTCCTTAGGAAAAATATCAGGAAACTCCGACACTACCGGCACATCTGGGCTAAACTCTGGGTCTCTCTCTATGTCCTGGACATAGCAGAGGTATACATCATTCCCTCTTCGTAGTTCACGATACATGGTCATGGCGGCGATGATCTGAGTCGAAGGCTCCCTGGGCCTCTGGCGGTATGATATAGTAACCCCAGACAGACTCCGAAGAAGCAGACGGTGCTCAACACATAGGATTCTGCCCTTGTACCGTTCCAACCAGTTCATCCCGACAATCACATCAAAACCAAGTCCCTCGAACTCTATCATGTCGATCGGAAACTCTTC
Organism: Limonium bicolor; assembly: GCA_023374045.1. Lineage (NCBI taxonomy): Eukaryota > Viridiplantae > Streptophyta > Magnoliopsida > Caryophyllales > Plumbaginaceae > Limonium > Limonium bicolor. Next base: position 182,851,976 of record CM041778.1, on the reverse strand, counting down.
ATCTCTGATTTGTACAATAGCATCTCGGTGGTAGCGGGTACACCTGATCCGCTCTTTCGACGGGAGAGTGACTAGAAAGTCAAGCATCTCTTCGCCGTCTAACCCCAGCCTCTTCGCAAAAGACAGCGAGATAAATGTATGTGAGGCTCCGAAGTCGAACAAGATCGATGCGTCCACGCCATTGACTGGAAAGGTACCGGTGAGGATTGTGCCGCTCTTGCTGGCTTCAGCCTCATTACACACTCCCAGTACACCTCCCTTTCCGAGTGCACAGCCTAATACAGTTCACAAACTCGTAAGTACACAGTAACAACACAGTTGATATACTCCAAAACAACGTCTCTTTATTCATTAACACACTCTTTACACCATAGGTTGGTTTATACTGTAGGCATAACTAAATATAGCATCCTTAACATACAACTGGCTTAACACATTACATGATTACACAAGGCTCTAGAACTGCCTGAAGGTCAAATTCAAACGTCCCGGTTTCATATGTGTGGCATTGATCACTGTCGAAGGTGCGGTATTCAGTTTGATCTTCTTGATACCGTGGTATAGCATCCTTGACTGCCCACCCATTACTAACACATCACCAGACTTCAACACTAACTTCTTTGTGAGATCACCACGCTTCTGCTCGCCGTACATAAACACTACGGTATCACCAATGGACCAAGACACCACGGGTACTCCCTTACTTAGAGACTCGGGTGACTCGTCCTTATCTTGGTGTAACCCTAACCGTCCACCTTTCTGGTAGAAGTTCACAATACATAAATCTGCTTTAACACTCGGAATTGGATCCGATTCAACTTGTTGAGCAATTCCCACGGCGTGGTTAGCGACCGCAAGGAACTCCTCAGGTATTTTCGGTACAATTGCTCCGTCTTCAGCTCGCACGTCTTGATATGTCTTGGTGTAAGGATTCAAGTCCTTACCCATGCACATCATCTTCAGCTTCATTTTTGATCCGCTCGGGTATTCAGGTGTGTAGAAACCTCCAGGTGCTGCTCCTATCTCGTTGCACCGCTGGATAATGTGGATTTGTGTTTCGGGTGTCAGGTATCCATTTAATAGTATCATACCTGGCTGGATAACCTGACATTGCTCCATCGGAAATTCGGTGATGCTGATGGTTGTCTCTTCAGGGTTTGGTGTGGGCGGGATTGGATAACAAATATTGAAGGTTCCTAAGTTTTCCAAATTACCTAATTTAGGTGACTTTCACATTATACTTTAACTCTTTACTTAAGTGGTTGTACATTTTGACTCACTAACACACATGCATGAAATGCGGTATGCAATCACTTATTTCATTTAACAGTTTAGGCGGTACCTGGTCTAGAAGAGGGTCCAGGTGCCTCAGACCGGTCCACCACATTCAGGGCGGCCTTGCCGGATCCCGACCCCTTCCCCTTCTAGGAGTCAAAGTTCCTCTGATCTATGGGTGGCTGATTAGCCGTCTTCAGGCCATCGGTGGTCACGGCGGCCTTACCCTTCCACTGCCCCTTAGGCCTGTAGTTTTTGCCATTCGGGTTTTGGTAGCACTCGTAGTCACGATGCTCCATCTTCTTGCGGAATCGGCACTACACGTTGTTGCCCTTGCAGTCCTTGCCGGGGTGGTCTCCGTTACACCACTTGCAGTAGCAGTGGCGATCGGATCCAGAACCCGCGCTAGCTGCTAACACATCACACATTCAGTACACACTCCACATTATAATATCACACACTTAAACTCGATATTCAGAACTAATTAGTTACCCTTGAATGGTTGAGAGCGTAGGGGCTTAGCCGCGTATGCGTAGGTGAGCTGTAACGGCTCCTCAACAGTGGTGGTCTGGGCTTGGCCCTTGCCACCCTGTTGTTGTCCTTTCTGGGACTGGGGGTACGACATTTTCTTCTTTCCTCCCCCGTACCCTTGCGTGTTTTGGCCCTCGCTCGTGGCCTTGCGCTTGAGCGCATTCTCCTCGTCCCTCAGACGGACGGTGATCTCTACTATTGCAGCGGCATGATAGCACTCCTATTATTTAGGGCGTTAGTTATGCCCCGCAAATCAAACTCACATTTACATTCACACATTGTACATACTTATTCACATCACACTGTAGTTCATTATCTGCAAGGTAGTATATCCGGTTGGCCCCATACCATAGCGTAGGCGGTAGCTCAGTCCGTTGTAGAAATGGTTCACTAGTATTCGGTCTGAGTAACCCAGATCTGGTAGCAGGTGGATAAGTCCGATGAAGGCGGAGTAGTACTCATCTACCGTCATCTTATCCCCTTTCTCAGATTGTCCAACTCTAGGCGCTTGGCCTCTTGCACGTGTATCGGGTAGTACTTGGCTCGTAGTAGAGCCGTGTACTCCCTCCACTGAAAGGTAAGGTCAGCAACTCTGCCCTCTCGTACTAACTTCCACCAACTCTGTGCCAAACCCTTCAAGTAATAAGCGGCAATCGAACCTTGGCACCAGCAGAACATCCAAGGTCTCGAAAGCGTCTCCAGTCCGAGATATACGCCTCCAGCTTACTAGGGTCAGTCTCCCCACTAAACGACGGGGGTCTCAAATCCGCCAACGCCTTGACCCAGTTGGTCTCGCGCGGCTGTGGTTGCGGTTGTGGCCCTTGTTGGTCCGCACCACCCTTCTGCTGCTGCTGCATCGCAGCCACTAACTGGGGAACCACTGGGACGGCGGCTGCTACTGCCTCAGCCATAACCTGTGCCACACTGTTCTCGCCCTGGTCACCCGTATCACCAGTGCCGCGCCTGCGGCCTCCACCACGTGGTCTACTTGACATCTGTATTCACAAGGTCACTCATTAGCATTATGCTTGCACACTTATCGGTTCCAACGATTGTAATGTCTTCCCGACAATAAGGTATTTCCACACTTAGTTAGTGGTTAACCTTTCCATAACTGTCCACTTTAATAACTGTAGCAAGATTTCCTAACTCGGTACATTCCTAAGCTCGGTATTCTAGTCATTAGAGCGATACTTCGCTCTGATACCACTTTTTGTAACACCCCTACTACGCACTTAACAACTAACCGTAATCGCAGCAGAAATAAACAACTAAACAATAACTAAACAGATTGGTGTTACACGTCGTTAACCACCCTCGTGGCTAACAAGGCAGAATAAATACAAGTTGTACCGGTCTGATGAACAGACTCCCGAGCAAAGAACTAAAACCATAAATACATATTATACAATACCGAGTATTTAATTACAACATCACCATAATTGTCATGGATCTGTAACCGTAATCCAAATTATAACGCCACGGGTGCACAGACGCATCCCGGGCTCAACATCCAAAATATCCAAAAGTATTTCATGACCTATGGCCTAAAGCCATTCCGCTTCTTCGATCCTCATCCTACAAATAAATATGGAGCCCCCGAGGGGGTCAGCAACCCTTGGCTGGTATGGTTAATGCGCAACCCAGCGACTACCGGGAAACGCACAACTATTTGTCATGATAACATGGCATTGATTTTAAACAAACAACATAAATATCATAGCAAGAATATTTGTAACACCCCTAAAACCGGCCTAAGAGTTAAGGGTATTACACGCCGCGTATTACTACCAATAACGCAAGGCTCTAAAACATTCAAAAGCAATAAAGGCCCAAAACAGAGCTTACATAAACATTGTAAACCAAAGTATTCAAATACAGCGGAAGTAATGCGAAATCCCAAATACATATCCAAGTCAGAAACAGAAGTCAAAATAGTGTAAGGCCCTAAGGCTACAACATCATAAATAATAGTCTAAACAAACGAAAAGCTAAACACTATAGCTCCAGAATCTTAAGATGATCCTCGCTGATCAATCTGCAAAAATGTTAGAAGTAGGGGAATGAGCACACAACTATGCCCAGTAAGCAGCGACTGTCATCAGTAAGGTCGCTCAAAACAATTGGAAACAGAAGAAGAGAAGATAAACATAATATCCACATTCCTCAAACAGTCAGAAGCTTTCAGAATCAGAAACAGAATGGGACACAAGAGTCCCCGGTGCAGAAAGAGTCAGAGTTCTTAAACAGAGAAGGGACAAGACACAATGCACACACTCAGAAGGGTCGAAGACCCATAGACCATGACAGGTCTCTCGGCAACGCAGAAATGACTCGAAAGAGCCAAAGGGCTCGTCAACCCCACAGAACAGAAAGGGAATGACCCACACTCAGAACGACGTCTACATGGTATACCACGGAATAGCTCGACCCAGCCATTCACGGCTCAGAAACAATGTGTAATGTCCCAAAACAGAAGGGTTGCTTAAACAGAAGCAAGATTGCATTTAAATATGCCAAAACACTCATAAATTAGTAGCACAGGTCATAAGGAACCCAACGCCGCAGACGGCACTCAAATCGGAGTTCAAACGAAGAAGTTACGCTGAAAACAGAGGGGTGTCCGAACTTGTGTCCGGGCGTCGAAGTTCGGACGCAAGTCGAGACTCGGAAACCAAAGATTGTCAAATGTCTGAACTTGTGTCCGGACGTCAATGTTCGGACACAAGTCGAATTGAAATCAGATAGAGGAATTCAGAATGTCCGAACATCAATGTTCGGACTGATGTTCGGACGGGTTACGGAAAAGAGTTACGTGGAAGGTCCGACCTTGTGTCCGGACGTCAAAGTTCGGACATAGGTCGAACTAAAATCAGAGAAGAACCCAAGGGCGTGTCCGAACATCAAAGTTCGGACCTATGTTCGGACATGCCCCGAACTTTGAGAATCAATAGAGCAAAACGCACTGTCCGAACTTCAAAGCTCGGACGGAAGTTCGGACAGTGCGAAAACTGCATTTTCCAGAAGACGAACAGAGCAGAAACTTGTGCAAAAACATCATCACGAATTGCCAAATTGATACACACACCAAATCACAGAGAAAAACAGAGAACCATGGGGTTTTAACCATTCCAAAACGCAACCAAACAGACGACACAATCAGAATTCACACCCAAAACAGAACCGTTGCAATCCCCATGGCTGAACTTCCAAACCGAATCGAGTAACCACCTACCTCAATTATCAGCCATTGAACCAACGATCTGAGCAGTCCACAGCAGCCCCGAATAATCCACCAGCAGATACACGCACATCAACGCTGATTTCCCAAACCAAAGACACAAAAATCAGAAAACTGCAATGTAGAACCCTAGATTATTTACCCCAATCTGCAACACCAACCTGATTACAAAAGTGAATCAATTCCACAATCTGCAGCAGCAAAACTCTCCAATTCGATTGTAGCAGCAGCCTTCACGATCCTTATCAGAGAAAACCGAGAGTGAGAGAGAGAATGGAAGAACGCTCGCTCTGAACGCACGATGTAAACTGACAGAGGAAGATTGATCGTGATGTAAAAATAATTAGAAGGGGAATAAATAAATAAGGTTCCCTTTCCTTATCAGTTAAATAAAACAATTACCTTAATTGTTTTAATAGATGGACCTCCTTGCCCTCTTTAAATAAAACAATACCGCCGGTGTCCCAACTGATAGCAAGGAAATAAATAATCCAACTTAGAGTAATATTGTACGGATATATTATAAGGTATGAATTGTGGGTTATAACATCACCTCCCCCTTAAAAGAATTTCGTCCTCGAAATTGACTCACCTTACTGTTCGAACAAGGAGGGAAACTTGGCACGTAGCTCATCCTCGAGCTCCCAAGTCGCTTCACTCTCTAACTGATCAGACCACTGGACCTTCACCATAGGCAGGGTCTTACTACGAAGCCGACGGACGTCCCTGGCTAAAATGCGAGTAGGCACTGCCTCAAAACTGCAGTCCTCTCTCAACTGAAGCTGGCTGTAGTCGATCACGTGAGACGGATCATGCAAGTATTTTCTCAGCATCGAAACATGGAAAACACTGTGGACAGCAGACAAGGATGGAGGCAAAGCTAGACGATAAGCCACAGGGCCAATCCTCTCTAGAATCTCAAACGGTCCAACGAACCTTGGGCTAAGCTTCCCGCGCTTCCCGAACCAGACTACGCCTCTGACCGGCGACACCCGCAGATAGACGTGATCACCAACATCAAACTCAAGCGGCCTGCGCCTCTGATCTGCATAGCACTTCTGCCTACTCTGGGCAACAAGCAGACGCTCCCGAATCGTCCTGATCTTCTCTACTGCACCCTGCACCAACTCGGGGCCAACCAAAACCCTCTCCTTCAGGTCATCCCAATAGATGGGGGACCTGCACCTCCTACCGTACAACGCTTCAAACTGAGCCATACCAATGCTCGCCTGAAAGCTGTTGTTGTAGGCAAACTCAATCAGGGTCACGTGCTGCTCCCAGCTACCCCCAAAATCCAGGACACATGAGCGAAGCATGTCCTCCAGGACCTGATTAGTCCTCTCTGTCTGGCCATCCGACTGAGGATGGTAGGCTGAACTGAACGCCAAACTCGTACCCAGGGCCTTACGCAAACTGCGCCAAAATCTCGAAACAAAGCGCGGGTCACGATCAGAAACTATAGTAGTAGGCACACCATGCAACCTCACTATCTCATCCAGATACAGATGAGCTAGACGCTCCAGACTGAAGGTCTTCTTCACCGGCAGAAAATGGGCAGACTTCGTCAGACGATCAACAATCACCCAAATAGCATCACAACCCGAGGAAGTCTTGGGCAAACCCATGACAAAGTCCATCCCCACACTCTCCCACTTCCACTCAGGAATGGGAAGGGGCTGAAGCAAACCCGCTGGCCTCTGGTGCTCAGCCTTCACCTGCTGGCAGGTCTGGCACTTCGAAACAAACTCAGAGATGTCACGCTTCATCCCCGACCACCAGAACGACTCTCCGAGATCTCGATACATCTTCACCCCTCCTGGGTGGACTGAATATGGCGCTCCATGAGCCTCCTGAAGGATCTCCCTACGCAGAACCGCATCGTCTGGCACACACACTCGGCCTCTGAAACGCAGACACCCATCACTGAAGACACTGAAGTCTGAACTCTGCTCCGAAGACAGCCCCTCTCTGATCCGACACAAAGCTGAGTCTGACCCCTGACCAACCCGGATCCTGTCGACCAACGAAGACTGAACCTGAAGCGCTGCTATCACACTGGCACTGGCTGGTCTAACTACCCAAACGCCCATACGCTGAAGCTCTAAGGCGGACCTCTAAACTCCCGTCAAAGCACCAGCTACACCCGGAGCACCTCTCCGACTCAAAGCGTCTGCCACAACATTCGCTCTACCCGGGTGGTAGAGGATCTCCAAATCGTAGTCATGAAGTAGCTCCAACCACCTCCTCTGTCTCAAGTTCAGCTCCTTCTGAGTGAACAAATACTTGAGACTCTTATGGTCCGTGTAAACCTTACACGACGCCCCATACAGATAATGCCTCCAAATCTTCAGCGCGAAAACCACAGCTGCCAACTCCAGATCGTGGGTAGGGTAGTTCTTCTCATAAGGCTTAAGCTGCCGAGAGCCATAAGCCACTACCTTACCCTGCTGCATCAAAACACATCCTAGTCCCTTATGGGACGCATCACAGAAGACCTCGAATCCCACAGTCCCAGAAGGCAAAGTCAGAATCGGTGCGGTCGTCAGCCTCTTCTTAATCTCCTGAAAGCTCTGTTCGCACGCCTCGCTCCACTCATACTTGATCTCCTTCCTCAACAGACGGGTCAGTGGGGATACAATCTTAGAGAATCCCTCAACGAACTTCCTGTAATACCCAGCTAACCCAAGGAAACTACGGATCTCTGCAACATTCGTGGGCCTCGCCCACTCCATAACTGCTCTAATCTTCTCAGGGTCCACTGAGATACCGTCCTTCGAGACCACATGCCCCAAGAATACTACACGATCCAGCCAGAAGTCACACTTCTTCAACTTAGCATATAGCTCACGATCCTTCAACGTCTGCAAAACAATCCTCAGATGCTCCTCATGCTCCTCTGCGCTCTTGGAGTACACCAAGATGTCGTCTATGAAGACCACTACAAACTGATCCAGATAGGGTTTGAAAACCCGGTTCATCATATCCATGAAGACTGAGGGAGCATTAGTCAAACCAAACGGCATAACTAGGAACTCGTAATGACCATAACGAGTCCTAAAAGCGGACTTAGGCACGTCCTCGGCCTTAATCCTCAACTGATGGTAGCCTGAACGAAGGTCGATCTTCGAAAACACTGTGGCGCCCGCCAACTGGTCAAACAGATCATCTATGCGCGGAAGGGGATATCGGTTCTTGATGGTCACCTTGTTCAGCTCTCTGTAGTCGATGCACAATCTGAAGGTCTCATCCTTCTTCTTCACAAATAGCACTGGCGCTCCCCAAGGTGAAACGCTAGGGCGAATGAAGCCCTTGTCTAGCAACTCCTGAAGCTGGACCTTCAGCTCCTTCAACTCCGCCGGACTCATACGGTAAGGGGCCCTAGAGATGGGCTGAGTCTCTGGCGCTAAATCGATGGTGAACTCCACCTCTCTCACTGGTGGTAGTCCGGGCACGTCATCCTGGAAAACCTCAGGGAACTCTCTGATGATCGGGATGCTCTCCAAGCTGGATCCCTCTCGCACCTCTGGCAGATAACACAAGAATCCCTGGCAGCACTTCCTCAAGAAGCTGGCTGCCTGCATCGCAGACACAATCACAGGCGCACACGGGACTGCATTCCCAGCGAAAACAAAACGGCTCCCGTCTGGCAAGCCAAACACTACTCTCCTCGCTGCACAGTCTATATGGGCATGGTGCTCTGCTAGCCAGTCCATGCCCAAAATCACATCAAAACAGGTCATCCGCATCGGGATGAGGTCAGCAAAGAAAGTCTTGTCCCTAACTGCTATGGGACAAGCCTTACACACAGAATCAAGAATACAAGGAGCAATCCCACCCAAGGGACTACTCACACACAAATCTACTTCACTAGGCACAACAGTCAATTCAAGTCTACTCAACAAATCACATCAGATAAAGGAGTGCGTAGCTCCCGAGTCAAACAGACAAAAGACATCCTGAGAATGGATCTGGAGGATACCTAAGACTACGCGATCACCAGCACGATCACGCTCCCCCGCCATAGCATACACTCGGGCCTGAGTCTGAGGCTTCTTCTGGTCGGACCTCGCCCCTGAATCTGAACCGGTGCCTCTATCTCCTGAGCCTCTACCGGATGCCTGAGGGCACTGAGCGATCCGGTGCTCCATCGACCCGCACTTAAAGCAGGCACCAGTCTTCTTGTAGCACTCCCTACCAGGATGGGAGTGACCACAAGATCCACACTTCGCCCCAGCTGACGAAGATGAAGAAGCTCCCCGGCGATCTCCATATGACTGCTTCTTCTGAGGAGCAGCCTCCTTCTTCTGAGGCTCTTCAGCACGCCTCTTCCCCTTGTGGTCCTTGCCAGCTTGTCTGCCCCTGATGTCGGCCTCTACCAGCAAAGCAACATCTGCCACATCCCTGAAGGTCCGGTGACGAAGGGGTGTCACAGCGGACCTGATATCCGGTCTGAGCCCACTTTCGAACTTACGGGCCTTCCTATGCTCATCTGGCTCCAGAGCATACTTCGAGAGCGTCACGAACTTCCTCACGTACTCCTCGACTGACATGTCTCTCCCCTGGCGCAGCCGGTTGTACTCGTTGATTTTCTGATCCTTGTAGACATCCGGATAGAACTGCTTGTTGAACTCCAAGCAGAACTGATCCCAGGTCCAAGGCTGGGGATGCCTACCCATCACCATACGCCACCACTTCTTCGCCTCCCCCTTAAAGAGGAACGTGGCGAAGTCCACCTTCTGGTCATCCTCCGACCCTATCACTCTCAGTAGGTCCTCGACCTCTGTAATCCAGTGGCTCGCCTCCTGAGGGTCACCACAGCCGTCAAAGGAAGGCGGCTTCAGCTTCATGAATTCCTGGAGCGCCCTGACTCGGCCTCTCACAGCATTTGCCCCTGCTGGGCCTGCACCACCAGCTCCTACACCCGCTCCCCCAGCAGCAGCAGCCATCGTCTGCATCAACTGCGTCACAAACTGCTGCACTGCATCCGCAGCATCTCCCTGAGGGGTCACTGGTGCTCTACGAGGGGGCATTCTGAGATACACAACCCAAAACTTGTCAGAACTGACTCAGACTGCACACAATTGTCACGACTGAACCTCACACAAGCAAACACACCCACAGACACCAAAGAAAGCCAAACCTGGCTCTGATACCAATAAATGTAACACCCCTAAAACCGGCCTAAGAGTTAAGGGTATTACACGCCGCGTATTACTACCAATAACGCAAGGCTCTAAAACATTCAAAAGCAATAAAGGCCCAAAACAGAGCTTACATAAACATTGTAAACCAAAGTATTCAAATACAGCGGAAGTAATGCGAAATCCCAAATACATATCCAAGTCGGAAACAGAAGTCAAAATAGTGTAAGGCCCTAAGGCTACAACATCATAAATAATAGTCTGAACAAACGAAAAGCTAAACACTATAGCTCCAGAATCTTAAGATGATCCTCGCTGATCAATCTGCAAAAATGTTAGAAGTAGGGGAATGAGCACACAACTATGCCCAGTAAGCAGCGACCGTCATCAGTAAGGTCGCTCAAAACAATTGGAAACAGAAGAAGAGAAGATAAACATAATATCCACATTCCTCAAACAGTCAGAAGCTTTCAGAATCAGAAACAGAATGGGACACAAGAGTCCCCGGTGCAGAAACAGTCAGAGTTCTTAAACAGAGAAGGGACAAGACACAATGCACACACTCAGAAGGGTCGAAGACCCATAGACCATGACAGGTCTCTCGGCAACGCAGAAATGACTCGAAAGAGCCAAAGGGTTCGTCAACCCCACAGAACAGAAAGGGAATGACCCACACTCAGAACGACGTCTACATGGTATACCACGGAATAGCTCGACCCAGCCATTCACGGCTCAGAAACAATGTGTAATGTCCCAAAACAGAAGGGTTGCTTAAACAGAAGCAAGATTGCATTTAAATATGCCAAAACACTCATAAATCAGTAGCACAGGTCATAAGGAACCCAACGCCGCAGACGGCACTCAAATCGGAGTTCAAACGAAGAAGTTACGCTGAAAACAGAGGGGTGTCCGAACTTGTGTCCGTACGTCGAAGTTCGGACGCAAGTCGAGACTCGGAAACCAAAGATTGTCAAATGTCCGAACTTGTGTCCGGACGTCAATGTTCGGACACAAGTCTAATTGAAATCAGATAGAGAAATTCAGAATGTCCGAACATCAATGTTCGGACTGATGTTCGGACGGGTTGCGGAAAAGAGTTACGTGGAAGGTCCGACCTTGTGTCCGGACGTCAAAGTTCGGACACAGGTCGAACTAAAATCAGAGAAGAACCCAAGGGCGTGTCCGAACATCAAAGTTTGGACCTATGTTCGGACATGCCCCGAACTTTGAGAATCAATAGAGCAAAACGCACTGTCCGAACTTCAAAGCTCGGACGGAAGTTCGGACAGTGCGAAAACTGCATTTTCCAGAAGATGAACAGAGCAGAAACTTGTGCAAAAACATCATCACGAATTGCCAAATTGATACACACACCAAATCACAGAGAAAAGCAGAGAACCATGGGGTTTTAACCATTCCAAAACGCAACCAAACAGACGACACAATCAGAATTCACACCCAAAACAGAACCGTTGCAATCCCCATGGCTGAACTTCCAAACCGAATCGAGTAACCACCTACATCAATTATCAGCCATTGAACCAACGATCTGAGCAGTCCACAGCAGCCCCGAATAATCCACCAGCAGATACACGCACAACAACGCTGATTTCCCAAACCAAAGACACAAAAATCAGAAAACTGCAATGTAGAACCCTAGATTATTTACCCCAATCTGCAACACCAACCTGATTACGGAAGTGAATCAATTCCACAATCTGCAGCAGCAAAACTCTCCAATTCGATTGTAGCAGCAGCCTTCACGATCCTTATCAACAGAGAAAACAGAGAGCGAGAGATAGAATGGAAGAACGCTCGCTCTAAACGCACGATTTAAACTGACAGAGGAAGATTGATCGTGATGTAAAAATAATTAGAAGAGGAATAAATAAATAAGGTTCCCTTTCCTTATCAGTTAAATAAAACAATTACCTTAATTGTTTTAATAGATGGACCTCCTTGCCCTCTTCAAATAAAACAATACCGCCGGTGTCCCAACTGATAGCAAGGAAATAAATAATCCAACTTAGAGTAATATTGTACGGATATATTATAAGGTATGAATTGTGGGTTATAACAATATTGCATAGCAACAACATCACATGTAACATACAAGAACGATTCCTTTTAGGAACCGAACCAACATAGTTAGATCACATGGAGAGCCTAGAGATTGTTGCCAACTCATGCTAAGCTCGTTACATAACTCGTTACCGCCCTGTTAAATTGAACGGATAACTTATTCCCAAGGTGCGTCGGATATAGTGATCCAAGCACACCGAACAAACATAGTATGCCCCTGTGGCCCGACGTGAGTCAGTAAAATAGCCTTGGTTAAGCTAAAGGGTAGGTTGGAAACCAAAATGGAAACAACCATAACATACAAAGAGAATCGAACCGGTTATGACATCGACTCCCATACTCACACGCGTGGCCGGAACTACCGGACTCCTCACTTCCCCGGTTAGCACTTGTTAGAAGTCCCATTATTGAAACTTAAATAACGAATTCACAACAAACGTTTAGGTCAAGTTAGACACACACACAAGGGAAATGAGACACCTCTTACCGATACAATAGTTTAACAACTGTAAACTCATTACATGACTTAATCTTACAAAGTCGTAAACACACAGAAAAACAAACAACACACAAGCCGGTGTAAACCGGTAGGCAACAGACTGTAAGAAAACCATACCTTGGTCCTTGCTGCTTTTGTTTTCCTCCGTAGGCAACTCCTATACACATTTAGTAACGTCGGTTATTTAACTTATTTAACTCCCGAACTACTAAGTATTTTACATGATTATATGACATGTTTTAATACCCAAACTTACGCTTGATTACCTTCATTATACCCCCTAGGGTTAACTATTAAAACCACATTTAGTTTGTTTTTTTTATATGTTTTGGTCAGACCGACCCACCGACCGACCCAGCCCCTTGGGTTGGTCCACTCTAGTAATTCTCGGGTTTCATAAATTCCACTTCGACGACCCACGTCCGACCCAAGTCCTCTGGGTCGGTCCCTTCCAGAAATGTTTCCGTCTTTTAAAAACTACCCGACCGACCCAACACCATTCCGACCGACCCATAGCCATCTGGGTCGGTCCATTACAGAACTTATTTTGTTCTTTGTTTTTAGCCCGACCGACCCATCGATCGACCCAACCCCTTGGGTCGGTCCACTCCAGAGACTCATCCGGCTGGTTTAACAGAGGCCGACCGACCCAGCCAAGGGTCGGTCCCCTGGGTCGGTCTGCCACAGAACTTGCCTAAAACTTGTCAAATCTTCTCCAAACTTTTCCTCAACCCTACTAACATGTTCCAACACCATTTGGCACACTTAAACCTTTATACAACAACCATCAAACACATTTCCTAACCCCTTGAACACTTACTCTTTTTCTTACAAACTTACCAACACTTGAAATATTTCTTACTAGGTTTCTAAGTGGTGTTTCACACCTATGATAACCACCATCCCAAAATGCTTTCTCACCACTATAACAATATCTCCCAAGCATCTTTTCTTACTAACCAAAACTCCTTATTTCCTCATTGTTTACCAAAACTTGTATAAATCCTAAATATAATCTCACCATGATCTTGAAGTATCCCAAAACACTCATTTGCATTCTAAATCCTCCAAGATAAAGCCTAGGTCCTTTTTGCATTCTAGAACACCTTAATACATGGTTCTTTCTCTAGTAAAATACTTATTCATTTCTAATATTTCCTAGTTCACAAAACTCATTAAAAACACTCAAACTTCTTATACATTATCCAAATTTTGACATGGGTTCCCCTAGCACTTTACTATACCAAAACACATCATTTTCACCATTGATCATTCAAGAATACCTAAATTCATCAAAAACATTCTCACACACAAAAATTCAACCATTTAACACTACTTCTCAATATAGTGCTTAATTTAAATTGCTTGACACTTAGGCCCTTAAATAACATGGCTCTTAGGCCCTTAAATTGCATAAACCATAAACACTGAATTTCCACATTATATTTGTCTTTGACCTGCAAATACACTCAACATAACAATATGCCCTTAATAATCTCTTTGAGGGCTTTTACTATCTCATTCACCATTGGCTCTTTTGGTAGTTTCATTAAGCAACATAAGCTCATTTTTTTTCCTAAGGCATTATTAGCTACATTAGGTTAGTCATTTACCTCTTCTTCTTCAAAGTTTTTGTCCTTGTTTCCTTGTACCGAAAATCAGCAAGGAGTTTGATCACTTGTCAACTTTCTAGTCAATGTACAAGCAAGGTAGTGAGTATACATGTTTCATGCTTAAGCACACTTATAAACCCTAAGTTTTACATTGTCTTAAAACATTAAGATAGTTGTTTTACCTTGGTAATGGAAGAGAGTTTGAATATGTAGCAAGAGAGACTCCACCTAGTCCTTGAAAGATTGAAATGGAGCTAGAACAAAGCAAGGTAAAGACACCATTAATGGTGTTTTTCGGCCAACACCAAACATGAAGGAAATGGAGTTTTCTTTGGTTTTTCCTTACCTTGAAGCAAAGGTGATCAACAAAGCATGAAAATATAAGCTCAAGCTCCTCCCATGGAAGTTCTCCTTGGCACCGAAATGGTTGTTTTGGAGTTTTGAAAGGATGAAGTTGAAAAGCTTTATGAGACTAAGAAAATGGTGGTCTTAGAATTTGATTTGGCAAAGGGAGCTAGGAATTACAAGAGTTTAAAGATGGAGAATGGTGTGTGAGCTGTAGCAAAACCGTGAATGGAGGAAGAAGAGAGGTTGGAGACGTGGGAAATGAAGAAGGAAGGAAGAGAATGAAGGTAAGTAGCTAGTTTTAGATATTTAAGTAAAAGTAAATAGTAACTTGCTTTATTTCTTTTCTTATCTTATTAAGCTAGTAAGGGGATGACTCACCCTTATAAAAACCGGCCCCCATTATGTAATAAGGGGTATTTTAGTCTTTGTTGACCAATTAACTCACTTATATTGACTTATGTTATAAACTTGCTTAATTTAGTTACTATTCACAAAATAAGGCACATAATTGTGAAATTTTTGATTTCCCATTTATTTAGACCTCCTAATGTGATACTAAGTAGTACACATGTTAATTAAAGAGTCATGATGGACATTTAGCCACTCAAAACTCATTTACAAGACAATTTTTCAAAAATGTGCTTTAAGACTCCTTAAAGCACATTTTGTGTTTTAACTTGTTTTCAAGCTTGGTTTTCTTTGGTAATTGGTTTAATATGTTCATTAAAATATAAATAAGGTCTTGGTAAGCTTATTAGGTCTTAACCAAACTTATCCCAAGCTTAGAGCACATTTTCGCCCATATTGACTTTTTAAGGTATTTAATTGTGTTTACTATGGTTTAAATTGTTCACTAATGTTTCTAAGGCACTTTTTAGCCTTATTATGCCATAGTTTAATGTTTAAACAACATACCAAGGTTTGGGGTATTTCAATCTGTGGTGTTTATGTAATTACCGAATAATTAATATAGGTGTTGGAATATGAATGTTAGGACCCTAGGGGTATTTTTGTAAATTAAAAGAATTTTTGGGTTAGTTTTCAATGATTTAATGAATTAAGGATTATAGTATATGGTTTAAATATTAAATTGTAACTATTATGAAACTTATGGGGCTATATGGTAATTACCGAAAACTATGAGTTGAAAATGGGATTTAATAAAGTTAAAGGGTTGTTCGGTATTTTAGAAGATTATTATGGGAGTTTCTGAAATTAAATAAGCTAATATGTATAATATAACGTTTTAAGTATTAAATTGTAAATTTATGAAATAAAGAGGGGTAAAATGTAATAAAGAGAAAGTATGGAGAATTAGAATAAAATCTTGACAGAATGTGGGCTGCTGTTCAAAATTTAATAAACAAGTATGTGGTATATTACAATGTTTGAAAACCTTTGATTATAAATTAATAAGGTTAATAATGTAACAAATATAATATATGGGATAGTTTTGTAAATGATCAGAACTATGTAGGGGAAGTATTGAGATTTCCGAAAATATGTGTACGGTTCGGAATCGTATATATACGTATATATATGGATATGGTAATGTTTGAAAACTTTAGGTTATAAATTAAATAAGGGTAGAAATGTAGCGAATATAATATTTGGGTTGATATTGTAATTAATCAAAATTAAATGGGGAGGATATATAGCTTCTGAAATTATAATGGGATGGTTAGAAATTAAAATATATATATATATGTGCAGCTTATATTATAAAGTTGAAGAGGATATCATGTGACATTTTATTAAAGTGTAAGAGAATATATCATTAAGGAATTAACATGGTATACATCTACCTTGTAAACAGTTACATAAAATGATGAGCCTAAATTGAGAATCATAGAGAGTATTAAACATAATAGAAACCTTATATTATAAGGACCATGACAATGTATAAAAGTATATTGTATAATTGTGAAATAAGGTTTCAAAAAGAAACGTAAGAAATAATGACACAAATGAACAATATACACTTTACAGGGAATGGAGAAGAAATTTTGTATGAACAACTATATAACTTATACAATATGGAATCTTGATATGGGATGGAAAGATAATATGTGATGTTGTAAATACATATGTACCTATAGATTGTATGTAATATATGTGAGGAGGAAATATAACCAAGGACGTATATCATAATGTGGCTTGAACTATAGTGAACGCAACTACGGAAACATATAAGTGTTACGCGCATGTGCACGCATAGACGTACAAAATCGGGTATAGACAATAACGTTGATCGTTAAGTAATTATCATCATGTAACGCATAACAATATGACGATGAGTATTACATATACGTACGTACGAGTCTATAAACATACGTAAATATATATATATGTATATATAAATATGTGAGTATTAATACATACACGTAAATGTAAATATATGTAAATTATACGAGAACAAATAACCGAGTTGGATAGCATGATAACCGAGAATCCAACCTCCACGTAGTGAATAAAATACGGTATTGGGTAATACGTATTCGTAAGTTAAACCGTACGACAAACTATAAATCCGAAGACGTGGATACTGATAATAGTTACATTTCTCAGTAGATCGGGTTGCGGGATTCGAACTCCAGGAACATAGAGGATAAACATGCGCTCGTTTTGCTAGCTTTGCTCGTCGGTGTACGGTATGTGAATGTGTGGTCTGAAAACTCCGAGGGTTTCCTTGGGTTCCGGACGTAACTGCGTGCTTGCATGTCAGATAAATAATGTTATGCATGTGATTGTATGTGTTTATGTTTTCCATTCGCCAAAGCGTTTATTAATTTTGCGCGTACGTCGTTCGGAGATGTGATACTGATTATCACCCTAACTGTGTATGAACCTTCGGGAGAGACTCTGGATACTACCTTGTGAGAGTAAACAACTCCTAACACACTAAGTGAGGAACTTAGTTTAGAGACCCGGTATTAACCGTCTCTAGAGCGATGACTCGACCTTTGAACATCACCTAGCAGACTTCTTAGTTGCGTGTAAGACCCGACAGGGCATCCAATAAAAATGTGTTTTCTCCAATAACGAGATTGAATCTCCAGGAGACTAATTTAAAATACGCTAACTTATGAGAGTGTGATAAGTAATTAATGAAACAATATTTAATAAATCCTGGTCTGCATTCGTTCCAACAGGTTGCGCATAGTGATTACTATAGTTTTCGTACCCGGTTAGGGTCTACTCTTGTTTATCTAACGAGCCGGATACAATCGTTAGTCGGAATGTGCTACCGTTGGCACCATACCAAGGCTTCGGCCTAATGGACATCTACCACTGTAGATAAGTGAGTCCATCTACCCACTGTAGATGGCACCGGACTACTATCCAAAATATTAATGTGTGAGGTTAAACGGGGAATTGTCCTTCACATGACACCCGTATGTTTATGTGACACTGTTGGAAGCGGGGCTTCATGTGATGAAAATAAACAAGTGAGACTAACTGGACTTCAGCTAACTCTTACCTTACCGTCGATTTGAATTTAATTGGTCAATCATAAAGGTCGTAATAGCATGTCTTGATGTGTTAATGTTTGAATACCTGTTGTGTGTTTTAATTTCGTATTTACAGTTAGGTTATAAGCATGTAAACGGTACAACATGAAACGAACCCCATGTTAATCAAGATGGCTAAAACGACCTAAGTGGCCTAAAGGGTCTAGGATCATATTTAGCATACCAGCAGTTGGCTGAGCCTTTATGGCACCACATTACTGGGCTTGATCGAGCTATGAAACCGGAGTGCGGGATTTCGGGGTAGTCAACGATGTCATTTATTTATCGCATCTTCATAATTAATTTATATTTAGTACGATGTAAATATGTGGATTACCTTAGATGCTCACCTACCTTATGTATTAGTTTAAACTTAGGATGATGTTGTATATATCTCGTTCATCACTGCGGTTAATTATTGTCGTTATTTTATTATTATTTCTTTTATGCTTCTTTACTCGCATGGGCGAGTAATGGCATGTGACACCCGAGTGAGAATTATTAGTGTTTAACTTCCACTGTAAGACGTCTTTAATTATGCTACGAGAGTGATTATTACGCGTTTAATGAGAGGGGTGTTACACTAGACCACCATTTTTCTTAGTGTTAGTGATGTAGCTCCAAGCCACTGGAGGAGTGGAGCTACTTTCAGCCTCTCCTGACCAAAGGAACGAACGGAAGCATTTGTTGACTTTTTTAATGACATGCTTTGGGATAGCAATACAGGAAGCCCAGAAACCAACAATACCAAAGAGAGTACTTTAGATTAGGGCAAGTCTGCCCGCAAACGAGAGAGCTTTTCTACCCCAAGAAGAGATAGCTTTGCGGATGCTGTCCAGAAGGGGGTTGAAATCAGCAGCTCTAGGCTTCCTCGCAAGGATGGGGATGCCTAGATAGCGGAAGGGGAAAGATCCCCGATTAAAACTCGTGAGTTGGATAAGCGAATTAGTAAGCTCGGGGGTAACCCCCCAAGGAACAAATCGGATTTGGATGGGTTAAGCGTAAGCCCAGAGGCCTCAGAGAAAAGGCTAATTTTGTTAAGCATAAGAGTAATGGAGCCTTGTTCACCTCTACAAAATAAGAGGGCATCATCAGCAAAGAAAAGATGGGTGATGCGGAGAGGCTTGCAAGTTGGGTGGTAGTGGAAGCCATGAGAGCTAAGAAGTTGGTCAAGCAGACGAGAGAGCATGTCCATAACCAGAGTGAATAGGTAAGGAGAAAGGGGGTCTCCTTGGCGCAAACCACGCTCCCCTTTGAAGGATGCAGAAGGGGAGCCATTGATGTTGATTGAGAAGGAGGTGGTGGTCACACATTGCATAATCCAGTTCCTAAATTCTGGGGGGAGGTTAAGGAAGGAGAGGGTGTCCTGGAGGAAAATCCAGTCAACAGTGTCGAAGGCTTTTCTAACTGGTTGGTAATTAAATTTCATTGTGCCTCTCGAGAGCGCTACTGTTGGGCTTGTTCATGAAGAACATCACCTTCTTAATATATGTGATCCTATAGATCACTTGTCCCCTTGCATTTTTCCATCTTGGGAGAATCAATCAATGAGAGCATATACGTCTTTATTATGTTTCAGACTAAAAAAGGAATAGAAGTTGTACGTATTTGTGTTAATAAAAGATGAGTGTTCATTGCTAGTAAGTTGGCAATGATTCCCAGGTCACTTATAGCTTTAGGAAGTTCACTTAAGCTAGCTATTGCCATTGACATAATAGTGGACGAAATAACATATCTTAGCTGTTCATTTTAGCTACAAGTAAAAGATAATTTTATGTTTGATAAAAAAAAGATAATTTTATTAAAGATGAAATTCATTTTTATAATGTAGAAACGAAACTTAAAAGTGCTGGAAACCTAATCAAAAGAAAATGTTTGAGTGTTGAGTTGATTTTGGATACAACCCAATTCCAATATGAATTTTCTTTACCTCTACCCAAACCCGCCTCAAAGATATATTCGGGTCAAAATTGTTCTTTGATATAATATCTTTTATGTTGAGATGATTATATATTCTTTTTTATCTTTTCTATATATAATACTTTATTTAGTACAGTGTTTAAGAAGATATGAACAAGTTTTTGCTACTCTTATAAAAAGTTGTTTTTTCTTCAAAGTACTATTTTCTTTCTTTTTAATTCATGTAAGTGGTACTAATATCTTATCAAATATTAGCTAGTTTTCTTAGATATTTTGTTTTTAAAATAACAGTGATTCAATTAATAGATAGTGAAGTGTTGTCTGAGTGATCGTTTCAAAGTTATAACGTGTTAAAAAAATGAGATTCAATCGTAGCATTGTGCACAGTAGAGTGATTAATGGAAGTGAGTTGTAGGAGAGACGCAGACAATATATATAAGAAAAATAGCTAAATCAAATGGTGAAAAGGGACATAAATTGCATAAAAATACTGTAATTATAGGTAGTCCATCTAGTGAAATGAAGTGTATGCGCTTAAAAATAGTATGATATTGATGATTGTAGGTGAGGCAATCCTATATTTAAGATATATAGTTCCAGATAGTTGAATGGCTACACGTGTTAGATAGTTCCAGATAGATGAGTCCCCAACTATAGTTTAGTAGTGTCTGCGCACGCCTATAATATAAGATGGTAGACGCTGGTTGCTTATGATATTTGAATACTTACTTTTTCTTGAATAAGTGATGGAGCAGGATATGAATGTTACCTCATTGTTCATGAATATATAATTGATGTAGCAGGATCTCAACCCTTTAGGATTATACATAGAATTCTTCATAGATACATAACCCTTATGCACATCACATACCTAATAAGCTTATTATTACAAATGTCTATATAATCGGGGCCCAGGTTTTATGTATAAATCGTAGACTTTTATGTACATGAAAGATTACAAATGTTTATATAATTGTTGAGTTCTGTTGATAACTGTTGTAGGTATTTGTGAATCGTCCTTGTGGGATGCTTAGAAATAAGCGGAAAAGTAAAAAAACATGGGAGACTATGTCAAATTTTTTTAAAAAATTTTATTAGTTTTAACTAAAATAATGTTTGATTAGTATAGGTATGAGACCCGATAGGTTGTGGATGTACGATGAGAGAACCTTTGAGAGAGGTAGAATCTCTGCCGAATGGCTGAGGAAGATGGAAGAGTTTATTGTTTTTGCACTACAACACCCTAAATGTACGGAAGATGGTAAAATTAAGTGCCCTTGCGGCATGACAAGGTGTAGAAACAGACAATATCTTAAGCCTGATGTCGTTAAGGTTCATTTAGCACAGAAAGGTTTTATGTACGGTTACTTTGATTGGATATTCCATGGAGAAGATAACACACCCATACAAGCTACCTCGAGCAGCACTACGCCTACTGAAGTTCCACATGTTGAAATGTTGGAGCAAATGATTGCACATGCTGTTGGTGAGGTTCCAGAAGAATTCGGGGATACATTTAATTTTATGGAGGAGGTTGAAGAGGATCCAGAGGATACTCCAAATCCTGAGGCTAAATTTTTTTTTGAGTTGATGGAACATGCTAAAAGAAAGTTATTCAGTGGCAAACATCATAGTGTACTATCTATCGCCACTGAATTAATGTCCATTAAGAATGACTACCAAGCACCTTAGGCATTGATTGGTCGAGTTTGCAAAACCTATTGCGAGCTCCGTCCAGAAAACACTGACATTTCAAATAACTTCTACGGAGCAATGAAAATCATACGTGGTCTTGGGTTACCTTATGAAGAAATCGATTGTTGTTCCGAACTATGTATGATTTTATGGGGAGAAGATAAAGATCTAGATGTATGCAGGTTTTGCACTAGTCCCAGATACAAGCCTATCAAAGAGGGGATAAAAAGGAGAAAAAGTAAGGTACCTTTCAAGAAGATGCAGTACTTCCCTCTCATTCCAAGGCTGAAAAGGCTTTACACTTCTCCTGCAATGGCTACCGATATGAGATGGCACGCAAAACACAAAATGGAAGATGACAACATGTGTCACCCCTCCAACTCAAAAGCATGGAAACACTTTGACCAGATTCATGCTACTTTTGCTTCGGAGTTTAGGAATGTCAGACTTGGGTTATGTACTGATGGTTTCCAACCATTTACAACTTCTGGAAGACAGTACTCTTGGTGACCAGTTGTAATTACACCATATAATTTACCGTCTGGGATGTGTATGAAAGATGAGTTCTTCTTTCTTACAGTACTTGTTCCTGGCCCTAAAAATCCTAAAGGAAAGATTAATGTGTTTTTACAACCTCTTATAGCTGAGTTGCAAGAGTTGTGGGCTAGAGTCACAACATATGATGTGTCCAGAAAGAAAAATTTTCAAATGAGAGCTGCATTGATATGGACCATAAACTACTTTCCTGCATATGCAATGCTATCAGGTTGGAGCACTGCTGGTAGACTGGCGTGCCCACATTGCATGGAAGATAGTGACGCATTCACATTGCGTTGTAGTAAGAAGCAGTCGTGGTTTGACAACTCCAGAAAGTTTCTTCCTCTAGACCACAAGTTTCGTAATGATAAAAAGTTTTTTCGTAAAGGGCACAGAGAGACCAAGGTTGCCCCACATTTCAAAACTGGTGACGAAATACTTGTAGAGTTGAATCGGATGAGTTTAATGAAGGTCACTGAGATTGGTTCAGCTGAAGTAAATGTTCAAATTGCTAAAACTTGTGGATGGAGTAAAAGAAGTATCTTCTGGGATCTACCGTATTGGAAAGATTTATTGATCAGACATATTATAGATGTGATGCACAGTGAAAAAAATGTTTTTGAAAACATATTCAACACAATCGTAAAGTGAAGGACAAGACGAAAGACACATTTAACTCGAGGCAAGAGTTGAACGATTATTGCAATCGTCCTGAGTTGGCACCGGATTTGAGTTCAAACACAATTCCTAAGGCAAAATATGTCACGGACAGAGATAGTATTCAAATCTTGTGTGAATGGGTGAAAATTTTAAAGTTTCCTGATGGATTTGCTTCTAGCATTGGGAGGTGCGTTGACATGGCCAACAGAAAAATGTTTGGGATGAAAAGTCATTACTGTCATGTTTTCTTGCAAAGGTTGATGCCCATAGCTTTTCGACATCTTCTTGATCAAAAGGTGTGGGAGCCAATTACCGAGCTGTGCCTATTTTTCTAGGAGTTGACAAGCACATCGCTTTCAGAGTCGAATATGCAAAGGTTGAACTGTCAAATTCCGGAAATAATGTGCAAATTGGAAAAAAATTCCTACCATGCTTTTTTGACTCAATGGAACATCTCCCTCTTCATCTCCCTTTGAAGCAAGTTTATGTGGACCTGTGCAGTACAGGTGGATGTATCCGTTTAAGAGGTACATTCTATACAAGTTTCAGTAATGCACGTACTACATGCACTTTTGTGATATGTAACTCATTGGTGTAACTGGTCTGCATATATATATTATAGGTACTTGGGGAAACTGAAAAGGTTCATCAGAAACAACAACAAAGTTGAGGGATCCATTCGCAATGGATTCCTTCTGGAAGAGATCACCAAATTGACAAAGTTTTACTTTGTTGACGATGGACCATCGTACCCATACAAGCTTGGTAGAAACGAGACAATTGTAGAGGATGTTGATGACAACCCAGAGAGATTATCTATTTTTAAAACAATGGGTAAGATGATTGGCAAAGGAACAAGAAGAATGTTGACAACTCGTGAGTTAGATGTCGCTCAATCGTACATTCTACGAAATTGTGCAGAAATGGAGCCTTATTTTGAGTAAGATATATACAAATATTAGTTATATTCATCGTTCATACGTATAATTCAATAGTGTGTTCATAATTCAGTTTAAATCTTTTGTTGTAGAATGTACGAGCGGTAACTACAACAAGTAGAACCAACATTAATGGATGAGACAATCAACCTTAAGATGGAAATAGATTTTCCCTTATGGTTCCGTTCATATGTGAGTGACTATATACACATGTAACGACCCCAAAACCGGCCTAGGAGTTAGGGCCGTTACATGCCGCGAGTCTACTACTACCTAACGTCGCAAGCTCTAAGCAAACGAATCCCAAAACCGAATAAGAAACTTGTATAAAAACCAAAAGAGTTTACAAGATCAAAGGCTTACAAGTCAAATACAAAGCGAAAGGCCCAAAGGCTACACAATACTAAAGCGTCCAAAGCGCAAGAAAACAAAGTCTAAAGGCACATAAAATAAACAAGCTCCAGAAGGGGACGAGGAGAGAAGATCCCACGAGCTCAATCTGCAACAAAGTAAAGGGGTGAGCTAAACAGCCCAGCAAGCAGAAGACTTCCTCAAGGAAGCCTACTCAAAACAGAAGCAGAAGAATACTTATAAACAGAGAGGATAGCGGAGTCAATAAAACAGACCGAATGAAACCACAAAACAGAGGCAGAGCAGAACAGAATATCATTTCAAAACACAGTCGGACCTTCAGAACAGAACAGAAGGATGGGACACTAGAAAACGCTAACACAACAGAAGGACTACACATAAGGTCCTATGGATCCGAGGATCCCACAACAGAAGCCGTAGAGACAGCTAACAGACCCGTCGGTCAATAACGTCCTAAGGGAGACCCTGAGGAGTATAAACAAAGGAATTCCTGCGCAGCATGCTACGGGACAGCCCGACCCGACTATCCAAGGCTCAGAAGCAAAGTGACTAGGTCCCAAAACCAAAGCTCACAAAAGATCTTAAGCGCATAAAAATGCATATAAACAGCATAGGAAGCTTGTACACAGATAGGGGAATCCAACCCCGCAAACGGAACGCAAAACGGAGCTAAAACGAGAAGTTATGCTCAAAACAGTGGCATGTCCGAACTTGCGTCCGACCTTGCAAGTTCGGACAGAGGCCGAGAACAGAAGTCACGGAGATACAATGTCCGAACTTACGTCCGAACATCGAAGTTCGGACGTAAGTCGAGAGTTAAAAGCCAGAATCATCTTAGTGTCCGAACTTGCGTCCGATCTTGCAAGTTCGGACACACATCGAAACTTTTACGAAATCCATCCTCGCGTCAGGTCCGAACTTTGAAGTTCGGACCGATGTTCGGACACTTCAAAACCTTCAAAAACAAAACGCGCCCGATGCACTGTCCGAACTTCCAAGTTCGGACAGATGTTCGGACAGCGCGAAACTGACGAAATACAGAGCGAACAAACGCGCAGAAAACCAACCAAATCAATGCCAAACTCACCCAAATCCACGGAATGTAAATCAGTACCCTCGGGGTTTAGCCACGCGATTAACAACACAAAACCGAGGCAAAACACCCAATCAAAACACAATTGCAAGACAGAAAAGTTAGAACAAACAGTCCCCGAGGTGAGTAAACAACCCCGATTCCATCCCCCACTTACATCGAATTGCAGAGAAGTTGCACCAATCTGAAGCAGAGCGAAGACCCGACACAAACCGAACAGCGCAACCACCACTGAATGCAGAGACAGCCCCAAAAACAGAATGTAAATCAGAAAACTGCTTCTCCAAACAGCAAAGAGGCTACCGAAATCACCAACGAACCTACCTGATTAGCAGAGGGGAAGAATCTGAACAGAAGTAGCAGCAGAACCGATGACAAACGCAGCAAGGATCCACACGAACTCAGAATCACCCAATGGAGAAGAAGAGAGGGAGAGCGCAGAACTGTCGCGAGGAAGAACGCACGATTTAAAATTGATCGTGGATTGAGGAAGGGAAAATAAAATGACTTATTTACCTTAATAAGTCTCACCAAATAAGAAGGGGAAACGACCTCCTTGCCCCCGCTTTCAACTTAAAGACTCCGGCGTCCTCTCTACTAAACAAAGCACACATAACATAACTTAACTTATAACATTGTTATGTCATGAAATCTGAAAACGTAAAATACGGAGTATTACATCACTCCCCCTTAAAAGGAATTTCGTCCTCGAAATTCAACATACCTCGCTGCTCGAAAGGGAAGGGAACTTAGCACGCAACTCCTCCTCGAGTTCCCACGTCGCCTCACGCTCGACTGATCAGACCACTGCACCTTACCATAGGCAATGTCTTACTACGAAGCCGACGAACATCCCGAGCTAAAATACGAACCGGAGCTGCCTCTAAGTGAAATCATCTCTGAGTCGAAGCTGACCATAGTCAATCACATGCGAAGGATCATGTAGATACTTCCTGAGCATCGACACATGGAACACGTCATGCACTCCTGCTAGAGCTGGCGGCAATGCCAATCTGTAAGCCACCGGCCAACCTTCCCAAGCACCTCAAAAGGTCCCTACGAACCGAGGACTCAGCTTGCCTCGCTTCCCAAAACGAACCACACCCCGAACTGGAGAGATCTTCAGGTACACGTGGTCTCCCACCTGAACTCAAGCGGACGGCGTCTCTGATCTGCATAACTCTTCTGCCGGCTCTGGGCAACCAACAAACGCTCCCTGATAGTCTTAACTTTGTCCACAGCTCCCTGCACCAACTCAGGCCTACATTGCCCTCTCTCGCAGGTCATCCCACAAATAGGAGACTACAGCGCCTACCATACAACGCCTCATATGGGGCCATCCCAATGCTCGATTGGAAACTATTATTGTAGGCGAACTCAATCAAGGTCACATGCTGATCCCAGCTGCCCCCGAAGTCGAGCACACAAGCCCTCAACATGTCCTCCAAAATCTGATTCGTCCTCTCCGTCTGCCCATCGGTCTGAGGTGATAAGCCGAACTGAAAGCCAAATTCGTCCCTAACGCCTTATGCAGGCTCGCCAGAAGCGAGATACAAATCTCGGATCTCTGTCCGAAACGATCGTCGCCGGCACACCGTGCAACCTCACAATCTCATCAATATACAGCCGAGCCAGGCGCCCAGGCTGAAGGTCTTCCTCACAGGCAAGAAGTGAGCTGACTTCGTCAACCGGTCCACAATCACCCATAGCGCATCGTACCCAGAAGATGTCCTAGGCAACCCCACAATAAATCCATGCCAACGCTCTCCCATTTCCACTCAGGAACGGGAAGAGGCTGCAGAAGACCCGCAGGTCGCTGATGCTCAGCCTTCACCTGCTGACAGGTTTGGCAACGAGCCACAAAATCGGAAATCTCCCTCTTCATTCGCCCACCAAAAGGACTCTCTGAGGTCCCGGTACATCTTCACCCCCTCCTGGGTGCACAGAATAAGGAGCTCCATGAGCCTCCTGCATAATCTCCCGCCTAAGGTCGCCTCCACTAGGCACACAAACTCTGCCTCTGAAGCGTAGACAATCATCGCTGGACACAGAAAACTCTGACTCCTGATCATCTGACAACTTCTCTCTGATCTTACCCAACTCAGCATCAGCCTTCTGACCCTCTCTGATCCGCTCAATCAAAGTAGACTGGACCTGAATCGAAGCAATCATCCCGGCACGGTCTGACCGAACAACCCAAATGCCCATACGCTGAAGCTCAAAAGCAGACCTCTGAACCCCTGACAACGAACAAGCAAGTCCAGGAGCACCCCTACGGCTCAAGGCATCAGCCACCACATTCGCCCTACCCCGGATGGTAGAGGATCTCCAGGTCGTAGTCATGTAACAGCTCCAACCAGCGCCGCTGTCTCAAATTCAATTCCTTCTGCGTGAACAGATATTTGAGACTCTTGTGATCCGTGTAGACCTTACACGTCACCCCATACAAATAGTGCCGCCAGATCTTCAAGGCGAAGACCACAGCAGCTAACTCCAATCATGGGTAGGATATTCTTCTCGTATGGCTTCAACTGTCTCGACCCATAAGCTACCCCTTTCCCTGCTGCATCAGAACACACCCAGCCCTCTGTGGGAAGCGTCACAGAACACCTCATCGAAGCCATCTGTCCCAGAAGGCAACGTCAAAATCGGAGCCGAAGTCAACCTCTTCTTCAACTCCTGGAAACTCTCCTGGCACGCCTCACTCCAATCAAACTTGACATCCTTCCTAAGAAGACGAGTCAAGGGGATACGATCTTAGAAAGCCCTCCACGAACTTCCTATAGTACCCAGCCAATCCTAGAAAACTACGCACCCTCAGACACACTAGTGGGCTTCGCCCACTCCATAACCGCCTTAATCTTCTCTCTGGATCCACTGAAATGCCATCCTTCGACACCACATGGCCAAGGAACACGACTCTATCCAACCAAAACTCACACTTCTTCAATTTAGCATACAACTCCTTCTCCTTCAACGTCTGCAGAACCATCCTCAAATGCTCCTCATGCTCCTCAGCACTCTTGGAGTACACCAAGATATCGTCAATGAACACAACTACGAAAGAATCCAGAAAGGTTTGAAGACTCTGTTCATCATATCCATGAAGAACGACGGGGCATTGGTCAAACCAAAAGGCATGACCAGGAACTCATAATGCCCATACCGGGTCCTAAATGCAGACTTAGACACATCCTCGGCCTTAATCTTCAGCTGATGATATCCAGAACGCAAGTCGATCTTCGAGAAGACTGTCGCTCCCGCTAACTGGTCGAAGAGATCATCAATGCGGGGAAGAGGATACCGATTCTTGATGGTAACCTTATTCAATTCCCTGTAGTCAATGCACAATCTGAAGGAGCCATCCTTCTTCTTCACGAACAACACAGCGGTGCTCCCCATGGAGACACACTAGGGCGAATGAAGCCCTTATCCAGAAGATCCTGCAGCTGCACCTTCAGCTCCTTAAGCTCTGCCGGACTCATGCGATAGGGAGCCTTAGAATAGGCTGAGTCCCTGGCGCTAACTCATAGAAAACTCCACCTCACGATCAGGTGGTAGTCCTGGCACATCGTCCTGGAACACCTCAGGAAACTCACACACAATGGGGATCTCCTCCAACCGGGATCCCTCCTTAACCTCAGGTACAAAGCAAAGAACCCCTGGCAGCCCTTCCTCAAGAACGACTGCCTGCATAGCGGACACCAACACAGGAGCACAAGGAATGGAATTCCCCACAAAGCAAAACGGGTCTCACCCGGTCTATCAAACACAACTCTCCTAGCTGCACAATCTATCTGGGCATGGTGCTCTGCTAGCCAGTCCATGCCCAAAACATCGAAGCAAGACATACTCATAGGGATCAAATCAGCAGACAAGTTCCTATCCATAATCACTACCGGAACCGACTTACACACAGAATCCAGTACACAAGCAGGTACGCCACTCAGCGGGCTAGAAATACACAAATCCACATCACAAGGCACAGCAGACAACCCGAGACTACCCACTAAATCAGCAACACAAAGGAGTGGGTAGCTCCTGAATCAAAAGCAAGCAGAAAACTGGCTGAGAAGAGATCTGAAGAATACCTGACACAAACACGGCGCCTGAGTCGCGGTCTCGCTCACCAGCTAGAGCGTACACACGAGCCTGGGTCTGGGGCTTCTTCTGCTCAGTCTTTCTGCCCGTACCCTGAACCAGCTCCTCGGCCTCAGAACCGCACTGCTACCCTGTCCACCTCTAGCCTTTGGACACTGGGCAATGCGATGGTCTTGCGAACCACACTTGAAGCATGCCCCGGACTTCTGTAGCACTCCCGCCCAGGATGGAACGGTCACACTCCGCACACTTCTCCACAGCAGGGGATGCTGATGAAGAAGAACCCCGTCTCCTCTATACTTCTTCTTCTGAGAAGAAGTCTGCTCACGCCTCTCGGGCTCCTCCACTCGACCCTTCCTCCTCTTCGGTCCTTGCCCTTATCGGGCATCCTGTCCCCTCTCGCATACCGCTGCCTAGCCTGCAGCTCCAACTCCAAGCAGACTCCACCACCAACGCCACATCGGCCACATCCCTGAAAGTCTTGTGGCGAAAGGTGCCACAGCAGCTCGAATGTCACCCCTCAACCAGCCTCAAACTTCCTAGCCTTCCGGTTATCATCCGGCTCAGGCACAAACTTAGAAAGGAGATAAACTTCCTCACATAGTCATCTACTGACATCTCCTTCGTCTGGCGAAGCCTCCCATACTCCACAATCTTCTGATCCCTGAAGACATCGGGATAGAACTGCTGATTGAAGCAGCCCCTGAACTGCTCCCATGTCCATGGGTGGGGGTACTTCCCTTCGACCGTCTTCCACCACTCCTTCGCCTCCGACTGAAACATGAAGGTGGCAAATCCGACTTTCTGATCCTCCTCACATCCCATGACCCGCAGAAGGTCCTCAATGGCAGTGATCCAGTGGCTCGCCTCCTGTGGGTCGCCACTAGCATCAAAGGAAGGTGGCTTCAGCTTCAGAAACTCCTGAAGCGCCTTCACATTACTGCCCCCCCGCATTACCGGCTCAGTCGCCTGACCAGCAGTGGCCCCTACGTCTGCAGCACCTGGGTCACCACCTGCTGCACAATCTCTGCAATGTCCCCCTGGGGAGCATCGCCTGAGCTGCACCACGTCCTACTCGTCGGGAGGCATACTAAAAATACAAACACCAAATTCGATCAGAAACCGTCAATCATCAAACAGCAGACCTTTCAGACACTCACACATGCAGACAAACCCCACAATCACCAAGAACGAGCAACCTGGCTCTGATACCACTAAATGTAACGACCCCAAAACCGGCCTAGGAGTTAGGGCCGTTACACGCCGCGAGTCTACTACCTAACGTCGCAAGGCTCTAAGCAAACGAATCCCAAAACCGAATAAGAAACTTGTATAAAAACCAAAGAGTTTACAAGATCCAAAGGCTTACAAGTCAAATACAAAGCGAAAGGGCCCAAAGGCTACACAAAGAACTAAAGCGTCCAAAGCGCAAGAAAACAAAGTCTAAAGGCACATAAATAAACAAGCTCCAGAAGGGGACGAGGAGAGAAGATCCCACGAGCTCAATCTGCAACAAAGTAAAGGGGTGAGCTAAACAGCCCAGCAAGCAGAAGACTTCCTCAAGGAAGCCTACTCAAAACAGAAGCAGAAGAATACTTATAACAGAGAGGATAGCGGAGTCATATAAACAGACCGAATGAAACCACAAAACAGAGGCAGAGCAGAACGGAATATCTTTCAAAACAGTCGGACCTTCAGAACAGAACAGAAGATGGGACACTAGAAACAAGCTAACACAACAGAAGGACACACATAAGGTCCTATGGATCCGAGGATCCCACAACAGAAGCCGTAGAGACAGCTAACAGACCCGTCGGTCAAAAACATCCTAAGGGAGACCCTAAGGAGTATAAACAGAAGGAATTCCTGCGCAGCATGCTACGGGACAGCCCGACCCGACTATCCAAGGCTCAGAAGCAAAGTAACTAGGTCCCAAAACCAAAAGCTCACAAAACAGATCTTAAGTGCATAAAAATGCATATAAACAGCATAGGAAGCTTGTACACAGATAGGGGAATCCAACCCCGCAAACGGAACTCAAAACGGAGCTAAAACGGAAAGTTATGCTCAAAACAGTGGCATGTCCGAACTTGCGTCCGACCTTGCAAGTTCGGACAGAGGCCGAGAACAGAAGTCGCGGAGATACCAATGTCCGAACTTACGTCCGAACATCGAAGTTCGGACGTAAGTCGAGAGTTAAAAGCCAGAATCATCTTAGTGTCCGAACTTGCGTCCGACCTTGCAAGTTCGGACACACATCGAAACTTTTACGAAAATCCATCCTCGCGTCAGGTCCGAACTTTGAAGTTCGGACCGATGTTCGGACACTTCAAAACCTTCAAAAACAAAACGCGCCCGATGCACTGTCCGAACTTCCAAGTTCGGACAGATGTTCGGACAGCGCGAAACTGACGAAATACAGAGCGAACAAACGCGCAGAAAACCAACCAAATCAATGCCAAACTCACCCAAATCCACGGAATGGTAAATCAGTACCCTCGGGGGTTTAGCCACGCGATTAACAACACAAAACCGAGGCAAAACACCCAATCAAACACATTGCAAGACAAAAAGTTAGAACAAAACAGTCCCCGAGGGTGAGTAAACACCCCGATTCCATCCCCCACTTACATCGAATTGAAGAGAAGATTCACCAACTGAAGCAGAGCGAAGACCCGACACCCCGAACAGCGCAACCAGCCACTGAATTCAGAGAACAGCCCCCAAAACAGAAAATCAGAAAACTGCTTCTCCAAAACAGCAAAGAGGCTACCGAAATCACCACGAACCAACCTGATTTGCAGAGGGAAGAATCTGAACAGAAGTAGCAGCAGAAACCGACACAAACGCAGCAAGATCCACACAACTCAGAAGCACAGCAATGGAGAAGAAGAGAGGGAGAGCGCAGAACTGTCGCGAGGAAGAACGCACGATTTGAAATTGATCGTGGATTGAGAAGGGAAAATAAAAATGACTTATTTACCTTAATAAGTCTCACCAAAATAAAGAGGGGAAACGACCTCCTTGCCCCGCCTTTTAACTTAAAGACTCCGGCGTCCCTCTCACTAAAAAGCACACATAACATAACTTAACTTAATAACCTTGTTGTCATGAAATCTGAAAACGTAAAATACGGAGTATTACATCACTCCCCCCTTAAAAGGAATTTCGTCCTCGAAATTCAACATACCTCGCTGCTCGAAAAGGGAAGGAACTTAGCACGCAACTCCTCCTCGAGTTCCCACGTCGCCTCACGCTCGGACTGATCAGACCACTGCACCTTAACCATAGGCAATGTCTTGCTACGAAGCCGACGAACATCCCGAGCTAAAATACGACCGGAACTGCCTCATAAGTGAAATCATCTCTGAGTCGAAGCTGACCATAGTCAATCACATGCGAAGGATCATGTAGATACTTCCTGAGCATCGACACATGGAACACGTCATGCATCACTCCTGCTAGAGCTGGTGGCAATGCCAATCTGTAAGCCACCGGCCCAACCTTCCCAAGCACCTCAAAAGGCCCTACGAACCGAGGACTCAGCTTGCCCCGCTTCCCAAAACGAACCACACCCCGAACTGGAGAGATCTTCAGGTACACGTGGTCTCCCACCTGAAACTCAAGCGGACGGCGTCTCTGATCTGCATAACTCTTCTGCCGGCTCTGGGCAACCAACAAACGCTCCCTGATAGTCTTAACTTTGTCCACAGCTCCCTGCACCAACTCAGGGCCTACAATCGCCCTCTCCCGCAGGTCATCCCAACAAATAGGAGACCTACAGCGCCTACCATACAACGCCTCATATGGAGCCATCCCAATGCTCGATTGGAAACTATTATTGTAGGCGAACTCAATCAATGTCACATGCTGATCCCAGCTGCCCCCGAAGTCGAGCACACAAGCCCTCAACATGTCCTCCAAAATCTGATTCGTCCTCTCCGTCTGCCCATCGGTCTGAGGATGATAAGCCGAACTGAAAGCCAAATTCGTCCCTAACGCCTTATGCAGGCTCCGCCAGAAGCGAGATACAAATCTCGGATCTCTGTCCGAAACGATCGTCGCCGGCACACCGTGCAACCTCACAATCTCATCAATATACAGCCGAGCCAGGCGCTCCAGGCTGAAGGTCTTCCTCACAGGCAAGAAATGAGCTGACTTCGTCAACCGGTCCACAATCACCCATAGCGCATCGTACCCAGAAGATGTCCTAGGCAACCCCACAATAAAATCCATGCCAACGCTCTCCCATTTCCACTCAGGAACGGGAAGAGGCTGCAGAAGACCCGCAGGTCGCTGATGCTCAGCCTTCACCTGCTGACAGGTTTGGCAACGAGCCACAAAATCAGAAATCTCCCTCTTCATATTCGCCCACCAAAAGGACTCTCTGAGGTCCCGGTACATCTTCACCCCTCCTGGGTGCACAGAATAAGGAGCTCCATGAGCCTCCTGCATAATCTCCCGCCTAAGGTCGCCTCCACTAGGCACACAAACTCTGCCCCTGAAGCGTAGACAATCATCGCTGGACACAGAAAACTCTGACTCCTGATCATCTGACAACTTCTCTCTGATCTTACCCAACTCAGCATCAGCCTTCTGACCCTCTCTGATCCGCTCAATCAAAGTAGACTGGACCTGAATCGAAGCAATCATCCCGCACGGTCTGACCGAACAACCCAAATGCCCATACGCTGAAGCTCAAAAGCAGACCTCTGAACCCCTGACAACGAACAAGCAAGTCCAGGAGCACCCCTACGGCTCAAGGCATCAGCCACCACATTCGCTCTACCCGGATGGTAGAGGATCTCCAGGTCGTAGTCATGTAACAGCTCCAACCAGCGCCGCTGTCTCAAATTCAATTCCTTCTGCGTGAACAGATATTTGAGACTCTTGTGATCCGTGTAGACCTTACACGTCACCCCATACAAATAGTGCCGCCAGATCTTCAAGGCGAAGACCACAGCAGCTAGCTCCAAATCATGGGTAGGATAATTCTTCTCATACGGCTTCAACTGTCTCTGACCCATAAGCTACCACTTTCCCTGCTGCATCAGAACACACCCCAGCCCTCTGTGGGAAGCGTCACAGAACACCTCGAAGCCATCTGTCCCAGAAGGCAACGTCAAAATCGGAGCCGAAGTCAACCTCTTCTTCAACTCCTGGAACTCTCCTGGCACGCCTCACTCCAATCAAACTTGACATCCTTCCTAAGAAGACGAGTCAAGGGGATACGATCTTAGAAAAGCCCTCCACGAACTTCCTATAATACCCAGCCAATCCCAGAAAACTACGCACCTCAGACACACTAGTGGGCTTCGCCCACTCCATAACGCCTTAATCTTCTCTGGATCACTGAAATGCCATCCTTCGACTTCGACACCACATGGCCAAGGAACACGACTCTATCCAACCAAAACTCACACTTCTTCAATTTAGCATACAACTCCTTCTCCTTCAACGTCTGCAGCACACCATCCTCAAATGCTCCTCATGCTCCTCAGCACTCTTGGAGTACACCAAGATATCGTCAATGAACACAACTACGAAAGAATCCAAGAAAGGTTTGAAGACTCTGTTCATCATATCCATGAAGAACGACGGGGCATTGGTCAAACCAAAAGGCATGACCAAGAACTCATAATGCCCATACCGGGTCCTAAATGCAGACTTAGACACATCCTCGGCCTTAATCTTCAGCTGATGATATCCAGAACGCAAGTCGATCTTCGAGAAGACTGTCGCCCCTGCTAACTGGTCAAAGAGATCATCAATGCGGGGAAGAGGATACCGATTCTTGATGGTAACCTTATTCAATTCCCTATAATCAATGCACAATCTGAAGGAGCCATCCTTCTTCTTCACAACAACACAGGTGCTCCCCATGGAGACACACTAGGGCGAATGAAGCCCTTATCCAGAAGATCCTGCAGCTGCACCTTCAGCTCCTTAAGCTCTGCCGGACTCATGCGATAGGGAGCCTTAGAGATAGGCTGAGTCCCTGGCGCTAACTCAATAGAAAACTCCACCTCACGATCAGGTGGTAGTCCTGGCACATCGTCCTGGAACACCTCAGGAAACTCACACACAATGGGGATCTCCTCCAACCGGGATCCCTCCTTAACCTCAGGTACAAAGCAAGAACCCCTGGCAGCCCTTCCTCAAGGAACGGACTGCCTGCATAGCAGACACCAACACAGGAGCACAAGGAATGGAATTCCCCACAAAAGCAAAACGGGTCTCACCCGGTCTATCAAACACAACTCTCCTAGCTGCACAATCTATATGGGCATGGTGCTCTGCTAGCCAGTCCATGCCCAAAATCACATCGAAGCAGACATACTCATAGGGATCAAATCAGCAGACAAGTTCCTATCCATAATCACTACCGGAACCGACTTACACACAGAATCAGTACACAAGCAGGTACGACGCCACTCAGCGGGCTAGAAATACACAAATCCACATCACAAGGCACAGCAGACAACCCGAGACTACCCACTAAATCAGCAGACACAAAGGAGTGGGTAGCTCCTGAATCAAACAAGCAGAAACTGGCTGAGAAGAGATCTGAAGAATACCTGACACAACACGGCCTGAGTCGCGGTCTCGCTCACCAGCTAGAGCGTACACACGAGCCTGGGTCTGGGGCTTCTTCTGCTCAGTCTTCTGCCCGGACCCTGAACCAGCTCCTCGGCCCTCAGAACCGCCACTGCTACCTCCTCCACCTCTAGCCTGTGGACACTGGGCAATGCGATGGTCTAGCGAACCACACTTGAAGCATGCCCCGGACTTCCTGTAGCACTCCCGCCCAGGATGGAAACGGTCACACTCCGCACACTTCTCCACAGCAGGGGATGCTGATGAAGAAGAACCCCCGGTCTCCTCTATACTTCTTCTTCTGAGAAGAAGTCTGCTCACGCCTCTCGGGCTCCTCCACGCGACCCTTCCTCTTCTGGTCCTTGCCCTTATCGGGCCTCTGGTCCCTCTTCTCATACCGCTGCCTAGCCTGCAGCTCAGACTCCACCACCACGCCACATCCACCACATCCCTGAAAGTCTTGTGGCGGAAAGGTGCCACAGCAGCTCGAATGTCACCCCTCAAACCAGCCTCAAACTTCCTAGCCTTCCGGTTATCATCCGGCTCAGGCACAAACTTAGAAAGGGAGATAAACTTCCTCACATAGTCATCCACTGACATCTCCTTCGTCTGGCGAAGCCTCCCATACTCCACAATCTTCTGATCCCTGAAGACATCGGGATAGAACTGCTGATTGAAGCAGCCCCTGAACTGCTCCCATGTCCATGGGTGGGGGTACTTCCCTTCGACCGTCTTCCACCACTCCTTCGCCTCCGACTGAAACATGAAGGTGGAAATCCGACTTTCTGATCCTCCTCACATCCCATGACCCGCAGAAGGTCCTCAATGGCAGTGATCCAGTGGCTCGCCTCCTGTGGGTCGCCACTAGCATCAAAGGAAGGTGGCTTCAGCTTCAGAAACTCCTGAAGCGCCTTCACATTACTGCCCCGCCCCCCGCATTACCGGCTCCAGTCGCCTGACCAGCAGTGGCCCCTACGGTCTGCAGCACCTGGGTCACCACCTGCTGCACAATCTCTGCAATGTCCCCCTGGGGAGCATCGCCTGAAGCTGCACCACGTCCTACTCGTCGGGGAGGCATACTAAAAATACAAACACCAAATTCGATCAGAAACCGTCAATCATCAAACAGCAGACCTTTCAGACACTCACACATGCAGACAAAACCCCAATCACCAAAGAACGAGCAACCTGGCTCTGATACCACTAAATGTAACGACCCCAAAACCGGCCTAGGAGTTAGGGCCGTTACACCGCCGCGAGTCTACTACCTAACGTCGCAAGGCTCTAAGCAAACGAATCCCAAAACCGAATAAGAAACTTGTATAAAACCCAAAGAGTTACAAGATCCAAAGCTTACAAAGTCAAATACAAAGCGAAAGGCCCAAAGGCTACACAAAGAACTAAAGCGTCCAAAGCGCAAGAAAACAAAGTCTAAAGGCACATAAAATAAACAAGCTCCAGAAGGGGACGAGGAGAGAAGATCCCACGAGCTCAATCTGCAACAAAGTAAAGGGTGAGCTAAACAGCCCAGCAAGCAGAAGACTTCCTCAAGGAAGCCTACTCAAAACAGAAGCAGAAGAATACTTATAAACAGAGAGGATAGCGGAGTCAATATAACAGACCGAATGAAACCACAAAACAGAGGCAGAGCAGAACGGAATATCATTTCAAAACACAGTCGGACCTTCAGAACAGAACAGAAGGATGGGACACTAGAAACAAGCTAACACAACAGAAGGACACACATAAGGTCCTATGGATCCGAGGATCCCACAACAGAAGCCGTAGAGACAGCTAACAGACCCGTCGGTCAAATAACGTCCTAAGGAGACCCTAAGGAGTATAAACAGAAGGAATTCCTGCGCAGCATGCTACGGGACAGCCCGACCCGACTATCCAAGGCTCAGAAGCAAAGTAACTAGGTCCCAAAACCAAAAGCTCACAAAACAGATCTTAAGTGCATAACAATGCATATAAACAGCATAGGAAGCTTGTACACAGATAGGGAATCCAACCCCGCAAACGGAACTCAAAACGGAGCTAAAACGGAGAAGTTATGCTCAAAACAGTGGCATGTCCGAACTTGCGTCCGACCTTGCAAGTTCGGACAGAGGCCGAGAAACAGAGGTCGCGGAGATACAAATGTCCGAACTTACGTCCGAACATCGAAGTTCGGACGTAAGTCGAGAGTTAAAAGCCAGAATCATCTTAGTGTCCGAACTTGCGTCCGACCTTGCAAGTTCGGACACACATCGAAACTTTTACGAAAATCCATCCTCGCGTCAGGTCCGAACTTTGAAGTTCGGACCGATGTTCGGACACTTCAAAACCTTCAAAAACAAAACGCGCCCGATGCACTGTCCGAACTTCCAAGTTCGGACAGATGTTCGGACAGCGCGAAACTGACGAAATACAGAGCGAACAAACCGCAGAAACCCAACCAAATCAATGCCAAACTCACACCAAATCCACGGAATGGTAATCAGTACCCTCGGGGGTTTAGCCACGCGATTAACAACACAAAACCGAGGCAAAACACCCAATCAAAACCCAATTGCAAAGACAGAAAAGTTAGAACCGAAAACAGTCCCCGAGGGTGAGTAAACAAACCCCGATTCCATCCCCCACTTACATCGAATTGCAGAGAAGGTTGCACCAATCTGAAGCAGAGCGAAGACCCGACACACCGAACCGCAACCAGCCACTGAATTGCAGAGAACAGCCCCCAAAAACAGATGTAAAATCAGAAAACTGCTTCTCCAAAACAGCAAAGAGGCTACCGAATCACCAACGAACCTACCTGATTAGCAGAGGGGAGAATCTGAACAGAAGTAGCAGCAGAACCGATGACAAACGCAGCAAGGATCCACACGAACTCAGAAGCACAGCAATGGAGAAGAAGAGAGGGAGAGAGCGCAGAACTGTCGCGAGGAAGAACGCACGATTTGAAAATTGATCGTGGATTGAGGAAGGGAAATAAAAATGACTTATTTACCTTATAAGTCTCACCAAAATAAGAGAGGGGAAACGACCTCCTTGCCCCCGCCTTTCAACTTAAAGACTCCGGCGTCCTCTCTACTAAACAAGCACACATAACATAACTTAACTTAATAACATTGTTATGTCATGAAATCTGAAACGTAAAATACGGAGTATTACAACACCAATAATTATATATTATACATAAAGGTCAATAAAAAATATGGTATTATGATATTATTTTTTGTTTACAATCAAACGATGTTACCACGCCAAACGAATTCGTTCGTAGCTTGGCCCACGCCCGTTGAACGTGGCAACCTCCTACTCTAGTTTCTATGGAATGGGTACAATTACACACAGAGTCTTACTCAGAAGACCATACAACGTACAACTGTGGTATTTGCATTTCGGGACAAATATGGTGACTCAGAGATGATTATTACGGGGTGCTGAAAGAGATCATCAAATTAGAGTATCCGCATTACCTGGGAAGATTGTAATGTTTAATTGTCATTGTTTGACCCAGAAAGAAGGAGTACAAGTACATCCTCGATATAACCTGGTTGACATTAATCATACAAGGAAATTTGACAAGTATGAGCCGTTTGTGCTAGCAAATCAAGCCATTCAAGTGTATATTGCTCATACCCATCAAAGAATAGAGATAAAGAAAGATTGGTGGGCTGTCTCTAAAGTGAAAGCGTGAAGAACTTTGAATATGCCCGACTCATCAGCAGTTGATGAGGAGGTTCAGCCACTACAAGATGAAACCGTAGATCATGTGGTTTTATCACCTTTGGTAGATGATGAAGAAACATTTGATTTAGGAGACATAACAGATACAAAAATTTAACAAGTAAACTTACATACAACTACTATGCAACATCAATATATTATTAATTTCATTTGTTTTTTAATTAGTGTATAAAAATATTTATTCTACTAGTGTGTTTAATGTGATGTTTGTCATGGGTTTTCATAGTGATGGCAGGTGGTATAAGTTTTTTTAAATCTGGGTGGTCATTTGGTCGAAGCAGAAGCAGGACCAGCACTTTTACTCCCGCAGGTGATTCTCAGCAGGCTGCAGCTGATCATGTGGATGGTTCTGGTCATGGATCCCCGTTGGGTTCTACACGTCCGCCCCCTTTGCACTCCTTGTCAGGACGAGCACCCATAGGGACCCCTTATTTCGACTCTCACCCACACATTCTTCTATTGTCCCAGATTCACAACTGTCTGTTGAGAGACGTCGATCTATATCTCTACCTCTACGCCGCCGCAGCCTATCCTCCACCTCCACGACAACCTACTCCTCCACGTCAGCCTACTCCTCCACATCAGTCTACTCCTCCACTACATGATGATTCACCACCATCTGATGAAGCACCGCATAACTCAGAGGCTTCACACGCTTCACACGGTGGTGGTGTTGATCCCCACGTGGTCATTACTATCTCTGACAGGTAAGTACTATGTAAGTAAAAAACAATTCTCAATAAACTTTGTTTAAATATATATATGCTAATTGTCAATTTATGATGCATTATATAATTATAGGGAGCTACTACTACTGCAAACAAGGTTGCTCGTTCTTTTCTTCCTTGCTTTGAGACGAGGTGGTTTCCAGAGGGTTATAGTTGGGAGGGTTTGGGCTAGGACAGCCATAGATTCTATTTCAATGAATTCAAGTATTTAACCATTCTTGATCTTTAACTTCTTTTTTTGTATATGTTATGCTTACACTTACTAATTTATGCAGAGCGCTTCTGTTGGGATGCTGACCTTGAGAGTGTCGTCTATGAGTTATTCTGTGCCTTGGGTAGAAAACGATATTCAGACACACTCTACAATATGAAGGCTAGGAAAATGAAGAGAAAAGTCAGAGATGAAATCTGGCAGGCTTGGGAACAGCAATGGGCGAATGAGAAGTTTAAGAAGATCAGCGAGACTAACTCTCGCACTGGAGGACTGAGCACACACCTGGTGGTGGTCTATCTACTCATGCGTGCGGTTCTCGCTCGATAAAGGATCATAAGAGGGTTCTGGTGAGTCTTTTTGTTTTGCAAGTGAAACTGGATGCAAGTACATGTGAATGTGAATATGATAATGCAACTTTGAATGCATGATGTGAGTTGTGATTGTTATCAGATTCTGATATGTCCAATATTGGATTGTATATGTGTGGGCAAATGCATAAAAAATAAGAGAGGTTATGTCAGATTTTTTTAAGCCTTGATTGATTAATCATTATCTGATTCTGACTGAACAATCTTGGTTTTTATGTGTGGGAAAATGTAAAAACAGGGGAGGTTCTGTCAAATTTTTTAAAGGCTTGCTTCTAATTTAATCAAGTGTTTTTTTGTGTAGATAAGAAATACGGTACAGAGCCAGATGCTTACACATTGTTCATACTCACTCATTCGAGCAAGGATGAGCATGGAAACAGTGTGCCTGCATGCTCCAAGGTCGAGGACACTGCTGTAAGTTTTTTAATTTAACTTATTTAAGTTGATTACATTATTGAAATTTATTCATTAGCGATGAGTACTAATTATACATATCATTGTGTTATGATTATGAAGCATAAATACGAAGAGCTAGATGCTGCCACTCAGGAGTCAACCACTCATGATGATCCATCTCTGCAAGCCACACCAGTAGACCCTAATGAAATTTTTTATAAGGCTGTTGAAGGGAAATCTAGAAAGCAGAGGGTCTACGGTGTGGGCGAGCTAGCACTAGCGTACTTCCCTGACTCATTTCACACCACCAGCACTAGCTCACGTGCTTCTGGCATCGACCATAGCACATACAAGTCCATGAAGATGGAGATTGAGCGGGAGCTAAGTCAAAAGTTTGATGATAATTACAGGCAGCAGGTTCGTATTGAGGAAGGGAAGCGATGCGCCAGGAGATGTTCAGCGAGGAGATGCAGAGGATGATACGAGCGCAAATCTCCCAAATGTTTCCCTCTCAGCAGAGTCGACCGTACGGTGATCTTGGCGCTGGCTCTAGTACGGGTGGATGGGGTCAGTGGCCTAGAGGTCCGCATGATGGCTCAGGTGGTTCAAGTGGTCCGGGTGATCAGACGGGATATCGTCCAGGGATGGGCATGGTTGGGGGGGGGGGGGGGGTATTAGTAGATATGACATTTGACTTTGTTAGCTTGAACTATGTCTGTATCAAATTCGACTACACTACTTCATGGTATTGCATATGTGATGTAATTGTGTTGATTGAACATTTATTTTTTGTTTGCTTGTGGGATTAATGAGTACAACTCTTTATGGTATTGCATATTAAACGTGGATATGAATAAAATGTATTATATGTCAACATTTACAGGTGAAAATATTTCTATAAATTAAAATATTAAATATTTTTTTAAATGAAAGCAGTTTAGCGACGGAACGCTAAATAATTAATCTGAAAAAATCAAATTTCTGTCCCCAAATTAGCGATAGACTTTTCCGTCTCCAATCCGTCGCTAATATATATTAGCGACGGATGTATCCGTCGCTATTTGGCGACGGAAGACGGCGTCCGACGCGATATTGAATTAGCGACGAAGGAATTAGTGACGGACAATTCCGTCTCTAATCCGTCGCTAATATGATTTAGCGACGGAATTGTCCGTTGCTAATTACGTATTTTCTAGTAGTGGTGGGTATACGGTTGACTATTTGCACCCGCCGCTTGACATTGTGTTCGATTGAAAGTTATATACACAGCTTGTTATGTGTTTGACACTTTACCAGTAATACGTTTTTTCTAGTCTTTTATGCTGCTTCATGACCCACATCTTGAAGATGACTTTGCACATTGTTATACAACACACCAAATCTCTCCATTCATTATGTTTATGTAGTGTGGTTGTACATATGTAGTGTTTTGGGCAACAAACCACACATCAGATCAGTGATGCACTAGGATACCATTGTATGCCAGCATGCCATTAAATATGCAGTGATTGTTTGGTTGTTTACACCTGCTAATAATAACAAACGTTTGTAAATTGTGCAGTCCTCATCAACTGCAAGAACAGTTAACCAACTGAACAACACATATATCAACTGTGACTATCAGTTGACATGTATGCTGTTGATATCTTACACTACTAAAAACTTTGGACGTTTGTTTTTCAAGTGTAACACATGTGGGTTCTTTAAGTGGTGAGATACAGTTAACCGGCCAACCAGTGGGACGCATTTGGGGAACACTAGAGCAACAAATGTTATGCTAGATATGGAAAGGCTAACTATGCTGATTAGTCTTGTTGAAAAGAACAATGACACTACAACATCTCTGAATGCGACGGTCACTGATATGGCTGTAAGATTGCTAGGATTGACAAGGGAGTGTTGCTATTTGAGAAAGCCAAGCTGAGATGAACATGATCGTAAATAAGTTGATGCTTATTGTTTTTGTATGATAGTTTATATGTGTTAGGGAGGGCATTCTTAGGTTAGTGTGATGCCATAAGCGTCTGTATTTGGTATGGTTTTTGGGATGTGACATTTTTTGATGTTGTGCTTGTGTAGTAATATATTTATGTTCAGTCCAGCTTTGTGGTACTGTAACTTCTGTAAGACATGGAGCATGTGAAGTTATCCTTGTATTTTGATCACTGTAATTGGTCTTGTTGTACGCAGTGTACTGTCACTGTGCATTATGTATAATATATGCTTATGTTTAAACACTCAGTAATTAGTTTTAACC
Organism: Limonium bicolor; assembly: GCA_023374045.1. Lineage (NCBI taxonomy): Eukaryota > Viridiplantae > Streptophyta > Magnoliopsida > Caryophyllales > Plumbaginaceae > Limonium > Limonium bicolor. The sequence goes on along the minus strand of CM041778.1, from coordinate 182,808,120 downwards.
CTTCTTGGAGCATATCATTGCACAACAACACTTATTTGTTATAAGTTATATTGTTGTAATGACTGTTGTACCCCAAGCAGGCCAGCTAGTTCCTGAAGATGTTCTAGTGTTTTTGTTTGATATGTGTCACTATACATCTCCTCTGCCAATTGTCACACCAACTCCAACATTTACACTTCGGCTTGATGCTCCAGCATATGCTTTAACTCTTGCTCTAATTGGCATGAACTAAGAGCAGAATACCTGGTACAGATTTTGCTTCAATATGTTGTTCAGGTTAATGTTCAAGGGATATGGTGTTATGTTATTGAGTAAACTGTTCTGTAAACTATCTGTTTTTGTACAGTGCAATGGACGTCGAATGTCTGACTAGTGGCATGTATGTTTTGCATGAAGCCATGGATTCAAGTCAACAGAATATAGCACCTAAGCCAAACGAAGAGGAAGGTATTCGTCATGTGAAATGGGCTGATGGAACAACATCTCGCCAACAGATTGTTGTTGCTTTACCAGCAGTTAAGCTTGTGCGAGACAAGGGGAAGGCGCTTGCAATGACAGTTTTTGAAGTTGAAAGCTGTAGACACCAAAAATTCTCACCCCATAAAGCAAAGTTAAAAAAACATAAAATAAGAAAGTCGTCGCCTTTCTTTTCAAAACATGTTCATGTGCATACCAAAATGAAACTGTCATTTTATCACAAATCTTTTAAACCAATTTTCAAAGCATCCGTTGTCAAACCCGTCCTTTTGTTACGCACTTCCTTTACCATTTTATTTTCGATTCATTTCATGTTAGTCGGTTCTATTTATTCGCTTATTATTTGCCATTTCGTTTTTATTTTGAGTTCATGTTATTTTCCTACTTGTTTACTTATCTCATTGCATTTCATTGATACTTGTTACTTGTATTTCATTTATTAGTATTTGTTTTTTTTGTCTTTATCATTATTATTTTTAAATTTATTTTCATCATTTTATGTACATTTCACTAGGATGTTCGTTTGTTGCTAATTCAACTGAACCCCCTCTCGTCACATTTTATTTTGATACTCCTTTTTTCTATCATATTTACTACTATTCGTACATATTCAATTCAATTCTATTTTAGGATATTCACTTGTATTCTATTTCATCATACTAGTACTAATTCATTTTTTCATGTACTGATTATCATGTCATTTCGTTTATTTTATACTTATTTTGTTTTTGTATTCTTATTATTATCTATATTTTATTACTTCGTAACTCTTAAAGGAAAACAGTTCATTAGATAAAACCATTTCGTTTTACTGTATATTTTCATTTGAAATGATTAACGTTTTTCAAAAGATTTTCTAGTTCGAGGTAAAACTGTTTTATTATTTCTCTCACTTGTATATTGAGTTCTGAGATAGCATAATTGGTTAATGTATAATTGAGGAATGCTTTTTTATTTTCTACCTTCTTTTCGGTGCACCATGCCTGAGTTGGATCAAATTTGGATCCACTTACGGTAGCCCATGTAAGAACACGACCCATTTTCGGTCCACTCAGTCCAACGCCCAAACAAAAACCTAGCTCATATTAAAAAACAGTAGCAGTCCTAATCATTCTCAGCTTATAAAACATCAACACAAACCCTGAAAACGAGGAGGTGACACCAATCCCAAAAAAAAAATCTCCTCTGTTCATACAAACTCCTTTGTTCTTCTTCCCCACTGCCTACCGATCAATTTCTTCACCCTCTTCTTCATAATTCGTTTGCACCCATACTGGAAACAAGGAACAATATGCTATGCACTCTCCATTTCTTTCCTTCACGGTGATTTTACAACCTACTGGCAGCCAAACTATAACAGGAGCATACAACTCCGACCTTCTTCAACTGCTTCACGTCGGTAATTTTGCAACCCCATGGAAAACACTAGTTGCTGCTCCTCCTCTACTTGGTCAACCTCAACTGTCTTCCTCTCATCTCCATTTTGAAAATCCAACCGAGCCCACCAAAAAATCCATTTGAGTTGCTTCATGTTTGACTTGGCCTTCTCATGTTTAACAGTAGAGTAAATCGCATTTTGTTTTCTTCTACTGGAATCATTTTTGAACTCTTTCGATTTCCTCTTCATCTATGTTTTGCTCCCACTTCTCTTTTTCCATACGAATCGAATGACAAAGGGGATGGTATAGTCTTGATGGCACCGAATTCTCGTTGGTGCTGGTGTCGGAGAAATCCCTCCCCCTTCCCTGCTCTTCCAGCTTCTGCGCCTCTCTACCCTTCTCTTCATTCTCTAGGCTTGCTCTTCTCTCTAATGTCGACTGACAAACAAGGAACATACACTCCCTCTCCAATCTCTCACTCACGGTAATTTTGCTACTCGAACTGGGGATAACGGAACATATTTGCTCTTGCATCTCTTTCATTCTCTTATTTTTAGTAATTTTGTAAACCCCTATTGTAACGACCCCAAAACCACCCTGGTTCAGAGACCGTCACACGCCGCACGCTTACTACCTAAGACATGCAAGGCTACTCTCTGACGAACCCCAAACAGATACAAATGCTCTTCTATTACATAAATAATGCTTACAACTTGTCTCACAAATTACAAAGCGGGAGCCAAAAGAATTACAAAGCAGAAGTCTAAAATAAACACAAAGGCTACGAAGCCACAAACACTCATAAAGCCCACAAAGCAAAACTAAAAGCAGAAATAGAAGCAGAAGCCTTCAAATAGAGCTAAAACCTGCAAAACGTTAAATGAATAGGGGTGAGCAACCACAGCTCAGTAAGTGATAAACTTCATCAGCATAAGCATGCTCGAAACATTTTTACAGAACATAGCTTATATAGATATAAGTTAGTAATCAGATTCAGATTCAAAATCAAACGGAAGCTCCTCAAAACGATACTAAGTCAAATGCAAAGTAGAGTGAACAGAGGTCACAAAGGTAACTTAAGATTAAAAGACTTTTACAGAAAAACCATAACGCTTTTCAGAAATCATAAGTCCATATAGACTATTAGAAGAAGGAAACAGATATAAGCGTAGTTTCTTTACAAAGCTTATTTGCAATACAAATCTTAATCTTCGCAAAACGGAAACCATAAATCAAGGCTGACAAAACAGGGTAGACAAAACGAAGCTGAAGCCACACTCTCAGAATGAGACAAATCACAAAGCAGTGTCTCATGTCAGAAGCTGCCATCGCTCAAAACTGAACATAAGCAAATCAGAATCTTATACACATCAGAACGTCATCGAAAACATAGTTTTTAAGGGACCCTAGTTCAGAACATACATAATAGGTTAGAAGACCTCAGATAGCAGAACGGGTCTGAAGATCCCAGATAACAGAATGAGTCCGTCGACTCCAGATACAGAATGAGTCCGTCGACTCAAAATAACAGAACGGGGGATACCCGTGATACAGATACAGAAGGACGTCCTACGCAGCGCGCTACGGGATAACTCGACCCAGTCATCCACGGCTCAGAAAGCAATAAACTAGGTCCCAAAACACATCAATTTGCAAAACCATACACAAATTCATATATACACGTACAAATTCGTATATGAATGCGCATCATTCGTACAACAAAATATATGTATGAGTAATACCGCAAATCATTCGTATAACTTACAAAAATTATTAACGAAAACGGTATTATTATTAATCATTGAAAAAGTAATTACAAGACTACTTATCGGAACAGGAAATCAGACTTGTATGTATAGAATATAAGCATTTAAGAAGTCATGACATTTGACAAATATCGACCAGTACTGATTGCTACATAAAATAGTGATATTATAAATATGCGTAAGATCAAAGTAGAATCCTTTCACTACAAAACTCCATTAAAATAACGATCTTATATGTATATATATGCGAAAGATCAAAATGGATCGTTTGCACTACAAACTCCATTGAGAAACTAGTAGTCACTTTTAAGAGTATATTATTATAGTAGATGTTAGAGAGATGTTAGAGCGAGAGCAAGAGAGGGAGAGAAAGTCGAGAAGCTCGAGAGAGCGGGTAAGGGCAAGAAAGTCCAGAAGCTCGAGAGATGCTGCGGGTCATTCGAGAAGTCGGAGCCACCCTTTCGTTTTTCCCAGACTAACTCTCGTTGCAGGAGGCGACGGTCCACCACGAAGCAGGGAAGGGGCTGGTCGAGGAGGTCGCGGCGATCTGATGCTTCTCCATCCAGACGCCCGGTGCTGTAGTCTTTGCTCACGCCGGTGTTCGAGGCCGACCTTGCGGCGGGGAGGAATCTCACGCAGGAAGCCACAGCGAAGTGGAAGAGCGAAACTGTCTGGGGTGGCTGATGCGAGAGATTTGAAGAGAGGAGATGTATCAGGTGATGGTGGCATGGAATATTCCAACTCGGGTGGAAATGGTTGCTCTCTGTTCGTGGGTAATCTGAGCTGCCAGGTTGACCCTCGGGCACTCCGGTGGCTCCTCAGGATGGAAGACGATATCGTGGACATCCACTTTGCAAGACAGAGGCGCCATTCCAGACCCTCAATGTTCGCCTTAGTAAATATGGTGGACTCAACGCGGTGGAATGTTGCAGTGGGTAAAATCAATGGCAGAAGGCTCCTGGGACGCAGGTTTTTCGCGCGCCGGGCTTATTTCCCGTTTCGAAGCGTGGCAGTAGGCGGACTGTTCCAGAGGAGAAGAAAGAGGGGTCGGAGGTGGCGCGGAGTAGTCACTGATATTCCAGGAGATATCGACAACAGTGTTAAGCGCGGCTAATCTCGACCCATTAGATCTCCTTCATGATGGTAATGTGTCGCTCCAGGATGCCACTCGCTCCAGTGTGCCTCAAGTCGAACCTGGTGGCGTATGGCAGGGTGTTACCGGCGGCGAACTCGAAGTGGTTGTGGACGGCGCACAGGTTAAATTCGTCATTGAACGTCTCGAGGTTGGGGGAGATTCCAAGGAACATGCAAGCTCCGCATAGTGGGTGCTAGTTCCAAGATTGTCGGGCCTGAGGTGGGTGGGGTGGGTGAGCTATTGTCGGTAAATGGTGACCAGGCTAATTGCCTGGATGTGGAGAAGAATAAAGCTGCGGTGGGCCTTGTTAATAGGACCACAGAAGTTGCTAATCCAGTATGTGCCGGTTCTGGGCCTGGTGGGCTTTGGCCGAGTTATCAACTGGGGTGGACATATCCATACTGGGGGTACTGGGCTGGAGCTCCGGTGATTAACGTGGGCCAGTTTGGGTCGTGGGACTATGGGTACGGTTGGGGAGGAGAATGGCCCAACTCTCTCGTGACTGGTTTGGGTGGGCTGCCCGAGTGGATGTGGACAGACGGGTCCAGGCCAGAATGGGCCGCGTTTGCAGCCTGCCCCAATAATGGCCCACGGGCCGAGGGTGCGGTTGTTCATGGGCGTACGCCTATCTCTATTCGCCAGCCTCTGGTGACTAAAGAGCAAATTCCTGACCCTATAGCAGATGAGTTGTTAAGGAATGGTTGGCCGGGTTCGGAGGATGATTGTCGACGGAGTGGCAGATGTGGTAACCAAGCAGTTGACTCCGGAATTTGCGTCCGGAGTTTGTGTTGGACCCCCCTCATGGCGGTCAAGTGGATGATGAAGGAGAGGGTGATGACCTCAGGTGCCTTTTCGAAGAGCCAGAGTTTCCGCCTGGTTTTGAGCCGGGTAAGGGTCTCCTCAGTCTCCGCGATGCACAAGGATGTTTCGTGTCATGAACCCTAAGAAACCAAATTAAAAGTTGCAAATTTTCTGCGGAGGCACGTGAATGCTTTAAATATGGTCAGCGGTTGCGTATTCACTGCCCTTATCCACGGAGATCTTTAGCAAATATTGACCGCATCTTGAGGGGAAGCGGAATGAAGAAATAACCCTATGCTGGGAGGGCTTGAAGTTTGGATTTCTAAAGTTTTCTCATTGCTGTGGTTGGTGTTTCGGATTTTGTCGTTTTGAAGTTTCTTTTGAATTTCCTTTCAATTTCTGGCTAAGGATTTTTCCTAAGCTGTATGACCGACCATCGGTCAATGTAATGCTACATATGTAGCCCCCTTATAAAAAAAAAGAGTATATTATTATAAAAGGAGTCAGTAGCAGCAGAACAAAATGAAGAAAAATTAGCCGACTAGGCAGTGCAAATAAATAACCATTAACACTGTAAAAGACCGACAAGAAATCTTGAGGTTTTGAAAACATATTATATCTAACACTGTTAAAATATGCTTATACCGTAACTATAAATTCGGTTCAAGTTTATAGTAAAAGGGATATGAACCATTCTAATATAAGTAAAATATACAAAAGATAACTTATATATAAGGTACGCAAAATACTGAAAGACTAGCTACGAGAATATATATCCGGTAGAATAATTCTTCATTGAAAAAAAAATACTTATATATATACACGGTTCATCAAATGCTTAATTACCGCAGTGATCACACTAAGAAAATTTCGAACTCTTTATTACGGTGAAAGAAATTTGAAACCATACGTAACTTACGAAATCTTTGGAAACAACCGTACAAATATCTATCTATTGTATAAAGATAGCGAAAACAATAAATCATTCCACATCAGAACTACCACCAAAATCTATATAAGCGAGTACTTTCAAAATCAAATACCAGATTAAAACATTTATGGGGGTAAACGTACTCAGACCATGTCAGTTTATCACCTATATACACGCAATTCATGCAATTTTGGAAACCACCAAATATATATACAGTTTGTATATAAATTTCAAGAAAGGAAAAGAAATCATTTTAATATAATCCATCCGTATCGAAACCACCGAACAAAATCTATAGCAGTAGTAATTTCAAAATTAAATACCGGCGTAAGTACAAAGCAGATTGTCATTAACAAAACATTTTAATTTAATAATAATAACTATATTGATTAGCATATAAAATACATTTTCACTCAGGGAAACTTGACAAGAGATTTGCTGTTTCAAAAGGAAAATAAACCAACACAATAGCGCTCATAATAACACATCCAAACAATTTGAAATACCTCACGTAAAATACATTCAAATCTTGAGTGAGAATTAATTATCAATCGTCTACAAAAAATTGAAGAAAACCGCAAGGAAGAATTTACGGGAATACGAACGTAATTATAAAATAAGTAGTGGTCAATCCACTATATCAAAAGCATACCCGCCGAATTTAGAATACCTATTTGTCAAAATTATAATTAACATATTATTTTTCCATATCAAAGTAGGCAATAAAACAAAACACCATGGGGTTTAAGTGGAGTGACAACGTAAATCAAAATCAATCCAGATTCACATCGAAATCAAATATCAAAACAAACACATTTAGAAACGAAACAAGATCTAGAATCCCCATGGGTGAACACACCTACACCAAATCCATCTACCACCTACCTCACATCCGAAGCATCGCACAGATCTACAGACTCCACTCATCACTCTCTTCGAATCCCTCCTTGAACAACGAACTCTCGACTGAACAAATCCCAGAATTCCCAAAATCAAAATTAGAAAAGGAGAGAAAAGAACTCAACGAGAAACAGAATCAAAATCCACATCTACAAACCTCGAAGACCACTGACTGGCGAACGAATCCACAAGAAAATAATTCCAACGATTTAGACTTGAGAGAGATTGGATGAGAAGGATGCAAAGGGAGGAACTTTACTTGGAGAGAAGAAACAAAGAGAAGGAGAAGATTGAGTGTGTAAACTGTTGCCGGTGCGTCAAAGAGGGAGGGGAGGAATAAAATAAAAACTAGGTACTCAATCTTTACTTAAAATAAATAAGATAAAAGAAATAAGTAAGAATAATTAATTTAAATAGGTGTGGAGGGTGATTTTTCGGTATGAGGGGGGTCTATGCCAATATGGTCTGACTGAAAAGTCGAGATCCTAGAAAATGCCATTCTGTGGAGGGTGAAAACCCGTTATTCATGGCACCCTCAAATACCTACTAAATCGTCCGTCTTTCCCAGAAAGCATAAAGGGGAGTGCAAGTGTGCACTACACCCGCTCTCGATGGGCTCCACGCGGACTTATGCCCTAAGGGCGGAAATTGACTAGAGTCGCCACCTAGTTTGACCTAAGATACTAGGAAGGAAGGGATGAAGGGTTCTAAGAACCGTTGGTTGACTCTGAATTTGTTGCCTATGGATAGGACTTATCCGGTCATTTGCAGAGATTCCATGTGGGTTCGCACTGGGTTACACCCCTTGGAAGTGGCAACGACCACGACTTCGGATTGGTGCCCGAGGAAACCTCGGTCTCCAATTGTCAGGATTGCCCTCTTTCAAAACCTTATTAAAGAGATTCATTTCGAAGCCAAGGATAGGATTAGAAAAGGAGGAAAGAAAACGAGTGGGTGAGGCGAGCTTTTCTGCCAAGCCAGCGCCGAGAAGAAAAACTGATGAATTTGAATGAGTCTAGAATAAAGGTTTGGGAAAACCGGGGGTTGAGTGAATAAACAAGATATAGAGTCTGATGGTTTGAAGTTTGTGGCAGCCGAAAGAGGTTTGAGTGTCTTGAGAGATATGTGAGTCACCTTAGATGGGGAAAAAGGGTTTTTGTTTGGAATGGGGTCGCACCCTGTGTGGGTTGCCTACGTACTCAATTCCGTATTGAGATCAGACCTTACGTAGTTCAGAGTTTTGGGATTTAGGAGTTTTGCGAGGGTAATCGAGAGTTGGGAGTGCCCGGGATTATTTGAAGGTGAGATGGCTGAATGCAAAAGGGTATTTTGATTGGTGTGGGTCGCCCCTGTGTGGGTGCCTACGTACTCAACTCCATGTTGAGATCAGACCTTACGTAGTTCAGGGTTATTTTGGAAATTTGGGAGTTTTGGGGTTTTAAAGGAATTAGGCTTTTGACCTTTGGGTCTTTGAAGGGTCAAAGAGGTTGTGGTCATTTTTGTGAGGTTTGACAGATTGTCTGGTTCGTTTTTGGAGTTTGAGGCGTGAGAGTCTATGAGATGCTCAACTCTGTAAGACATTTAGATTCTTGAAATGATGAAGTCTGTGAGACGCTCGGGTCTGTGAGATGTTCGAGGCTTAAAAGGGTTATCAAATTTCAAGAGGTTCGCCTTTTTTAGGAGTTGAGGATTTTTGAAGTGTTTGAATTTGATGAGTCTATTGAGATGTTCGAATCTGTTGAACTGCGGAGACATTCGAGTCTGTTGAGCTGTTTGAGATGGTCGAGTCTGTTGAGCTACTGAGACGGTCGAGTCTGTTGAGTTGTTGAGACATTCGAGTCTGTTGAGCTGCTGAGACCTTCGAGTCTGTTGAGCTGCTGAGACGTTCGAGTCTGTTGAGCTGCTGAGACCTTCGAGTCTGTTGAGCTGAACTTCGAGTTCGAGTCTGTTGAACTGAGACGTTCGAGTCTGTTGAGCTGCTGAGGCCTTCGAGTCTGTTGAGCTGCTGAGGCCTTCGAGTCTGTTGAGCCGCTGAGACACTTAGAGATTCGAGATGCTTGACTTCAAGGAGTTTAGAGTTTCAAGGAGTTTGAGACTCATGATGTCTGGAATTATTTGGGATTGAAATTGGATTGAATTTGAGTTGAAATTAGATTGGAATCAAGGTTGAATTGAAATTGAATTGAGATTGAATTGGAATGAATTTGGAATTGGGATGAATTTTGAATTAAAATGAATTTTGAATTAGAATGAATTTTGAAATGAATCTATTTGGATTTGAATTAAAATTGAATGGAAATTGAATTTGGAATTGAATTGAAATTGAATTTTGAATTGAATTGAAATTGGATTTGAATCGAATTGGAATCGAGATGAATTTGACTCGAACTGGAATAGAATTGAATTTTGAATTGAATTGGAATTGAATTTGGATCAATTTGGAATTGAATGAATTTTTGTCGAATTGAAATTGAATGAATATTTTAATCGATTTGGAATTGAATAAATTTGAATCAAATCAGAAATATGCGCCATGGAGAAACACCATCTAAAGTTTTTCTACACTGAGCTTATGGGCCCAAAAATAATTGGATAACCTAGAGGCTGTCTAGAGTCTCCTACTCTAGCCCGTTTGGCTAGCGATGAGTTGGGCCCGAATTAAAAGTTGGATTTGGGCCGAGAGTTTACAGCAACCCAAACGGGCCCAACCCAATAAGAAATGAAAAATTGCAATAGTTAGACAATGAATGATATATCACATGTGATAGCAGAACATGGAGATTGAAAATCAACAACAATTGTGGTGGAGGCGATAGAACTTAGCAGATTCAATTCTTGTTCAAAGTGGTGAATCAAAATCAAACACTGATTATTAAGGCTACACAAGTTGAAGATTTAATCGATGTTACACTAAAATCAAATTCCCAAATCAAAATCACGCGCAAGAGCCAACATACTAGAAATGTAAACAGGTTGTAAATTGCAATCAAGAGGGACTGTATATGATAGAAAACTAACCAACGGGGTGGCCTGCCCCCGGTTTAGCATTCATCAAATATATATAAGAAGAAAATCCCAACGGCTCGTATTTCCGTCTCAGCTATGTATGCTCAACCAAGTTTCCAAACCCATAGTGTAAACATGTGGAGCCCAAAATTCCATTAGCCAAAGTGACAAGCAAGGTCCAATCAAGCCTCGAATCAAGGATCAATCTGCCAAATGCATCATCCGAAGGTGGCAATTTCAACTCACATCTGAATCAGCAAGATAAGCACCTTAGCAAAATGATTGATTAATAATGGTGAGCAAATTGAATAAACTAACCGACACCAATTAGACATAAGCACATACTCGAATCAGACAAAAATTCAAAACTATCATGAACTGCACGAATGGGCAACTGATAATCAAGGGTAATTGAATTACAGTACCGAAAGAGATGAAAATCCAAACTTCACAATGTTGATGCCATATATAAAAATGATGAGCAAACGTCAACAAATTGTCATGAACCATTAACTTAGTTTCCAATAAGAAAAAAAAATGTAGCTCTAACACAAGAATGAGCGACAAAAGCACACACTACTCCCAACTCATCGCAATATACTACACTTCAAATGATGAAGGTTAGCGCACGGTGTGTAGCACTAGGCAGACTAACAAACCACAAATAAGGCAACGTTTATCGGGATCGACTTGTCAGCAAACGTTTTATCAGTAAGCAGATTCAAAGTAATCCATCCTCATGATATCCTATAGTTGATGGCAAGAGTAACCAACCCCAGGCGCATACCTCACAAAACTCAACAGACAACGAATGGGCTAGAGCAACACATTCAGCTCAGTTATTCCCAGACAAGGTTAGACAACACTCCTTAATATAACGAGATAAATGGCATCGGTGAGAACAGAATAATTTTAAGAAAAACAAAGTTAACCCGCTTAGTTCGGATCCAAGCCTGATATCCTGGTACAAACAGATATGTAAATGCATCACAACGGAAGACTACGATGATGAATGGATACTACGATGATGAATGGATAGAATTAAGTCGAAATCATCCTCAAAATCTGGTAGACAACGGTAAGCAAGTGAGAGACGGAGAGACTTATCTTCTATCTGCTTGATGACGTACAATGTATATCCAAGATTCCTTAGTCGACCATCTGCATTTCGGTTTCATAGCTCAAGGCAGCTCATGTGGACCTCTCTTTTCTTTAATCTGAACAGTGGTTTTTGAGAGTCAACAGCTGAAGAGGATGAAGTCGATGAGCTTGTATGCTCCTTGTATGTGATGAAGGAGGTGCGATGTATGTCCTTTGTTCGCCAGTATTGGGTAACAAAATACCGTGAGTGAAGAACTTCAAGGAGGTGCAGAGTATGTTCGTAGATGAAGAGAAGGAACATAGTGGTGGAGGATGCATATTTGTTATTAACGTAGGTGAAGAGAATGAGAGTATTTTGTTCGCCAGTTGGGTTGCAGAAATTCGTGAGTGAAGAGCTTGAAGGGGCAGAGCATGTGTGGCTTAGGTTGCAGACACACCGTGAATGAAGACCAGAAATGAGGGAGGCCCGAAGCCCATATGTTCCTTGTTCGTCATCTGGGCATACAAACGAGAGCACGAGTGCAGAGTTGTACATTCCATGTTCGTCAGTTGGGCTGCTCCTTGTTCTCCAGTTGGAAAAGGATGAAGGAGCTTCACTTTCACCAGTGGAGTTGCGAAAACCCGACGGGAGTGAAGAGCTTGAAGGAGGCGTGAACAGTCTGTTCATGTTCACCAGTTGGGTTGTAAAACCGTGAGTGAAGACAAGAAAAGATGCAGAGCTTGAGTTCCTGGTTCACCAATGGCCAACTGGAGTCGCAACTCGCGAGATTTCCGTAGTGAAGAAATTCAAGAATAGCGGAGCTGCATTCTCCTTGTCGCCAGTTAAATTGCAAAAGAACGCAAGTGAAGAGATTGACAGAGACGTGGAGCTGTTGTTCACCAGTTTGATTACCATGAATAGAAGAGAAGAAATGAAGAAGGTAGCAGTGCATCTCCTTGTACGCCAGTTTGGTGAGCAAAATTACCGTGAGTTTTGAGGGAGTTGCAGAGTATGTAAGTTTCTTGAGGGGACGAAGAATTGGAGAAACAACACAGAGCGTGTATGCTTCTCGTTTCTAGTTTAGGTTGCAGGTTGTCATGAGTAAATGAAAGAAAAAGGCACAGATGCTCCTTCTTGCTAGTTTGGGTTGCAAATTCCCGTGAGGAAGTGAAATGAAGAGAGGACATATTTGTATGTTCATTGTTCGTAAGTTGGGTGCAAAACTACCGTGAGGAAGAAAAATGAAGAGAGGAGAGGGTTGTATATTCCTTGGTCGACAACTGGTTTTGCAAAATTACTCAAAGATGAGAATGGACAGAGGCTCGATGTTGTACGCTCCCATGAAGAAGAGATGAAAAGAGGGCAGCATGTATGTTCCTTGTTTGTTCTTTTTGGGTGAGCGAGATTACCGTAAGGAAGAGATGAAGTGCACAGCTGTGTTCATTGTTCGACAGTTTAGATGCAAATCACCTTCGTGAATGAAGAGGAGAAGAGATACAGTAGCAAGTAGCTACTCTCATTCGCCAGCAGAAGTTGCAAAAATATCAATGTGAAGATGAGGAAGAGAGCAGATACATTTCTTGTCGGTGAAGATGCGTGAATGAGAGGATGGGGTTGGTGCAGAGCTTGCGGTTCGTCGTTCTCCAGCGACAGTGAAGAGCAACAGAGCATGGACGTTTTTCTTGTTTGCCCATTGGAACGGGGAAGAAGAGAATAACCTTTTTGAGACCCTTTCTTTTGTGGGATCGATGATGGCGGCTGCTGTTGTATGATTTTTGTGCTTGTCGCCCGCTTCGGGAATAGGGTTTGTCCCTTGTTTTATCATCAGCCAAGGGGACCACTGGAGATTTTTTTCTTATCGGTTGTGGATGTGGGCAAAACTTGATGACCAGGTTGGACTTCACAGATGCGAGCCGCTGCAATTGATTCGGTCCAACAACAAGCCTGCAGGGCCCGAGTAAACTTCATGAAAATACGACAGCTTTAAAATCTGGACCAATGGGTTTTATTAATGAAAATGAAATGCTCTCTTTTGAAGAGTTATAAAACAGTAGGATGTAGATAATAAAAATACGAAAGTATAATAAAATATATAAAATAAATGAAATAATAAGTACATGAAATAATGAGACAGTACTAATAAAATGGTGATTAAAATGCGAACGAACACAATAAAAATGGAAGTTGAATTACATATGTACGAGTAGCATGTAAATAATAATAATAAAAATAACAAAATAAAATGAGACGAGAGAAAGTTTAATCAAATTAGCAAAAAAACGTAATACGCTAGCAAGGAATATAATAGTGAAAATTGTACATAAATTGATGAAAACAAATCTAGAAATAATAGTGATAAAGACAAAGTAAAACAAGTGCTAATAAAGAGAATACAAGTAAAAGTATCAATAAAGTGAAATAAGATAAGATAAACAAGAAACGAAATAGCATGAACCGAGATAAAAACGAATAGGGAAGAAAAAAAATAAGTAAATAAAACGGAACCAACTAACATGAAATAAATCAAAATAAAATGGGAAAATAAGTAAGTAACAAAAACGGATGGATTTTAAATCGGATGCTTTGAAAATTGATTTTTTTTTTAATTTGTCATGAAATGACAGTTTCATTTTGGTATGCACATGAATAAGCTTTGAAAAGAAAGGCGACGAACCTCTTATTTTCTTTATTTGTCTGAATTTTGTTTTTTTATGTTATGGGGTGAGAATTTTGGTGTCTACAGATGGCTCCCCTTGATTCAATTCTGCAAAAGAAGGCCTGCAGAATTGGATCAAGGTTGACGGGACGCCAAAAATTCTCACTGCTGCTTATGAAATGTAACTAAGATTGCAAAAGGGTAGAGGTGCATGACCGGCCTATGACTTGAAAATCGAATGTAAAACTAGTTTAGAATGCAAAAAAAAAAAAAATTGATGGGTGAGGGCTTATGACAAACCTTGAACGCAACGGTTGGATGTGTTAAACAAATTTAGAATGCAAACAATGGTTTGGCTTGGTGCATGAGGGCTTATGACGAGCCTCAACTGGACCTCTTGACGTCCAGTTCTAGGACTTATGACGAGCCTAGAATGCAAATTCAGTACCATACTAGTAGCGCAATAGCTGTCTAGCGGGTGTAAAAAGAAAATACGACCGCACCAGTAGCGCAATAGCTGCCTAGGGGTGTGAAATGAAAATGTGACCGCACTAGTAGCGCAATAGCTGCCTAGCGGGTGTGAAACGAAAGGCGACCGTACTAGTAGCGCAATAGCTGTCTAGCAGGTGTAAAACAAAAAATTTGACCGCACTAGTAGCGCAATAGCTGTCTAGCGGGTGTAAAATGAAAGGCGACCGTACTAGTAGCGCAATAGCTGTCTAGCAGGTGTAAAATGAAAGGCGACCGTACTAGTAGCGCAATAGCTGTCTAGCAGGTGTAAAACAAAAAATTCGACCGCACTAGTAGCGCAATGGCTGTCTAGCAGGTGTAAAATGAAAGGCAACCTACTAGTAGCGCAATAGCTGTCTAGCAGGTGTAAAAACAAAAATTCGACCGCACTAGTAGCGCAATAGCTGTCTAGCAGGTGTAAAAATAAAGGCGACCGTACTAGTAGCGCAATAGCTGTCTAGCAGGTGTAAAACGAAGGTGACCGTACTAGTAGCGCAATAGCTGTCTAGCAGGTGTAAAATGAAAGGCGACCGTACTAGTAGCGCAATAGCTGTCTAGCAGGTGTAAAATGAAAGGCGACCGTACTAGTAGCGCAATAGCTGTCTAGCAGGTGTAAAACAAAAAATTCGACCGCACTAGTAGCGCAATAGCTGCCTAGCGGGTGTAAAATGAAATGTCGACCGCACTAGTAGCGCAATAGCTGTCTAGCGGATGTAAAACGAAAAGTCGACCGCACTAGTAGCGCAATAGCTGCTAGCGGGTGTAAAACGAAAAAAAGTCGACCGCACTAGTAGCGCAATAGCTGTCTAGCGGGTATAAAATGAAATGTCGACCGCACTAGTAGCGCAATAGCTATCTAGCGGGTGTAAAACGAAAAGTCGACCGCACTAGTAGCGCAATAGCTGTCTAGCGGGTGTAAAACGAAAAGTCGACCGCACTAGTAGCGCCAATAGCTGTCTAGCGGGTGTAAAACAAAAAGTCGACCGCACTAGTAGCGCAATAGCTGCCTAGCGGGTGTAAAACAAAATGTCGACCGCACTGTAGCGCAATAGCTGTCTAGCGGGTGTAAAACGAAAAGTCGACCGCACTAGTAGCGCAATAGCTGTCTAGCGGTGTAAAACAAAAAGTCGACCGCACTAGTAGCGCAATAGCTGTCTAGCGGGTATAAAATGAAATGTCGACCGCACTCGTAGCGCAATAGCTATCTAGCGGGTGTAAAACGAAAAGTCGACCGCACTAGTAGCGCAATAGCTGTCTAGCGGGTGTAAAACGAAAAGTCGACCGCACTAGTAGCGCAATAGCTGTCTAGCGGGTGTAAAATGAAAAAAAAACGACCGCACTAGTAGCGCAATAGCTACCTAGCGGGTGTAAAACGAAAAAATCGACCGCACTAGTAGCGCAATAGCTGCCTAGCGGGTGTGAAGATGCATCAGACAGTGAGCAAATTTTGTGGGTATATGCAGATGATATGTGATGTGAGGTGATTAACCAATGTATTAAATGAATTAAACCCTGTTTGTGGATGTAGGTTTTTGTGTGAGCAGACGGCTCCAGAGTTGTTTGAAATTTGAGATGACTTTGGCATGTGGTGATGGCTCCGGTATGGACTGATGGCTCCGGATTACGTTGATGGCTCTGGTGCGGTCGGGTGGCTCCAGTGTGGTCAGATGGCTCCAACATGATTCATGACCCCATTATGAGCAACGACTCTAGGGTGTTGTTGTGGGTTTTGATTTGGATTGAGATTTTGAGTCGAATGGTGGGTTGATGTGATTTGTTGACTGTGTTGGTTTGACGTATTTTGATGTGGTAGATAAATTCTTGGTCATGGATGGATGGCTTCGGCCCGGTTATGACTTCAGGGTTCTCTCATGACGGCTCCAGGATAGCTCGGGATGGCTCCGGGAAGGGCTACGAGATGGCTCTATTGGGTGATAGCGAGGAAGAAAGGGGCATTTTTCCTTTGAGGTGGTCGCACCCTGGGCGGGCTGCCTACGTACTCAATTTCGTATTGAGATCAGACCATACGTAGTTCGAAACTGTGTAGGCAAGACCCGGTGATGAAATGGCTCCTGTGTAGTCTTGAGGTCTCTAGGACGTCTCAATGTTTGAGGATAGCTCTCGCATGGCTCTAGTTTGATTTTGGATATGGTGTTGATGAGGCCCGATGACGCTGGATGGCTCCGGGAAGATCGTC